>OZ024890.1:22439950-23118700 GCA_964017195.1 Siderastrea radians
TGGATAGTGAACCTCAATCCATATGTCTAAAAGGGGGTTTCGAAAACCACTCAACATACTGCTGACAAAATATCTACATCAACGACAGCTATGGCACTTAAAACTCAACATACTGCTGAAAAAATATCTACATCAACGACAGCTACGGCACTAAAATCCCCTTAAAAACAAATCAAAATTATAACTATTTCGACTTCTCAATATGGCGGGCGCTATACCGCTGCTAGAATGTTGCAGAAAATTTTTAAGCTTTTAAATAAGGAACATAAATTTCCTATTTGTCGCCTCGTCCGGCCTTAAAATGCTTTTTTTTTTCTGCAATAAACGTAATATGTTCTCGAGGTAAGAACCAGGAATGATAGATTACTTCTACTAAAAAGTTTGCAAAGAAAATACACAACTCGACTGGTATTGTAGATCTCTGAGTATCAGAGATTCTGAGCTCTCTAAAAAACGTTAGAGATCATATACATTATCGAAGACTTACATCTGTTAAGCTCGCTTAAGTTCCAATATCATATCATATAAAAAAGCGAACTGGGGTTAAGTTACTTGAGATACCTTTGACTATACACAGTTCACGTTTTCTAAAGTCAAGAGAAATGTCAAGCGAAATTTAAGAACAATTCCAAGAGTAAAGTTAATTTTTAAGACAAAAATCAGGTAGGCTGACATACTTATTTTCACTGATGCATCTTTCCACGTTTAAGGATAAACCCACAGCTTTTGTGCAGATATGAGGATTCTCGTTCATGTACCGCTACGGGTAGAGTTCATCAAAGACTTGGCTTTACGAGCTCCAATTCACCCCCAGCAAACGGTTGTCTTCACTGAACACACTCTCCTAAGTGGACAGAATTCTTTCAGTCGATCCAGATGATTAGCAGAATTGCCCGTCACAAACTTGTCTACTAGAGTGCTTGCTTGTCTCGGCCGTCATCTCGAGCAGTTCTCAAGCTCAATGCGGTTTCCTAATGTCAGTTAGCTCATACCAGCGGGCCACTGACGTCTTGAGCTCCGCTTGTGATAGATCTATCAGCACTCCACCTAGAAATTCATTCTCACCGACGTAATCGTGATCTAGCACAGTAACTTGAAGGTACCGCTGTCGAACCTCCCGCTCCGACATGGTATACAACAAGGTTTCGTTAAACGTTGGATTGAGGGTCATGCGCGCAATTTTGGTCTTGAGCTTTGTGGCCTTGATAGGATCCGGTAGCAGGTACAGCTTGACGTACGGATCTGCCAAGCCCGTCTGATTTCTCGGAGATAAGTCCTTCGCGTGCATCACCATGACCTGGAGAGCTTCGCGCTCGTGTCGAATTAACAGCTTCACTTTCCCCCCGATTGCTCGCTCACGATGTCGCTTCTCTTCGGGGAGTAAGCGAATCGAGAATTTGCTTGCTTCTCGGTTGTCCTGTTCCAGGGGATGAAGAAAGGTGTACAGAAGTTCAGATTCCGAAATGTCAGTCGGCATCATCAGCAGGTGCCGGATGTAATCGTCAAGCTCGTTTCGTCTGCGTTCGGCAACCACTCGGATCTGCGACCGACCGATGTAGATCTTGCTGGGAAGCCTTGGGAAGTTCGTGTCCGGAAATGCTTCGGTGAGCTTGGCATGCAATTCGTGAAAGTGGCTATATCGACGGAACACGAAAGAGGGTTCTTGAACGCCGACGCGGCAAATGTTAACAACGTACATGTAGTATTTCTCAGGATTGTAGCGCTTCTGGAAGTCCACGACCCGCGCAGAATCAACTAAACCATCAGAGTCTAATGAGTACGTTCCACGAACGAAAGAAAGAACAGAGCTTGATTTGGATGTGTTAGACGTTGAAAGTCGTAGCTGGCTGACGTCTCGGATCTGAGCCACGTTGTGGATGAAGAAGTTCATTTGAGTAAACCAAGAGGAGAGACTAGACTCGATGAGTCGAGTAAAGGCAGCTGTAGCTTCTCCCTCGGAGGAGTCTGGGAGTAAGGAATCCCGGATGTACTTCAAATCAGCCACTTGACTCAAACACGATATTCCGGAATTAAGCATCAAAGAAAGCAGATTTAGGAGCAGGTTGGAGTGACACCGAATGACATTGAAAGCCTTGCAACAAAGGTCTACAAAGTCCTGAAAACGACTGCTTGGTTCGTAACCTCCGTTTATGACGAAAGCCATGTCCGGAGTCAGCACGAAGGGCGCCCGATCACGGCGGAATGAGCCAAACATTTGCGCGTTTCCGAGGATCTTGGCGAAATCGATGTGAAATAGGTGACCGCTTTTCTTGATCATGATGTTATCGTTGTGCCGATCACAGATTCCCAGGACGTAGGTAGCGACGCAGTAGCCTGCACAGGAGGCCGTGAAATTCTTGACTGCTTGATGGTAGCCTTCTTCACCAGGATTGTACTTCTGGATCCACCTTGCTATTGGCTCATCCTTGAAAGACCCAGCCAAGCCCAACTCAGTGTGGATTTCGCGAAGTGTTACCGAATCCTTAACGATTTCAACCATCCCCATGCCAACACCAGTGGCAATGCACTTGTAGGTGATCATCTTCAAATCGATTCCCTCTCGTAACCAAATCTTGTTCATGATACCCACAAGTTGCATGATCAGCCTGTCTTGTCTCATGTCGTCACCAATCTTGAACATGGCGTGAACGTCTTCGCCAAATGGGTCTGCGTTCTTGAAGATGAGTCTCAGAGGCGCAGAGTTGGAGGTGAAGTAGCCACAGGCTCGCAAGTCGATACCTTTAACCTCACAGCTGGGGCTTATAGGAAGGCGCACGCTCGTGAAAATGTTAGCAGCGACCACCGCTAGCTCCTGCTGAAGAACGTTCGTTCTAGAAGAATCTTTGGCGCTCTTGACTTGCTGTGCCACCTGGATCAGATCAGAAACGATCTCATCCTGTCTGGTGAACTCAGATCTCTGCGCATTGCCGCAGATACTGAGCAGGCCCCCAAGAATGATTTGAAAGCGCTGACCGAACTGCGGATCACTGATGGTGTCTTTCAAATACCAAAACAGGTAGTGCATGACACGAACGCTGCCTAGGGCGCGACGCACGAGGAAACGAACCAAGGACGAATCGTGGTAAATTTCATACTTCAAAGCCTGGACAAGCTGAGGGAGATAGTCGCACAACTCATCATCCACAAGAGCTTCCATCCACTCCACTGCTGTAGCTCGCACACGGCTGTCTGGAAAGCTGATCTTGAGCAACTCCATGGCGTCTACTGGCTTTAACGGCGCCCAGGAAGCTAACAAACTATAGATCACGGGAAGGTATTGGTACTCCCAAGATGGTGCTGCAGACAGGATAAGTGGCAACGCTCTAGGAACCGTTTTGCAGTAATATCGGTGCTCCCACAACAGTTCACTCTCCTCCGGTTTTAATTCATTGAAAAGATCTTTTTCCAAAATGTGCTTGTACACGTCGGCAGTCGTAGCTTGGGGCTCACAGCGATCAGTTTCATCGTAAACTAACCAGCCGTTGCTTTCAAAATCCGGAAACACAATGTCAGCCAAATAGCGCTCGAATTCGACCTGCAGAATGACACTGGCAGGATGCAAAATGTTCGATGTACAGGTGCCGACAGGATTGGCAGGTTCTTCGGGCCACAACCCAAGGAGATGCGTTCCCGACACCAACACGCCCTTGAAGTCGAAGAGAGGCACTGCTACCCAGCCCAGTGGTGTTCTGGTGGTGTTCAGCGAGTTTCCCTTGCTGGTTGGGGCAATCCCGTAAAGGGTGAGACACAGCCGTGCTTCACGTGGAAGCTGGCGTACCTGGATCTTGAACTGCAGCCACTCATCCCAACGCAGTTGGTCGAAGAAATGCCTTGTAATCTTTTGCTGTTGTGTTACTTCAGGAGGACAGGGCAAACGTCCTCCATAGTAAATGCCACACTGAACTTCAAAACGATCAAATTCCTGATTCCACTGCACAGGAAGCCTGTTGGCGAACGCCACATTGATGCGAAAGTTGTCAGTCATGGCAGTCACCTCTATGGATCCAGCCAGTTTGGGTCTTTCCACCCTGGTAGGTACAAACGTAGTATCGAAGGCGTTGCAGTACATTTCAATCAGAAGCAAAACGGCTGACTGCAGCTTTGAAAGGGCATCATAGAACAATGCCAAGTCAGGAACTATTCCCCGGTGTATGTCAGCATTCTGGAGATTTTTCAAGTTACAGACTGAGCTAATTACTTGTTCAGTTTCCAAGGTAGCCAGCGTTGCACAGATCGCCTTTACAGATTGGATTACCCGGCTTGGCTCAAAGCGTGGGTTGCTCTGGTTGGTTGTCTCTTCCACCAACTTTATAAGCTCATCATTAAATGCTTCCAACAGCACAGTCAGCCCATATTCTGAGACAGCAGTACTGAACGGGCAATCAAAGAACTCCTTGTAGTTCCGTGGGACACTCTCATCCAAGTCATCTTCCTCAGTTCTAACAAGCTGTCTGGAGATTTGCCAGTTCTCCAGAAGTACAAGTTCAACTTCACGTCCAAATTTGATGCTTTCCTGCACATAACCATATTGGATCAAAATGCTGTTTGGTTGGAGGTACTCAGAACGCCCACAAACTTTGAGTACGTAAGCTGAAGCTAAACTCAGATTTATTAGCTTACTGTCATCAGATAAACAACTCAAGGCGAGTTCGATAATTTTGCTAATGTGGCTGTGAGCACTGAAAGTGAACTTCAGTGTGTCCTGTCGTCCCTCAGTGTAGATAGCAATACATGCTTCTGTGTCGTGAGGAAAGGTCTCATAGTCATAAGGTATTGTGGGACTTATCACGTGACCAGGGTTAGTCTCATCATCCCACCGAAAGTTTGATCTGAGTTCAGTCATCATGGCACTGAAGGCAGTAGCCTCCTCATTTCTCTCTTTGGCAACATCAAAAAGTCCATCTCCATAGAAAAGAAATTTAGAATTGCGATCACCTGAGATTGATGCACCTGGTGATTTTTTGTCAGGAAATGAGGTTGAAAAAGGACGATTCTGAGAAGCAGGTGGACGAGGGGGAGGAACAGATTTCCTGCAGGATGCAGTCTCCTGTTGTGTCTTCAAAGACTGTCTGCCAGTCTCTTCAGCTGGAAGCTGAACTTTCAAAGGTCTCATATTTCTAGACTTACTTGTAAATTTGTCAGCACTCTCAGTCATCTCCAATGGAAAGACGCTGTGATCTGTTGGACCTTTTTCAGAGGAAAGAATTTCTTCGTTGCTTCCTCTTATTGATAACTCTCCTTTAAGCTTTAGTGTGATTGCACCATACGGGTGTTCACTGCTGGAATTTGATGATGCAGTGCTTGCAGTCGATTGGTTTGTACTTTGAATGCACAGGTCACTATGCTGATTGTTTAATTGTACAAACAGACTAGAGGTGTAAGACTGAGGGCTGTTAGAGTTCTTCAGCCCTTCACAGGCATTGTAATTAGCTGTTCCTTCAGAGTCCAGTAACTCAGAAGGAGGCCTGAATGCTGTATGATAATTAGTAAATCCACCTCGAGGAAATTGAGGAATATTATTTGTTTTTTTCACAGGGCTCCTAGGCGGCGATAACTCATCCCAAGAACGAGATGCTCTCACCTTATACTCTTGATTAAACAAATTACTGTCACGAGCTGTGTCAATGTCACTTGAGAAATCGAACCACTTTAAGTCATCTCCATTAACGGGAAGGCTTGGCTGAGTGGATCGTGTTTCCATTTGAACAGCTTGTGCACGGTGGCCAGTATAGTTAATATCGCTTCGAACGTTGGCTGACCGTTGTGGTTTGGACTGATGCCTGTCAGAAACACAAAAATTCGGTGACAACGAGCGTGTGCTATCAGTTCCAGAACGACTTCTCGGCTCAGCATTGAATTCTGACGACAAAATCGTCGACCAAGACACGTCGGATCTTATGCCCACATTATCTTCTTCGTCGGATGAAAAGGACATCAGGTCATCCAGATTCGCCATCTTTTTCGCCATATTAAATGCAAATTGGCTAAAAATCGATCCAAAATGTCCATTCAAATCAATTCATAAATTGATGTTCACATCTTTCCACTGGACGTGCCGTCTCCTTGGTTAAAAATGCCATTCATTTACATTTTTACAAGTTGATGTGCCTTTGCATTAATCTTCGAGGAGGCTATAATAGCAATGATTATCCTAGAATTGTAGAATTACCTTGAAAGCGGAAAACACCGAGCTACTCAATACATGTATGAGTACACGCGTGTTGAGGAACATTCAAAATGTCAAAACCAGTCGCTTCTTGTCGCTCTTACAGCCCAAACTTCCGTGCATGGCACAAATGACCAAAACATCCACATCCTGTTTCGCTCATCGACAGTTTTTGAGCACCATCAAAGCGGTAGACCGTTCTAAATAAGCGTATTTTCAATTGCAATTTCAAAATACTGAAATATAAACAAGTCTATTTTTGTTTCAAGAGGTTTGATACGGCATTGCGCATATTATTTGCACCGCTGCCGCTGTCCAGGAAGGCTTAACACAAACATGACGGACAAAATAGCAATAGTTGTAGCTGGTTTTGACGAAGTGCAGCTTTGTTTCTGCTTATAATGGCCACATTTGGCTGGAGCTACAAGTCAAATGCAAGTGAAAGTAAACGGCCTCATGAACAAGCGAGAAAATTAGAGGAATGGCAGAAGAACCGTCCTGATACAACTGCGAAGCCACTTCATCCGCAGTCACACACTGCTGAAACTTTGAACGCTGGGACACCGCAAAGGAAGAGGAAATGTGAGTTGTGAGATAGGATTATTACAAACGTGAGGAAAATGGGGATGTAAAGGAGAAGGGGGTATCTTTATGTTTTTCATAGAAAATTTACTGAGTGATCAATCAAATTATCAGTCAATTTAAATCAATCAATCAATTTGAATCAATCAACCAATCAATCTTCAGTCAATCAATTTGAATCAATCAATAAATCAATCAGTCAGATTTTTTATTGTATTTAGAATTCGAACTCAATTTGCAAATTGAACCTACATATTAAGTACCCTCTAAAGGTGCAATAAATTACATACAAGAAAGTGAGAGCAAAGTGCTGTTACAAAAAATTACAATTAAAGTGATTACAACCTGAACGTTTTGTATAACAAACCACGACACAAAAGGTGCAATTGTTATTCACTAGAATGCAGATGAGTGATCTCGTATATGCAATTGAATCTGCTTGCATTTTTTTCAAGTCTGCACAGTAAAGTTACACGCAGGCCTCTCCCTCCCCCACAGAGGCTCCTATTAGTAAACAACAGGAAAGAGAAAACTGGTGGCGCAGTGAACGGGAGCCCGAGGAACGATAGGAAGAGGGAAAAAGCGGGAGCCCCCCTTCTCTCTTTCCCCTTCCCAGAGTGCCTTCCCGCATGCTTTATTTTTCCCTCTATCCAGCCTCTGCGCACTTTTTCTTAAGCGTGCGTGCAGTCAAGACGTGACTGTAGGAGGCCTCTGCGGAGGTGAGAGCGCAGGCCTCATGTTTTTCTGTGGCATGAAGCAACCAGGATTACTACATAATTATGTAATACTAAACCCCTGGATGGGATGCTAGTCCATTGCTGGGTTACCCCCAGAATTTCGTTGCAGTTCCTTAATAGTACTAGACACGGTGTTGAGTGAAATAGTACTAGAGATAGAGTGGAGTAAAGCTTCTGCATGAAAGTCGAACACAACCACTACACCATGTACAGTGCCTCTGGTTTATTACCCGGGGGGGGGGGGTACTCCCATATTTAAGGTTTATAGTTATTTGCTATGGAAAAGGGTATGGTTTTTAACATCCTCAGTCTGAAAAAAAGGTGTCCATTTTGCCCTTTTTGGAATTGTGATCCCAGTGTGATCCTTAGATAGGGTTCCTTTTTAGTGTTAAATAAAATAATTTTATTGCAGTACGTAAACTATGGTTATGATAGCGTATTTATATAAACTAGGCTTAGTCTAGTATTCTATGCCTTATGCTAATCTTCCCATGTTACAGAAAAGAAATAAAATCATCCTGTTTATGCAATTATTAGTGATTGTTTTCCCTTGAATACGGGTGTCATTTTATCAGGTTTGGGCCTTAAAAAGGGTATCAATTTTCAATTTCCTCTCCTTAAGGTGGCTCCCTAGAGTTTCTACAAAAGTGACTATACGAACTGGCAAGACTTGCAAAAGAAGCCCTAGTTCTGTTGTCTTGCAATCTTTGTTCCTGAATTTTACCAGTAAGGTTACCAACATAATTACCCTTATTTTTCAGGTTTTGCTTCTTAGGTATAGGCCGTTGTCATGGCAACAAAGCAACTAAAAGATGACAGATATTTGCCATTAATTCGTCTTTTTTCTTAAATATTTTCATTTTCCCTCGGTGAAATTTTTTTAAACTTTCCTATTTTGTGAAAATGATTCTGACTAACATTTTGCAGGGGAAAAAATATGGGGTCGTTCAGACGGATTCACCGATATCACGTGATTTCTTATTTTTAACCATTAAACTGGATTGCTCTGACAGAATTTTTCCAAAAAATAATATGTGAAAGGTAGCGTTAGTATCTCAAAATGTGCAAAATTTAAAAAAAATTCACCGAAGGAAACGCGAGAAAATTTACTGTTAACTTTGCTTTTTTTGGCTATGCTGACGTCATAAAAATCAGGAAAACCTACGATTTTATGTGAGCGCGCGCAGATTACTACAGCTCGCATCATCAGCGCGCGCGTGGTCATAAAACTATAGGGAGCCACCTTAAATGCGGTCAGGGTTTAAGAACCTTTGCAGCACACATCTATCCTAAATTGATGGGAGTACCTCCCCCCCCCCCCCTGTCAATTGAAGTGGCTTGGTAGCCTCAGCATCTTGGTGATTGTCACTGGACTTATCGCTTTATAGAAAAGCTTGTAAAATCAATATAACTGAAAAAGTGTCCCTGTTCTTTAGTTTTGCCATTTTCATAACAAGAGTCACAACAAGAGCTTTGATCATCGTTATTGGTAAAATGTTAATAAAATGGTAATTGACATAATATCTTTTTTTTCCATTTCCCTGTAAACTAAGATGATCCAAGAGCCAAGATATTTGTTGGGAACCTTGACTGGAAGACAAAAGAAGGTAATGAGATTTAATTTTACGAGTAAACAAGTAAATCCTTGTTTACAAACAAAGGTGATCATTGCAGATATAAAATCTTGAGGTTGCAGTTAATCAAAGCCCTGACTTACCATTACCTTTCCTCTGTCGAGACCAGAAGTGGTCAAAGGGATGGAGTCATAACCAGCTTTATGTGATGACTTTTGTTTTGTTTATTTTATGTTTGTTTGTTTGTTTTTGGATTCTTTGCATACGTTAACCTTGATTACCAGTATAACTGTCTTGAGTCTGGCTATTCCTTTAGATACAAACAACACAGAGATATTTAAATTTCCTGTTTTATTATCATGTTAGTTGTTAACACAGGTAATTGTAAAATCTATTGAATTTTCCCTCTCTTCTTCTTCACATGCCTGTTACTGACTTTGGAGTTCACATTGAATTTGACTGTGCAATATTTGTTGATAAGTTATCTTTAGTCATTAACAATATTTTATAGACAGTATGTCCAATCTGATTTTTGCAGTAACCCTTGCTGAATATTTTTCCACTTTTGGGGAAATTGAAGCTGTTAAGGTAATAAATAATCACTGAAGTTGTCATTGCTGAAAGCAGTAGACAGTTTCATTTTTATTACTGATTAATTAAAAATGCAATTAATACTCAATTGAGGCGAGTCTTCTTATTTCACAATACATGTCAGTAATTCATTTTATTCATTGAAAGGTGTGGTAACCTCCACCCGAAGTGTGACATAAGCACCTTGTGGACATTTCTATTTCATTTGTGAAACATCCCCAAATATGAAAAGTAATGACTGATACCACACCTGTGTTTACATAATTAAGGAAAGTTTAAGTCCATTAATCTATACCCACCGAAATAAAGTGGCCATAATAACTTGGTGACCAAATAATATTAACAAGATGGCCATAAGGCAGTGGTTCCACTCTAGCCTTAGGTATGTTAGATACGTCACTAGCAGAGTGCATTTTATTAGAATTAAGTCATATTTTATTGATTTCAAATCTGAGCAATTTAATTTCTTACCATGTGTATGCATGTGTAGGTTGTCAAGGATCATGAAACTGGTACTTCAAGAGGTTTTGCCTTTATTACATTTTCTGAAGCTGATTCGGGTGAGACAAGAGTTTACTGATAAAAAATGTGATTATAAAATATAACGCTCACAATTTAGTTTATTTTAACAATATTGTTATTGATTAACCAGTTAATCAGTTGATTAAAATGTTTAATTGTTGTTAAAACTTTGGGAAAAATAGATTGTGTTACCAATTTGTATTTCTCATATTTTTACTTTTAGCTGCAAAGTGTAAATCTTGGTGTGCATACAATGAACTGGTAGGTGATGAATGCATTATTGCAGATACTTGCATGATATTTAAAGTAAGGAAGGGTTTCATGTATTAACATAAATCCATTCATCCTTGCCAGAAAATTGATGACCGAAAGATTACTGTCAGAACAGCTGAGCGCAGACAGGTGACTGAAGTAAATTTGCACAGTTTCCTATTAACTTTTAATGGTCTGTATGCCATGTCTTCATGCCCGATGTTGTCCCATCTGCACCCTGAAGACAGATAATACTATGAACAGCATTGATAAACTAAAGAACTAAGGTACAGGGGTTTCATTAAAATTTGCAGACACCGTCGGTGCTTATTGAAAGCACTGGAGGTAAAAGCTAGGTTCCTTCATTTTAACAGTGGAATGGAAAATTCACTTTGTGAACTATGTAAATATCAGTGCTTCATTTAAAATCTTCCTATACCATACAACAAAATATAACAGACTGATGGTTTCCTTGAGGGTTGTGTGAGGAACAGTCTACCTAAGATTAAAGCTTTTACTGCATATTATGTGTAATTCTCAAGTTACCTACAAAGTTCACATGTAGCAACTCTTTTTCCTCCAACAATGCCACATTATTTATTTTGAGTCTGCTGCCTTTATCAAGAATGAAAATAAACAACTTTCAATTCTAAGACAATGGATGTTTTTTCCAGACTCAACATTCTGAGGTTGAAAAAAAAAGGAAAGGTGTCGATGACAACAACCCAACTCTTTACTGGGAGTATAAATGGACTGAAGACGGTGAAGCAGAGGTATTGTTTTGAAATGTTTTTGTTAAAAGAGGTTGGCTGAATTAATAAAAATATAATTATTTTTTTAATATCATTTTGATCTTTTTGCATCCAGTTTCAAACATAAAGTTCCCTCAAAATGTTCCTCAGCTATACCAGATCAATATTCTCATCTCCAGCTCGAAAACCTGTAAGGTATACCACTAATTCAATTAATATTGTCAGATTTTAAAGCTTCAAGGTTTATGCAACAGGACTGAAAGGTGTTATGCATGGTTATAGATCATAGTTTTGGAGTTGTCATTAAGTGCCAGGATTAAAAAAGTACCATAAATTGATGTGATAAATGGTTGGCTTCAAGCTTTTTGTTCTATTGAAGGAAAGTTTTGCTGATGATGAAATTTTAATCATTAAGGGAAGTGGTCAAAACTATCATACAGGCTCGGGACCCACCTTTCGGAGGGGAGTTAGGGGAAGATGCCATGGGTCTCTGATGGTAGGTGGGGGAAGGGTCAGGAAAGACATTATGGGTCTCTGATGGTAGGTGGGGGGTCGGGAAAGACACCATGGGTCTCCGAGTGTAGGTGAGGGGGGGTGTCGGCAAAGACATCATGGGTCTCTAATGGTAGGTGGGAGGGCCGGGAAAGACACCATGGGTCGCCGATGGTAGGTGGTGGGGGGGTCGGGAAAGACACCATAGATCTCTGATGGTAGAGTGGGGGGTGGGTGGGTGGGTAAGATACATGGGTCTCTGAGTGTGGGGGGAGGGGGTTGGTAAGACATCATGGGTCTTCCATGTTAGGTGGGGGGTTGGGTAAGACATCATGGGTCTCTGATGGTAGTGGCCTTAAGACTTTTGGGAAGAACGAAGGTGCAACATATTGTTTTAAAAGGTGTTGACAGGCAAACACGACTCCTGTACAGTTCGTACCTGGTATTTTCTAAGCCTAAATATAGTTTAGCTCTAACTAGAAATATGTCTTTGAGAGATTTCCCTCTTCTGTACAATAAGAGAGGAGGCTCCTTGACAATTTCTTTTAACCGTGGGTGTTTTTTTTAAAGGTTCCATTTCTCTCTTAGTATCTGTTTGAGACCAGATAGTGCTGGGCAGTATTGCGTTACAAACGGCAATATATGAGAAAGGCAAGTCTCAAGCTGTGATGTGTTTGGAGGGTTAAATAGACATTCTTAGAGCCGTTTTTAGTGCCATCGTGGATCTTAGGGCAAGGGTAGGGGGTTATAAGTAGAGGCAGTCACCTTTCATCATTAAGGTGGGTCCCAAGCTTGTATAGTAGTTTTGACCACTAACCCTAAAAGCCCATATCACCTTGCAGTCTTTGCGTGTACATGCAGATTTGAAGTTTCAACAACAATGTTAATTGAAATAGCTGAAAACACCAGTATGAAAATTTATATAAACGGGGTATGATTTTTCATTTCATAAGTTGCATTTAGTCTTAACCATTCATTGGTTAATTAAAATGCAGTATATGACTTTTCATCTTGCGCTGGGAGGAAAGTCATACAGGGATGACTGTGTAAACACCCGCTAATGAAAGGAAGCAGTTTTCTATTTCTTTTAGAAAAATAAATGAGAAATGTACAATGTTCTGTTAATAAATTACTTTGAGCAAGCATCAATTCCTTCTCGTCTTCATAGCAACATGTAAGAAATTAAAGCTTTTCTATTTGATGAGCTGTGAGGTTTTTCTTGAAGTATATTTTTTTTCAGGTGATAATGAAACTGTTCATGTCAAGAGAATGTTATGTTCAGTAGCCATCTAGGCATCCAGGCAGAGCTTTTTAAAGCTGTTACAGACCGGTACATAGTCCTTATACATGAGTGAAATGGAAATAATTTATTATTCGTTTTTGCAGGTGTATGGACCTTATGAGACCAGCTTGATGTTACAATGGTCCAAAGCTGTGAGTACTTCTTGTTTGTTTGTTTCCTTTGATTTTTCTCCTTTTATGATATCCCACCCACGGCAGGGAATAACCCCCCCCCCCTTTCGAAAACACTAAGATTACGTTCTGAAAAGAATTTACAGCAAGAATACTGACAAACTGACTGCCAGTTGATGGTTTGTCGTTGTTGTGTTGTATCCTGAAGAAAACTCTATCCTTGACTTTCAAGCCCCATTGTCAAGAAACATTCTTACTAGATCACACACTCCACCTTAATGCATTATTATGAGATGATAAGGATTGACATTATTAGTCAAACATGATTAGTTACATGTTTGATCTTGTGTACGAATCGATCTTGTGCAATAAATGCTATTGTTAGTTTAAAATCCCATGTAAGCAGGACAATACTTGTGCATGTTTTGTCACCAGTTCAAAGTTCACCTCCAAGCCTCGTTTGTACAAACTTCTTTGCAAACTGTAACATTTGGAAACTCGGCTCTGTTTTAGAACGAGTCATTTTTTTAAATTTTGTTGCTTTGGGGATTCGTTGGTAATAAATTTCACAGGTTCACACTTTTTTTTTTCACAGTTCTAAAACGAGGCCTAAGGGTAGTATTAGTCTCATAAACATGCATTAGGGCCATTTCCCTAGTTGTGAAATTGTTACAATGTTCAATACTTATGAGTCATTTAAACATTTAAAGATACTCATTTTTTAATGATTATTTTCTTTTTATTTCTTTATTTATTTGTTTGTTTCTGTGTTTGTATAAAATTTACTTATTTTTGTATTCGTTCTATTACTTATTTATACCTTTCATCTTAGGGTTATTTTGATGCAGGTTGCTGGGTTCGACAAAGCGAAACCAAGCAAATTCCTGTGGACAAAAGTGAACCTAAGAGGGGAAGACTAGTGGATCAGTGCTACTCGGACTCGAGCGACTCAGATGATGACACTGCATCTGTGGGGGACCCACAAGAGAATGACTTTGTACATGTGTCTGAGATTGATTTCTCTATGTTTCCTTGAGCGCATATGGACTGGCCAAAAAGGTGATACATCACTTGAACACGTCTGAAGCCATGCCACAAAAGGGAAGAAATCAGTTGCACCGAAAGTGGGGATCGGGAATGACAGAGAGAGATGGAAGGGAAAGAATTACATTAGGCAATCTTTCAAACGCTGTCTGGTGTTTAAAAAGCGTAAGGGAACCTGTCACACTGAACTGCGACAAAGCCTGTGTACGACTCGTGCAGTAAATTCGCGATGCTATTTTGAAACTTCATGGCGATGGCCGAGGCTAACTCGAAGCTCAGCGACGTAGTTCCTTCGGTTGAAATTTCTCAGAGTGAGACCCTGTTTTACTTGTCATTCCGGACTGGTCGTTTACGAAAAAAAATACGCAAGCAAAATGTTATGAAGTACAGTCTGGAACGTGAGATGTATCTTAGTTGGATAACGTAAAGTAAAACAGTTTATACAAACTTAATAAGTAAGACTGTTTATTTCTATAGAAAATCTTTGATTCGTTTGGATTTGGTTTCTTTTTTGTCTGTCAATCGAGATGAACCGAAGTCTGACTATTAAATAAACGTACGTGTTACTTAAGTGAACGTCTGTGGAAACTGTCCGGACTTTTGAGAGCTAAAACAGTTTAGCTCTGCAATTACTAATGCCAGATACTCAGTATTTTAATATATGCACTCAGTGGAGCTACTGAGCCGTAAAATAATAAACCAAGTCGCTTTCTAACTTTGCTTTATTGGGACTACTTGGGTACGCGCCTGTATGCTCGTCCTTAATTTTTCAGTCTTCTTTTGCGAAATCTTTTGGGTGTCTAAAGAATTATTTCGACAGTGCTTGAGGAGAAGTTGGAAGGCAAACTTACTCACCGGAAATTGTTTTTAAATTAGTGAACGAGAAAATTTGCCTGTGCTAGTGATTATTTTTATCCCGGTCTTTTTGTTTAACCATTGTAACCAATGATATGCCCCACAAACAGTTGATATGTCTTGTTATAGTGATCAAAGTTCAGTTCTCTTTTATCGGCAATTAGAGTAAGTTCTTTCTCCGAAAGAGAGCTTCGTAGTCTGAAAATGGACCGTAAACCTGCCGCACAGCACAACACAGAGAAGTGTTTCCCAACTTTGCGCTCCGCAACGCTCGTTACCTTGGGTATTGGCCTAGCGTTCGCGGTGACTGCTACGTTTTTGTTTGTGAGCGACTTCTGCATAAATCAACGCATTTCTGCTCTCGAAAATGCGATAGCAGGTTTGCGTCGAGAACAAAGTCTCACTGTGAGTACAAATACATCGCAGACTACATCGCATGCTCCAGCGACTGGACTGGGAGTCAGAGAGAAAAGATCAGTGTCGCAGAATGCGAGTCCAGATACTTCGGACTTGGAAAAACGACTGCTAGCTCTCGAAAAAAGGTACGAAAAAGTCCAGTTCCATAATTTTTAATGGTCCTATCACAAGGTGGTCAGTTTAGTCTCTTCAATGGGTCTTTTCAATGATTTAATAACGCGTTTATAATACAGATCTGTAACATTTCGATTGGACTGCTTTGGGGAAAAAAACATCAGCTGACTGGAAGTGATTTTTTAAAAAACTTTTCAAATGCTTTTTCCCTCTGAATTTTAGACGGCGATCAGTTTACAGTTTCTTCAAGAGATCCTTCCAATGAATTCGCTGATAACACCAGTAACATTTCGATTTGAATATACTTTTAAATAAAACATTTTTTCATCGGAAGTGATATTTTTCTCCAGCCGGGACCGTTGAGGGCCGGGCACTTAGTCGCGATTTTGCTTTGAGATATTCGAGGAAAACAGCTTAAATTGAACCAATCTTAGCTTTTACAGAAAGTTTCCAAATTTTCTCTTTGCAGATTTGAAGGAGCCAACCGATCTGTTCTGACTTCTGCCCAGCCAAATGATTGGTGGTTTCTCGCCTTGCTCCGAGGTTTGTTGCTTTGAATCATTGAAAAAAATGCATGTCTTTTTTGTGTATGCAATGTTGCTGATCATTTTCTCAACTTTTTTCCTCAGGACGGGACGGCCGAGATGGAAGGGAAGGCCCCATGGGACCTCCTGGAAAGCCCGGTAACCCTGGAACGTCCGGAAAACCGGGTGCGAAAGGTTAGTCACCATTCACGCTGTCCACAAAAGCGTGACATATTGGTCCCACAAATTCGCGTATTTCGTTCTAAAAACGTGAACGGTGACATAGTTGGTGTGGGCGCGTAAGGTACGTCATTATCCACTCTACGTTTTTTTCATATACTCGGAAGTTGTAATCACCTTTTACAGTAAAATAAAGAGCTCTACAGGAAAGTACTTCTCGATCTTTCATTTTAGTGGTCTCATTTTACTAAGAATTCTCAGTTATAAGTTAGAACCACCTTAACCACAGGAAAGTGCTGCTCAATGGCTTTCATTTCAGTGGTCACCATATTATTTACCATTTCATCCACAGATTCGTACATCGTACTAAAACGACCAAGGGCAAAAACTGCTCGCGATTACGAATACATAACGAATTAACCTGGCTCGAATGTTCAGAGTAGGGGGAAAGGGTTGAAATACAATGACATACCTTCTTTGCGATTTCAAGGTAAACGCTTTGGTAAGTTACAAGCAGAACGTATAAATGTTTTAGTAAGTATAGCACAACTTCGTCCACTATAGCTTGTACAATGTAACAACGAAACTTAACAACAACAAAAAACATTTAATAGGTGAACCAGGTAAGCCTGGTAGTAGTATTTCTGCTCCAGGCCTTCCTGGGCCTAAAGGGGACCAGGGAGCTGTTGGGAGGACTGGAGACAAGGGAGATCAGGGAGCTAAAGGCGAAAAGGGACAAGAAGGAGCGGGCAAGTCTGGTGTCAAGTACGTTCACTGGGGAAGAACCACATGTCCTAGTGGTGCTGAAACAGTTTACAAAGGTAAATCCAAATGACTGGATCCCCAAAGCGTTATTTGAAAGTGCTTTCAGTGTAGGCCTTATCACGTAATAGAGATAAAGCCTAAACTGTAAAAAGCAGTGTTAAACTTCCTTCAGCGAGAACTTTACCATGAATGATCCACGAAATTGAAAAACAACCCGAGAACTTTTCTCGTGAGACACAAGAAGACTCGTGTGCAAGAATTTGGGAGGTCGACAAGCGGGCCCCGCTTGTCTTGATGGCCCACACGATTTCTTTATCACACAGAACGTGCATTTGTTAGGCAGGAAGGAAAAATTACTATTACTAGCTAGATTTGTTTGTTAATAAAAGTGCATTTAATTTATGCTTAGGTTTTGTTGCAAGTAGCCACTATAGCCATTACGGTGGTGGCAGTCAATTCCTTTGCCTGCCAAACACTCCAAAATACGACAAGTACACAGACGGAAATCAGCATGGATCATACATTTATGGCACCGAGTACGAGATTAGTTCTTCTTATACCCCATTCAAGAGCAACCTTCATGATCACGATGTCCCGTGCACCGTTTGTTACGTTAAGTCACGTGCATCTCAGCTGATGATGCCTGCAAGGAATGACTGTCCTTCTGGTTGGGCCAAGGAATATCATGGGTACCTCATGTCATGGCACTACAGCCACAAGAAATCCGGCGATTTCATCTGCGTTGCCGCAGACGCGGAATTTGTCCATGGCAGCCACGCAAACCATAATGGCGCCCTGTTGTACCTTGTGGAAGGACAGTGCGGTTCCTTACCATGCCTACCGTACGTTAGTGGCCGAGAGCTGACATGTGCTGTGTGCACCAAGTGAAACGAAACGGGCCAAGATTGTCACTTAAGCTTAATATAGAAAAAGAAGGGCCTTTTGCATGTAGTTTTTTTTTTCGGTTTTCATTAAGGTTTGCCCTGGGCACTAAAGAAAATCGTTTGTTGTAGAAATCAATAAAACTCTTAAAGCCTGACTGCATGGTGACTTTTTTCCGAGAATAGCTCTATTACAGCAAAAATTACGGGGTTTAAAAAACCACCCTACCCGCTGCCCATTTTCATTATCAGGGCTTGCTTAAGTCTGGTGTGTTGTTGTTCTTCTTGGGATTCAAAAGAAAGGCGATTCAAGAGTCAATGTTGAGGGATAAATACTTCTCGTTACTTAGACTCTTTTCTTGAACTTTGACGGAAATAAAGGCTTACTGGGTGTTTTGCGGTAAGGGATACCCTGATTTGTCGGTTGAAGTTTGCTCTCCTTTTGAGGAAGCTTTTTAAAATCCCTGCCCCTTAAAATTAATTGAAATAATCACCTCCCCAGCTGCTACAGTGCTCTGTAGGAGTCAAGTACGGGCATAAAAGCAAACATGCCGTAAAAGTTATTACGAAAAAGAAAAGTAAACTACTGCTGCGTGCTTATAATCGAGGGAAATTTTGCACCTTTTCATGCGGTATAAATAAGAGCACATACAGCAACAGGGCTTAGTTGTTCATCTGAGCAGGAATAAGTTAATCCATTATTAGCGAACGCGTGAAATCTGAATTTTTAACTCGCCTATGGGGATTGCCATGCATTCTTTGTGTAGTTCATTTTGTCTTTGACTCCTTTCAATCTGTAACTTACGATTATCAGTGAAAACGCTTAAAAACACGATAGCCACAACTTATGTTGACGTTTAATCAAAACGTCGTGGTCAGTCAAGTCACAGGCGACAACCATAAACCACCTCGCAGATTTTCTAAATTTGGCTCTTGGATCGGACAAGAAAGCCCGCTGACTGATAACACTGGAATGAGCACCCTAGAATTAATTAAATCTGTGAATTTGAGCATTGTATCTTGCCTAGATGGAGGGTCCACAATATGTTTAGCGGGATTCGGGATTTGGCTAATTTTTGTGGCGATATTCAGGAGCGGGAAGCGGGAATTTCAATTGAGAGCGGGAGCGGGATTTTGTGTTTTGAAGGGGTCGGGATGCGAGAATCGCAAGACAGTTAGTGTGATACGGTATATTGGGTTTTTACGAGACTGCATGATTTGACTAGCGTAGGCTGATAGAAATGGATCGTTTGTGAATGAAGTGTGTCGGCTTTCAAGTGATGAATGGATCAAGGAAGAGTAGCCTGCATGCCAAGCTATCATTATGAGTCCTTTTGTGATGTTTTCTGTTGATTTCGGAAAGAGGGTATCAAGTCACATGTCGTGTTGCATTTCTTGGCCTTGTCTGCGTTCTTAACTTTTCCGACCCTTTCCACTGAGCGTTTGTTGGAGCAGCTATGATCAGCTTTGGTTAGTCTAGCCAGTATGGCAACACCGGCGGACGGTAATGTAACGGCGGTCGCCAAAAACGAGGTATTCGGCTTCATAATTTGTTGTTCATACTTAAGAAAAGAGTAGGAGCAGGAATGCTTTCGAAAAAAAAATTTCGAGCACAAATTTCCTGAAAGCAAGTAATATAATGACGCTGAACGCTCATTCTCGGAGACCCAGAGGCAGATAGTCGGGGCGAGAGGCAGATAAAACGGGTGAAATAGGTGCGAGCTGAAGCCTGGTGCGAGCGAAAGTTTACAAGACGAGAGGGAACAGCCCCTGGGAGGATACCTTTAACGGACTAGTTCAAGAGCCCATCTGCCTTCTTGCTTCTGATTGAGCACAAATTTTGTGACATTGTATTTTTTGTGCCCAATCAGCGATCAGTTTATTTCATCGTTCCTTTCGTGACGTCTTATACAGGGTGTAACTTTGCTAAATCTTGCTCCTATTGTCACTCGTGCGTACTGAAATCACTGTAAGTACTGTAAGTTAGGTGAGTCCACTTTTATAAATCTTATGTTACATTTCATTTTTGCATACCTCATAACTGGGCCGATCTTGCGTGACCTTTGTGCCCCTAGCCTTGTCTAAGGACACAACCCATTTATATACCGCTGAGTGTAGAGAAACAATGTGGAGAAAACGTTTGAGTCTAAGGAAACGCCGACCTTCAGATCAAACCCAAGTCGCGCTTACCACCCCACAACTTGAACAACCATCCTTTCATTTCCATACTCGGTAGCTTATCTTTCAAAAAAAGCAGGAGCGAAAATATCGTAGCAAACTATCTGTGTCAATTTTTACCTTTCACTTATACCTGAACAAGAAAAACACAATAACACAACAGCAACACACACAAACAATAACACAAAGGAAACACTTGTTACGGTCATTAGTGGCAATATTTTTATATGATATCGAGACCATCGACCATAAAAACGTGATTACTTGTCTTCTATCCATTGTACAAAGGTATGTGAGGTTTTCATCATGAAAGTAGAAAACTATTTAAAACTTTAGGCGGGATCGGGATTTCGACTTATTAAGAAGGACGGGATGGATGGCGGGATTAACAGAAAAAAATAGGCGGGATGGCGGGATCTGAGAACCCTATTGTGGACCCTCTAGATGAGAATATGTTACTTTATTTCCTTTCACGTCATTTATTTATTTGTTTGTTTATTTTTGGTTTTGCCGACGTTTTTTAATGCCAAAATCACATCACATTAATTAATGACATTTACAAGAGTAAGTAGTCTAAAAGTCGATTACCTAATTGCATCGACTGAATGAGTTAGTTACAACAACGTACGATATTACACAGCTAGACACGTCTTTCTGAATAACAATCTAACGACTGAAAATACTAAGGCTGGCAATAACAAATAGTAATCGTAATCGTGCTTCGGCAAAGAATCGAATGCAGTTAACTACAACGGCAGCTTCAGGAATAGTGTTGAGACACATCCCATTGGGAAGTTTTCAACTTCAGAAATCTTTGTTTTGCGTTTTGCAAATCCTTATGAAATATCTAGCAAGTGAAAAGTTATGATACCACTATCGAAGTTCAGGAGGTTGATCATCAGATAAGAAGATATAGGCCACTGAATTTTTAGACGTTTGCGTGACAGTAGAACTGTCTTACATACTCGGCAGGCAAGAAAGTATACTACTGCTATAGAAAGGTTATTATAAATTTCGAAATTCGCTGCTGCTCTATACCTTCCCTTTAAGGCAAGATATAACAATTACATTCAATGTTCTGCTGTGGTATCGATGTCTTTTTCTGTCGTAGCTACATTGATCATGATGAACGCTGTTTCGACTTCTTGTTTTTCTTACAGTGGTGATTGTTTTTAATTGTATGACTATACAAATCAACTTAATATGCAAATCTGAAGGGGAAAATGCAGTGTAGCATATGACACGTACCCAAATTTTTATTTTTCTTCAAGGATAGTAAAGCGCGCGATGGGAAAGTGATAGGGCGCGACCAGTGAGCGGCGAGCACAGAATTTAGAGTATTTTTTCCACTTAAGGGCTCTTTTTCTGTTCCAGTGACTTTGTCGCACAAACGTTTGTTCCGTAATTTGAATTTAACTGTCAATTACTCTCCTAAGACGGCTCGACAGCTAAGTGAAATGGTGTCTTCAAGTATATAATTTTTGAGGTTTTCGGTTATTGTAGACAACTGGCCTTGGCTTCTAAAATAAAGAATACGTTCTGTCGAGATTTTTAAAGATGATATGTGAGACAAATATTTTGGAATCTCTGTGACATTCAGGCCACTAAGTGTATGAAAACTGTATGAAATAATTAAGCTGGTGATGTGCATAATTACGTTCAGTTGGCAAATAGTGTAATATTTTTTGACTCGGCACTGATGGTCTTGTAAATACAGTATATTATACAAAGTAACCATCGATAATTAAGGTGCTTACCTGTACGCAGTGGTACCTTTCAAGAAGAATGAACTTAAAATGCTCGTGATATGTAATCAAATTTAGCAAACTCACTTCCAACTGCAATTTCGAACAGTTTACGTCACATCAGCTGACAATTAATCACTGAAGCAAAGTGTCGCTCCATCATTGTTTATAGCGCTGTTGGAAATAATTCTCGTCCAAAATGGTCAACACCAGCGGGGGAAAGCAACTTCCCATATAGTCCGTGAGCTAGTAGGGTTGGTGGGTATCATCTAAGGTGAATAAGGTTTATGGTGATTTTCTGGTAGTTTAGACCACAAATAATGGAAAAAAGCATGATAGCAACGATTTGATGGTAGCTTGTGGATAACAGCACTCTTTAAAGTATGGCTTCGGCATGAAAACGAGGCTGAAGCTAATTTGACAAATATAAATGTCTATTGTCCACCAAAATCTACAAAACACCGACAGAAACAAAACATTTAACGAAAATTGAATATTTCGTATTACATGATGTTCATTTCATAGGACATGTGACCAACAGCTCTCTTTTAAGTATGGCTTAGGCATGAAAACGAGGCTGGAGCTGATTTGACAAATATAAATGTCTATTGTCCACCAAAATCTACAAAACACCGACATAACAGTAACATTTAACAAAAATTGTTCCTTTCTTATTACATGATGTTCATTTCATAGGTCACGTGACCAGAGCCTTAATAAGGGTCCGTACTACTATATTACACTGATTGAAGTGCCAGATTGCAAAAACAGACAATCCAAGCCGTGTTTATTTAAGTTTCTCTTTTCAATGTTATTGACATTGTTTCTGATTCTCCTTTAGTGTAGCTATAAATCAAACTATTAAAACAAATGGGTCACGTGACCTAAATCCTTCATTTATCCTTTCGATAATTACTAGAAACTGATCGCACTGTACGTATTTGGTTTAAACTGAAACTAAATGAAAGAGCGTGTTATTCTTGACATGTACGAGCCCGCGTAAACGTGTAGTCTAATACTCCTCGTCACTGTCCACTCCGTGCTCATCATCTTCGTCGGTGCTCTGAACCTCCTGAAGAGAAGCTTGGTTGTCACATTCTGTAAGTCTGCACGTATCAGTGCATCTTAGTCCATTTGTGATACAGACACAATTAGGGGAGACGCATTTTCTAGTGCAGTTACCTGCTAGGAGTTCTAGGATGGCCTCTGGTGCTGGTTTTAAATCCATCCAATCTACAACTAACTTGGCAACACCATCTTCATGCTCCGTTTTCCATCCCCGTCCAACAGGACTCGGCACCTGTGGGTCTTGCTGCAGACACCGTTTCCATATGGCTACCTGATAGTTTGCTCTCTTTGCGTGCTTCACAAGGCAATCTCTGCAAGGAGGAAGCTGGTGGCTTTCTATCTTCCCTCTTCTTGAACAAAACAGCTGGTACCTCAGATTATTAACTTTTGTGGTGACTGTGTTAGTAGAGTAGAGGAGACATGTGAATTCCTCTAACTTATCCATCAATTCAGGAGGCAGGTCCCACTCTTGCCCTAGCTCTGTTAACGCTTCTTGGCTGCTTGTGCTCTTGTTTAGTAACTTCAACGCTGGGGCCTTTCCCCTTCCTGCAAAAGCACTCACAGGGTCGCATCCAGTGAACGCATGCATCCCGAGAACACCTTTGCACACTTCGGAACCAAGCGAGGCAGCAACTTTTGTGATGTCAACTACCTTTGTCCTCGTGCGACTTCCAGATTTCAAGGACAGAGAAGCTCCTATCTCATTGCTAAATGCCAAGAACGAAATAAATACATCAGTGTCCTCTGAACAGACCAGAACAGAATTGTAGCCCTCATTAGCTGCGTGAGTAGCGTGAAGCAGTAGGCGTCCGTCGGCCTCTTCTTGTTGACACTGTAGTGCCGGAACCTCCTCGCTACTTTCTGATGTGATTCTGTAGCATTTGTCATCAACATTGGCATACAGCACTTTCTCCTCCAACTTCTCTCTGCATGCTTCCTTTCTCCACTCACTGACGATAAAGGTAATAAGACTCGTCTTATTGGTCACTCTTGTCAGGAAATTCCTCCACTGCCTAACTAGCTAGTGATGTTGCATAGCTGGTGCCCTGATTCTTCACCTCGTAGAAGCTGCTCACTGTTCTTGATAGATAGTTCTTTGTAGGTGTCAAACACGACATCTATTCTGTTACACCGCACTCCTTCTTTCATTGCCATGGATAGGACAATAATGGCGACATCTCCAAATGTCAATTGATCTCCCTTTACTCTTTGCACCAGGGACATGCCATCAATTACTGCAGAAGAGTTTGCAGGGACTTCCTCAGTGGCTTGTACGTTCTTCTGCAGCAACGATGCCAGTGAAGCCTTGTTTGTCTTTCGCAGAAGGCCATCTGCAGATGATAATGCCCAGGGTAGTGGTCCAAGCGGATGTGACAGGATGTAATCTATCTGTAAGCTTCGCTCTTGTGCAATCACTATGATTCTGCCAAACAGCGACCTGTCAGCCTTTAAAATGATCGAACGTTCATTGGTCTTCACTTTGTTTGTCTTCAGTTTGTTTGTCGTCAGAGGGTCGTGGAATTTCTTGACTTGAGGGATCTTCTCCATCCTCTCTTCCTTGAAGGTTGTGTAGCTCTTCTCACCAACCTCGTGTGCTATCTTCAGGTCTGTGGCAACCTCTCTGGGAGCTTTCTTTGCAGTGGAAATGCTGATCAGGTCTTGACTCTCGGAGAAAGGATTGACCCAACCTTGGATGAGGTCAACTATGGACGAAACTGCCTGCTCATCTTTCTTTATTCTTGATCGTTGAAGCTCCGTATGCTGAGTTTCTGGGTCGGATCCTTGTACCATGCTTCGAAGCTGTCCAAGAAATGCATTCCGGTACTCCGCTGTAAGGTAGTAGCGCTGCACAGTTGCAGGTTTCAAGCTAAAGCGGGTTATTCCACCAGGATTCTGGGTATCTTTATTCACTGTGACCTCAGTCGTCTGGTCTACTGGGATCCGACCAAAGGGATTGTTGCTGGACAACTGTACGGAAAAACCGCCTGTCTTGAACGCCCTCTGCACTTCAGGATTCGTCTGATCGAGATTTGTCATCTGAGCAAAATATGGTGTGAGATATCGTGCATAATTCACCTTATCATAGGCAAATCACCAGGGGATCATCATTCTTACGGAATGAAGATGTAAATCCCAATTGCCTTCACAAGATGCCCGCAACAGACCAAGCACTATACCTTCGACCATATCCACGTACGACATCCAGAATGCCGACAGTTCCCCGTTATTATGACGAAGGTAATTCAGGAACTCTTTCCACATAGTCATCACTTGAGGTAGAACTTGGCCTTGCAACAGCTGATCAAAGCCCTCTTGCTTCAAGTTACTTGCAAATGTATCCACCTGCTCAAGAAAGGACACCACTGTGATGTGATGATCAGGATCACCGGTCTCAAGCCACGGCATGAACTCCGCCCATGCTAACCTCGTCAGTGCTTCATACAGGTACTTGTGCGCCCTCACACCACGGTTGTAATGCTTGCCATCAATGACACGACTAATTGAGCCCTCAGTAACTATCTGCGATTCAATGAAGATGTCCTTCAAACCACTATTTCCTCCTGGTCCCCCTGGTCTTCCCGGAGCACCTGGGAAACAGGGAATCCCTGGACCATCGGGAAAACAGGGTACCCAGGGGCTTGAAGGTAGTGTGTATGTGTAGTATAATTATTGAATCTTACAGTTAATTTCATAGTATCTTTCGTGCAAAACTATATGTACTATGTACTGTACTGTTAGTATAAAAACTGGAGATTCTACTCTGTGGTCGAAATTTTTCACAACGAAATTATGAAAATGTCCTCAATGCATTCATTCACGGTTCTTAGGCTACTGGTTTGGCCAGAAGTAGCTGTTTATTTCGTAGTATAGCGTTTTGCGTCTTTTGGAAACTAACAAGCACGCTATTCTCTCAACGAACGTTCTGGGCAGGAGGTTGACATAATTAATAGGTGTAGAAGTTCGGAATATTAAATGTTATTGCATTTTAGGGGAGGCCGGAAAGCCCGGAACCAACAAGCCTTATCCAGGCCCTACAGGTACTAAAGGAGACCGTGAAGCTGTTGGGAAGACTGGAGCCAAGGGAGATCAGGGAGCTAAAGGCGAAAAAAGACAAGAGGAGCTGGGAAGTCTGGGGTGAAGTATGTGCGCTAGGGAAGAACCACATGCCCTGGTGGCTCTCAGATTGTTTACAAAGGTAAAGCGTTATTTCAAACGTTTTCTCTTAGAACTTTCTTTGGTAATAAACTTGTAAGCTCAGTAAGGAATAACGATCAATGAACTAAAAGGTAGTATTAAAGTTTTCTTCCATGATAACTTTTAAATTATGCTGAACGGTTCGCCAAAAAGGAAATATGAATTTTTTCTCGAGGTACTATGAATCAAAGTTCTGAAATCTATGATTTCTTTGCAGGACATTTAATTTAATAATATGACAGCTTATTGTAATTTTTCCAGTTTCATACAACATTTTGCAGTTGGACATCGCATTTTAGTGACTGTACTTAAGCGTTCTACACATCCATAAGAGCAACGATGATTGCAAACTTTTCTGGACATCATCCGCGAAGGAGACTCGCAACACTGAACTGGAAAAATCAACTAGGGAATATCGCCCTAATGCGCCATAAAACATGCACTTAAAATGAACTGACAATTTTTCATTTAATTAAAGAACTTTTTGAAGGGAAACGTTTGGCGCTTTTTTAGTGCATTTTTTGTTTTGTTCAGGTTTTGTTGGAAGTGGTTTCTACAACCATCATGGCGGTGGTGGTCAGTACCTTTGCCTGCCTAACACCCCAAAGTACGACAAGTACAAGGACGGGTTTCAGCATGGATCATACATGTATGGCACCGAATATGAGATCAGTTATTCTGCTAGTCCATTCAAGAGCAACCTGCACGATCACGATGTGCCATGCGCCGTGTGTTACGTCAGGTCACGTGCATCTCAGCTTATGATGCCCGCAAGGAATGACTGTACTTCCGGTTGGAGCGAAGAGTGTCATGGGTACTTGATGTCATGGAACCAAGGCCACAAGAAATCCGGTGATTTCGTTTGCATTGACGCAGACGCGGAGTTTGTTCATGGCAGCCACGCAGGAAGGGTCGGCGCTCTGTTGTACCTTGTGGAAGGACAGTGCGGCGCGTTACCATGCCTACCGTAAGTTAGTGGACGAGAGCTGACATGCGCTGTGTGCGTGTGCACCAAGTGAAACAAAGGCCAAGAATAATCACCTAGTTTTAGTGCAGAAAAAGGCACTTTGCAGTTTAAGTGCAGAAACAGGCACTTTGCTTGTAGCTGTAATGGTGTTTTTCAGGTTTTATAAGTCAATAAAACTCTTGAAGCCTGACTTCGATGTGAATTTATTCTGGTAATAGGGAACTGAAGCAGTCACCATAAGGTGATGGCAATTAAAACGACAATGCCACAATAAAGTTCTGGGTTTAGTGAGCACAACAATAGCTCTGCACCTGCGTTATACCTTTTGGCAAGTTCTTAGTCATCCGTGAAATGACTTATTTCAATTTTCTATAAATAGCGATATCAACACGTCGGTGAATTTCCCCCGAACGATTTTCGAGCAGAAACAAGAAAAAATAGCGGTCATTATTACACGGTAGGTTGGAGTGTATTACTTACGCTGTCACAGTAACTACTTTTGAAAGCTTCATTCAAGCTAGACTAACGCTGCCATTTAGAAGGCATGGAGGGCCCCGTATTAATTCAGTTTACGGCGTCAGGGTGCTTTTTGTTTGTTTTGTTTTCTGATTTTTGTTTCATTTGTTTGTTTGTTTGTTTGTTTGTACTCAGATATAGAAAATGCCAAACCCACTTAAGGAACCTTCAGCACATAAATACACTTTTCTTCAGTTTTACACTTTTAAAAAGAGCGAGGAAAGGCCTTAAGCTTTCCCAAATACTCGTATGTTATATGTTAAACCCGTGAAGGGGAGTGTGATGCATGAACCTTAGTAACGTTTACTGTTTACGTACTCGAGCTAAGGATTCGTGAGATAAAGGATATTGCTCGATAGTTCATCTGTGCAGCCAGCGCTTCCACAGAGTCTGTAAATCAAGTACACCTGATTGTTGTCAGCGCGGATCGATGGCCCTGGATTTAAGCAATCGCGTATAGTCTGGTTGGTTTTCTTCTACTAGCTATAGGTGTCCAGCTCATATCCTTATAGTAGGGACTTTTACTTAGTTGTGGGGGAGGGGGGAGGGGGGCTAAAGAAAAAGGTTCGTGCGGGGATGCTCCGCCTCAAAGTTCAAAACCTTACCCTTTAAACTATATACTGAATTTTGTGGAAATGATGCTCCTTTCACATTCCCAGAACACACTACCTTTTTATACCTCAAAAATTAGCCGAAACCAGTAGATTATTGCGGGATTTTAGTCTCTCGTACGCTCCAAGCTCTCGTGTATTTTTGTGTTATATTTTTGACCAAATTTCTAAAACGTCTTATATGGTCTCCTCCATAGTCAACTCTATATAAAAAAACCGCAAAAAGGCCACGCCGAAAGTTGTCGAAAAGTCACAAAAAAGGCCGCAAGTGAGGCGAGTGCCGAAGGCGCGAGAGCTGCTACCTCTTTCAGCCTTGTTAAGGTAAATTTCGGGGACCCTTTTACACCCTAAAACAGCAAATTTTGCTACCTAGTTTCGTAGTCGTATTTGGTAATCGCCAAAAAGGCTCCCCATTTTGGCGGAGCCCTTCGGGGAAGGGGGGTGGGGGGGGGTTGGTACAAATAAAGTATGTGGAAATGAATATAGCTAACCTTCAAGTGGAGAGTGTTATATGGTGTAACATTCAACCCTAACTGAGAAGATTCAATACGGACGTAAATGTCGTCTTTATTGCTGCTCAGCAATGAATAACAAACAAAGCAGCAATTCACACAGAGGGAAATATTGATTTTTGTCGCTTTGCTTCCATTCAACACAGCTAGGGCCTTGCATGAAATCGAGAACAACAAGAAAATCTCGCTTTTCGCCTTTGAACCGAAGGACGAGAATTTCTTCCTCTCGCGGCACTCTTCCCACACGCGAAAGGCTGCTTTGGTAAGCTGTTGATTTAAGTCAATTAACTGATTTAACAATATTTGGTTATATCAATCAAATTTTTGCTGTACTAGTCTATACTTCAACTTCAGTTGTGGATAAAATATATCAGCCCCCGCACAAGCTTTAGACAAAGCAGCAATCACTCTCTACTTACAGTCTAATTATTAAAAAGTTCAGTGGTAATTTGTTTGAACATCGTGATTAAATTCGAGACCCAACTATGACATAAGGCCTATGACACTAGTTTACAAAATTAGTGCAGCTCTGTCTACTTTAGGAAACAAGTATATATCTAGAAACCATACAAACTCAAGATTTCCTGTGTGGTCTCTTATTTCAACGTGTCATTGAGAAAAAAAATTTACCGTTATTTCTTATTAATAAGTATAATTGTACTAATCCTTCTCGCGCCTCCTATTACTGTTAAGACTACATAGTTATACATTATCGATAATATTACTTTCTGTAAAACGGCAAAATTACACGTATATCTAGCCTTGAGGAGACAAAAAACACCAAAGAATTAAAGTACGAGATTCCTGCCTCTGGTAGAGTGGTGACACTTCAATGCAAGGCGTTGTGACACAAGTTTTCGGTCAAAAATGTCGCCTTCAACATGTTCAATAGTTATGTTCAATACTGATCATTTCTTTTTTTAAAACAGTTGTTCCCCAAGGCATGTCTTTTGAAGTCACCACTTCGCACCCGCCCAATAAGCTTTTATCACTTGGTGCACACAGCGCAAGTCAACTCCCAAGCATGAACGTATGGAAGACACGGAAGTGAACCACACCTTCCTTCAACAGGGTACAGCAAGGCACCATTCTGGTTGGCACCGCTACCGGGAACGTACTCTGCATCCTTATCAACACAGATAAAATCACGTTGTTTCTCGTGGTTGTGATATCCAGTCATCAAATACCCTTGATACTCCTCGGTCCATCCAGACGGACAATCATTCCTTGCGGGCGTCATCAGCATTGAACCACGTGACTTGACGTAGCAGACAACGCAAGGTGCCTCGTGGTTGTGGAGATTTGTTTTAAAGGGGTTGAACTGTAATTCATATTCAGTGCTGTATACGTATCCTGAGTCCTGATCACCGTCGTTGTGTCTATCATACTTTGGCTTGTGTGGCAGGCAAAGGTAGTTGACTCCACCGCCTTGATGAGAGTAATGTTCTCCACCGATTATACCTAAAATAAGCAAAAAATTAACGTAATAAAAAAAGTTCCACATTATGAGTTTTTCAATATAGACATCCCGCTCATTTTCACACTCACACACCTCCCAAAAAGACTAAAGAATTAAGCTCGTTATATCAGACATTAGTAATAAAGGCCAAGAGCCTAGCTTTTGGCAGATGAAGCTATTTGGTGGTACTGTACGTTACCATGATTCTACCTTTTCGCACCTGTTCTATTTAATTCCACTTACCGCTGGACACCATAGTAGCGTCTCCAGAGCAGTTGGTTCGTCCCCACCGAACGTAGTTCACACCTGACAACCCCTGTCCTTGTGGTCCCTTCTCTCCTGTAGGCCCAGGAGGACCCTGAGGTCCAGCACTTCCAGTCTTGCCAACTTCTCCTACATAATTTTGGAAGAAATAAAAAGGACAGGCACGTTTTAAGTTACATTATTAGAAGATCTGAGCAAGTACTGTAATTAACTAACCATAATCAGTATCACGGTGCAATGTGTCATATAAACTTTTGTTCTTAGGCCATCGTAGCTTGATTAAGAATAAAACACAAACAGCGGTGATAAACATGGTAAATCAACGCATTTTGATAAACTTGACGTTTCGTATGCTAGACAACATACATTTTCTAAAGTAACCGTCACAGTGTTTGAAAACTGTTTATCTAGTTTACAATAAGGGCCTGGAACCGAGATAAAGAAAAACGATCTTAACGTTAACGTTAACGTCAGCAGTGAGAAGCTGATGCTCGACCTATTAAATTACTGTTAAGACCGTTTTTCTTAATCTCGGTTCCAGACTCCTTATTGTAAACTACCTTATTATAGGAAATTTACGCTTGTGTTAATTAAGGTATTTGAAATTAACGCGACTTAAATTAACGCGAATTGAAGGGAAAATTACTCCCCAGTAAAGGAAATTAACGCGAAAGAGGGCGTAAAATTTCAAAACGAGGGGAATTAATATTAACGCGACTGACACAAAGAAACACCTTTCGGTCACAACTGAAACAAATTTATTTCTAACTGAATATAAAAATCACGAACAAAACAGGTCTACAGGTGTGTGAGGCAATTTCTTTACAGACAATTTGCGTTAAATCCTGCCGAAATGTAGGAAAGCGATCGTTTTTTGGGTGACAAGAATGTCAGAAAACTATCCAGAATATGGGATTAAAATAATGGAAATTAAGGTCGCCGAAATTAACGCCCCACTTAATTAACATCGCGGAAATTAACGCTCACAAAAATAAACGCGACTTAAATTAACGCGAATTTTTACAATTCGCGTTAATTTCATGGAGCGTTATTTCCTATAATAAAGTATATACTCCAGTTTTCAAACACTGTAACGGTTACTTTTGAAAATGTATGTTGCCTGGGCGGTGATAAGGAACGTCAAGTTTATCAAAATGCGTCTGTATTTACCATGTTTATCACCGCTGTTTGTGTTTTATTCTTACGGTGCAATGTGATTTTTTTGTCGCAAAGCCCAATGCAAAAAGAAGATAGCGAGGGAATACAAAGCTAGGGGGAAACACTGAAGGGAATTATTGGCAATGCATCTTGGCCTCTCTGAGTCAATTTTTGGCACAAAACATAAAAAATACTTAAAGTGCACCTAACCCCTAAAATTTTTTTCGGCTAAATGAATTCTGTTATCATCTGGAACATTTCTTTGCAAAAATTTTTTGCTTTGGTTAAATTTTCGATTTTCTGTGCCCTGTTAAATTCAAGAAAAATTTGATTCACGTCCAAGTAAGAGGAAGTTGGTAGAGCGACGGTGATCTAATCCGGAGGTCGTGGGTTCGAATCCCGCCGGGGTCAAAGATTTTTCTTTGATCCTGGTAATCATTTCTAATTTCTTCTTTCAGGCCGAATGGCCGGGGGGAAATTATGTAGGGCAGTATAATTGCTCTAGCACTCTTACACACACTTTAATGTTTGCTATTCCATTACAGAGTGCTACGCGGTACATCACATTACTTACGATATTAAGAGGAACCTGGGGCGAGCCGTAGTTGTGACGTCAGATCAAGAAGCAAGAATTCCACGCCGCATAGTTTTAGCTGTGTTTCTCTGACTTTATTTGTTCATCGAAGCCTTCTGACCTTCTAGCTAATTCGAACAAAGTCATAGTATGACTAAAATTCCAGTGTTGTAATCCAAAGCAGATACTGAGACGAGCTACGCGGATTCTGCTGATTTGTAGATGAATTTTAGCTCTGAATACGAGATAGATGCGGAACACGAAGTTGACAGTACACCGCCAAAGGATGAAGAAAGTGCCGTCCTGCCCATATCTGCTAAAAAGCTGCTAACCAACGAAGAATGAATTGCTCAATGCAAAAAGGAAATAAAGGCAAACTGAGAACTGGAACAGCAAATAAAGTAACTTACGATTGGCCTTGGAGGGCCGCGAAGAAACCGGAATGCTGAGCTTCGCCCGTGATTCTTTACATTTTATTTCGCACGCTATTGGTCTTCACGTTTGGTCTTGGTTTTCCTGCTCTCGGCTTCTCGCATTTGAGATTTAATTTATATTCAAGCTGAGGGAACCTCTTATAGAAATGGAGATTTTAATAAAGCATTCCTTTCTTCATTTATTTATTTTACATAGAAGTAAATGTGGAAACTGCGATATTACTTACGTCTTGTCCATTTCTGTAACCAGCATTAACAATAACAACAATTTATAACACTAGTGAATCAGGAAGGCAATTATTTTCTAGAGGACATTGACGAGAATTATAAGCACGAGAGTTTGTTAGCATCGGTTCGACTGAGATTATCTTACCAATCATTTTTCTCGCGTCAACGTGCAATCAGTTTCATTAGATCCCAGCGAGAGCGGAAATGTACAAATTATGTAAATCAACCGGCCCTCGCTTAACTCGCGACTCGACGCTTCGCTGCTCATCGCTCACACTTCGATCTTCTTGCGGCCTTTTTTCGCACAAAAAATGGTAATAAAAGAATTAAGAAAGAGACTGTTTGTCCTCTACTTCAACGGAGGATATGAAGAAGGGATCTCTGCACAGTAATGTTTTGTTATGCTCGAGTGATTTGATATGACTCAAGATAAAATTCTCATAGCGAGGCACTTTCATAGACTAGAATAAGGAACAATGGCAATGGCTTGTTATTGTGGAGAAAGCGCGGCCGGTTCTCCTGAAGGAGGACTTTCTATAAATACGGTCTTTAATTTTAAACCTTTCGCTGTTTTGGACACCGCTTACATGTAATTATTTAGCGCTTACCGTGTAGCCAACTTGAATAATTCGCAAAGGTAATAATTTTCTACGTACCGTGTATCGAGTGAGGTGCGGGATTGCGGAAAATTAATTCAGAGTTTAAAAGAACGAGGCATATAACAAATGTACTGTTTTGTTATTCTTTTGTTATTCAATGAGATGCAAATGAGTGTACGGCGTTTTTCTGCAATCCCGCACCTTAGAGCGTGTATCGCGGGTATTCTGTGGTTAATCGGCCGTTGAATCATTGGAAATACACAAAACCTATCGTTTGATCGGGTACTAAAGTTGTTCATTCATTCATACCTTCTTCTGCGACAACAAATCTTTGCTTAAAATGTATCGAGCGTAGTATCAAGTGCTTGGAAGGCTGCCGCTTTGCTCGCTATTGCTTTACAAAATCCACTCATTTCGTCCCTTCTCCTCTGGTCGCTCGTCGTCAAAAAATGCTGTGTTTTTGTAGTGATACGTCTTGTGATTCGCTTCTTTGGTTACTATGTCTCGGAGCAATACGAACGGTCGACAGTCTTCTGTACACCCAGAGCTCAAGAGAAATATAGTTCCGAGAGAGATAGCACGAGACTGCGGGTTCTTGATTTGACGTCACAAGGTGACTAGTCCCATGCCCTCACTGCTCGACCCTAAACCAAAATGGTGTCTATTTTCGGCCGATTTTCCGTACTTCAACCGCACACAGAAAATCAGGGATTAAACCAAATCAAAAACTTTTTGCGACGAAATGCTCCAAATGACAACAGGATTTATTTGATGGGGAAAAAATTTTTAGGGTTAGGTGCAGCCTTTTACTGTCGTTAAAAAACCTTTCTTGGCAGCCAAAAGATATACCTCTAGGTCCCGTAAGTCCTCGAAGTCCTGGGGGACCCTCTCTGCCATCCCTACCATCCCTACCTGGAAGTAATAAATAAATAAATAAATAAATAAATAAATAAATAAATAAATAAATAATAAAAGGAAAGAAAAGACAATAAAATGAAAGAACAGGAACAAAGAATTCACGCTCATCAATGTACTATTAAGTAAGGTGGTGTAAGTACATTATGTTTGCTTAGCAGCTGTCTTGGTGGTTATCACCCACTGTAAAATACAATGAATTGAACTATTGGCACGTGAACTAATGGCACAACCCAACACAATCAACTTACCTGGCGGGCCTGGTTGCCCAGCTGGCCCAGGAGGCCCTGGTCTCCCATCTCTACTATCTCGACCTGAAATAACGGGCAATACTATTCTATGAACTGTAGTCTCACGTCAATATATTTAAGGCGTGACCACTCAATTTTATTAATAAGCGGCCACTATACTCTTTTTAGCGGCTTAGATGGCTTTGTAACGAGTTAATTTTCGACAGTTTTTATTTTTATTTTTTGATTAAATCGTCAAATTTAGCGAATTGAATTGAACTAAGAGCACGTGAACTTATGGCACAACCCAACACAATCAACTTACCTGGGGGGCCTGGTTGCCCAGCTGGCCCAGCTGGCCCAGGTGGCCCTGGTCTCCCATCTCTACCATCTCGACCTGAAATAACCAGCAAAACTATACAGTGAACTGTAATCTCAAAAAATGGGTCAATATCATTTAGGGCGTGACCACTCAATTTTATTAATAAGCGGCTACTATACTCTTTTTTAGCCATGTAGATGGCCCTGTAACGAGTTAAATTTTAAGTTTTTTTATCTTTTAAAGAAATCGTAAAATTTAGCGAGTATAGCTTATCTAGCAAATATAAATCATGTCGCTAAAATCACAAAATTAATTAAGTTGTACTGTCCATGTCATGGTTTGACACCTTGTAACTTCATGAAGATGGGATGAGGTGTTATTTTAATTAGTTGTGTGCTGTAAAAGATGACAATGCTGAGTAACATTTATTACAATTCATTGCGGATAAAAATAATTTGGCTTCTTGGTCACTTCGTTTAGTAGCCTGCGTGGCTGGCGGTATTTTTCCTCACGAAGGCAAAAACGAGCGCGAACAATATCGCAACCTATGCTTACTAATTTATAGGCTAAGCTGGTTATAATGATTTACGACAGAGCCATGGTTTCCAAAAACATTTATTTTATTTCTTCAGGGTATTGTTTGCCTTTCTCCAGCACCAAATACTACAAGCTTAGGCTTTAATAGGCGAGATGACACGAGACATCGCGCATTTAAGCCAGTTATTATCTCTCGATCGCTTTTGATTGCTGCAACGACAGAATAAGCCAAATGTTATGCATTCTGCTTCCAGGGATCTGCTACCCAGGGAAGACAGAATAAAGCTAAAGCGCGATGTTAGACATTCCGCTTCCAGGTATCTGCTACCCAAGGAAGACGGAATAAGCTAAAGCGCGATGTTAGGCATTCCGCTTTCAGGTATCTGCTACCCAAGGAAGACAGAATAGAGAATAAGCTAAGGCGCTATGTTAGGCATTCCTCTTCCAGGTATCTGCTACCCAAGGAAGACAGAATAAGCTAAAAAGCGACGTTAGACATTCCGCTTCCAGGTATGTGCTACCCAAGGAAGACAGAATAAGATTAAGCGCGATGTTAAACTTAACGCTTCCAGTTATATTCTACCCAAGGAAAACAGAATAAGCTAAGGCGCAGTGACAGCGATCAAGTTTCCAGGTACAGCATATTCTCTAAGGAAATCAGAATAAAGAGCGCGATCCTAATATTTCGTCTCCAGGTATATACAAAATCGTAATTGTGATTGCTACTTACCAAAGGCCTCTTGTCTCTTTTTGTCTCGATTCCATAGCATCGTACATCGGTCACGTCGTTAAGACGCGTGCGATTTTCAAAACCTCGCCAGCATGGGTGACCCGAAAACACTGACCCCCGGTCCGTGGACCAGTCCAACGGACCAGGTCCACGGACCACCTCACGGACCAGTCCATGGACCACCTATACGGACCACCCCTACTGACCCCCTCAAAAATTCAATAAAAAATAAAGAAATAAAAAATATATATAAATGAAACTATAAATTCTTACCCATAGTCGATCCTTAATCGTGGTGCGCGCGGTGAGGTCGCGAACTGCCACGAGTCCACTCTATATTGTACATTGTCAGTATTGCACCAATTTAGCAGGCTTAAGCAAATCCAAACTGTCAGTTCATCTGTAGTACGAAATGCGAACAGGAAGAAAATAAAGACAAATGGAGAAGCTTTGCTGTTTTGTCAGTGTTTCTTCCCTCCGCCATTTTGTTCGGCCCATTCTCCCACGGGTCCAAGATCCACATAAGCCCCAGGCTTCAGAAAGGAAAATCCCATTGTGAAAATTGTCATTGCATTTTTTTTTTTGAAAAATTACTGCCAGGTTGTATGGTTGGCCAACAGTTTTGTTTTCCACCATATTCCCTTATTGTCGCCCTTGGCTACAGGCCATTTATGTACCGGTCAAATTGAAGCTTCAACATCCCCCCGGGCAAACTATTTGACTGTGCATCGTGCCCGGGAAGGGGGGAATTTGAACGTTGCCTTGGAAGGGTGGGAAATTTGAACCAGATTTATCTCTAGTTCTAGCGTAATATGCCCGTGAGTTTTTTCGGTTTTTGCAGGGTTTGACGGATTTCCAAGGTCGAATTTCGCCTTTGTTAGTGAATAACGCACTCAAAACGGTCTTTAAATGAAGTTTGAAGGTGTCATTACGTATATCTCTCTCTGACAAGCGTGAACAGTGTTCGATTGAAGACGAAATTTGTCTTTGAGGAGTGGTATTTCAGTAACAATGGGTGGGGCATTTGAATGGCTTTTTTGCCCCGAGGGGAGGGAATTTGAACAAGCCAATCTTCAAAAGTTCAAATGCCCGGGGGGTTGCCCGGGGGGGATGTTGAAGCTTCAATTTGACTGGTCATCATATTTTAACAACAGACGTCCTGTCTGAGATGAGTAGGGCAAAGGTTGGTGGTAGAATTAGGCAATTTTTTTGCCCCCACCCCCCTCCTGGTCCCCACCATATCCCAAGGTAAACAGTTATAAAAACCGAATCAACTCGACAAGCGTGTGAAGTTCATGGCCTGGGGCTAATGTGGATCTTGGACTCGTGGGAGAATGGGCCGAACAAAATGGCGGTGGCAAGAAACACCGACAAAACAGCAAAACTTCTCCATTTGTCTTTATTTTCCTCCTGTTCGCATTTCGTACAACAGATGAACGACAGTTTGGATTTGCTTAAGCCTGCTAAATTGGTGCAATACCGACAATGTACAATTATATAGAGTGGACTCGTGGCAGTTCGCGATCTCACCGCGCGAAACCCGATTGAGGATCGACTATGGGTAAGAATTTATATTTTCATTTTTATTTATTTTTTATTCATATTTTTTTTTGAGGGGGTCAGTAGGGGTGGTCCGTATAGGTTGTCCATGGACCGGTCCGTGAGGTGGTCCGTGGACCCGGCCCGTTGGACTGGTCGGGGGTCAGTGTTTTCGGGTCACCCCGCCAGCATTGTGTTACACGCAAAACACAAATGCAATCTGTGCAATATCATGTTTTAAAGAAAACCTGGTATTACCCAAGGTGTCGCTACAATATTTAGGTTGAAAACATTCTATACTTGAAATACAGTAAGTAAAATATCAAAAGGAAAAGTCAATAAAGCTGGGGAATGTTAATACATGATACCATTGTAGCTCGAATAAATTATAATCGAAGTCATGAAAGCGCCACGTCCCACGCGTCCTCTAACATATATTTCTTCACATAAAATCAATAACCTTAGCCTAAAAATTGATCGATGTCGGGTCCTTGCTCGACCTACATACAAATCAATGCAACTTAGTAAAAAAAAATTAATATGCGCAGCTTTCTAACAGGCATTGATGAGAATTTGCAGGCTTACGTAAATAAATACTAAATTCCTGCCAGATAATTCTCACACAAAATTACGATTGTTTTGACAGCCACCCAGGAAGATCTACTAATATCACCCAGTTTTGATTGTCACAAAGGACTATGGTGGCAGTCTAGCAAAGAAAATATATCATAAAACTGAAACGACGAACATCATTACAAACGGCGTGACAAGACTGAATAATTCTCTGGTCCTATTTTGGGTCTCTTTTCCTGGCGTATGGTGACAAATCGTGCAACGTAAACCCTTTTTGTTGTTAGCATTCGACAGAGCCAAAAGGAGGTTAACCGAAAATCAGACTTACTGACCTTAAAATTCCCGCACTTGCACTGAGCGCGCTCGTTCTTTCCTGTAATAATTTTTGCTTCACGACGTGATCGCTTTCCTCATTATCTTATGTATGTCACGCTGTTAAATAACGGCACGGACACATGCCGACCGCGCGTGTTGATATAATTCTTTGCATTGCTGACTGAAATGATTCGCGTAAAATAACGCTTTTAATGAATACATGCTGCGAATTTTTTTCATGGCCTAAGTCCCTCATGGGTAGAAATGGTAAACTTTCGGTATAGAGAGAAATAGATAACAGACTTACATTTCCGGACCGAGAGGTTTACCGTGGCACAAATGATCCGGAAAATAAGTGACCTGACGTTTTTATCCACAGAGAAAGAGTACTATGACTTATTATCCAACTGTATCAGTTATTAGCTAGTTCTTGTACAGAAAGCGCACGAAACGAGCACAAATATCACATGATATTGTACAGTTGGTTATTGTACAGTACCCTGCGCGCGCTCATCCTGTTACACTTGACGTTTTCTTTCAAGTTACTGAAAAAGGTTGAAAAAGGTTAAGTTGGATAATACTCGTTGTTTGCATTTTGACTCGCCCTGCGGCCTCGTCAAAATACAGCACAAATCGTAAAAATATGCGGCCTTTCTTCACACCGAAACATCTAATAAGATATACTAACTTACCGATAACGATCCGCTACTTTGTTTTTACTCACCTCGCAAAAACGTTTTCAAGAGCAATTCGTCTGCAAAAGTTTTGTTGCATTGGCGTATCCTGAAGAAAAAAGAAAGCTTTCCCATCCTATTTCCGCCATTTAGAGGCTATGGTAGGGTAGGTGGGTAAAGTCGCACACGAGCCAAGGAGCCCCACACGGCCGGAGCTTAACCCAGTTTCTGTAGCATGAAGCAACTGAGAGTATTCAGTAGTAACCCCCTGGATGGGATGCTAGTCCATCGTAGGGCTTACCCCTTAGCAGTATGTCACCAGCTCCCATTTATACATCTGGGAGGATAGAGACAATGTCAACCTGGGACAATGTCAACCTTGGGAACGAGGTTGAGACAATGTGGGGTCAAGTTTCTTGTCTAAGGAAACAACACGATGGCATGGACTGGACTTCGAACCACCGACCTGAAGTTCAATGCGGTAACCACTACACCACCGCGCCCCCCCACAATTAAGAGGCCACATTCACCGGCACTGCTTTGATAAGAGTTTTACGTGCCTGAAGGTCAAAAAGGTTAATATTTTAATCAGCGAGAATAGTGAAAATCTCATCCGCATATAAATTTACAGATAACGAAGTTTTGAGCATAGACCTTTCCTGTGTAAAATTTAATGTGGTCAAACATTTTTATGAGCCTTGGTTATGCTGCCGTCAAGTTTCCCTTAGTAGCTGTTTGAGTCCTGTTAAATCTACACCTACATACCCAACAGCGTTAGTTGTTGGTGGAATCGAACCCACGCACGTACTGCAAAGGGAATAGGGATTCTCGCGGATGAGTAGCGCTTAGGCACAGTTTTTCGTGTCTCCTTCACGCGAGCACGAATTAATGCTGCCATGCATGCAGACTCTCTGAGCCAAATTTGGGTCTTTATGTACGGAGTTTTCTTTTTTCGGTTTCTTTTGTTGCGTTAATCGCTTAAAAGGTCGTCGTACTCTTGCTGCTAGTACAAAAAGTAATAAAAACAAACAGACAAATTATTAATGACTGTCATCACGAAAGAGTGAGGCAAGAGGGAGGCATAGTAATCTATGAGCCCAAGATCCTAATTCACCGCTCATCCTCTAACCCCTCCAACCCCCCAATAAATCCCTAATAGACACATGCACCCTTCTGTGACTTTGTTTAGGTTATCTTTTTGACTTGAAGGTTAGAGCATCGTTACCTGCTATCTATCACGTTTACTCTCTTAGCCAAACTTTGCAGATTAGTGGCCTTTTGTAGCGCGGATCTTCTTTCTCTCACGTCAGTGACATCTTTGTTTTGGATGAAACGTGCTTTATTCGCAGCAGCTTTGGGGAGCTCTTCAGCAATGATTTTATCCACACTGCGTTCCACTTGATCCAAACGCTTCTCAATCGCTAGCAATTTGTGATAATTGTACACACAAACAGAAAACTGAAAAGCGATGCACAGCAACAGGCATATCACCGTCACGAAATTTACCAAAGATGGAAACCGCTCGGGCCTACTAGAAGAGGATGGGATCGATTCTTGCCCCATTTTCAGACACTAAGATCTCGCCTTGCTACGTTTTTTGACGCATGGGTGCAAAATATTAGTCACGTCAATCCAGATCCACAATGAACTGAGTTTGTAATCGATTTATATAGCTTTTATTATGTTTACGTCACAGATGATTCAAGATGTAACTTGAATAATTGACTTCCCATACCGACAAGGTGTCCTGAATGACGGGCCCCTGGGCATGCTCACTTATATCTTAACCCTTTAAGCCTCAAGAGTGATCAACATCAAATTTCTCCTTATCATATCAGTGTACAATAACACACACAGGGCAAGAGAATTGAGGAAATGATCACCAAAGATGAAACGCCGTGGTGTTTTAGCAAATTCTCCCAGCTAATGCCATAAGAAATATGTGGAGAACAGTGAGGAGAATCTGCATGAGCTACAACCCTCGATGTTACAGGAAAGCACCTCATATTAGACTGACTGTCTTTAGCTGTGTTTTAGTTACTTTATTGCAACTGGCCTTGTCGAACTCAATACAATAATTAGAAGAAAATATTCAACCAGAAAGAAACTCTCTCGAGAGACATTTTGCCAGCCTCGTTCCCAGGCAGGAAATCAAATATGACGTCGCCCGTCGAACTCAGCGAAGGATTAGCCTGCACTGAACGGACGTTTATTTACACAACGTAAGACATAAGACCTATGCTGTGACACTGGTTTACCAGAATTAATAAGTGCAGTTTTACTGCTTTGAAAAACAAGTGATATTTAAAATCCATACAAAGATTTCCTGTGTAGTCTCTTATTTCTACGGTGAAGGTCACTGACATGGATATCAATTTCGCGGTTATTGTTTTCAAGCCTAATTGCAGTCGCCTCCTATAACGATTTTTATGCTTCCTGTCACGGCTACACTGATAAAGTACCCATAATACTGCCGTCATAAACGGCCGAATGTGCATGTAACAATATTTAGCCTTGCGGAGTAAAACATAGAGTAGCAACACAGAGTAAAACGTCAAAGAATTATAGAACGAAATTTCTGCTTCTGGTAGAAGTGGTGACACTTCAAGACACTGTGACATTAAAATCTGCGTTCAAGATACCGCCTTAACTTGCTGTTGTTGGTTCTTTTGTTCAATGCTTATTGACCCATATTTTTTTCATTAAAACAGTTATTTCCCATAGCATGTCTATTGAAGCCACCACTTCACACCCGCCTGACGCATAACTTTTATCACTTGGTGCACACAGCACAAGTCAACTCTCGTCCATCAACATATGGAAGACAAGGGAGTGCACCACATCGTCCTTCAACAGGGTACAGCAAGGCACCATTCTGGTTGGCTCCGCTACCGGGAACATACTCTGCATCCTCATCAACACAGATGAAGTCACGCTGCTTCTTGTGATTATAATACTCAGTCATCAGGTACCCATGATACTCCTCGGTCCATCCAGATGGACAGTCATTCCTTGCGGGCATCATTAGCATTGAACCACGTGACTTGACGTAGCAGACAACGCAAGGTGCCTCGTAGTCAGCAATATTGCTCTTAAGGGCCCATTAAAGTATCTCGTTGCTATGATACGCGGTTGCCATGCACGTGCAATTTTACTTCCGGTCGTCCGCAAATTTTTCGCGCGCTTCCTGGCCTCCCGGCGCCGGCCCGTCGCCGGTTCAAGTCGCCGATAATTTTTTATTTCGTTGCGACAAACACAAAAGAAACTTTTTTGTTTACTTTTTAAATTGATTTTAATTTTCTGCTTTACGTTTACAACATGTGAGTTGTGCCTTTATTTCTTAAACTGGGTGTTTCAGTTGAAAATGAGCTCGAAGCTATCCACGTACGGACGTAAACAGAAAGCGCAGCGATGGCTGCAAGTCGATGGGGAAATGCAGATCGCAAAAAGCCGACATTCAAAGATTTTCAGTGTCAGGTCGGGGATAGAAATGTCAGTGATGCGGAGGCAAACCGAAATAAGTACTGTGCCATCATCCCGAACCCAGAAAGAAATCCCTGCCTGTGTCCACGGCCGTGACTTCGACTGCTCCCAAACCACCTGACGTCGCTTGCTAGAAAACTGTAATCGATGTGCGAACCTGTGAACTGTCCTTCCGAACCCGAGCAACTCCAGTGTTTAGACAGCTCTTGAAGAAACGAAGCTCTCGAGGCCACTGACTTGCAGCCACTGTCGCAAGACAGCGTGGAGCAGCATACAGCAAGAAAGGAAGCTTGTAAATTGTCCTTGAAAGCAGCTCTATCGCGCGAATCTCATGCCCACATTGACAATGCTATTATTAAAGCACACGATAGAATACCTGACAAATAATGGTGAGCTCGATACATCTGATGGGCAACGCCTGCTATCAACATCACTTGAGAAATTAGCAAAAAGTAATTTAAGCGATCTAAAAGACTGTGACTGTAGAAAGGACTGAGAAATACGAATTTTGTTCGGTAAAACAAAACACAGTTGAAGAGTTTGAGTTCGAGTGCAGTCGATGTGGACAGAAATTCAGCTTGAAGAGTGATACCTCTGTCGTGAAAGCCACAACTCGTCCAAGGTCTGCAATACGTAACGTCATCGTGCTCTTTCATTCCTTGTGAGTATTTCAAAGATTATCATAAAATTCTCTGGACTCTAAGTCTGGACCAAGTCAATTCGACTCGGTGGATCCACACTGTTGAATGGCTTGCGCCGTTCGTAAAACAGATCGCCGACTGGAGCGTGAAAGAAGCGAGAACTGAAGCAATCCAACGGAAAAAACCAATCATCATTACACATCCAGTTCGACGGCTTTTATCTGACTCGCGGCCATTATTCCAACAACAACTCAGCTCAGCTAAGCTACCGTCCACGATGCTAAGAATGGGAAAATTATCGCCTTAGCGACCTAGCCATTTAACGCTTAGGCACCTGGCCATTGAAAAAAGTAGCGTCACTTCCGGTGCCGCGAAAAATGTACTTTTCTCGTCGAGAAGTAAACGTAGCTGCTACATTTTAAAAGAAATCAAAAAAACATCTTTTTTCCTCGAAATTTAAGCATCCTTTTTGCGAAAAAACAGAAAACAAAAAAATTATACCCAAAAGAGTAGTCAAAGAAGCACATTTTTCATTCTTATTTGTTTATTTTTCTTCGTAAACCAAAACGCATGCTTAAATTTCCTCAAGACGGCTTATGAAATGGTACGGTACAAGAAATTATGGACAAAAAGGTAAGTCTTGAAGTAAAAACGCATTTTTCTGTTTCTGATCACGTGACATGGGGCGTGGTCCGATGACGTCATAAACTGAACCATACTTGCCCTCAATGAATGTTGTCCAAATTTGGTCCAATGAAAGCATACATGTGTTCAGTTACAGCAAACTCATTTTTCCCTAGCAACGGCCTAAAAAGATACTGTAATGGGCCCTTAAAGATGTGGTTGACTTCATACTCAGTCCCGAACATGTACCCTGCGCTCTGGCGGCCATCGCTGTACTTGTCATACTTTGGCTTGTGTGGCAGACAAAGGTAGTTTACTCCACCACCTTGATTGGTGTAATGTTCTCCACCCACTATACCTTAAATAAGAAAAAACAATTTAAATCACATTAAGAACTGCCTGTCGATATCAGATACATAAACCTTAGTTCATACCGCTTTCATCACTACTAAACTTGACAATTGCAATTCGCCACTATATGGACCCCCACAACATTTACTTGATAGATTGCAAACTGTTCAGAACTCTACAGCTCGCCTCATAGCTAGCAGCAATATAAAATATGACCATGTAACACCGACCCTTAAAAAAGCTACATTGGTTACCAGTTAGGAAGAGAATATCATTTAAACTGCTACTTTCAGCATACAAGGCCTCAAATGAATTAGCTCCAGGTTATGTTACAGACATGCTACAGCTATATAGACTCCTTTAGACCACTCTGCTCATCGATCCAGCAGCTCCTACGAGTTCCACCAGCAAAATCATCGCGCTATGGTGAACGCTCCTTCTAGCATATTGCTGCACCAAAACTTTGAAATTCCCTGCCTGACCATTCCGACCTATCTATTTAACCAGGCTTATGATTGTGGCTTATCCAATTTATTTTAATTTTAGTCAGTTAGGATACCTGATTGTAAGGCGCCATTGGGCTAAACGGAAATGGCCCTATATCATATTATTATTATTATTATTATTATTATTATTATTATTGCACAACTTATAAATGCATAGAAAATTAGCCACAAAGCAAAGCGTAACCTATGTTGCTCTACAGGAATTCAACACTGAAAAAGTTGATAATATCCTAAACCTTTTACTCTTTCCCGTCAAGAGTCGTGTTTTCGAGTCGTTTTAGACCCGAGACATTGAACCACTAGTGACGTCATCATTTTTGACGTCACCAGATTATTTTGATAAGCAGCTAACACAGCAAGGACAGATCTATCCATACGTGTGTCCATTTTGAATATCGACCAAATTCTGGCATAGCTATACCAGAAAAAAGGTGTCCAATTTTGGGTTTAAGGAGGCTCGCAACAGTTTTTTTGGCCTTGGAGTGTACATTTTGAAATCAAAATTTCGCATAGAAGATAAACTTCGATTTCCTTGATACTACACTACCTTTTCAACATATGACCAAAGTTTATTTCTTCATTGGTCTCCTAGCAACAACTGTCACCATAGCAACGGTAATGGACAACCTCTCATTTTAAATAATGTCGAATATCTCGATAACTAGTCAGACACTTAATGACGAAACTTGAATTATTTGAACTACTCAACCTACACAACGTGTATGCGAAATTAGAGAAAAATCTGTAAGAGCGTTTTTAAGTAAATCGTGATTCATTTTTTGCGGGCTGATTTTGGTCATTCCTGCAATTTTCTCCAATATTTCAAGAAAGATAAAACTTAACACTTTCTCTTTTCAGTTGAAAGATCTTTTATGACAGCAAAACATTCTTAATGTACATTGAGCTTCCTAGGTGGCTACGATTTTAAGATATTTATATTTAAAAACTGCTAAAATGCAGCACAAATCAGTCAAAAAGTTCGTAATTTGCATTAATAGAAATATTTCTAAACTGCCCTTACAGATTTTTCTCTTAAATTGATTGCCGTTAGAATAATAATTCTTTTTGATGTTCCAGCAAGTTTTAGACTGAATAAACATTTCGTTTATTAGATAAGAAGGCTGAATCTCGGTCAGGTTTCAGTCGTTATTAACTTTCAACGAGCAACAGTTTTATTTTCTTTTTCCTGGTCTATTTCACGGTTATTCACGTGCAATGAATATTTATACACGCTGCGCTTGTGTCCTCTCGTGCATTTATAATTCCTTCTCATAATAATAAAATTTTTCGTCTTCTGAGCTTCTTCCTGGAGACTCTTTTCCATTATTCTTTAAATACTGACTGACGTTTTAGTATAATAATAATAATAATAATAATAATAATAATAATAATAATAATAATAATAATATTTATTACTTAATATTGCGCAAATTAACATAAATACATGATCAAATGCGCATTACAAATATAACGAAAAAGAAATGTATATGTTTCTTGCATTAAAATTAATTAAAAAGAGAGTAACATTTACGTACACCTATATAGAGTTAAAAATTATATGCAAGTCTAAAATAGTGAGTCTTCAACTGTCCCTTAAAAATATTGTAATTGTCCTGCATTCTAATGTCCTCCTGTAAAATGTTCCAGATTTTGGGTGCTGCTGTTTTAAAAGCCCTGTCTCCTAGTGTCTTCTTTGATCGTGCACTGTAGTCCTCTAGTAACAAACCCCCGTTCGATCTAAGATTATATCTGGATGTCCTCTTAACTTTGACTAGTCCTTTAAGGTACTCAGGCGCATTGCCATAGATACACTTATGAGCGAGCATTGCTATCTTGAAAATGACCCTAAACCGTACTGGGAGCCAATGTAGCCTAACAAGTGTAGGAGTAATGTGATCATACTTTGCAACATTGCTAACAAGGCGAGCTGCTGCATTTTGTAAACGTTGTAGCTTACTTAGCTGGACGGCTGGAACACCAACCAAGAGGCTATTGCAGTAATCTATCCGTGACATTATAACTGCTTGAACTATGGATTTCCTGTCATCGTAACTCAAATCCTTTCTAATACGTCCAATATTATGCAGACGATAAATAACAGATTGGCACGTTTTATTTATATGCGCAGACATTGTAAGATTTGCATCCAACCACGCCCCGAGGTTCCTAACAGTCGTTACAGACGGTACTTTTGCATGGCCGACTACGATTTCAAATACATTAACCTTATCTAGCTGAGCGCGCGTGCCTATAATTATAAATTCCGTCTTATCATCGTTCAGTTTTAGCTTATCTGCAGTCATCCAACTCCTAATATCTGTGATGCAATCTTGAAGAGCAGCGATAGCATCCTGCTCCCCTGCCGCGGAATCCGGCCTGAACGATAAATATATCTGGGTGTCATCTGCATAAGCGTGGACTTCTGGAAGATGACTCTTGACAACCTCGAAGAGTTTACTTGCGTACATCGTGATAATAGAGGGCCTAGACAAGAGCCTTGAGGTCATCAGAAGTCATCAGAGTATGTCTGATTTATGTACACTCGTTGGGTCCTGCCAGTCAAATAACGGATTGCATATATGTTAACGCCCACGATGGCATTACACTGGGGCCGAAAAATAACGAGAAACAAGCTCAGAAGACGAATAGTTTTTTATTATTATGAGAAGGAATTATAAACGCACGAGAGGACACAAGCGCAGCGTGTATAAATATTCATTGCACGTAAATAACCGTGAAATAGACCAGGAAAAAGAAAATAAAACTGTTGCTCGTTGAAAGTTAATAACGACTGAAACTTGACCGAGATTCAGCCTTCTTATCTAACGACAGAAATGTTTATTTAGCCTAAAACTCACTGGGACATCAAAAAGAATTATTATTCTAACGGCAATCAATTTAAGAGAAAAATCTGTAAGGGCAGTTTAGAAATATTTCTATTTATGCAAATTACGAACTTTTTGACTGATTTGTGCTGTATTTTAGCAGTTTTTAAATATAAATATCTTAAAATCGCAGCCACCTAGGAAGCTCAATGCACATTAAGAATGTTTTGATATCATAAAAGATCTTTCGACTGAAAAGAGAAAGTGTTAAGTTTTACTTTTTTTAAATATTGGAGAAAATTGCAGAAATGACCAAAATCAGCCCGTAAAAAATGATTTATGATTTACTTGAAAACGCTCTTACAGATTTTTCCCTGATTTCGCATACAACTTGTGTAGGTTGAGTAGTTCAAATAGTTTACGTTTCGTCATAAAGTGTCTGACTAGTTTTCGAGATATTCGACATTATTTAAAATGAGGGGTTGTCCATTACCGTTGCTATGGTGACAGCTGTTGCTAGGAAACCAGTGAGAAAATAAACTTTGATTATATGTTGAAAAGGTGGTGTAGAATCAAGGAAATCGAAGTTTACCTTCTATGCGAAATTTTGATTTCAAAAGATACACTCCAAGGCCAAAAAAACTGATTTAAGTTAGTGGTAAAATAAGCCAAGTCAGATAGTTGATCAATGTTCGATTTCCAGGGTTTTAGAAGGGCTGAGGCCAAAACTTTTCCAGTGGATAGAAAGGGGATAAAGGGAAGAAGATAAAGAGAAAAGAAAGGGAGAGAAAAAGGAAAGCAAAAGAAGCGAGAAAAATTGGAAATGAATCAGCCAAAAAACAACAAATTTCGGTTTATGCGCATGCGTGAAAGCAAAATATTGTACAATTTACAACAGAAGCTGACTCAAAATCTAGCTAAATTGTAAGAAAACGCTTTTGTAGCAAAGTTTAGTGGCATTTGGCAACATAGCACTTAAAAAACCGCTTTAACGGTAAAAAATGCGGTTTTTTAAGGAAAAAAGGCTGACGGGAAAGGGTTAACTAGTACCAGCTTAAGAATCCTATAAAAAGAATCCTAAAACTTATGCAAGCCTAAAATTTATATCACACCGGGCCAGCATGAGGCCTGAAGCGGCACTCTAGGAATAACTTTTGTGTTTTTAATCCAGTGGAGCTCAAACTTTGCAACGTAACAGAGTTCTCAATTGCAAACAATCGTATGATTTTTGTTTTTCGATTTTAACGGTTTTTGGCGGGAAAATGACGTCATACAAATGACGTGATAACCGAGGCAATTGCGAAAGCGCCGAAGGCGCGAGCTTTTAGGGGGGGAAATTTCGAAATCTAGACGCTCGGAATGCCATTTTTAGCGTTTTCCTGGTGGTATTTTCCCCCATTGGTGCCAATAAAGTAGATCTGTTTTAATATATAACAGAGGCATTCCTTTCCTACTGCATGACAGATAGGAAAATGTTAAATAATCAGCCAGCTCAGAGATCAAAGCACCTGGAGTTGATATTTTCCCAGTTTAATTCCAGTGTAAGCAAGTATAAATGTTTGAACTCTAATAGGCTAGGTCTTCTACCAGTTTTCCAGTTTGTGAAAAAGAGTGAAAAAAGTAATGCTCCCCTCCCCTGTATGTATTAAATTTTACATCCAACCCCCCCTCTCTCTAGTTGTGATTTTCCCCTATGTCCCCCCTCTGGTTTCCCAACCCCCCCCCCCTCCAGGTAATAATTGCACAGTTCCTTACTAGTTGACGTGCTCAAGAAAGAATCACATGAAGCTTTTAAAGTTGTTTCGTCTTTTTTGTCTTCACCATTTCAGCTCATTTTCAAAGGGATGATTAACTACTAGACGGGCATTTTAGAGCACTTTTAATTAACAATTACGGTACATTTGTATGCAAAGAAACTGCTCACACTGAACGCCCTTCATCGTTTGACTAGGCTGGTCAGTGAAAAGGGATTTTCCCAAACATTCTGCCCCAGTCCAATTTGTGATGTTTTCTGAAATAGGTGTCACTTTTTGGCTGAAGTCAAGTTAAAGAAATTGCCATGCAGTTAAACACGCAGTTTTGCCGTTTTTTATAGCTTATATAAAGCATACCATTTTCAGCCATTTGAAGAGCAGGCAGTCGAGCAATCTGCATTGTAAATTATTTTCAGTAGCTTCATTTTTATTCTTATAAATTCCCCTGCTTTATTGGTGGAAAGGAAAAGAGAAAAATATAAATTCAAGGTTTAAAAGTTGGCACACGGAGTCATCTCGAGGGTGAAGATAGAAAACAATGGACCAAAATTTGAGTCCTCTAGGCCTTATTTTAATTTCTTGATACAAAAAAGGTACTAAGCTCCCAGTCAATCCTTTATACTGGCATACATGACGTATAAGGAGAGAAGGCAGTTTGGTGCGGTGGATTTGTCAAAAAATCAGAAAAGCCATTCGCGCTACTTTGCCGGTTAAGATTCTAGCTTTCGCAGCCCAGTCGTTGAATTGTAAGAAACTCTTTGCAAGCTGGAAATCAATAAATTAGAACAGAAGATCTTCAAATAAGCTGGCTGGGGCACATGATATAGAGTTTGGATAGATTATTTAAAAAAAGGAAAACTTAAAATTAGAGGCTGCTTAGTTGGGATCAGGCACGAGAAAACGATCGGTAGAATCTTGGTTAAACGTAATGCTCCGCGAGCAGCGTTTGAGATGTTTGTTGGAGGGGGGGGGGGGTAAAAATTGTGGCGAGGAACATACTGTCCCAGCAAAAACTGACCTTCTAAGAGGCTCGTTCATGGGGCTTCTCTGTTTACCTGGAGAAATCCCATAGCCGAAAATTGGGAAATTTATCCAAGACAATGACCCATCTAGCCCATGCTGCGTCATACGTATAAGAACATCATGTACCCGATCAGGTGCTCGTTGTATGGAAGTTACAATCCGACGTAGCCGCCAAACGACTAGCTTGCATGTTATGATTATGAGTAACACCAGGAGCCCATGGTAACACCAATACCAACAATGAGCTTGATAAATGATATTTTTGTAAGTATCAAAAAAAGAAAAACAAAACGTTTTTTCAATGATTCCACGTTACATTTTATTATTGCTTATCCCTAAATTAGCAGATATCGTCTACACTGTAGCAACTGAAGGTTCCCGTTCACTTGTTTAACTAACTTAATTCAAAATGGTGTATTCCATCTAGTTTACGTCTAGTCTTAGAGCAAATTACGACAGTTTGTTAAATCACTCTACTTTTTTGTGGTCGGTCGTGTACAGCAACTGTGGTGAGTCTTCTTGTCACTTGGTGCACACAGCGCAAGTCAACTCTCGACCAGAGACATATGGACCGCACGGCAGTGAGCCACACTGTCCTTCAGCCGGATACAGCAAGGCACCATTCTTGTTGGCTCCGCTACCGGAAACATACTCTGCATCCTCATCAACACAGATGAAATCTTTCTGGTTCTTGTGGCTGTAATGTGCAGTCATCAGGTACCCATGATACTCCTCGGTCCATCCAGATGGACAGTCATTCCGTGCTGGCATCATTAGCATTGATCCACGTGACTCAACAAAACAAACAACGCAAAGTGCATCATGGTCAGCAATATTTTTCTTAAAAATGTGGTTGACTTCATACTCAGTGCCGTACATGTACCCTGCGCTCTGGTGGCCAGTTTTGTACTTGTCATACTTTGGGTTGCTAGGAAGACAAAGGTAGTTTGCACCGCCACCTTGATGATCATAATATTCTCCACCCATTATACCTGATTATAATAAGTAGAAAACAAGCATTAGTGCACCCGTTAAAAATTATCCAAAAAACGTTATTGCGTGTTTATTATTATTATTATTATTATTATTATTATTATTATTATTATTATTAAGTTTCTCAATATAAACACCTCGTTCATTTTCACACATAACCAAAACGGGCTTAAGAATTTAGGTCTTCATCTCCTCCTACATAAATACATAATGGCCAAGAGCCTTTTGAGGGTAGAGCACGTTACCAATACTGTTCAACCTCTTCGCACCTTTCCTATATTCCACTTACCGCTGTACACCACAGTAGCGTCTCCAGAGCAGTTTGTTCGTCCCCAGCGAACGTAGTTCGCACTTGACAGCCCCTGTCCTTGTGGTGCCTTCTCTCCTGTAGGTCCAGGAGGGCCCTGAGGTCCAATACTTCCAATCTTGCCAACTTCTCCTACATATTTATGGAAGAAATAAAAAGGACACGTACGTTTAAAAACTTTTATTAGAATATTAAGTTATATTATTAGACGATTTGAGCAAGTACTGCAGTTAATAAATCGCAGTCAGTATCACGGTACAATAAGATTTTTGTCGTAAACAGTATCGCGGACGTTTCCACCATTTACTTTTCAACACAACTTGCAGACTTTTTTTAGTGTACCTTGAAATCTTTTCAAAATGTGAAAAGAAGAAGAAAATAGAAAGATGCAAGGGGATGGGAATTATTGGCAATGTATCTTGGCCTCGTTCAGTTAGTTTTTGGCAGAAAGCATCAAGTAATACTAAAGGTTTTACTGTCGTAAAAAACTTTCCTCGCAGCCAACGATATACCTCTAGGTCCCGTAAGTCCTCCAGGTCCCGGGGGACCATCTCTGCCATCCCTACCGTCCCTTCCTGGAAGTAAAAAATAAATTTAATGAATAAATAATAATAAATGGAAATAAAGCACAAGAAAATGAGAGAAAAGAAAAAAGAATAGAAAATACGCTCGTTATTTTTTCGAATTTTGCAGCATTTTACTGTACGGGTTTCGTACCGTAACCATTCAAGTTTGACAGGTTTCCCGCGAAGATCGTCAATCATTGTATCATTAAATATGATGGTATAAGTACATTATGTTTCCTCAGAAGCTGTCTTGGTAGTTTCACCCACTGTAAAATACAATCAACTAATCGCACATAATGCTACTACTTGTTCGATATTTTGTGGCTTTTTATAAATTTTCACCAACAATATGGTCTTACAGAGATCTTCTCTGTAAAAGAACGGGAGCATGATCTTCTTGCTACCGAAAATGATATCATTGCCGGCATCGTTACAGCCTTTTGGCTTTTCTTTTTTGGCATTACATAATTGTGGTCTTAGGCATTTATCACGCTAATTTAAACTTATGCACAGAAGTCGAAAAGAGTTGATGGGTGCACCAAATATATGAGGAATTACAACTTTTGAAAGTTTTTTTGTCCGTTTTTCATCAAATTTCTGTCAAGGCCAAACCTTTCTTTAGTTAGTGTTGTGGTTTATATAATACACGGATCAAAACTTTTCAAATGTGGTTAGTAGCAAAAGGGTTAAACAAAACGTAAGCGTTAAAGAAAGAACCGATCCCATGGGCAGTTTGTTGGGGCGGGATGGAGTAAACCAGGCAAACATTTCTCCTGACCATCCCTCACCGACTAACTACCCATGGGTCTCCGAGGATCGTAAACGCCCAACACAATCAACTTACCTGACGGACCTGGTTGCCCAGCTGGCCCAGGAGGCCCTGGTCTCCCATCTCTACCATCTCGACCTGAAATAACGAGCAAAGCTATACCATGAACTGTAATCTCAAGAAATAGGCCAATGTATTTAAGGCATGACTACTCAATATAGCGGCTACAAATTCTAGCGATGTAGATGGCCTTGCAGCGAGTTAAATTTTCAGTGCTGCTTTTCAATTTTACCTTTCGAATAAATTAATAAATTTTGCAAGTATAGCTCATCTAACAGGTAACACATAACAAATTTCCATTCCTAGAGATTCACTACAGCAGAAGTAGTTATAGAGTTGGCGGTACCAGATCAGAAATGATCTGTTACCGAACCAACTCTATAACTACTATCCATCAGATGGAGATCATTTTTTATTTCACATGTCGGTAAGGAGCCGAGCAGGCTCGGGAAGTCGTCAGGACTTGTCCTGACGAGTGAGGCTCCTTCCGGCCTACAGTGGGTAGAGAGGTACGTTGTACCTCTCGTAGGGCACTGTAGGCAAAATGGTACCGAACGCATTTTTCCATTTGATGAAACCTATATGTTTTTATTTCATGTGGTACCGAATGCATTTTCCGTCACGTGACTCCGTCATGGCAATAGAATCCTCGGCATGACAAAGTATTTGATTGGCTTGCGTAGCAAGACATTCAAAGACGAAGTCACGGGGATGGAGGATTCGTCATTGCAAAAGGCGCCTAGGTGGGAAGAGCTCGAAGAGCGATGGGCGCCTATTATGTGATGGTATTATGTGATGGTATTATTTTATGGAAATCTATATGTTTTATCCAACGCATTATTCCGTCACGTGACGCCAGACTGCAGGAAGTTTAAAATTCTCGGAAAACAGGAAGTCATACCGAGAAACAAGTCTGGACATGTCTGGTGAAAACAGGAAGTTTATGATGAAATGGGACTTTCCCGATGAGTCATCAGATTGTCATGTAATATCAGATGAACTTGTATTTGAAGTAAAGTTTGTCAGTAAAGTTTGTCAGTAAAGTTTGTCAGTAAAGTTTGTCAGTAAAGTTTGTCAGTAAAGTTTGTCAGTAAAGTTTGTCAGTAAAGTTTGTAGTAAACAGAAAAGTAGACTGTGCTTACGGAACTTGTATGGAGACCGACACAGCTGTGGCGTGACGTCATCACTGATAGCTATTGTGTCAATGGGTTTAAATAATATTAAGCCACAAAACGCCACAGCTGTGGCGTGACGTCATTACTAATAGCTATTGTGTCAATGACATGAGACTATCGTATGATCTCGGTCAACCGCAAAACGCCACAGCTGTGGCGTGACGTCACATCTTCAGATTGCATAATGTCCGTAAGAGAAACTGTTGATTCCATCGTTTGCTATATATCGTTTATCGTCGAAACAGCTGAGTGACACTTTGTTTATTTCATAACTTCCAAGTTGATGTTTGCTGCTTCGAATAGTTTTCATAGTATGATGTATTTGTTTGTTATTAATTAATACATTTTTATAATTTCATGTTTGATATTGTTCTTTATTATGTTCTTCTTGATTCCCTTGGCTGTTTTCCCTACTTTCTTGTTGTCTTTTATGTAGCTATACATTTTTGATCGCAAACCGACGAATTCTGTTATTGGAATTCCAGCTGCTTCATCTTTGAATTTGCCAATTACCTTTTTATTTGTCTTATCGAAATACGGAGAGCTTTCTGGATAGTCGCTGTTGTCAAATCGATCTTTGTCATTCCAAAAGTCTTGGTACACATCTTCAGCTTCAATCTCATATGTTAATGAGTCTGTGTCTGTGAATAATAATTTGGCTTTGTTACCATACTTTTCTTTTATGTAGTTATAATGAAAATCATACATCAATGTCTTGCTCAGATCTAGAATACACATTCCTACATATGCCGGCCTGTTTAAAGTGAGCGTTTCCTTTATTTTATGTACAGCAACTAGATTTTCGTTGAATATCTTACTGCTTACATAAGTAGGTTTAGAAGCCATCTTCAATAGTTTCTTTTCATCAGTCACAAGTCTGACATCAACTCTCTTTCTTATGTTTTCCATAGTTTTACCAAATACTGAGTTATTCATAAGTTTGAAGAAATCTTTTTCGAATGAATTTTTCGCTTGAGTACGTTTCAGTGTATTGAATTGAATGTATTGTTTGAGCCAAGGTGACTGATTGAATTCTAACACTCGATGGACTTTATTCACTTTCAATCCAAGATCAAGATACAACTGCAGGTTTCTGTAATGCAGAACATATTTTTCTTTATTGCTTAATGTAGGGATCAGTTTGTGTACTAGTCCTGTCGATATATTGTATTTTGTAGCTATTGTTTTACAATACTCAGACAGCATATCTTTATTAACACAAACTCTCTCGGCGGCTAATGGGTAGTCATTATGAAGGTCATGCAACTCTTTCGGGTATTCTAAATCGACTTCTATTAACAATCCTTTATTACTGTCTTCATTATACTGAGCTAAATTGATTTTATTAATCTGCTTTTCCGTCAACCATTTGAAACCGCCAGTAGGGAGATATTGGCTCATAGCCCAACCGTATAAATTATTAGCATCAAGATACATAATGTACTTTGACGGCTCTTTCTCATCATATTCACTCATGTACTTGTTATTCGCTTTTCCATATCGATTGGCAATATAACTGATCCCACCACGCATGCCTTTTTCAATGAATTGAAACATATCTATGTCTGTCATTAGTTCCAATTGAATATTAGTCATCTTCATCATGGCGTCCCAACTCAAACCAGGGCTAGTGAAATAGTGGCATGGGTCTAATTTGTAATACTGAAGACATGTTTTGCGAAAGTTTTCAAACACGTCGGCTAATAAAAGGATATCAGACTTAAGATATAAATTATGGTATTCACCCATTGTTTGTAATTGAAATGTATTCCACACTTTCTGAGCATGACAATAATCTTCATCTGAAATATGCTCATTATTCATATTACTATAAAAGTCTTCTTTTGTTGGCAGTTTTTCATTGAATTTATCGAAACTGTCCATGTAGTCGTAAGGGTATACTCCTTTTCTTGCCATCAGATCCAGCTTTTTACCTTTGAACTTTTTGGAGGTATATATTAGATTATCATAATTTGGTGTTATACATGCTTTAACACTATTTTTACAATTTATACATTCACCACATGGGAAGCTTGTTTTATGTTGTATTATACGACCTTCACTATTGATACTTCGTTTTATACACTTACCGGGGTTACACGTATCACATTTCCCACATTTCGTCATATTCTTAACGAGGTTTTCCAAACTAGAGCTCATGAATTGGAAACTATCAATGAAGGTAAGATGATTACCAAGCATAAAAGCCATATACTTCTCCATATTGTTTGGAATTGCATTTATGTCCATTTTAATCTCTTTTTCGTTTTTGGTGTATGTATTATTCTTAACAATAGCTCCAATTTCTTGCATAATGAAATGACTGTCATAACCTCTCAAATTATGGAATATAACAGGAATTTTTATTTCTTTTGGATTTATTCTGAGTTTCAGATTACATTCTTGGTGAGCTGAGCCTCTGTATTGACCAGTAATATGACAATGATCTCTGACTCGAATGTCTTTCTCAGTGTATTTTTTATCGCATATATGACATTCTTTTGCTTTTTCAAATTCCTGTTCATTCTCTTTTGTCATTCTCAATGGTTTATTGAAATGTTTTTTCATTACTTTTTTGCAGTATTTAACTTCTTCTAAAATATTTTCCATGAATTTATAAACAGCCTTTTCACCCCTATATATTTGTATTGGTTTTGTATATTTGTCGTCATAACAACAAACCACTTTATAACCATATCCACAGTCTGTATGCCTTTGGTAAGCTTCGGTGTATGATTTATTACCGTCTTGTTGACATCCATGAATCTTCTCTGTTATAGCCTCAAAATCAGCATAAATGACAAATGGCACAGGTTGCTGTTTATGGAAGTTGTTGAATTTCAGTATGTTATTGTCTTTGTCAGGCATTTTTATTGCTTGAGTACCGTTCACTTGAATGCAATTGTCTTTATGATTATTTAATACCCTGTCGGAACTGAAACATTGCAGGCAGTGCATACAAAAGTGTTTCCTATGTTCGTGTTTTGTTTGGTTATACATGAATTTGTTGAAATCCTTTATCAGAACATAATGCTTGTTTTCATTTTTAGTTACCAGAAGTAGTTCCATATGATCTTCATACTTTTCTTTGGAAACATAGATGGGATATGGCTCTTTGTTTTCGTATCCGAATACGCTTATATTGATACTGTTTTGCTTCTCAATTTTGTTATAATGTTTGACACTTACTGGAAAATCAATGTTTGAATAATCTAACTTTTCAACGTATTGTTTGTCTGTCTTTTTTATTCTTTGAGGATATTTCTCTTGTGGGTTTAAGTGCCGGATATGACACCATCTGAAACATTCATTATCTTCATTTTTCATGTTAATTAGTCCCTTAGCACTATTTCGCAGTTCAGAAGGCAGTTGGATATATGAGGATCCTTTCATGGGCTTGTATTTGACAATGTTGAGGTAATGGCTATCAACAGATTGGACTGTCCATCCTGAACCTTCTGATATCCACTGGGAGATCTGGTTTAAGATATTTTGTTTAGACATTTGTAATGCTTCATTGATTTCTGTATAGTTAATAATTGTTTGAGGTTTACTATTGAAATATGCTGACTTTTCAACTATTTCACCATCAGAAATTTTGCTAAATGTGACTTTCAATGTTTCAACGTATTTCAAGCCTTTCATTTCATTCAACAAAGTTATTACACGATGTTCTATAGCGTTTCTTGTGTTTTGCATTTGGGTTAAGGGGTCTTTATTGTTTTTGATGCTGATTTCATAAGACTTAGTGTAACCTTTTAAGGCTTTGTCTGTTTGTTCTATTTTGGTTCTTGGTGTTGGAACCGGTTTTTTAACTGCATGTTGTTTAGTTCTTGGTGCTGGAACTGGTTTATAATTATCTCTGAATTCTGGAGGTGGAAGAATGATGTTTTCTTCATATTCTTTAGCCATCTGTTTGACACTCTTGCGAGGTGTTGGTACAGGTGGTCTTGGTTTATAAGTCCTTTGTGTTGAAACTGGTTTGGTATCATCTGCTATGATGATTTCAGGCTTCCTTTTCTTTTGATTCAGAAGCAATTTGATAAGCTGTGATTTGCTGAGTTTCTTCAAACTAGCTTTGTTCATATTTATATGATTATATTTTTCCATTCTATATATATATACTATAGATATTCTTTTAAGTGTTTTCAATTAGTCCGTTTAAATATTGCCAATAATTCAAATGATCCAAAACATAGGATCCCTTGAACTATATGAAAAAAGATTATCATGGATTTAGTATCCGTGTTATTTCATTCCTTACCTCTTTAATATTGATTTCATGGACATTTTTAATGTGCTTTTTTGTTTTCAAATGACAGGATTTTCCAGCTAGCGTGTAGTTACGTCCCGTCTTACATATATCACAATACCACTCTTTATTTAGCATGTACGTTGTTTTGTGGTTTTTTCTTTCCTCAGCGGTGAATACTTTAGGTCTACCTCGACCTCTCTTAACATTCTGATTCTCCATATATAATCTATATATATTATTTTCTCTTTATATGTATGTAATTCGAATGATTCTTTAATGTTTCTGTTGACTTGAATTTTCTGGAACAATGATTGCATTTTATCCTAACTCCATCAAAATAATGGATAATTTCTTTTATAATCTCATCATAATCATTACTAACCAACACTTTGAAATTGTTATTTCCACATTCTTGTAACATTATTTGTTGTTCATCTGATAATTTTCCATTTCCAGATGGAGATTTAAATTCAATCGCGAAACCTGAATACCTCATATGTAAATTCTGTATGATTAGATCAGGAGATCCTTTTTGATAACCCATATTATAAGATCTTAATCTCATATTACTATTTATTTGGTTTTCACCTAATGTTGCATTTAAAAGTGCTTTTGGATAATTGTTTCTTATAAAGTTAACCACTTTTTTATGTAAGTCATACTCTGACTGTATATTAAAAGTTAACATTTTAAAGGGTTTGTGGTTATATTCATACCGTCCATTTTTTCTGATTGATGGTAAAACATCTTTTGTGACCCATCGTTTGAATTCCTTTGCTTTATCCATATCAGATCTCAAAATGAGGCTATACAGTCCGGATTCATTTATATAAATCACATGGTTATTTTTTAGGGGGAACGATTCGTTCCCCCAAGATTTGAGGTCGTTTAATGTAATTTTATCTTCCAAATCAACATGATCACGAATAGCTTTACGAGTATTTGTATACTTTAAGATGTTAGCAACAATCTTAGCACGAAACCAAATATCATCATCCTTTTTGATAATATTCAGTTTTTTTCCTTCATAAATGAAATTTTCCATATTATATACTATATTATTTTATGTTTAAATAAGATCGCCAGAAACAATTATATTTTTGGCTACCAAAAGCAAAAGACAGTATATACTGTATCGATTGATATAATATATATTAGATAATTCTCTTTAAACCATTTTATATATCCTTCAAGTCCTTGAACGGTATCCAACTGTTAAATTCATCACTATACCCCTTCCACTTCACCAAAGCTTGCTTCTTTTTATAATCTCTCCGAATGACTTTATCAATTCTGAATACCTCTTGTTTTGCTTTTAATAATTCAGGTTCATAGAAACTCCCTTGAATGTCTTCATCTCTGAGATCCTTTAGTTTGTATGTGATTGGATTTGTATGTTGTATTTCATTAACTGTGAAAATTTCCTCAGACCAATTTGGGGTATATCCTTTATCAAACACATTCCGTTTGTACTTGCTTATCCTAACCTTATCACCAACTTTGAACTTTGGTTTTTGTCTTGATGTTTCCATATCACCATACAGATTAAAGTAGACAGTTCCTTCATTCTTCTTTTTGCTTGCTTCTGCAGGTGTCATCTTTATGCTGGAATGTCTGGTATTGTTATACTGTTTCACTAATTTAGGTAACATGTCAAGATACTGTGTATTACCTTGAACAGTAAACTGTTTCCACATTTTGGTTTTGATTGTTCTGTTCCATCTTTCACAAACGGACGACTTTTCCTCATTTTCGGTTGAGTACAATGTTATTTTATTCTTATCAAGTAGTTCCTTAACATGTTTGTTGTAATACTCTTTGCCTTTGTCTGTCCAAAGATATTGTGGTTTACGCCCCTCTTTGAATATTGTTTTGAAAGCATTCATAACGGTTTCACCCTTTTTATCTTTTAATGGGACGATCCAACCGTATTTAGAGAATACATCTAAAACCATAAGAAGATATCTGTAGCCAGCGTTCCATCGACTGAATTTTTGCATCTCAACGATATCTGAACGCCATGTCTCGTCAATATGGTTTACAATTACCCGCCGCCGGGTGAAGTTACGCTTTATCGGTTTATGTAATTCATCAGCTAATTTTTCTTGCCAGTTTTCTTCACTCGACGGCCTTTCCCGTTTTTTGTCTTCCTTTGTTTTGTTACACCAAGACCTAGTTTCTGCTTTGTGTTGATTAGAAATCGTGCTGTTTGCCCCCATTTTGGCATCTGTCCATAAGGTATTTCATGCAATGACTTGACCATTTGTTTGTCACATTCAACCTTGTTTTTCCCCATGTCATAACAAATATCATGATGAGCTGCTATTTCATCGACCTTGTTGAGAGGTTTTACATTCCATTTGGTTACCTTGCCAGTATTTTTATCGTACTGAAGCTGCTCTTCCAGCGGATTATACGGACCTAAATATTTATACTTACCTGGAGTGAATCCAGCTTTTGGTCTTGGTAATTTACCAATCAGTTTATGTATATCAACACCAGCGCCATCAAGATCCTTTCTGTCGGTTTTATACTTTCTATTTGGTCTGATTTTAGTAGATAATTGATGAAGAGCTTGACTTCCGACATTTTGAATCATTGGATTCAACTTATCCAGAGCATAATCGATAGCCTTTTTCTGCAGTTTTGGGTTTCTCAAGGCTTCTGATCCATAATATCTCCCCATTTCAACAGCCTTTTTTCCCAGCCAAGGAATACCGTGGTGAATCAATAAATCAGTACCAGTCGATGCTACTGTATCTAGTAAGCCCGCCCCTTTCGACGGGCTGACCCGTTTCCCTGGTTTTGTTTCACAAATTTAGTTTTGGTGATTCCACATTGAGAGCATTTACATTTAAGCATAAGCCTCCCATTTTTAGCCTTTTCATATCGTTCACTCCCAGGTACACATTCTGTTACCTTTTTCTGTTTCACGCAATATGATCTCATATATAATATGATTAGATTAGATTATATACGTTCTCATATTTACCAGTTTTTGGATTTTTCACCAAACGCATGACAGTACCCTTCTTTGGTTTAGTCCAGAATTTCTTGCTTGTTATACCAGTTTGTCCTGTGAAAGCACCTTTCAATATATCACCAGACCAATATCTGTCAAATACATGGTTGGCTGATGGAATTACTTTGCGAGTTATTTGTTCGGCTATTTTGGCTGCCTCGAAAGCTTTACCTAATGGATTTTCACCTCCCTTTTGGCTTTTGACGAATTTCGTCTTAGTAATACCACATTCACCACAAATACATTTCATCATAAGTCTGTTATTTTTGGCTCTCACATATCGTTCACTCCCAGGTACACATTCTGTGACCTTCTTTTGTTTCACGCAATAAGATTTCATATATATAACTTGATTACATATTTTTGAAATACTGTTCTAAGAATTTCTCATTCTTCGTCGTATCATATATATCAAATACCTGAAGCAGATCAAAATATGATTTACCCTTATTCATCTCATTCAAAAAGTACAAACAGAAGTAACCGCATGTTGTCGTCAGTAAATTTTGTATTTGATTGTTCTGATGAAGCAATGTTAAATTCTTTTTTCTCGCATGATTGACAATTTCTTGGAAGGGAGGCAAACCAAATGAATCAAAGTAATTGACGACGTTATCTTTCACATACGTGGATACCCAATGGCTACCGCTCATATATGATGGTTCAAGATTGTAAATGAATAGAGCCTGTCTATGATCGTGAGGGACGTTTTCATCTCTTGACAATACATCATTAATTGGGATATTCAGATATTTACACCATTTTATTAAATCATAATTGCTTAATGGGACATTCTTATGGAATTTCGGTTTTACAATAGAATGTTTAGAAGAGGGACGTTTTTGAATGGTGAGTTCTTGCCCAATAGTAGACCGTCGCCCTTTTTGGGAGCTTTTTTTTTAGTCCCCATACCGATTGTACCATTCGGCCAATTTCCATAAAAAGGTGGAGTTCTATACATTGGGACTAACAAACCACCATCTTGATTATTATTGGTTAGTTGTGATATAGATCTGGGAGATCTTTGTTTCGGTTGACCCATCTGAGGGGCACCTTTACCAGTCATCTTCTTTATTGCCTCAATAGCTAAAGGGACTCCAATTGATGCAAGAAGAGTACCTAAGAAACCACCTGTTTGTACTTTAGTCGGTTTTATATGAACACCAGAGCCTGTTTGTAGAGCATTTAATATATCCTTCTTTTGTTTGGTTGTCAAAAGATGTTTATATGCTATCAACTGATCGATTTTATTTTGTGGTATGAGAAACCCACCAGTTTGAACACCTTTTCCAGATATCTTCTTAACAATCTGAGATGCTCCTTCACTAGCTGCTCCAGCTAAAGCCGACAATCCAAGAGTCTTAGCAATCGTTGGAGCAAAAGTTCTTCCAAGTGTTAGAACTGTAGACAGAAGAGATCCACCTAATTGCTTTCGAATGTTTGTTTTAGAAAGTTTAATGTCCATTCCCTTTTTCAATTTTCTATTTTTTTCCAGTCGCTTAACTATATTCTGAGGTACATACAGAGTATCATTCCCAGATAGAGAGTCCTTCGTGAGCCTTAGAACTATTGTTTCTCTTTTATGATACGCGTTACTAAGATTCTTTTTCTGGTTTGGTGATAAACTGACTTTAATTTCGTATAGTTGTGTCATATAATATATGTTAGATAAATTCTCTTTTAAAAAACATATTCATTTAAATTTTCATCGATGTAAAGCTTATTTATTTAAACTATCATCAATTCGTTTCCAACTGTCTTTACTACAACCTCACTCTCGTAAAATACGATGCTATGTGCTCGGACGTTTGCTGTCGGGGCTACATTGAGACGATAATGGAGAATCAACTGTTTAGGATCTCTCGTCACTACCTCTTTCTGATATGACAAATCGAAATACAATAATCCATACAAACTAGTGAAATTGGATACATTAAGCTGTGTTCCTGAATTGTAATCGTTCTTACGAAATGCATATGACATGAGATCATTGAATATCCTGATTTTTGAATCCGCATCATATTCCAGCTCTGGGTAAAATGTATTGTTACCATACTCTAAACGACAGCTTGATAGAGAGCTATTAGCGTCAGCAGCATTCAACTTGAAAGTGTCAAACAAATACGGAGACCTTTCAGCTTCATCATTATTTGCTCCGTCTGTCCGCTGGAGATATATAAAAACGTGTTTAACGTTGTCGATAGCTGGACTGATTTGAAACATATTCTGAATAGCTCTGGTATTTGCTGACTGATTGTAGAGATCTCGCATATATGTCCAGGTTGTTGGCTTAAGAAACTCTGAAACGAAATTACTATACATGCTGTCTTTTGGGATTAATCTAGGGAGCCAAAGATACAATCTCTTTACTACAACACGACCACCGTCTGTGCCATTTGCCATGTGAATCAGTTCACTGTCTTCGTTAAATGTAAGTTCAATTGTGAGCTGCATCGGAGGCAACATTTTTCTTTCTAGCTCTTGAAAAAAGCTGTATCTGTTTAAGGGAATCATTTCGTTAATACTCTTAGCTCCTCCACCACCGTTGTTTTGTGCTGCTTGGGTTAAAATACGACGGGCTTCGAAACCTGTGTTTGTATTTGCTGTTGTATCATCAGTATCAAGATACCAGAACGAATTCTTCCCAACAGATCTACTAAAATCATCACTGTATTCAAGGAGATTTTTAACATTCGTTATTCGATGCAAATTATCACTCTCATACACAATTTTGCCTGAAGATTTGATAACCATATGTCTGATTAGACTATGAGATCCGTTTATCATAGTTATGCGATCTGCTGCAGCATATCCAGTACCATCTGCCTTTTTTTGAAGCTCTTTAGTTACTTCGAAATACCTATTAAAAAAATCGAACATAGTCGACCTATCGTTGATTGTGAATCTGTAACCTGTCTTTTTCTGGCTTTGATTGTTAGCAGGTTGCTCAATGACATTATCCAAATGGAAACGAACGTATTCATATCTTTGTAAATTATCACTTGTTCTGAAACTCATTTATATGAGTAGTTTAGATAAAATTCACTTTTTAATAACCAGTACCAGATATAAGTCTATTCAGAATCATGTTGTAGTCTTCTTGTTTTGGTTTAGTAGGTTTGGTTGGTTTCATGGTTTTATTCATTGATTGTTTAGTTGAACCGTGTAATTTTCTCATAATAAGCTCTCCGCTTTTTTCAGCTGCTTTTTTTCCCAGTTTGTCTCCAGCATGTGAAATACCAGATTCAAGCGCCTTTTTAGCAAAAGGTTTTAAAACCTTTTCTGGAACTTTACTTAACACCCTTCCAACTGGTTTGAAAATGTTATCAACAATGATCCCAGATCCTTTATGTTCATAAACAAATCGTCCAAGTTTTGGATGATAAATTCGCTTGTATTCATACGACGACATATATAACTATTAGTTAGATTAATCTCTCTTCTCTCTTAAAATCAAACTGAATGAAGTGTCACTATGATTAAGATCTATAATTCTTTGTTTGCCATCTGTTATATATATCCGAATTTTATTGATCGTATTTTTATTACACGGGTTGTACTGAACTCGCCGAGGCTCTTGTGTGAAACTATAACTCGGGGTGAGAGTTGAGGTACTGAAACTATATATAATATCTGAATCTTCACCATCGACAAGACTGTCACTTATCAAATCACAATGAACATTCAATATTTCTCTGTCTTGTGAGAGATTAGGAATGTAATCTCCAACATTTACACTACTTGTTAGAATCTTTTTATTGAAACCAATAAGATCATTAAAATTACTTTGAGTAAGATCTAATCTGTAATTTGAGGCTAGTGTTATTATTGTCCTGAATACAGTATCGTTAAACTCCAGAGTGATTGGATATTGAGGGTTTGATGAGGTTCCTGTTTTTGTTTTTTCTTTGATTAAATTGTCAAAATCAATGTAATTCCATACCCCTGGGTTGAATATAATTTCCGTCCAATTAGTACCACTATCAGACGAATATCTGATTTTCTGATTATCAAGTTCCCTTGTCACATTAAACCAAGTGAATGACATCGAAATGATTCGGTCTAGGCCGATTTCATATTGTCTGTTTGAATCTAGTATTATCGGATTACTGTATTTGATTGTGAAATCCGATGGTTTATTACCATTTTGGGTTTTTACTGTATGACTGGATAATACAAGTTGTCTATTCATTTATATGATTAGTTTAGACTAAAATAGTTTTTGTATATTTTGTTGTATTGTGACTTATTGAGTATTGAATTTCTCAACAAGATGTCGAGAAGAGCGACACCTGTGTTTCTTAGCTCTATGCTATTATTACCAGCAACCTTTGATCCGATAATCAGTTCAAGTTTTTTAATCATTTCTGTCGGATTATTGAAAAACATTACCTGTCCACCTCTTTTTGTTTTTTTCTTCAAACCAGACCCTTTAATATTTGTTAATTTTTGATTATTGTAATTTATATAATCATTAAGAACCTTTCTTGTATCTTGAATAATTTTTCTTCGATATTGAGCCTCAGCTTCAGTCATTAAACCACTATTTAATTTTTTAGTGATATCAGCCCAATAACCATTCAGTTGTTGCCGTTTCTCTTTAGCCATCTTCAGGGTCTTGGTAAGATAAGATTTCCTCTTTTTGTTATTCATATCTTCTTGTTGAAGTCGTAATTCAATATCATCATAATTCGGTATTTGAAGTTCATCCAAAACTTGATTTATTCTATCCTCCTCAAGGATTTCGTAATCAGGTGTTTCTTCTTCTTCGTATTCAGGTGGAAGATCTTCTGGTTCATACATGTATTCTGGATCTAGATACATTTGTTTTTTACCTGATGCTAAATCCTCAAGGACATCTTCATAAGATGGAGGTTTTGGAACTATCTGTTTCTCGTTTTCAGGTAAAACAGGTTGATCAAACAAATCGTCCAATCCATAATCAGGCACTTCATCATCAATAGCTATTCCATAATCTGGAACAGGTCGCTTTTTCTTTGGTAATCTTCTCAACGGTGCTTTTGGGGCTGTAAGTTCCTTTAACTCAGATGTTATAGGTTTGAAAAGTTTCTCTGCCTCAACTTCACCCATTTGATCAGATATCGTTTTTTGTTTTATTGTCTCTCTTACTGTGTTAATCTTTTTACCAAGCTCGGATCGTTTCTCAGCCATTTCTTTCCATTTTAGTAAACTCATTATATCATTTGTTTACATAAAATTTCGTATTTTGTTCGGAAAAATTAGGGTTATCATATATAAAAACGCTCGCATAGCGTGTCGCATAGCGTGTCACCATGCGATAAAATTGTCTAACATAATATCATATGAAGATTCAAAATTACGACATTCAAGATGATGAAAATAACGATTTTGTTCAATTAAAGAGTTTCATGCCAAACCGATGTTTCAGGATGCTTATTTGTGCTCCCTCTGGTGGTGGCAAGACTAACCTTTTGCTTGATATGATATATAGGCTTCTCTATTTTGATAAGATATACCTTTATGCTCGCAATCTCCAACAAAGCAAATATAAGCATCTGTTGAAATCTCTTGAACCAATATCAAAATCAAAAGAGGTCGGTTATGACGTGATAGAAGCAAGTAACGATGAAATCATCCCTCTGACAGATTTGTCTGATGAAAACCAAAAATTAATCATATTTGATGACTATTTGAATACAGGTAAGAAAAATGACGAACGGATACGTGACTACTTTACCAATTCTAGAAACAAAAATTGCTGTTGTATATATTTAAGTCAAAGCTCTTACGAAACTGATAAAACAATAAGACTGAATAGTTCACATTTTTGTGTTTTTGATTTTCCTTCTATAAACGAGCAATCGATGATTTGCCGAGAACTGAACATAAATAAATCAGATTATCAGAAAGCTACTAAGGATCCATATAGTTTTTTGTATGTTGATAAGGTCAAAAAAAAGGTAGCCCGAAATTTCGATGAAAGAATATAAACCATTAATATATGAGTTATACTAACGGTATCCTTAATCATGATGATTCTCAAGGACTAGGTAAGATAGGTTCAAGAGGTTTACCTGGTATTGGATTTAAATTAGATGCTAATAATGATTATGATATGCAGAATAAAAAATTAGTGAATGTAAAACAAGGAACCAATAATAATGGTGTGGTTACAAAAAGTCAGTTAGATAGTGAAATAGCTAAGATTCCAAGTGTGGATACATCTAAATTCATGCTAAAAACAGGTGATACGATGACAGGGTCGCTTGTTGTCCCAAAAGACAATTACCCAGTTCAAGGTAATCTCAACAAGGTTATTAGTTATGAAACGCAAAGGGAGATATTCTTGTCAAAGGAGGAAGGAGGCTTGATGAAGCAATCTATTAACATGAACAATAATTTCATCACAAATGTGAAAGATCCAGTTAATTCAGACCATTGTGTTAATAAAAAGTATGTCGAAAATCAGCTTGAAAAAAAACTGGATAAAGGATCTGATATTGATATGAAAAATAATTCAATTATCAATCTTGATCTTCCATCAAACCAAAGAGACGCCGCATGTGTCGAGTTTGTTAACAACAGCATTGATGACATGACACAAAAAAAGTTTCTCAAAGTTGATGGCACTAACAATATGACTGGAAACTTGAATTTAAATAACAATAAAATTATTAACTTACAAACCGACTACAGAGATTCAAAATCCGCAGTTAATGTTGATTTTGTGCAAGAGGAAATAAAAGATTTGAGAAATCTTGTCACTCAAAAAATTCGTGAATCTCAGATCAATAACTCAGGACAAAAACGAGACGCCTTCAGATACTTGATGGAAGACACTGATGAATCTTCGAGTGAAAACAATATCGAGGTTTTGGGTATTGTCGATTTTCCCAATTCTCCACATCAAATTAATAAAAAAGCTTACCAACTTAAACTCTTGTTTGAAAAAAGCTCACCCTTCCAGTACCGCTCACGTCTTGGTTTTAACTTATATAAACTTCCAGTCGGGTATTACACAATGGTCGTTGAATGGTTTCCGCCGGAAATGAATGAGATAAGTGTAACAGCTCAAGGAACAACGATTTCAATTTCTGATGAAACAACCAAAACATTCGAGAAGTACACCAAAACAGTTATCCATTTTCACAGATGGGGTAGCTCACCCCCACAATTTATATATCTCGATCTGCACGGTACAGTCAGTAAGCAATCGTTATTAACAATTGGGCATTTAATTGTCTATGGTGTTAAAGAAACAATTTCAAATGTTGACCCAAGTGTCTATGACACCGCTTTTGTTATTGAAAATGGCAAGATGGTAATGGAAACGGATTTGTCTTTAAACGGGCACCAACTACGCTCTTCCATTCACCACATAAACGGTTTTTTAAATTCGACAAAAGGGAACAAAAATTTTGTTTTAAATGGCGCCGAAATAATGTCATTGCCGGGTGAAGCAATTTTGAAAAATATTGATATATATTGTACGCGTCCAATCACTTCTTCTTCTTCTCATGTCACTGTACATAGACACAAAAAAATATCTTTGAAACTCAAAACATCTTTACGGAATTTTTTTACTGGAACTCTAAGCTCTTCAAGAAATTTTACCTCAAAAAAAAGTGGGTGGTATCAGACAATAAACCCAAATTCTTTCCAAATGCCTTCGTCTGGGATTTTGGCTTTTGAACTAAATATGAATGATGATATTTGGAAAAGTTACAACGCAATTATACTTCGTATCGAGTATCAAACAAGTGCGTGATTACTTTCCACAAAAAAATTTACATTTATTATATAGCACAATGCAGGATATCCATCTGATTGGAGCATGGAATGCTTTTTAGAATATATTATTATCCCAAAAGAAATAATGAGGATTCCGAAGAAGATAATGAATAATCTAACTTTATAATATAATGAGAACAGCTATTTTAATCAACGAAATTATTGAGAATATAGAAAAAATAGTTCGAAACATCAGAAAATTATACATCAGTATTAAGAAATCGTTCAAAAAAGAAAAAAATGTAACCATATAATATATATGGATAGACGTGAAAGCATATTCAATTGGAACCATGTTTCAGAAAATTTAACGGAAGATCAAATATCTGAGTTGAAAGCATTGTACAAATTCTATCATAAAAAATATTGGCTTGCAAAAATGACATTTAAATATTACAAAAAGGCAGAACTTGCATGTAATATTGGATCTGTTTTTTTGATAGTAACTGGGACTGTAGTTGGTGGTGTAACACTAAACCCTATTCCTCTTGGAGTGATATCCAGTTCTGGGCTCTTGCTTAAATCATATTCAGAGGCTAAAAATTATAAAAGGAAGATTGAGATGTCAAAATTCGCATACACTTCGTACGAAAAAGTTTTAACACATTTGCGATCTTTTATGAGAGGACTGGAGTATAATGACAAAGAATTTCTTGATTTCGTCAAAATTCTCGATGATATAATTATCGATATGTGTCCGTTAACTGACAAATTTGAAAAAAAATATAATAAGGTGTTCATTCAACAATAGATTTTATTTTATCACCAATAAGAGACATAATACTTACCCAATATCGATTGTAAAAAGCTAATGTTTTTTTCGATTTACTAATTGGAATATTTTTGTAAGGTATTCCCATCATCTTGAATATCTTTCTCATAATGAAATTTACGCTAATCATCCTTTTCCTTGTACCATTAACTTCATTAAGAACCTTACCTATCTCGACATATATAGCATCAATCTTATGTTTCTGACAGTTTGATATTTTAATGTTATATTTTTCTTCAATATCGAGTAATATGTTGCTGATGTGGTACTCTCGATGGTAAACAGATTTTCTAATAAATTTATGTCTATTTTCATAAAAATTAACATATTCTTTCATATAATTATATCCTTGAACAATACCACAACTTAGACAGGCTAACATCCCATCGTCATTAATAATATACTGATTATCACAGCATTCATCATATTTCGGTTTTTCATTAGAATCTTCCAATTTTTGGTCACAAAAAGGACAAACAATATCTCCTGATTCTTTCAGTTCATCGTGTATATCTTTATTACAATTCATTCTATATAATAATATGAGATATTATATTTTTATGTACTTACAAACATGACGTCACGCCACAGCTGTGGCGAAATCACAAGTGCCTTAAATCTCGGCTACAAACTTTACTGACAAACTTTACTGACAAACTTTACTGACAAACTTTACTGACAAACTTTACTTCAAATACAAGTTCATCTGATATTACATGACAATCTGATGACTCATCGGGAAAGTTCCATTTCATCATAAACTTCCTGTTTTCACCAGACATGTCCAGACTTGTTTCTCGGTATGACTTCCTGTTTTCCGAGAATTTTAAACTTCCTGCAGTCTGGCGTCACGTGACGGAATAATGCGTTGGATAAAACATATAGATTTCCATAAAATAATACCATCACATAATACCATCACATAATAGGCGCCCATCGCTCTTCGAGCTCTTCCCACCTAGGCGCCTTTTGCAATGACGAATCCTCCATCCCCGTGACTTCGTCTTTGAATGTCTTGCTACGCAAGCCAATCAAATACTTTGTCATGCCGAGGATTCTATTGCCGTGACGGAGTCACGTGACGGAAAATGCATTCGGTACCACATGAAATAAAAACATATAGATTTCATCAAATGGAAAAATGCGTTCGGTACCATTTTGCTTACAGTGCCCTACGAGAGGTACTACGTACCTCTCTACCCACTGTAGGCCGGAAGGAGCCTCACTCGTCAGGACAAGTCCTGACGACTTCCCGAGCCTGCTCGGCTCCTTACCGACATGTGAAATAAAAAATGATCTCCATCTGATGGATAGTAGTTATAGAGTTGGTTCGGTAACAGATCATTTCTGATCTGGTACCGCCAACTCTATAACTACTAGCAGAAACAAGTAGAAATGATTGGAAAAAAATACGTGACTGCTGAAGGTTTAAACAAAGACAAAGAGAACTACTTTTTTGTATACAACAACTTACTTATCACGGTGGAGATCCGCGCCTTTGATTTTACTCACCTCGTAGAAACGTTTTAAAGAGCCATTCCTCTGCAAAAGATTTGTTGCATTGGCGTATTCTGAAGAAAAAAAAAGGTTATGCAACCTATTTAGAAGCTAGGTTACGTTATCATGTAAAACTTACTGTGAACAGAAATTTCCTTAAACCTTAGTTATGCTGTCGTCAAGCTTCCGTCAGTAACTATTTTAGTCCTGTTGAATTTAAGCCTACGAACCCGTCAGTGTTAGTTGTTGGTGGAACCGAGAATACCAGCTGCAAAAGGTGTGAGGACTTTCTGATCTTTTTTCGTGGCTTCGTTGCAAAAAACTCCGCGCTAAGGCAAAGTATACAGTTTTTCCCGTCTCCATCACAAAAACTAGCTTGCCCTCGAGCGATCATTAGTTAATTCTGCCAGGCACGCCGCCTAGCCAAATTTGGGTCTGTATGTACCGAGTAATAAAAACAAAATTAACAAGCAAATACTTGTGCAAACGTTCTGGTTTTATTTTTGAATACATGTTTTGAATGTTTAAATGTTTGAATTACTGAAGACTGTCATCACTAACGAGTGTATACAGACAGTCAAAAAAATCTACACTAAGACTTCACGACGTGTAACTTAATAGTATTTATTACAATTAGGAAGGTATGTAGTATGGTAGCCCAAGGTCCTGATTCCCCACTAGTCCCCCTTCCTCCGGTAAGACATGATCGTTACCTGCTCTCTATCATGTTTACTCTCTTAGCCAAGCTTTGCAGATTAGTGACCGCTTTTAGTGCGGATCTTCTTTCTCTCTCAGTGAAGACTTCGTTTTGTTTGAAACTTGCTTGATTCGCAGCAGCTTTGGGGAGATCGTCAGCAATGATTTTCTCCATACTGCGTTCCACTTGATCCAAACGCTTCTCAATCGCCAGGAATTTGTGATAATTGCACACGCAAACAGAAAACTGAAAAGCTATGCACGCCAACAGGCACACCACCGTCAAGAAATTTAACAAAGCACGAATCCGCTCGGGCCTAGAAGGGGATGGGATCGATTCTTGCACCATTTCCAGACACTTAGATCCTGTCTTCGGAATGTGTAGATCTGTTACGTTTTTTGACACGTGCGTGCAAAAGCTGCGTCAATTCGTTCACACAGGCTGATCAGAACTAAACTGAAATGAGTTTGTAATCGATTTATAGCCTTTATTATGTTTACGTCACAGATGATTCGTGATGCAACTTGAATAATTGACTTATCCTATGGCCGCAGGGTGTACCGAATGACATGCCCCTGGGCATACTCACATATATTTCTTAACTGTTGGCTACAAGCCTCCATGTTACGGAAAAGCACCTCATATTAGACAATTGCCGTTAGCTGAGTTTTAGCTACTTCATTGCAACTGGCCTTGTCGGGCTCAATTCCAACTAACAGAAGCAAATATTCAACCAGAAGGAAACCCTCTTTCGACACATTTTGCCAGCCTCATTCCCAGGCAGGAAATCAAATGTGACGTCGCACGGCGAACTCCTGCATAACGGAGTTTATTTGGCCGAGCTAAGACATAAGACCTATGACACTGGTTTACCAGAGTTAATAAGTGCAGTTTTTCTGCTTTGGAAAACAAGTAATATTTAAAATCCATACGAAGATTTCCTGTGTAGTCCCTTATTTCTACAAGGTCACTGTGTGACATAGATAACAATTTCGCGGTTATTGTCTTCAAGTCATCATCCCGCCTCCTATAACGGTGATTTCGATGCTTTCTGTCACGACTACACTGATACAGTATTCACAATATTGCGGTCTGTTAACCCTGAAAGCCCCAATAGTGATTAGCATCAAATTTCTCCTCATCATAACAGTGTATTATAACACACAAAGGTCATGAGAATTGAGGAAATGATCACCAAAGATGAATTCTCTTGATGACTTAACAAGTTCTCCCAATTAGTACTCAATGACACGTATGGAGACCAGTAAGGAGAATTTGAATAATGATACCGGACTTTAGCTTAGAGGGTTAAACGGCCAAATGTGCAAGTAACAATATTTAGGCTTGCAGAGGCAACACTTTTAAGTAAAAAGACAAAGAATTATGGTAAGAAATTGCTACCTCTGGTAGATTGGCGACTAGCCTGTCTGAGGCGTTTAAGGCACGAGAATGCCGATAAATATTGAGAGCGGAGAAAAAAATAAGGAAAATATTTTTCGTTCGCGTGCCGACTAACTAAACGCCCGGAACTGACTAAGTGGTGAAACTTCAAGCCGTTGTGACATTAAAATTTGTGTTAACTTGTTGTATATAATGTTGTTTTTTCAATGCTTATTGACCCAGTTTTTTTAGAACAGTTTTTCCCATAGTGTCTATTGAAGTCACCACTTCACACCCGCCTAACGTATAGGCGTTTATCACTTGGTGCACACAGCACAAGTCAACTCTCGTCCATCAACATATGGAAGACAAGGGAGTGCACCACATCGTCCTTCAACAGGATACAGCAAGGCACCATTCTGGTTGGCACCGCTACCGGGAACATACTCTGCATCCTCATCAACACAGATGAAGTCACGCTGCTTCTTGTGGGCATAATGCTCAGTCATCAGGTACCCACGATACTCCTCAGTCCATCCAGACGGACAATCATTCCTTGCGGGCGTCATCAGCGTTGAACCACGTGACTTGACGTAACAGACAACGCAAGGTGCCTCGTGGTCAGCAATGTTGTTCTTAAAAATGTGGTTGGTTTCATACTCAGTCCCGTACATGTACCCTGCGCTCTGGTGGCCATCCTTGTACCTATCATACTTTGGATTGTGTGGCAGGCAAAGGTAGTTTACGCCACCACCTTGATGAGTGTAATGTTCTCCACCCATTATGCCTTAAATAAGACAAAAATATTTTTAAAACGTAACAAAAAGAAAGATTTTACATCATAAGTTTCTCAATGAAGACATCCCGCTCATTTTCACACAGTACACACCCAAGAAAGTCTCTAAAGAATTGAGCTCACCAACTCAAACATGAGTATACGTTAAGGCCAACAGCCGTTTGAGAGATGAAGCTATTCGATGGTATTGAACGTTACTGTGCCAATTTTCTAGCTCTTCGCACCTGTTCTATTTTTCACTTACCACTGTACACCACAGTAGCGTCCCCAGAGCAGTTGGTTCGTCCCCAGCGAACGTATTTCACACCTGACAAACCCTGTCCTTGTGGTCCCTTCTCTCCTGCAGGCCCAGGAGGGCCCTATTTAGAAGCTAGGTTACGTTATCATGTAAAACTTACTGTGAACAGAAATTTCCTTAAACCTTAGTTATGCTGTCGTCAAGCTTCCGTCAGTAACTATTTTAGTCCTGTTGAATTTAAGCCTACGAACCCGTCAGTGTTAGTTGTTGGTGGAACCGAGAATACCAGCTGCAAAAGGTGTGAGGACTTTCTGATCTTTTTTCGTGGCTTCGTTGCAAAAAACTCCGCGCTAAGGCAAAGTATACAGTTTTTCCCGTCTCCATCACAAAAACTAGCTTGCCCTCGAGCGATCATTAGTTAATTCTGCCAGGCACGCCGCCTAGCCAAATTTGGGTCTGTATGTACCGAGTAATAAAAACAAAATTAACAAGCAAATACTTGTGCAAACGTTCTGGTTTTATTTTTGAATACATGTTTTGAATGTTTAAATGTTTGAATTACTGAAGACTGTCATCACTAACGAGTGTATACAGACAGTCAAAAAAATCTACACTAAGACTTCACGACGTGTAACTTAATAGTATTTATTACAATTAGGAAGGTATGTAGTATGGTAGCCCAAGGTCCTGATTCCCCACTAGTCCCCCTTCCTCCGGTAAGACATGATCGTTACCTGCTCTCTATCATGTTTACTCTCTTAGCCAAGCTTTGCAGATTAGTGACCGCTTTTAGTGCGGATCTTCTTTCTCTCTCAGTGAAGACTTCGTTTTGTTTGAAACTTGCTTGATTCGCAGCAGCTTTGGGGAGATCGTCAGCAATGATTTTCTCCATACTGCGTTCCACTTGATCCAAACGCTTCTCAATCGCCAGGAATTTGTGATAATTGCACACGCAAACAGAAAACTGAAAAGCTATGCACGCCAACAGGCACACCACCGTCAAGAAATTTAACAAAGCACGAATCCGCTCGGGCCTAGAAGGGGATGGGATCGATTCTTGCACCATTTCCAGACACTTAGATCCTGTCTTCGGAATGTGTAGATCTGTTACGTTTTTTGACACGTGCGTGCAAAAGCTGCGTCAATTCGTTCACACAGGCTGATCAGAACTAAACTGAAATGAGTTTGTAATCGATTTATAGCCTTTATTATGTTTACGTCACAGATGATTCGTGATGCAACTTGAATAATTGACTTATCCTATGGCCGCAGGGTGTACCGAATGACATGCCCCTGGGCATACTCACATATATTTCTTAACTGTTGGCTACAAGCCTCCATGTTACGGAAAAGCACCTCATATTAGACAATTGCCGTTAGCTGAGTTTTAGCTACTTCATTGCAACTGGCCTTGTCGGGCTCAATTCCAACTAACAGAAGCAAATATTCAACCAGAAGGAAACCCTCTTTCGACACATTTTGCCAGCCTCATTCCCAGGCAGGAAATCAAATGTGACGTCGCACGGCGAACTCCTGCATAACGGAGTTTATTTGGCCGAGCTAAGACATAAGACCTATGACACTGGTTTACCAGAGTTAATAAGTGCAGTTTTTCTGCTTTGGAAAACAAGTAATATTTAAAATCCATACGAAGATTTCCTGTGTAGTCCCTTATTTCTACAAGGTCACTGTGTGACATAGATAACAATTTCGCGGTTATTGTCTTCAAGTCATCATCCCGCCTCCTATAACGGTGATTTCGATGCTTTCTGTCACGACTACACTGATACAGTATTCACAATATTGCGGTCTGTTAACCCTGAAAGCCCCAATAGTGATTAGCATCAAATTTCTCCTCATCATAACAGTGTATTATAACACACAAAGGTCATGAGAATTGAGGAAATGATCACCAAAGATGAATTCTCTTGATGACTTAACAAGTTCTCCCAATTAGTACTCAATGACACGTATGGAGACCAGTAAGGAGAATTTGAATAATGATACCGGACTTTAGCTTAGAGGGTTAAACGGCCAAATGTGCAAGTAACAATATTTAGGCTTGCAGAGGCAACACTTTTAAGTAAAAAGACAAAGAATTATGGTAAGAAATTGCTACCTCTGGTAGATTGGCGACTAGCCTGTCTGAGGCGTTTAAGGCACGAGAATGCCGATAAATATTGAGAGCGGAGAAAAAAATAAGGAAAATATTTTTCGTTCGCGTGCCGACTAACTAAACGCCCGGAACTGACTAAGTGGTGAAACTTCAAGCCGTTGTGACATTAAAATTTGTGTTAACTTGTTGTATATAATGTTGTTTTTTCAATGCTTATTGACCCAGTTTTTTTAGAACAGTTTTTCCCATAGTGTCTATTGAAGTCACCACTTCACACCCGCCTAACGTATAGGCGTTTATCACTTGGTGCACACAGCACAAGTCAACTCTCGTCCATCAACATATGGAAGACAAGGGAGTGCACCACATCGTCCTTCAACAGGATACAGCAAGGCACCATTCTGGTTGGCACCGCTACCGGGAACATACTCTGCATCCTCATCAACACAGATGAAGTCACGCTGCTTCTTGTGGGCATAATGCTCAGTCATCAGGTACCCACGATACTCCTCAGTCCATCCAGACGGACAATCATTCCTTGCGGGCGTCATCAGCGTTGAACCACGTGACTTGACGTAACAGACAACGCAAGGTGCCTCGTGGTCAGCAATGTTGTTCTTAAAAATGTGGTTGGTTTCATACTCAGTCCCGTACATGTACCCTGCGCTCTGGTGGCCATCCTTGTACCTATCATACTTTGGATTGTGTGGCAGGCAAAGGTAGTTTACGCCACCACCTTGATGAGTGTAATGTTCTCCACCCATTATGCCTTAAATAAGACAAAAATATTTTTAAAACGTAACAAAAAGAAAGATTTTACATCATAAGTTTCTCAATGAAGACATCCCGCTCATTTTCACACAGTACACACCCAAGAAAGTCTCTAAAGAATTGAGCTCACCAACTCAAACATGAGTATACGTTAAGGCCAACAGCCGTTTGAGAGATGAAGCTATTCGATGGTATTGAACGTTACTGTGCCAATTTTCTAGCTCTTCGCACCTGTTCTATTTTTCACTTACCACTGTACACCACAGTAGCGTCCCCAGAGCAGTTGGTTCGTCCCCAGCGAACGTATTTCACACCTGACAAACCCTGTCCTTGTGGTCCCTTCTCTCCTGCAGGCCCAGGAGGGCCCTATTTAGAAGCTAGGTTACGTTATCATGTAAAACTTACTGTGAACAGAAATTTCCTTAAACCTTAGTTATGCTGTCGTCAAGCTTCCGTCAGTAACTATTTTAGTCCTGTTGAATTTAAGCCTACGAACCCGTCAGTGTTAGTTGTTGGTGGAACCGAGAATACCAGCTGCAAAAGGTGTGAGGACTTTCTGATCTTTTTTCGTGGCTTCGTTGCAAAAAACTCCGCGCTAAGGCAAAGTATACAGTTTTTCCCGTCTCCATCACAAAAACTAGCTTGCCCTCGAGCGATCATTAGTTAATTCTGCCAGGCACGCCGCCTAGCCAAATTTGGGTCTGTATGTACCGAGTAATAAAAACAAAATTAACAAGCAAATACTTGTGCAAACGTTCTGGTTTTATTTTTGAATACATGTTTTGAATGTTTAAATGTTTGAATTACTGAAGACTGTCATCACTAACGAGTGTATACAGACAGTCAAAAAAATCTACACTAAGACTTCACGACGTGTAACTTTATAGTATTTATTACAATTAGGAAGGTATGTAGTATGGTAGCCCAAGGTCCTGATTCCCCACTAGTCCCCCTTCCTCCGGTAAGACATGATCGTTACCTGCTCTCTATCATGTTTACTCTCTTAGCCAAGCTTTGCAGATTAGTGACCGCTTTTAGTGCGGATCTTCTTTCTCTCTCAGTGAAGACTTCGTTTTGTTTGAAACTTGCTTGATTCGCAGCAGCTTTGGGGAGATCGTCAGCAATGATTTTCTCCATACTGCGTTCCACTTGATCCAAACGCTTCTCAATCGCCAGGAATTTGTGATAATTGCACACGCAAACAGAAAACTGAAAAGCTATGCACGCCAACAGGCACACCACCGTCAAGAAATTTAACAAAGCACGAATCCGCTCGGGCCTAGAAGGGGATGGGATCGATTCTTGCACCATTTCCAGACACTTAGATCCTGTCTTCGGAATGTGTAGATCTGTTACGTTTTTTGACACGTGCGTGCAAAAGCTGCGTCAATTCGTTCACACAGGCTGATCAGAACTAAACTGAAATGAGTTTGTAATCGATTTATAGCCTTTATTATGTTTACGTCACAGATGATTCGTGATGCAACTTGAATAATTGACTTATCCTATGGCCGCAGGGTGTACCGAATGACATGCCCCTGGGCATACTCACATATATTTCTTAACTGTTGGCTACAAGCCTCCATGTTACGGAAAAGCACCTCATATTAGACAATTGCCGTTAGCTGAGTTTTAGCTACTTCATTGCAACTGGCCTTGTCGGGCTCAATTCCAACTAACAGAAGCAAATATTCAACCAGAAGGAAACCCTCTTTCGACACATTTTGCCAGCCTCATTCCCAGGCAGGAAATCAAATGTGACGTCGCACGGCGAACTCCTGCATAACGGAGTTTATTTGGCCGAGCTAAGACATAAGACCTATGACACTGGTTTACCAGAGTTAATAAGTGCAGTTTTTCTGCTTTGGAAAACAAGTAATATTTAAAATCCATACGAAGATTTCCTGTGTAGTCCCTTATTTCTACAAGGTCACTGTGTGACATAGATAACAATTTCGCGGTTATTGTCTTCAAGTCATCATCCCGCCTCCTATAACGGTGATTTCGATGCTTTCTGTCACGACTACACTGATACAGTATTCACAATATTGCGGTCTGTTAACCCTGAAAGCCCCAATAGTGATTAGCATCAAATTTCTCCTCATCATAACAGTGTATTATAACACACAAAGGTCATGAGAATTGAGGAAATGATCACCAAAGATGAATTCTCTTGATGACTTAACAAGTTCTCCCAATTAGTACTCAATGACACGTATGGAGACCAGTAAGGAGAATTTGAATAATGATACCGGACTTTAGCTTAGAGGGTTAAACGGCCAAATGTGCAAGTAACAATATTTAGGCTTGCAGAGGCAACACTTTTAAGTAAAAAGACAAAGAATTATGGTAAGAAATTGCTACCTCTGGTAGATTGGCGACTAGCCTGTCTGAGGCGTTTAAGGCACGAGAATGCCGATAAATATTGAGAGCGGAGAAAAAAATAAGGAAAATATTTTTCGTTCGCGTGCCGACTAACTAAACGCCCGGAACTGACTAAGTGGTGAAACTTCAAGCCGTTGTGACATTAAAATTTGTGTTAACTTGTTGTATATAATGTTGTTTTTTCAATGCTTATTGACCCAGTTTTTTTAGAACAGTTTTTCCCATAGTGTCTATTGAAGTCACCACTTCACACCCGCCTAACGTATAGGCGTTTATCACTTGGTGCACACAGCACAAGTCAACTCTCGTCCATCAACATATGGAAGACAAGGGAGTGCACCACATCGTCCTTCAACAGGATACAGCAAGGCACCATTCTGGTTGGCACCGCTACCGGGAACATACTCTGCATCCTCATCAACACAGATGAAGTCACGCTGCTTCTTGTGGGCATAATGCTCAGTCATCAGGTACCCACGATACTCCTCAGTCCATCCAGACGGACAATCATTCCTTGCGGGCGTCATCAGCGTTGAACCACGTGACTTGACGTAACAGACAACGCAAGGTGCCTCGTGGTCAGCAATGTTGTTCTTAAAAATGTGGTTGGTTTCATACTCAGTCCCGTACATGTACCCTGCGCTCTGGTGGCCATCCTTGTACCTATCATACTTTGGATTGTGTGGCAGGCAAAGGTAGTTTACGCCACCACCTTGATGAGTGTAATGTTCTCCACCCATTATGCCTTAAATAAGACAAAAATATTTTTAAAACGTAACAAAAAGAAAGATTTTACATCATAAGTTTCTCAATGAAGACATCCCGCTCATTTTCACACAGTACACACCCAAGAAAGTCTCTAAAGAATTGAGCTCACCAACTCAAACATGAGTATACGTTAAGGCCAACAGCCGTTTGAGAGATGAAGCTATTCGATGGTATTGAACGTTACTGTGCCAATTTTCTAGCTCTTCGCACCTGTTCTATTTTTCACTTACCACTGTACACCACAGTAGCGTCCCCAGAGCAGTTGGTTCGTCCCCAGCGAACGTATTTCACACCTGACAAACCCTGTCCTTGTGGTCCCTTCTCTCCTGCAGGCCCAGGAGGGCCCTGAGGTCCAACACTTCCAGTCTTGCCAACTTCTCCTATGTGATCATGGAAGAAATATTAAAGAGAATATTAAGTCATGCATACATACATACATACATACATACATACATACATACATACATACATACATACATACATACATACATACATACATACATGCATGCATGCATGCATGCATGCATGCATACATACATACATACATACATACATACATACATGACTTTATTTTATCTCGAATTTACAGGGTAGCTAAAAAGCTAATATCTTCGAGAAAAGAAAAAGAAAGAAAGATTTACAAATAATATAATAACATTACTAAGTACTAATCATATATCTATTAATGCTAAGTGCTATGAAAGGAGATGGTTCGTATCAGACGTTTAAAACCAGCCAAAGTGGACTCCGTTCTAATGTTCTCAGGTAGAGAGTTCCAAGTTTTACAGGCAAAATACTTAAAAGAGTGAAGACCATAAGAAGTGGAAGCAGGTCTACACAACGACAATATATCAGTTCCTCTAAGAGAGTAGACCGTTGGGCGCAACGTTAATAAGTCCTTAAGATACGCAGGGTAGAAATTGTTATGGATACATTTATGAATCGTGATTAACATATTTTGTACTCTCAGATTGTAAAGTGATGTAGCTGCTGCTCTATCTAATAGCTGACTGTATGTTGATTCCCTGTCATTAAAAACCACACGCAGTGCACGCTTATTCAATGACTCAAGTTTTTCGCTATTGCTAGAGCTACAGAAGGGCCATACTACAGAGCAATACTGAAAATGTGGCAGAACAAAGGCCTTATACAATTTTAACATGGTGGAAGTGTTTACAAGCTTACGGAATCTTATCATAACATTCAGTTGATTGTTGACTTTTTTACAAATAAGCGACACTTGTTTATCGAAATTCAATAGACTATCGATAGTCATTCCCAGGAGGTCAAGCGAGTCCTTAGTGGTAAAAGAGAACTGGTGATCAGTAAACCCCAGAACCATGGCATGGTGCTTGCTAGGGTTGACAATCATTCCGTTCTCTGTATACCAGGTATTTGCCTTCCGCACTTCGCTCTGCATACGCTGGTCAAGGGCGATAGGATCAGAATCCGAGTCATATAATTGCTCGTCGTCTGCATATGCATGAAGCTTCACTTCTTTGATGACATAGAAAAGGACGTTTAAGCAGATATTGAAGAACATCGGTCCGAGTACACTTCCTTGTGGTACACCTCTTCTTACAGATTGCCAGCTAGAGTATGCATCGCCGACTTTCACCCTCTGCATCCTCCCGCTCAAGTAATCCTCAAGTAGCGCGCAAGCACTGCCTTTCAAACCATAGGCTGATAGTTTGGCAAGCAACAGCGCATGCGGTATGGTGTCAAATGCTTTTGATAGATCCATTGACACTACAGCCACCAGTTCCTTCCTATCTCGGCTAGCTTTCCAATCTTCAGTCAGCCGCAGCAATGATGTTTCACAACTGTGGTGTCGTCTATATGCTGAGATATAGTCTGATAATAACCCTTATAGAATTTTTGCAACTGAATGGAGAGCAGCCTTTCAAAGATATTATTCAAACAGGGCAGAACGGTTACAGGCCTGTAGTTACGTTTATCTGTCTCATCGTCCTTTTTGAATACAGGGGTAACTTGACCCATCTTCCACCTTGAAGGATAACGCCCTTGTACAATTGCAGCGTTCAGGATTTTTGTAACTGACCCTGCTATGGCGTGTGAGGATTCTTTTATTAAGCGCGGGGGTAGCATGTTATGACCACAAGCTTTTCGTACGTCAATATTTGACAACAAATCTTCTACTCAGTTTCGTCTTATTTGTGGGATGAAAACTGACACGATCGCTGTCTTGCTTCAGGCCATTGTTCATTAGAATGCTTTTTATGCTTGGATGGTTGCTAAAGTTTTTTCCATGTCGTGCTCTTTAATTTCACCAACACCGTCTGCAATGTGCACAAAGTGCTCATTAAATAGCTCTGCTATTTGGCATTTGTCAGTGAAAACAGTATCTTTTTCTATAAGTGTGATATCATTCGCTTGTTTAGAGTTGCTAAAGTGTAAGAAGGGCTGGTATGTCTTCCAAAATTCCCTTGGGTTGTTCGCCTGCGCCTTTTTAGAAAAGAATCCCTTATGGCTTTGCGCCTTAATGAAGTGCATGTGTTTCTTTGCGCTTTGTAACGTTCCAAATTATTGTCTGTTCTGTCCCTTGTGAATATCTTCCAGAGCCTATTTCTGTAGCGTATCGCCTTACGCCATTCCTCTGTCATGTAAGGGACTTGATTGCCCCGCACGTGAAGTTCCTTCAATGGCGCATGTTCATCAAGCACCTCCGTAAAAAGTGTCTCGAACACAAAAAGCTTGTCATCTACGTCGTCAAAAATATCCATGACACCAAAAGGAACAGTATGCAAATCAGCTAAAAACATGTCACGATCAAAATGTCTAAGACTGCGAAAATAAAGCTTTCTCGATTTCATTTTTCGAACAGTCTTTCTCAATATCACATAGACCAATGAGTGATCATCTTATCATAGGAGTTGAACAAATACTGTAATTAATTACTTGCAATCAGAATCACAGAAAATGTGATTTTTGTCGCCCACAGTATCGTGGACATTTTTATCGTTTATTTTTCATCTCAACTTGCGGACTCTTTAGGGTACATTGAAACCGGCTTTTCTAAACCCAGAGGAAGATGGTAAAGTAAGTTTTAAGGGGAACAGACTGAAGGGAATTACTGGCAATGCATCTTGGCCTCGTTTATATATTTAATTAGCCAATTTTTTTGACACAAAACATCAAGAAACAGTAAAGCCAAAAGATATACCTCTACGTCCCGTAAGTCCTCGAGGTCCCTGGGGACCTTCTCGGCCATCCCTACCGTCCCTTCCTGGAGGTAATAAATAAATAAATTATAAAAGGAAAGAAAGCACAAGAAAATGAAAGAAAAGGATAGAATATGCACTCATCATTTTTTCAGCTTTTTCATTATTGTACTGTACACTTTTCTGCACTGCAGTTATTCAGGTTTGACAGGTTTCCCGCGTATATCGTCAATCAATGTACCGTTAAAAAAGATGGTATAAGTGATAAGTACATTGTTTTTACTTAGAAGCTGTCTTGGTGGTTATCACCCACGGTAAAATACTTCAAACTAATGGCACATAGTGCCACTACTTCGTCAATTTTTTTGTGGCGTTCAAATGTTTGCCTCCAAACTGGACTTTTAGAGACCAGTTGTTAGCTGCTAAACATGATATGGTTGCTCATCCTTACAGCTTTTTGACAAATTTTTTCATCAAATAATTGTAGAATAAAGCATTTGCCATGTGTTAATCCGTGCACTGGAGCTAAAAAAAGGGTTAATGGCGGGCTCAGTACTTAATATATTCATCTGGAGATTGCAACCTTGTAAAACCTTTAATTTTTCATTAATTTCAAACGCATTTCTGCCGATGCCTATAATCTTCCTTCAGTTTTGTTGTTGTGATTTATAAAATACACAGCACAAATAAAATCTTTCAAATGGTATATATCAAACATGGTCATGTGGTTCGTAGTTTTTCAGGTAAGCCCATTTGTGGTTAGCAAAACAGTTAAGCGAAACTATAAAGTTAAAGTCTGTTAGAAGGCGGGACGAAGTAAACCAGGGCGAAAGATTCGTCCCATGACGGCTAACTGTCCACGGATCTCCAAGGATGGTATGAAATTAGAGACCCAACACAATCAACTTACCTGACGGGCCTGGTTGCCCAGCTGGCCCAGGAGGTCCTGGTCTCCCATCTCTACCATCTCGACCTGAAATAACGAGCAAAACTATACTATGAACCGTGAACACAAGAAATGGGTCAATATAACTGCTGTTTTAATTTTTTATTACCATTTGAATAAATCAGTAAATTGAGGGAGACAGTACAGCTTATCTAGCTTATCTAACTAAGTCACGTTGTAGTGTCGCAAGAAATCTTCACACAACAGACTTCTATTCCTACAGGACCTATAGGTTCACCACTACATAAATGATCGGAAAAATACGTGGCCTGAAGTTTCTGGACACAGTCAAAGAGAACTGTAAGTTACTTATCGATGACGATCCACTTAACTCGTAAAAACGTTTTCAAGAGCAATTCTCCTGCAAAAGATTTGTTGCATTGGCGTATTCTAAAGGGAAAAAAAGAAAGCTTTTACAACCTATTAAGAGTTTTTGATCGTTTACTAGCTCTGGGTGAATAATAAATTCTCAACCACTAATAAACTCACAATTAACGAAAAGTCCTGAGCGTAGACCTTTCTCATGTAAAAAAAATTAAAGTTTTCATAAGCCTTGGTCATGCCGTGCCGTTGTCAATTTTACCTCAGTAACGGTTTCAGTCCTGTTAAATTACCCTACGTACCCGGCTGTCAGTGGAACCGTGAGTACAAGCTGCAAAGGGGGTGGGGACGGTCTTTTTTTCGAGGCTCCGCTGCAAAAAGATCCCCTTATGACAACGTCTTTCACGTCTCGGTGGCAAAAACAACAACAACAACAATAACAGTAACAACATCTTTGCCTTCGCACAAGCATTAAATGATGCTGCCAGGCATGAAAGCAAGCCAAATTTAGGTCTTCTATGTACCGAGGTTTACTTTTGTAGGTTTGCTACGTTGGAAGTCGCCGCTAGTAAAAAAAAGTAATAAAAACAAAAACTTGTGCCCCAAACGTTTCTGATTACGTTATATTTTTCAAAAAAAATGTTTGAATATTTCATTTGTTCAATTACTGAAGACTGCCATCACGAACAACTGCATACAGATCGTCAAAATTAGGATTACGAAATCTCCAGAGAGACTTCACAACGTTCAACTTAATAGTTTTTATTATAATTAGGAAGGTATATATGGTAGCCCACGGTCCTGATTCCCCACTAGCCACCCCCACCCCTACCCCCATCCCATCCCAACCCCCACCCCCATCCCACCTCCAACCCCCATCCATCACATAAATCCCCGCTACACGCACTTGACATAGTATCAGGTTTATAGCGATTAACGTGGAGGTTGAACATCTTTACCTGCTCTCTATCACGCTTACTCTCTTAGCCAAGCTTTGAAGATTAGTGGACTTTTGTAGTGCGGATCTTCTTTCTCTCATAGTGACGACTTCGTTTTGGTTGAAACTTACTTGATTTACGGCAGCCTTAAATGGAGGTTCTTTAGCAATGATTTTGTCCACACTGCGTTCCACTTGATCCAAACGCTTCTCAATCGCCAGGAATTTGTGGTAATTGTACACGCAAACAGAAAACTGAAAAGCGATGCACGCAAGCAGGCATATCAGCGTCACGAAATTCAACAAAGCACGAAACCGCTCGGGCCCAGGCGAGGCCGTGGTCGATTCTTGCCCCATTCTCAGTCACTTAGATCTCGTCTTCGGAAAGTATAGATTTCTCACGATTTTTTTTACGCGAAGCTGCAAAAAGTCAAGTTCATTCACACGCGCTGCTCAGAACTAGACTGAACTAACTTTGTAATCGATTTATAGCTTTTATTATGTTTACGTCACATATGATTCGTGATGCAATTTCGCAATTTGAACAGTTGACACGTCCCATACCTACAGGGTGTCCCGAATTTAACGTGCCCCTCAACATGCTTATATTCATATATCTAAAATGTTGACTAAATCCAGGTGGACATGTTTGTAAGAGTCGGGTTTAAAGTCATTCTGCCTGTGCGATAGCCAGTTGGACCAGTTTTGTCGGGACAGTTGGTCGACCATTCTGCCAACTTTGTCGTCAAACATTTCCATGGAAGCTGAATCTTGCAGCCGGGGCTCACTAACTAGTATGTTAGTTAGTTGCTTCTCGAGCAAACAGTTAAGCAATGAAGATTGCTCGCAAGCATGGGTTAGAATTTTTTTTTATTATCGATTCCTTCAAAAAGCAAACTCAAAGCAAATAAAAAGACAGAGGAAACATGCGCAAAATTTGTGGAAAACAATGACGTGCTGAAACGCCAATTAACGGCGAGGATTTGACGGTGAATTTCTACATTGAAATTTGAGAGCCCAACAAAATTTTTTTTTAACTCAGTGAGTCGTTTATGAGAAAGAATGAAAGTGAGAATGAGAGAGTGCTACGCGGTAGATCCCATTAGTGAAAATAAAGTAAATAACTAGTAAAAATTAATGGAAATCACCGCGACCTTAAAGATGGCACGAACTTTCAGGAACCCTATTACGCTACAATGCTTGAAGGTCAGGGTCAGGGCAAAATGCAAAATGACACGATCGAGAAACTAACCGGTCAACACGTGACTAGCCACCTTGCCTCATCTTGGCCGCCAACTCATGAAGACTCTGAAATAAATAACACTTTTATTCGCCTATTCAATAATCTATGCCTTATGACCAATCCCCTTCTGACTGATATCATCACACTGCTTATCTAAACCTTAACATTACCAAGCTAAAATATCAGTTCCCAACGGTTTTTCATGTCACTGGATGTAACGTTTCTTAGGGCCGATTTAGACGGTACGATTTTCGCTTACGACTGTCGTGTGCAACTTTTGAAGCGTGCACTGCTCGTGTCAGGAATAGATCGTATACAACTCGTCATTCTATCATTTTGATTGTGATTACCACTGTCGTAGGGTTTTAAAACACGTTTCAAAATCCTACGACATTTTTCGTGTTGTATGCAACTGTCGTGAAGATGTTGTACGTCTGATTTAGACGACACGATTCGTGTTGCAGACATGACGTGAGCAAGTCGAATACTGCAGTCGTAAGGAAAAATCGTACCGTCTAAATCAGCCCTTACGTGGACGAATAATCTAAACAGTGGGTATTTTACATCAGTTTTCTTGCGTTGTAGGGTGTGAACTCTTAATGGTTTGAGGGTTTTACTTTTAGGGATAGGACTAAAATCGCGCGAAGCGGGTCACATGATGCCTAATTTTTAACGGCGGGGTGAAAGGGTGTGCTTTTTATTTGTAGGCGGGTTGCGGGAAAATGTTGAAGTATATATATGTCGGGACGCGAGATCCAAAGCATCTTCGCCCCAGTCAAAACACACCATGTATGGAGGGATGGGGATTCCGACTAGTCTTGCGCTGGACGGCGGGACGGCGGGACGGCGGGACGGGACAAAGATCAAGCAGCTGGCGCTTACTTCGGTTTCCGTAGCCGGTATGAAGCGACTAGAAGCATCACAATCCCCCCTTGATGGAATGCTAGTCCATCACAGGATACATAGCATTAAGTGACTAGGAGTATTACTACTCCCCCTTGGATTGGATGCTTAGCCATCACAGGATACCCAGCATTAAGTGACTAGCAGTATCACTACTCCCCCTGGATGGGATGCTAGTCCATCACAGGATACCCAGCATGAAGTAACTAGGAGCATCACTACTCCCCCTGGATGGGATGCTAGTCCATCATAGGGTACCCAGCATTAAGTGACTAGGAGCATCACTACTCCCCCTGGATGGGATGCTAGTCCATCACAGGATACCCAGCATAAAGTGACTAGCAGTATTACTACTCCCACCCGGATGGGATGCTAGTCCATCACAGGATACCCAGCATTAAGTGACTAGGAGCATCACTACTCCCCGCTGGATGGAATGCTAGTCCATCACAGGGTTACCCCCAGCATTTCTGCTAGGATTCTGTAACAGTCAGCTCGTAGGAAAACAACACGCGATACAATTGGCTATGGCCAGAGCCTAAAGCAATAGGCTTTATCATTTAATTCGATCGTACTTAAACGTTGTTGTATTCGACATCTTTTATGTTTATTATATAATAAATCATTTAAAAGTACTTAAAAATATTTAAAAGTATATAAAAATAGTCAGAATACTCCGAACCTTATTCTTTGTGCCATGATTACACAATCAAATCACTTGCTTGTGCAAAGAGTGTGACTCTCCGTGAAAAGTAGTCGGGTTTGAGATCGCGGCGAAAATCCTTTTTTCCATCCACAAAGGCAAGCAACTGACAGAACTACGTAACTATTTTCCTTCTACACTTCGTCTGTGGACATGTTTAAACTATTAGCTACAACGTTTAGATGGGGGCATATGTTTTTTTGGTTATTTTTTCTCTGGTCGTCTCATGCTACATCAGTAGGATTCTCACCGTGCACTGGCTTGTTACATGTTTAACACACAAAGAAAAGATATCATTTTTCTCTTTCAATGTTGTAGCTGTTACATAGAGGATATTACGTGGTCGCCCGGAGATACGACATTTATCTTTGAGTGTTGACAAATATTTTAGCAGTGAGCGCAGCGAAGGAGTAAAATATTTTTCAACACAATAAGGATAACGATGTCTTGGAGTAGTCCTTTATTCGTTGAAACAATCTAATAAAATACAGATCTTACGTACATTCCAATTTTGGTCGAAAAATTGAGAAAATAAGTAGCATTTATTTGTATTCCGAATATTATAGCAATAAGGCAAATAACTTTTTTAAATTTCAATGGCTGACTGAAGTAGCCATGAAAACCGGGATATCTTCACATGTGAAAAATGAAAATCGTATCTTTACTGGATACTAAATTTTTCGTCACTGGAAAGATCCTGGTATTTTCATCGGTGTCTATATAATAAACATGATGAAGTTTATTATGATAGCCTGTTCAGTCGCTGCTAGGGCCGTGACTTAGCTTATCTTTACTTAAAATAGTTTTTTACTCTAATGTTTATGAAAATGTCTGAATATTATAATTTGCCTGATTTTGACCCTACTTTCTTAACTGATGCTAAGATTAAACACTATGTAAGTCTTATGCAACAAAAGTATATTTCACACTGGCAACATACTATTCGAAACTCTAAGAAATTAGAATTCTATAACACTTTTAAGGACGAATATACGCCTTCCTGCTATTTAGATCTTACAAGAAAACTAAATAACAGGAAAGAATTAATTATTGATCGAAACTGGCAGATATGATCAAATCCCAAGGGATAATAGACTCTGCCCTACGTGTAAATCAAACCAAATTGAAGATGATTCAGAAATTCATTTACTTTATTTTCCATTGTACTAAATACTGTAGTTTTTGAGATGAATTTTACAAAAATATAGAGAACCAAATACCGAACATAACACAATTACCTCCTATGCAAGCCACCAAAAAATTAATGAATTCTGATAATTATTATTTAAATACTCAACTGATGAAGTTCACTTTGAGATGCTTATCTTTACGAAATAATCTTCTATCGAATGAAAGAAATGTAACGCATACATAATTGCTTTTTTTCCTATTACATGATTATGATTGTTATAAGTTTCGCTTAAGTTAAGTTTTACGCTTTTGCAATACTGTATGTACTTATAGTCATGCAAATAAAGCTTGTTGTTGTTGTTGTTGTTGTTGTTATCTTTACTTGGTGCACACAGCGCAAGTTAACTCTCGATGCTCAACATATGGAAGACACGGGAGTGAACCACACCGTCCTTCAACAGGATACAGCAAGGCGCCGTCCTTGTTGGCATGGCTACCAGGAACATACTCAGGGTGCCCGTCAACACATATGAAGTCACGTGCATTCTTGTGGGCGTAATGTTCAGTCATCAGGTACCCATGATACTCCTTGGTCCAACCAGAGGGACAATCATTCCGTGCAGGCATCATCAGCATTGAACCACGTGACTTGACATAGCAGACGACGCATGGTGCATCATGGTCTTGGAGTCTTTTCATGAAAGGGTCGTCGTTGTACTGACCGACTTCATACTCAGCACCGTACATGTAACCCGCGTATTGTGCACCATCGTTGTACCTCTCATATTTTGGGTTGTATGGAAGGCAAAGGTAGTTCACTCCACCACCAGTGTGAGAGTAATGCTCACCTCCCATCACACCTAATTAATAAAACCAGAAACATGATATAGAGCTGTTTTCAATTGAGCGTCGGAAGTAGTTTGAAGTTTGCTTTGGTTTTGCTTTACTTCGCCCTGTGATTGGTTAAAGAATCTCACGCCACTTTCTCGACCAATCAGAAAAAAACTCAAACCAATCGCAACTTGCTCGCACGCGTTTTTCCGCGCTTGGCATTGGTTACATGTAATTGCTTCGAGTTCTGATTGGTTCGTTGGGTAATTTGTGTTTGTTGTGATTGGCTAGGGTAGTTACTTTGGTTTTGGTTTTACGATACTCATTTGAAAAGCGCTCTCATAATAGTACAAGAATGCGTCACTTGTGATAACCGGCCTGTTTACTTTCGTCCATATTTTCTTTATATTTTTACTTGTGATCGTCGAGTTCGATCACTGAGAGCTACAGTTGAGAGTACTATGATCAAAACTGCTGACTAGATCGACAGGCGACAGTGAATACTTCGCTCTTACAGCATAGTATTCTACGCCAAGAAGTAAAACGTGGGAGTGTATGCCATGCTGTCTCTGAACAGAATTTATAACCGTGAAGATATTTGACATACAGCGGAAGGAGTTCATAACTGAGAACAAAACATCAACCGAACTTGCAGAGTACAAATGTCATTTGAATCAGCACGTTTGGTCAAGTAACATGGACGGTTAACACACAATCATTTTTTGTATTTTGTTCTGTTTCATCTTTTGTATATAGGATATTAATTTAAGCATTAAAGAGAAATCAAACGCACAAGTTACAAACTTACGTGACTCGATAACGCCGATTGAGTCCACCAGCTGTCAATTGCTATTACAGAGAAGAGTTCACTCACTCTTCCAAAAGGCATTTGGCTGATGGTATTCCACTTACTCCTGCACTTACCATTATAAACGACAGTAGCGTCTCCAGAGCAGTTGGCTCGTCCTCAGCGAACGTAGCTCACACCCGACAGCCCCTGTCCTACTGGTCCCTTCGCTCCAGGAGTCCCAGGAGGGCCCTGAGGTTCCACATTTCCAGTCTTACCTACTTCCCCTGTTATCATGATAAACGTGAAACAGAACAGAATTTAAAATTGTACGTCCGGAAGTATTAGGCATTTAGAAGACGAGTGGAACAAACATTGTAATCTGTTAGAAGCAGTTCAAGAGGGCAAAATCCGGCAGCTAGTGCGACAGTTACTTTGGGCGGGCATCTCGTTAATTGATGCTTGAGCAAAAAGAGTTATAAGTTACAAGCTGTAAGTAACACGCTTCAAGATAAAAAATGAGCTAATGTAGGGCGATAATTACATAAAAAACACAGGACATAAAAATATAGACTTGAAAGGCATCTCTTCTTGAAAGGCATCTCTTCTTAGGGCAAGAGATGCCTTTCAAAGGTTCTTTTCAATTTGCCTGCATCGTAGATGTCAACTGATGGGGAAAACGTGGGGTAGAGTACGTAAATATCCAGTCATTGGCATGGAAAGAGCCATTTACTGACGTCATCTGTGATAGCCATAACATTTTAATAATAGCTTGCAAAATGTTCCTTAAATTGAAGGTGTGCTTCCACATTATTTTCATGTCTGTTTCTTTTTTTGTTTTAAACGTGATCCTAGTTGGCCGTTATGTCCTGTATATACCGTTGTTTTTTGCTTTTTATGCTGGGATTTGACGCTGTAATTTGTTTACTTTGTGTATATTCCAGGAAAACATTTGCTTGAATGAGATGGTAGACAATCGAAATTATGAACCTAGTTGTTTCGATTTTTAAATCTTACCTCTTGGTCCCATCAGTCCTCGAGGACCCGTGGGACCCTCTCTTCCGTCTCGCCCATTCCTACCTAAAAAAAAGCATATGTTATAGTATAATTTAAGCGGTGAAAAAGTGAAATTAAATTTGACATTGTTCAACGAGAATGACAATAAGCAGTTTTTCAACTGATGAACCTGTGGCCCTCGGGTCTCAGATCGAATAGAAATTTGAAAAAGTTGGTTTTTGAGGGAAGGAAAACCTCAGGACCCGAAGAAAACAACCCTCGGAGCGAGAACCAACAGCAAATTCAACCCACATGTGACACCGGGTGCGGGAATCGAACCCAGGCCACATTGGTGGGAGGCGAGTGCTCTTACCACTGCGCCATCCCCGCAACCCAAATAATGTCAAGGGACAGGAATCTCCTTTATTGTGTCCGAGCAAAGGCAACTTATAGGTTACAGGCTACAAGTTACAAGTTACAGCCTTAATGGCGGAGTTACAAGCTATAAATTACAAAATCCGGCAGCTAGTGCGACAGTTACTTTGGGCGGGCATCTCGTTAATTGATACTTGAGCAAAAAGAGTTATAAGTTACAAGCTGTAAGTAACACGCTTCAAGATAAAAAAAATGAGCTAATGTAGGGCGATAATTACATAAGAAACACAGGATATAAAAATATAGACTTGAAAGGCATCTCTTCTTGAAAGGCATCTCTTCTTAGGGCAAGAGATGCCTTTCAAAGGTTCCTGCATAACTTAAAACTCCCTTGACAAATGCTACAGGGTTACTAACACCTTGATCAAACAACTTAGTAACACATTAATCAAACACGCGTTCCTTACAAAAATACAAACTAGCATATTGTATAATACTAAAACAATTGCAAAATATATCTGCTTTTAACATGAAAATAATTTCAAAAGTAAGCCTAGCAAAGAAAAAAAAAACAAAACAAATTTTAAAAACCGGCAGCCAAAAAACAAAAACGTTAACAATCATAAACGCAAACTCACCGGAGAGGCCTGGTTGCCCAGCTGGACGTGGAGGCCCCGGTCTTCCATCTCTACCATCCCGACCTGAAATATGGAACAAAACCATGGAAACGGATGTCAATCATGCGTATAGGGAGCACTAAAACAATTCTTTTAGGTGATTTCCAAACTTAATGCAAAATGCTGAACGCATAACTGAAGTCGACCTATGAATAAGGTTACTGAAGGTCTAAAGCGATATTAAAAAACTTATATGTCTACAGTCCGCAGAGGATGAGGTCCAAATATTTGATAACATCAAACATGGGAATAGTTGTCTTTAAGCCTACAAGATAAGGCAGTCGCTGCCAAGAAAAGCTTTTTACGTTTGGTTTCCGAGGCGGAAGCTAGTAACCAGTTGAATATCGGTTCTTACAATCGACGAGGATACCAAAGATTTATACCGATGGAAGCGTTTTATCACGTGACAAGGCAAAATGGTGTTCAGGGGCCCCCGTTTTTGTGTTTGAAGTCAATCGGTGTGACCACGGATGTAATGTTTAGCTATTTAAACGAGTAACAATTGCCGTAGAAATGAAAAATCTTGTTAAAGCATTAAAGACAAATGCGCAAGACTTAGATAATGGTCAAAGAAACTTTAATATATGCAGTTGACCAGCTGGATTATCCTTACCTCGTAAAATTAACGTTCTATTCCACTCGAGAATCGGCCTAAAAAATGAAGGAGAATGATGAATATAGTCAGCTTTGATTTGGTCAGGTAACTCTGAGCTCCTTTTGAAAATACCATAAATAGCACAAGCAAAAGTAGTACAAGTGGAAAAAGTGCAAGAAGAAAAAAGGGAAAAGAAAAACATAGGGAATAAAACACAATACCACAAGTGCCAAAGCACTTCTCCGAAAGTAGATGCTCGTTTCAAGGGGTTTTTCCAAAAAATAAAGTTAAACAAAGTAAAATCTTCACAAAGTTATCTTATAGTTACCTTTTATTAATTGTTAGTTATAGTTAGGTGTCCCCTATTAGCGGGGGGATTTCCCCCTGCTAGTCATTTTAGACACGTTAATAAAGTTCCCTGACTCATTCATACAATTTATTTAGCTTTATAAAAATTCTATATTAGAGACGGTTAGCAATAAAAAACTTGGTTTCAGAATATAAAACGTTAACAGACAAAATTATAAGGCAATTTTAAAAACATAAAATATAAAAGACTGTTGGGAAATTAATGGATAAATTTTAAAAGGATAAATTTAACACCAAAGTGAAAAGTAAAACATTAATCTAAGCAGAGCCTGTAGACGTCACATTTTTTTCTTTTACTGTACCTAGCTAGGTCATTCTTGTCGTTATTTCTTATTCTCAACCAGATAATACGGTATACCTAAGCTTTTTGATTGACTGAATGTCTTACTCTTCCTGATCTTAAAATATTGGATTTTTGAATTAATAAGGAATTTTATCCATAGTTTCAAATCCTAGAATCACAGTAAATGACACAAGGTTCATCTTATTCATATTATTTCGTGATTTCCCTTAGATACCTCTTCGATAGCTCTTAGCCTTTCCACACCACAATATCGCTCCTCTTGAAACAAGGAGTCTAATATTAGAAATCTCTTAAAGCAAAAGAAAAAATCATCCATCCTACCTGTTTTCTAGCACGCTTACTCTCGTAGCCAAGCTTTTCAGTGCAGACAGCATTTGTGGAGTGGACCTTCGCTCTCTCAGTTTGTTTTGGTTTGCAGGTGGCCTAAGTTTCTCTTTTGAGGTCCCTCTTTCAAAGAGCCACTCTACGATCCGCTCCAAATTATCCAACCGCTCGTCAATCGTCATGAATTTGCGGTAGTTATATACAAAAACAGAGAACTGGAAAGTAATGCATACCAGCAAGCACAGAAACGTCACGAAATTCCACAAAGTACAGGCTCTCTTAAAAGGTCCCATGACCGAGCTCACCTCGAGCGACGAAGAGTCCTAAACAGATCTGTACGTTGAGGCGAAATGTCGAAAGTCAATCAACGCGCATGAAAAGCCAAACCTGGGCTGAATTGAAGACTCTTAAAGGATCCTAGTCAGGCACACCTTTGCTATTGTTTTGATCTGAAATTTGCGATCAAATTACTCGTCGAACGTGACAAAACGTCAACAGTTCAACTGGTAAAAATATAAATTGTAGCCTGAAGCTGAAATTTCTCGCTTGTTTTCGATCTTAGTGCCAGTAAAAGGGCTTTCGATTATTTTCAGCGTATTTTGGCGGCTGTCCAAAAACCTAGAACTCAAAGAATGTTTGTGTTCGTAAGCCGGCCAGCCTCCCAGTCCGCCAACCCAAAAGCAAACTATATTCAGCGAGCGCTCGCGGAATATGATTTACAAGCGAATCTAGAATCATAAAGGTTTGGAATCTTGTTTAATTGGGTATTCTTGACTTTCCCATCACCATGAAACACAAAAGGCGAATGCACGAAGGGCAGAAATGTTTTCAAAACTCACTCGATCACGCCGCTCTGACCACCGCTCCGAACTGCATTTATTTTTAATTAGCGCTAGATAAAGCGAGAACATTTCACATTCCTTTCAAATAGAAGAGACTCTTTTGTTAATAGCTTTTATTTTCTTTGTTATCATCGCACAGGATGGATATTCATTTCAATTTTCAAAATACATGAATTGCCATGAAAACAAAACGTACTGCAGCTAGCTAAGGTGTCGACTGTGGCTAACAGATCTGATTTACAAGTTTCTGTTTGCAAACCATTCTTTCTCCTCCTTCTCTGCAATTCCAGGGATTAGTTTATGGAACAATTGAAGTGCTGTTCTTAGGCATCGAAGGCTTTGAAGCTGTCGCTTTAGCGTCGCTACCGGCACTGCAGAGCGAGTCCCGCCGTCACATTTAGAAGACCAAAACATTTCAGCGCGTGAAGAACGCGCACCGTAATGAAGTAAAATGTCGGCGAATAAGCTTGACCAGCATTTCAATCTATTGGATACCTTTTGCTTGACTAGTGCAATAACCAAGAAGGTCCTTGAATAATGATTTCTTTCATAAGCTTGACTGTTTTGGTACTGCCACGCGAAGGAGAGCATAAACCCGCACATTTCACGAGAAAAATAGTAAACAACACCAAAATAACGAGCCAGATGTAACCGCTATTAATTTTTTAAGGTCAAAAAAGTGAATGAAGGCCCAAACTGGCCGTATTGGCGCGGATGTAACCGGATTTCAAGTCACTGTGAAAATATCCTGATTTTAGATGGCATAGAAAATGGCGGATTTCTCACTCAATGCGCGCAAAGCACTGTGGGTGACTAGGATCCTTTAACACTGACAGAACGCGACACTTCAAATACGCAACAATGATGATTTCAACTGTGGTTTCTGAGGTCTAATTTGATCACTGTAGCTTGGAGGAGAGTGACATGCTGAAGTATAACGGCTGACGTGACAAACTAAGATATGCTAGGCCAGTATTTTGACAGAGTTTTGCAATTACATGATTGGCCTGATAAAATCCAAGACGTGCTCACCGACATTGATATAGGTCATATAGGCACAGACACACTTTGAAGTTTATTCTCGATAATGTACTCAACAGCTGTTAGTAGCTACTTACAGGTTTACCACTTAAGCTAAAATATGAACTTGTGAAATAGATGTTAAATATGCATAAACAGGTGTCTCAAAAGTTTGCTAACCTTAATTACTTTAGAGGCATATCTCCTAACTTTTACGACTCTATCTGGATGGTCGCTTTGTAAAATTAAATAAATGAAACGTCTACAAAGAAGCGAAATCATCTGATCCTTGAGCTCACGCCTCTGTATTAAGGTCATCCGTGGACTGCTTGTTCGGGAAACAGTAAATTTATAGGATAAAAGTGAGAGCCGGGTCAGTCAAGAAGCTAGCAGCGGACAGCTGAAATCAACTCAGTGGAGTGCTCAAAACGGCTTTGAGGACTGCTGTTCGTAGTGGTTAATGGTAAATTATTGGTTAAAGAAACACGAACTTTTGAATTAAGTTGTGTACAGCACCTATAAATATAATATTTATGAATACATGCATAGCTAGAAGTTTGTATTTTAAATCACTCAAAAAGATTAAGGTTAAAGAACCATTTATCTTATTGGTTAACTGGAGCGAGAATGAAGCTTTTAAAATCTTTTCGTCTTTTCATCTTTACCACTTTAGTTAATTTCAAGATCTGCCTTAAAAAAGACGGGCATTTGAGAACACTTTTATCAATTTTTGCAGCAAATTGAGTATTTTTGAGTGTTTTTGTCCATACGTGTACAGTGTATCTGCATGTATGCAAAGAAACTGCCTCAAACACTCCTCACCGTTTCACCATTTTGGCTTTCCTCTAGTCAAGGATTTCCAAGGATAATATAGCTCTGCAAAAATGTCAAAAGTACTTTGGCCTCACCTCTGCAATATTTAGCGAGTGGAAAAATTATTTAAAAGAAGAAAATCAAGTTAGTGCAATTAATTTTAATTACCGGCCATTGATAAGATCACTTGCACTTCTCTCCTCTAACGGCAGAAAAAAAAGCTAAAGAATATGGATTCAGCAAAGACATACGTCAGAAGATTTATTCTCTACCTTTTCTTGTAACAAAAGAAATCAAACTTTCAACGTTTCAGTACAAAATTATTCATAACATACTTAATATACGAACGCTATTTTATACAGAATGAAAAAGTTCAGGAACCTTTTTGTCCCTAATGTACAAATAACACGTTCTAAAACCAAACACGATATTCTAAAATAGCTAAATTCTGGTAAAAAATAACCTTTTTGGTCAAATGTTTTCCATTTATGCGCTGTATTCAGTCCTTAAAGACTGTAATTATTTTAACTAAAACAGCGAATTATTGCCAATGTGAGGCTTGGGCTTGCAATATTTCGCTGATCTAGTGCAGAGTTTGCCAACAATTCATTCGAGTGTGCAAAATTTTAGACTATATTCTGCTTCTCGTTTTGAGATTTCTCTATCTTCTAACTATTGACCATGAAAATTTCCAACGTCATTTTTAGACAAACTCAAAATGGCCATAGAAAATTCCAACGTCATTTTCTTCACCGAAACCCAAAATGACCATGGAAAATTCGAACGTCATTTTCTCCACTGACGCCGAAAATGACCATGGAAAATTCCAACGTCATTTTCAGACAAACTCAAAATGACCACAGAAAATTCCAACGTCATTTTCTTCACTGAATCCCAAAATGAACATGGGAAATGTACAGCAAACAGTCAACCATTTAATTTATTTGTATCCTGTCCAATCGCAGTTTTCTTCTGGTCCGACTTTACTCGTTGGTATCAGTCTTTATCCAACAAAACTATAACTCTTGTTGTAGACTTAAGCAATTAAACACGCGGTTTTGCCGATTTGTATACCTTTTAGAAAGCATACCATTTTCAGCCATGTAAAGAGCGCGCAATCGCGCAATCTATATATTCTAAATTAGTTTCAGTAGCTTTTGCTTTCAGTCTTACAAATTATCCTGCTTTGTTAGTGGAAAGGATGGGAGCGAGAAGTAAAATAAGGTGAAACGAGGGGTGGAGAGGTGAGAACTTGATTCAAGCTTCAGTTTTAAAGGTCGGATCATGGAGTCAACGTTTAGGGGTGGGGGTAGGCAAAATTGACAAAACTTTGAACCCTCTAGGCTTTAGTTTCTTGAAAGAAAAACGCTCTCTGGAAACCCGCCATTACATAGGCCACTGTAATTGACACATTTTATTTATTGATTTATTTATTTATTTTTACATTTCGCGGATGATGAAAAGATCATTTCAAATATTAGCATAATGACGCTTCAGGGGAGATGACAGTTTGGTGCGGTTGATTTGTCAAAAATCAAACAAGCCATTCGCGCTACTTTGACAAGGTTCTAGCTTTCGCAGCTGACGTGAAACTCTTTATATAATTAGTAGCTGAAAATCAAAATGGTTGAACAGAAAATCTTCATATAAGCTGGGCACTTGATATAGAAGTTGAATAGATTATTAGACAAAAGAAGACGCGAAAATAATCGCAAGAATCGCAAGAGGGAATTCTTGTAGTCAGAACACAATTTATTTTTAGAGTCTAATAGCAAGGAAAAAACTAATAAGTCATTTTTCCCCTTCTAGAGTCTGCGTTTTAGTATCAATTCCCAGCAAGCTGGGTGTTTACGAAACATCCCACCCAGTTAACTGTCTAATGTTTAATTTTCCCAGCCAGCTCAATTCCAGCCTGTCGCGCGGGTTTTTTGTCGAGCGGCCCCTTAAGGTACTCCTGAAGAATATTGGTTAAATGTAAAGCTCCATAAGCGGCATTTGAGCTGGATGATTACGGTGGGTAAAAATTGAGGCGGGAAAACTCTGTCAGCTAAAACGGGACTTCTCGGCTCGTTCATGGGGCTTCTCTGCTTTCAAGGAAAATTTTAAATCCAAGACAATGACTCAAATAGCCTATCGGCTGCGTCATGTGTATCAGTGCATCGCATAACCGAATCGGGCGTTCGTGGCATGGAAATTACAATCCGGCCGGCCTAGCCAAACGACTTCACGCCTACCAACTACAAGGTGGTTAAATGATATTTTGTGAAACCCTTGGTTATAAAACTAAACAAACTGGGAACGTCTTCAATGATTCCATGCAAGTTATTTTTATTATTGCTTTTACCTAGGGTTAATAAACATGATCCAAAGGTAACGATTTTCCAGCTTACTTGTTAAACTAAATTAATTCAAAATGCTGTGTTTCATAGTTTCTGTTTACTCTTAAGGCAAATCAGGACAGTTTGTTAAATCACTCTTCATTTTTTTTGTGGTAGGTCGTTGTCAGCTACTTTAGAAGGCGTGACGCCTTCCTGTCACTTGGTGCACACAGCGCAAGTCAACTCTCGACCAGCGACATATGGACCACACGGGAGTGAACCACAAACTCCTTCAACGACGTACAGCAAACCACCATTCTTGTCGGCCCCGCTACCGGAAATGTACTCTGGGTCCTCGTCAACGCAGATGAAATCACGTTGCTTGCTGTGACCATAATATTCAGTCGTCAGGTACCCATGATACTCTTCGGTCCATCCAGATGGACAGTCATTCCGTGCAGGCATCATCAGCATTGAACCACGTGAGCTGACGTAGCAAACAACGCAAGGTGCCTCATGGTTATGGAGATTTTTCTTGAAAGGGTTGACAGAATTGACTTCGTACTCAGTGCCGTACATGCGCCCCGAGTTCTGATAGCCGTTTTTGTAATACGCGTACTTTGGTTTGTTTGGAAGGCAAAGGTAGTTTACTCCACCACCGGTGTGACCATAAAATTCTCCACCCATTATACCTGACAATAATAATAAGTAGGAAACCAGCATGAGTTGATCCTGTAATTACTCTAAAAATGGGACATTAAATTAATGTGTAGTTGTTTTGTTATTTTCTTGTCAAAAATAAAATGCTCAAAAAAATGTCAAAAAATGCACTTACAACACAATTTAAAATTCTGTTCAAAAAATAAGAGCTTGAAATATTATCGAGTTTACACAGTTTAATCCTCGTACAGATTAATTAGTACAGATTTGGTCAATACCTAAGGATTCATTACATGGCCAAAAGAACACCAAAGAACCTCAGAAATGAGCTCTTCACGAAACTCGTCAACATCTTAGTTTGTTTTCTTTTTCTTCTTTCTCTTCGAGGCTTTAAACTGTTTTGTTTTCCCACTCCATCGATCGATAGAAAGAAACTACGGAAAATATTTTTCTTGTCCATGTCAAAACATACATTAGCGGAAATTGCAAACGAAACCATTCGTGATCCGGTTTCAGAGAAAATTTTTTTCGTGCGGCAATCCTGAGAGAGCAAGATAGCTCTCTCTCTCTCTTGCCCGTTAGGGTAGCCAATCAGAACGTAGGGTTTTGGTCATCTTGCCTGCTCGCACAGCCAGCCAAATAACAAAACTGCGTAATATAAAAATAATAATAATAATAATAATAATAATAATAATGATGATGATGATGATGATGATGATAATAATAATAAGGTTCTAATAGGCGCATTTAAGATTCGCAACGCGCTTACAGTATAAACTAAAATATACACCCGTTCCATCACGTTAAACTGACCAGCTATTCTTCTGACATTTCGACTTCATATCATTTTATGACGTATTTTATATTTATTCTGGGCATGCGCACTTTGGGACACCTTTTATTATTCTGTCATTCGAATGAGTGTACTTTTTATCGCTCTTGAATTATACAATGGCAGAAAGAATTTAGGGCTTTATTGACGGTGTTTAAGAACCAAGAAATATGGGAGCTCATGATAGCCTGCGAACGCAGACGTATTTCCGGCTGTCGTTTCCCTAAGCTCATGATCACTTGAACACTGAATCAATGTAAAACGTATGACACAGAATGATGCATAAGTTAAGCTGGGTCTTCCTTACTGCTTTCAATCAAGTGAGGCTCAAATGTACAGTCGGTTTAAGAGGAGTTTGTTTTTTCTGCAAGAGAAAGAGAGCTCCGAAAGCGGCGTGGCTGCGAAAGGCTTATTCTAATTTAGGTTGGTTTCCATCCTTCACTTAACAGGGTACCACAAATGACAACTTTTCTCGGAAAGTTATCAAGCTCTTGTGGAATATTAACAGTATTACTCTTACCTGACTCCAACACTCAAGCAGACTGAACGAAACATTTGTACCTTAAACAACATTTTTAAAACGTTCTTTCTCATTGGAAATATAACATCACAGAATATTTTTATCACTGCATGATAGCTATCAAATTCTGTTTTCTAGAATGTTCAGTAAGTTCTTCAATTTAAGTTCCTGACAGAAAGATGCTACAATTTTCCAAAATAATCCTGTACTTTGTACAATTTCCCCCCAAAATGGTGTAATAAAAACACACCTTATATCTGGAAAATATAGCTTTTAAGGGAAATTAAAGTAACCATTTACTCATTATGTATACCTTTGTAAACAACCTGAGCACCACTAGGACATGTGGTTCTTCCCCAGCGGACATATTTTACCCCAGATATCCCCACTGCTTGTCCTTTTTCTCCTTTATCTCCCTGTGATCCCTTCTCTCCAGGCCTCCCAACAGCTCCCTGATAGAAAGGTAAAACGTTTTCAGAGATAACTAGATTTTGAGGTTCCTACCTAGTGCCTACAAGCCTAGAGAATTGTTCATAATAGTTTGTACAACGGTTTTAACTTGTTATGAACTGTTATTCAAGTATATCATTAAAATGTTTTCCTCGTAATGTTACCCTTCTGGGGGGGTTACTGGGACACTAGCTGTAAATAGGTATTACACACAACATTCTTTACAGCTGCTACTGCTTACCTTTCGGTCCTGTTTTCCCTGGGAGTCCTGGTGGTCCCACTACCGGTTGATTTCCGTTTTTTCGACCATCGCGCACTGAAAAACGCAAAACAAAAACTAATTACTACAGAACACCTTTAAACCTCATCACTATTTATCTGTCGATTTGACTTTGTTAAGGTGTGCGGTCAAGACGTGACTGGTTCGGGCTGGCTCAGTGTTAAATATGATCTTACAATACGCTCTCTGTATAGCAACATTCATTGCAATGGTTTTAATTTTATACTGCACCATTTTAGTTACATTTTCAAGCACAACAACTGACTATAGCAAACCGTTCGCTATTTTCCTAAAGCCTTCACTTGTTTGTTTTAACTAAGCTTGAAAACGTAGATCTCGGATGATAAGTTCTATTTAGTGTGGTCTACTGGTGTTAATGCTTCTAGCTGGTCATGAAGGGAGCTAATCAAGGCGTTATGTTCTTAATATACTAACAATAACTTATTTTCAGTGTGGGATGTTTTTTTGGGCCTTAAGTTTGTACATACCAAGAAGGTAGGCCGAAAGCGAAGAATCACTTGACTTGGATGGCACTTGCAGGAGGGCGTCAAGTCTGCAAAAAGAAATAGTTGTATTGTGATTTCATCTGTTTATATACATTCGCGGCAAATGCTTTGCACGAACCCCAGTTTCCTGAGCCAGGTGACTCGTAATCTTGCTCGTTCTCTGTGCTGCTAGCTGCTGCTGCTGCTGCTGCTGCTTCTTCTCCTTGCTTTGTCTTCCTTTTTCTCTTCAGAATTTGAAGCGTTTCTTGATGAAAACTAGTTTCAACTCCATCAAGTACGTCTTTATAGGATTTAAAGGCGCTGCCGCTTTCTCTTCAATTTTAGAAAGAGTTAGTTTAATATACTTGGCCTTAGTTTTTATTAAGACAGTCTCTTCCTCTTGATTTCTTCAGCTCGATCACTGAGTTGCAATAAGTATTCCTGTTCAGAGATTTACCCCGGTTCCTCCTTTGCTCTGTTCGTCTCTCTGCCACTTTTTGGCCGATTCTCTTTGAAAGCCATACTCTTCAAAGTGAGCGTAACTATACTCTGACGAGCTGGTTAATTTGGCTTGTAACTATTTCTCAATTTCGCAGCGTTCGCACAATTCTGTGTTTTGTAATAATTTTGAATTGACGCATGTAGTCATTCGTGATTATTATACCGATTAAAATAGACTGACTTCATTAAGACTTCTCAAATGGTTCTCAAATGAAAACTAACCAGTTCAAATAACTTCTTGAGGATTATTTCGAAATTTGGTATAGACTACTGAACTTCAAAAGCGTACCTTTCTTCCATGGCCTTCAGTCGTTTTTCTACTTCAGCCAGGCTAGAGGTCGCATTATTTTTAACTGCTCTTCGTTCTCGGTGCAGCCGTTTTCCAGCAGCTTCAGGGCCATCAGCAGACACTCGATTGGAGCTTCCAACTTCTCCTCTACGTAGTCCTTCAGGAGTTTCATCGAGGGCAGAAATGTGAACCAGAATGGTACAACACATTACCAACACAGCCATTAAACGCAGGCCAACGCGAGGATTTTCTGCCGGGAACATCTTCATAGCGAACTGATCAGTGGGCTTTCCGTAATCCGCTGTGATTTTAATCTCACGAAAAGAAAACAACAACAGCCTTCTTTCTCTCCACCAAAAGAAAGTTGTGATATGCAGTCGATAGCGAGAGATCATTTACACTGAGAAACAGGCGAGAATTTTTTCGCGTCTGTGACATAGCACTATATAGAACAATACTTCGTGATAACTTTTACTAACTATTATTAATCCCTGAAAATATCAATAACAAGCGGAAGTAAAGTTTTATTGATGTCATTTAGTAAAGTCAAACGGAGCAGGGTATTCGAGTATATTGTTCAGATTATTTTTCAGAGGAAGCAGTACAGGCATGTTCAAAGAATCGTATTGGTTAAACATCAGGTGTTAAGTGTCATAAGGGAAGATATGTTTTACTGATCCATTTGTATCACTATAAAAGAGACCTTTAGCAGTCGTGATCTTCAACCGAGAACACTGCCATGGACAACCAAATAAAATAATGCTATTCGTTTTAGACCTTAATTCATAACAACATCCTTTGCTGTTACTGAATTTTCAAAGTCTCTCTATGAACACGCCAATGATTTATGCTGTTGGAAGTTAATTAGTTGAAATAAAGTGATCAAACAACATAATCAAACTTTCGGTATCGGGTAATAATTGTTTGTCTGCTTTCACTGAAAACCCAATCCACACCAGACTGTGCAGTCTGTGGGAAGATTTCAAATCACGTTCATGTATATCCGAGTTATCTGAAACAAGGCCTATATTTCCGAAATCAAATTCGTTCCTAAATTTACTGATTAAGCTTAAGTTTGCGTTTATAATAATTGTGTTTTGCACTCAAAGTAAATTAAATGAAATAGTAATGTTTGGTAAGAATTTTCATGAAAACAAAACATTTGATTTGTTTTTGTTTGTTTGAAATAGCTTAGCAGTTATTTCAATTTTTGTACTGTCTCAAGGAAATATGAAAGAACAGCTAACCGTGTAAAAAATGACTGCCAAGTTTACAGTAGCAATAAGCGCTGTACAGTAACCCAATCTCCGTAAATACAATAGAATTTACTTGAAAGTAACCGCACTATACACAGTGAATATTTGTGGACATGGATATGGTATTAGCACGAGTCTATTCGGTTTAAGAATTAGTTCAGAGTTGTCGTGAAAATCAACTATTAACCTGCCGTTCTACTAGAGGAAGTATAGTTGTAACAGTCCAAGTCAACAATCTGAGCTGAGACGTTTACGGGAATAGTCCCAAAATAATCAACGGTTACGCTCCGGCTGAAAATAGTCAAAATCAACTTAACGGCAAAAGTGTGTAAGAAGGTATAAAATGTTAGGTGTATTTTGCATCCACAATCGACGAAGAACTGGCAGGCGCTGTATGTAACCACAGCAAGCAGTTCAAACTGCAGTTTAATCTGCTAACTCAGACATATCTGCCTGACGTGTTCATCTGTGTACTTTGAGTGTATTATGACTGATGGTTTCTCCTTCCTAACTCTGACTTCTCAGCCGCTCCGTTCCTAAAAAAAGATAACTTTCACTAAGACGTTAAAGGAAAGGACCAAAAACTGGTATCGTTCGGTTCACGCAGGAGTCAATTACAGTCCAACCCTGATTTACAGACACCTGTTTTAAAATACGGACACCTCGCTATTATGGCAAACAGATTTTTTCGTTCCCACTCAATTCCTTTCCCCATATATTTTACGGCTCTAAAATTAAACACAGTGTAAACAGCTTACTTCCCAACGTTACCCTTAACGACGGTGTTCGATTGTGTATGGTTTCAGTCGTAATACTGAAACAATGTTTTTTATGAAGGTTCCTGATTCGTTTTAAGACAAGATCGTATCATGATAGCTAGCGGAATTATCAAAGAAGTTTAAAGGGGCTACGTCACGAGGATTTTGCTATTTTAGGTCAATTCTGTGCTAAAATCATTACCTAGTGCCTTTACTCATACACAAAGTGCTCCTTTAATACTATGAAGAAGATATCAAATGAGTTTTATCAGTGACAGCTCACCATAATAATTTTTTTGGTGGTTTTTGGGAACATAGCATCAAAACTTGAAAAAATTGGCCCAATTTTTTCAAGTTTCAATCCATTTCCATCCTTGCCATCAGTAGCAACAGGCGACAGGAAACAGTTTCAGTGGCATAAGATAGTCTTTACTAACAAAGGTAGATCGTTATTTTTGGAATTCAATTGATGCGAAGACACTTTTTAGCTTTTTAAAAAGATACTAAAATAGCGTGACATAACCCCTTTAACTGGGCATGCAGAAAGCATTGACGGCGTAGTGGTAAGAGCCAGTGTGTCCAACGGGTTCAGCTCGACATCAAATGGCGTTTAAATTCGATTTCTGTCGACTTTTCTCTTTCTTTAACTTCCTCTGTGTACAACAATTTGAACTGGATATTCAGTGGCCTAGACAATATTCCACACGGATCAGTTGACGGATCACACATCGTCACTGAGCCAACGGGATGTTGCAACAGCAAGCTAGAGCGAAACAACAATGAAGCCCGAACAAATAAATAGCACTCCCTAAGTCAATTTGATCTACAGTGTAGATATTGGGCTGCGACTTACAATACATTTTTTTCCAAGAAATTTTTTTCATCAATATATCAAAATATATGCAAATTCTAAGACATTTCAAGATAAGAAAAAAAATATTTACACACATGTCTCATCAGAACAATTTCGTAACAGTGATCAGAGATTGGAGTAACTAAAACAGATTTAGTGGACGAGAAAGGAAGGTTTTTGGAAAGATCGACATGCATTTAGGCTTCCCTGAAATCAAAAGGGTATGGCGTAACCGGTGTACTATATAAATTAACTCCAAGCCTCTATAACTATACTATCTGCGTTCCGAATTTATGCCTATTTAATTCATAGCTTTATGTTTGTCTTTCGGTTGGTTAATTCCACAGAAAATGAAGAGAATTTTATTACTAGTCAGTGACTGAATTGAATTTTCATTACGCTGTTTGGAAAACAAATTGCACGCCTTGATAATAATGCTTTCGCCGACAATTTTTAATACATTCACATTTGTTAACAAACAATCGCAACCAGCCGGTCTAAACATTTGCATGATGAGACAACTTTTAACTTAGCCATTAAAAACACGTTATTTTAGCAGTTCCTCTCACCATTCGTAACAAAAATTCTCTTAAATAGAAGAAAAAGACAAGCCGGATGCTCGCATTGATATCAAATAGTTGTCTTTTAATTCGTGACTGAGCAGATGGGAACCCTTATCCTGAAAACCAAAGCTCGGTTTGTTAGTTTCAAAGGAATGTTCTTCGGAAAAGCAAATATACAAGAACTTATAAAACGTAGTGAATGTTACCAACATAGTTTTTGATCCGTGACTAGAATGGCTCATCAGATACTAACCCAAAGAAATTCTGTATAAACTACAGGAGTTGAATTTAATCGTTAAAACTGATCTCTGTATAAATCAAAACTTTTATTTTAATGTCAGGGAATAGAATAGTAAAAACAGAGGCGTGTTAGAGCGCGGCAGACTCGTCAAGATTTTCATGCGCCTAGCCTGACACAAGTGTGGTTTGCTGCGCCTACGGCATATCAGATATATTCCTTATTAGCCTAATTCCCATACTGGAGAATCCACTCATTTAGTAATTGGTGAACTGGTCGGCGTTGTGATCAGAAATGATGTCTTTGCCAATGATGGCAGCCTTTCAAAGGTAAAATGAGAAATACTTCTACGTTTTCTTATTTTAATTTAACCTGAGTAAGCACCTCTGGGCATATACCGGGGCAATGGTTAATGCCTTAGGAACTTTTGATGATAAGAACAATTAAAATAAACACTTACGTTCGTGGTAGTCAAGTCCCATCTTGTTTTGCAGTTTTGTAAATTTTTAATCAAACTCGTCACTTGCTTAAATCATGACTCAAACTGGAAGGGTCCTGTAAAGCAGTAGGGATCTCTGTGGAAAGCAAGTCAACTCCTTCACTGCTCCCTGGAAAGACCTTTTGCTCGAGCTTGCTAATTCTGTCGATCACCTTTAGATAAATGAACACGATCCCAAGTAGAAATCCAACGATACAGAATATAAACAGCAGTAACAAAGCCAAACGCGACACACGATCATCAAACCGTTTCCCTGAAACCGTTCGCATCCTTTTCCCGGTTCAGTTATTAATCGAAGCGTTGTACGCGTGTTAACACAATTACGTATCGCGGGTATAAAAGTATTTAATATGCAAACATTTCTCCAGACGTGTCAAATAGCTGATAGCTACTGTTGATTTAATTTACTTTTTAGCAAATGCAAAAAGTGTTTTCTTTTGACTTTCCTTAACCCTCGGAAGCAAAAGGGGGTAGATGCCACACTCCCCCCATAAGATTTTTTCTTACAGTCAATTTTCCAAGAGGATTTATCGTCTGCACCTGCCACTTTCATCAGCTGTGCGCACATCCCTTAAACACATTTTGTCACAAGTCTGGTGAGAATCGGTTGCTGTGGTTACTTGATATGATGAAGCCGTTTTGAAAAAAAAAGCGTGTTTTCGCCCTTTTTTAGGTGCAAAAAGTACACAATGTTGACAAATAGCAGCGAAATGTTTAATTATGTCATATTTTACAAGTCCAGTATCAATTCTGCCTTTTTTAAAATCCTAAATTTGAGTAAAATCCAAGATGGCGGCCATTTTCAGTGCCCCCCTTGTGCCACGGTGGGGCCCCTTTCCTCGTACGTCCGAGAGCAAAACCTCTGGATATCCGCAAACGGGCACTTTGATTGGCTCTTTTGTAACAGGCTTTCAGCTCATATCTTGCACCTACACAAGCCGTACGAGGTAGGGACAAACAATCTTCTTTTATTAAAAAAGGTTCGTTTCATTGCCTAATAAAAGGGTTTTCTATATAACAAAGGAATTGCTCCAATCATGTGCGACTCAGTTTCAACCTCTCAATTCCTCCTCCTCTCCTTCTCATGTCCCGATCCTCTTTTCCTCTATTTTTCTCTCTCCCCCCCCCCCCCCCAAGTTTGTCCTATCATGGAGGACAAGGTGGCTAACTCAGTGCGTCAGAGCAGGCAATCTTCTTGATTAATTGGCCTACTTCAAGATGGCGGCCAATTAACGTCTTCGCCAGAAAAAAAAAGAGAAAACCGCTGTTTGAGCAATTCAAAAATTGGTTGGATTCAATTCTATGATTCTTCTATAAATTTACACTACCGAAATTTCAGTTTCTTCAACTAGGCTTTTTTATCATATATGTTGTGTCATCATGACATTGTGCTAAAATTGGCCGGATTCACAATAGAGACAAGAAACCCGTCCAAGACGGGTTTCTCGTCTGTGACAAGTTTCCCGCCCTAGTGTAAAAACGGGAGTGGACAGGTTTTTGACCAGAATTTCTTCAAATTTACCCTTATATTTATCCCTCTGAGTCGACGAGACTCAGAGAGACGACGTAGACGGGTCTTCTGGTCGAGTTTTGGGAGAAAACTGCGCTGAATGGACTGGAACTAGGACGAAAGCAAAACACTTTGGGAAACCAAAATGGCGCCGAAGAAAAGAAATCGATACAAAAACAATTCATGGGCTGAAAAGCAGTCAAAACTCTTTGCCACTGTTCTAGCATGAACAGAAATTAGAGTGAAAGGCCTTTTGCGCACGTACTCAGTGGAAACTGTAATCAACAAGTTTTGTTTCTCAGCAAAGATTTCCTAGAGAAACGACTTTTAGAGAGGCACTGAGTTTAAGATAAACCTCGAGACATTCTTACAATACACTTGTCCGAACCCTTTCTTGCTTTCTGCTGGCCGGGTAACCAAGCACTTCTCCCAGTACCTTGGCGGAAAAAGTCGGCCTCTCTAACCCGTCCTAATGTGAATTTATGTCGGTAAGGTTAGACGAGTTTTGAGTCTCTTTCTAATTCAAACTAGGACGGAAAACTCGTCAGACGGGTTTCACGTCCTCTAGAGTGAATACGGCTAATATATAGATTTAGCCAAGCCTAAAAGCGGAGCCCCCCTTTTTGTTTTGTCTGTTTTTTTGTTTTGTTTTTGCTGGCAGTTATTAATTTGTGAAAATACTCTCATCCAAGTCGTTTTATTAAAAAAAAGAAAAGAAAAAAATTCTTGCTCCCGCTAAGTGTCGAACCCGGGTCGTCGGCGTGAGATGGCGGTAACTAGTCCACTAGACCATGGGCGTTTGACATTATTTTAGAAGTTAATTTTAATACTTATTTCTTTCTTCGTGACAAGCTGCCTATCAGCATGAAAATGCTGGTGTTTTTCCCGGCAAAATGTGTTCGAAACGCCGTAAAAACCATGGTTGTGGACAGAAAAAACCAAAAAGCACTAGCTCTGCTATATTTGGCGTCGAAACTGCTGCGAAAAGCTGCGAACTCAAGCGGTGTGCCGACCGAGTTTGAACAGAACCGGCAAATTTGAACTTTTTGCCTGAACTTTATCGCCGAATTTCTTTCGCCTAGATTGAACTTTTCCCCTTCCACCAAAAAGACAACTGAGTGTTCTTTTGAACTTTTTTTTTCCATTAACAAATTTGTTTTTTACTTTTGTTGTCTTTGCTTGTTTTGCTACAACGCGGGTCAACATGCGATTTCGCGCCAAAAACACACGGGATTCAGCACAGGGTTATATCTAGTGTAGGAAGTGCATTGGTATCCCTGTGGTGCCAATTTTTTTGTGAGTTCGATTTCCGAACCAAATCGAACGAAATCGAAATTAAGCGTTCGATTTAGTTCGATTAAGCTCGGAAATCGAATTTGTAGCTTAAATTTAAAATAAAGAAATTGGAACCTAATAAGCTAGTAAAAAGTTATTGATTATTCCTTAAATGGTTTGGAATAAGTGACTGGACACGGTATCGTATAATCTTTGTCTTTTATTTGATCCTAAAGAAACAAAACATAATATTCGAGCAATCTAATACGCCCGGGAATATGTAGTAAGCCATTTATAAAATCGTATGCGGGATCTAATTATAAATACTCAAATCCAACCGTAACTGACGCAAATTACTTTCGGCACTCAAGTGAAAACTGCATTTTAGAATAACAGTTTGCGAATTTGTACTTTATATGATTAAACAGTATAGCATTGCACATGGGGAGGAAGGGTAACAAATGCCCGGCAAATGTTGAGATACTCTGAATCTCGGGTCTAAAAATAAGTATGGAAATAAAGGAAACATAACTTTAGATGGCTGGATCGATTGACGCATTTATATTCCCCGTGATAATCAAATGATGGAAAACCGAACATTCGATTTTGCTCGATTCAGATCATATTGTGATAGGACGTAAGCCGCTCGCTTAGGTATCGTTCGGCGACAGAACTAAATCGAACCTCATCGGACTTTATCGAACGTTCGATTTGGTTCGATTTGCATTTATTTTTTGTGAGTTCGATTTCGTTCGATGACCGAACAACATCGAATTTAATCGTTCGATTTACGTTCGATTGGGTTCGATTGAGTTCGAAAACCGAACGTTCGATGTGATACGCCGGGACTCAAATACTGAAACAAATAATACAAATTCCGGCAACATAACTGGAAGGAGGAAACCCTGATTGCTATCTACAAGCATGCAACTTAATCCCCAGGGTATCAACCAACACTTTTCATTCAACTAATTTATTCTTGGTTGTTATACGTTGCCTTTTTCCTCCCAATAGCGTAGCTCCACCGTTCTCCATATAAACCAAGCGCAACCTGACCCTTACTTGATTCGCTCTGACCAAGAGCTAACGCTCGAAACGTCAGTTTTCAATTTGTCTAGGTGGCCAAATTACCGTAACAACTCAGCTGATAAATCCAAATTTTTGTGTTTCACTTCCCCAACGACGTAGCACCACAGTTTCTTTAAAAACTAATCCGCTTATCTACAAGCGTAGCCAAGGAGTTTTAAATCGGGTCTAACGAAAAACAACAACTGCTAACTAGCTTTGAGAGGGCGTTATCCAAATAATAAAGTAAGGAACAGTTGTCAATTCATTTAGCTTTATAAAAATTCTATATTGTGGACGGTTAGCAATAAAAAAGACTCTTGGTTTGAGAATATAAAACGTTAACGGAAATAAATTCTAATAATGTAATAAAACATAAGATCTAAAAAGACTGCGAGGGAATTAATACTGGGCACAATTAACAAGTAATGATCTCAAACATAAGTAAACATAAACAGACATAAACAAAAATAAACATAAAACAAACATAAACAAAACAGTAACACTAACCTAAACAGAGCCAGCAGCTGTCACAGATTTTTTGATGCAACTAGATTAGGAGATTCTTTAATCTTTGTAATTGTCATCCAGATGTTAGGCTTAATTTTTTTATTTGACTGAATGCCTAACTCTTCCAAATCTAGAAGAATTGGATTTTTGAATATTAAAGGCTTTATCCGCATGCAGACTCAAAACCTAGAATCACATCAGTAAAGGGCCCTAGGTTTATCTTATTCGTATTGTTTCGTGATTCTCTGAGATCGCCCCTTCGATAGCTCTTAACCTGCCCACACCAGAATATCACCCCTCTTGAAACAAGTAGTCTATTATTAGATGGCCATCTTTATGCAAAAGGATACAACCATCCATCCTACCCCTCTTCTATCACGCTTACTCGTTTATCCAAACTTTTCAAAGCAGTCAACATTTGTGGAGCGGACCGTTTATTTTGGTTTACAGGTGGTTTAGGGACTCTCTTTTAAGGTCCCTCATCCAAAGTCCTAGCTCTTCTATGATCCGCTCCAAATTATCCAACCGATCGTCAATCTTCATGAATTTGCGGTAGTTACATACGTAAACAGAGAACTGGAGAGCGATGCACGCCAACAAGCACAAAAACGTCACAAAATTCCACAGTGTACGGCCTCTGTCAGTAGGCCCCATGACTACAAAGCTCAGTTCAGGGGACGAGAGATGTTATGTTTGTTAAGTTAGTCCAGTGCGGTCAACAAAAAAAGTCCCGTCCAGGAGGGGGTTAGTGTTGTGTCGCTTTTTCCCCCGTGGCGTTACTATGAAGAATACATGAAGTAAACACTGCGGAACAGCCGTGTAGACCTGGAAACTAGCTTTGAAAAACAAAAGATGGCGGCTCGGATTCGTGAAAAATTTTGCACAACTTTGAAAGAAGTTTTCTGAATTTTTCCTTCGCGCGGTCCTCCCATCACGGACTCAGGCTAAATTCAGAGTCTTCAAAGGAAAACAAAAACCCAGTTTTTGCAATATTTCTTGGTTTGAAAGACTGTCGTGGTTTTGAAGGCGTAGGAAAGCACTGATGCCCTTCGCATTCGCTACCTTTGGCCTTAATCATTTCACGAAAGTCCTCGAAGCGGTCTTCTCCATACAAAAATGGTGATTTGGAGGCTGATTTTTAGCGGAAAAAAACCAGTGCGAACCGATTATCTTGCGTTAATCTGAGGTAAAATCTGGAATACGATGTTTCTCACCATTTCTATTCAGGTGGTACTCATTTAGGTCTCAACAAGAGGCAAGATCCACTGAAAGGTGTTCAAATCCTATAATTCCGCCATAAATGAAAGAGCACCAAATGGCCAAAACGGGACTGAAATAAGACTATAAAGAGTAAATTGACCGATCGCGACACTTTAAATACGCAACGATGATGATTTTATTTACGGCCTCTGAGGACTAATATGATCACAGTGTAGCTTGGATGAGAGTGACATACTGAAATATAACGGCTGACATGACAAACTAAAATATACCAGTGTTTTCAACATAGGTTTGCAATTATATGATTGGCTATATAAATTTTAAGACGTGACTGCAACATAGTCATTGATATAGGTACAGACACGCTTTGAAATTGATTCTGGTTAACTTACTCAGCAGCTGTTAGCTACTTAAAGGTTTGTTACTGAAATGAACTTGAAAATAGATGTTTTAATGTATTACACAAACACGTGTCTCAAACGTTTACTGCCTTAATACTTAAGAGGCATATCTCCTGAGCCTTAACGACTATATCTGGATATTTTTTTTTAACCATATCGCTACTCTCTCTTTTTTGGTTTTTTGGAATTCACCTTGTGAATGACTTAAATCGCTTTGTAATTAAAAATGAATGAAACGCCTACAAAGGAAGGAAACGAAATCATCTATTCCAGAGCTCAAGCCTCTGTACTGAGGTCATCCGTAGACTGTCTGTCGGGAAACAGTTTGTAGGATAAAAGTGAGAACAGGTGAATCAACACAATGTGGTGGACAGCTCAAAAAGACTTTGAGGACTACCGTTCATAGTGGTTACTTATCCCTACTGAAAAATACTACTAAAGGAAAGGACGGGAAAAAAGCGAATAAAAATGTTTGTAGAACTGTTAAACATCAGTCCTTTGAGAATTTCACTTGTCGCAGGTTTAAGGTGGCTATTGAAATATCCCTTTCTGTAAAAGTCTGGAAATTAAAAGAAGAAGGATTACGAGATACGAATACGGCAGCTATGAAGTCTAAAATTATAAATAAATACATAAAAATTTGCGTTTTATAAAACCCAAAAAGTTTAAAACGAAGTATGAAAATAGTTTATCACATTCATCTTTTTACTTGACTGGCTCAAGAAAGAATCAAATGAAGTTTTTAAATCGTTTCGTCTTCTGACATCTTCTCATCTTCACTACTTCCATAAAAAGGACGAGCATATGGGACTATATCTGTATGCAAAGAAACTGACTCAAACATTTCTCACAGTCTCACCAGTTTGGCTTTCTTCTGGTCAAGGAATTTTTCGACGATGATCTAGATCTCCCAAAATGCCAAATTAGTGATTTTTCCCAAACTTTCTGCCCTAGTCCTATTTGTGTTGTTTTCTAAAACACGTTTCAGCTTTTGGCTGAAGAAACGTTATTGAAAGCAATGAAACATGGTTTTCCCATATTTTACATGCAGGTTTTATAAAGCATACCATTTTCATACTTGTAAAGAGCGCGCAATCGCGCAATCTGCGTTTTAAATTAGTTTCTTCAGCTGTAGCTTCGTTTTCAGTCAGTTATAAATTGCCCTATTTTATTGGTCGAGAGAATAGGTGGCACGCGCAGAGGAAAAAGAAGGTAGGATGGAGGGGGGGAAGAGGTTGGAACTTGGAGTCAATTGGGTTGGGGATTGTAAGGAAAATGGACAAGGATTTAAGCCTCTTGTCGTTATTTATACCGGTGTATATGCCACTTTACTGGACACGTTTTAAAGGAAATAAAATGGTTGTCTTGCATTTTGCAGACGATAAAACGGACATTTCACATCTCGATAATACTCATCTAGCTCTACTAGTATATATATGACTGCTTGGTGTGTAATCTCCCTCTTGCCCACTGGGGCCCGCCACAAAGGGAGGAGATGGCTGACATTTTCAGACTATCTGGTGCGGTTAATTTCTCATAAACAAGAAAAGCTTGTCGCGCTACTTTGACAATTTTCTAGCTACTGAATTGTGTGAAACTCTCTACTAGCTGAAAATCAAAATAGTATAATACAAAATCTTCAAATAAAATGGTCATCTAATATAGAATTTGAACAGAGATTATTACAAAAACGAAAACTTGATTGTAGCGTGGAAACTGTTCCAGCGTAAACTGAGGCTCGTTCATGGGGCTGCTCTGCTCTCTAGGAACTCTCAATCGCAGCCAAACTGTTTGGAAAATTAATTCAAGACAATGACCGATACAGCCCGTGCTGCATCAGGCGTGTCAGTACATCACATACCCGATGTTCGTGGCATGGAAGTTGCAATCCGGTGTAGTCAAATGACTTGCATGTTAAGATTAAAAGCAACACCAATACCAAGCTGCACTAGATGGATAAATAATATTTTTCCGAAGCATAAAAAAAATTAAGCAAAAGAAATGTTGTCAATGATTCCACCTTATTTTTATTATCGCTCATGCATACCCTAAGTTAACAAATATTATCTACAAGGTAGCGAGTTTCCCGTTTACTTGTCTGACCAACGCAAAACTATTTCGTCTAGTTTCCCTTTATAGTTTTAGGACAAATTACGACAGTTTTTTAATCACTTGACTCCTTTTTTGAGGTAGTCCGTGCACAGCCACTGTAAAATGAGAGTCTTCCTGTCACTTGGTGCACACAGCACAAGTGAACTCTCGACCGGCGACATATGGACCACACGGAAGTGAGCCACAAACTCCTTCCACTGAGTACAGCAGGGCACCATCCTTGTTGGCTCCGCTGCCGGAAATGTACTCTGGGTCCCCGTCCACACAGATGAAATCTTTCTGGTTCCTGTGGTTGTAATATGAAGTCATCAGGTACCCATGATACTCCTCGGTCCATCCTGAGGGACAATCATTCCGGGCGGGCATCATTAGCATTGAGCCACGTGACTTGACAAAGCAGACAACGCAAGGTGCATCATGGTCATGAAGACTTTTTTTGAAAGGGTCCCCGCCGTATTGATTGACTTCATACTCAGTGCCGTACACGTACCCAGCGTACTGATGGCCATTTTTGTACTTGTCATACTTTGGGTTGTTTGGGAGACAAAGGTAGTTTGCTCCACCGCCTTGGTGATTGTGATTTTCTCCACCAATCACACCTAATTACAATTATTAAAAAAATCAGTATAGGTAAACTCAAGCCTGTTCAAAAAGACGTTAAATGTTTTTTCTTCCTTTTTTTTTAATTTTATCATCTCTTTCTTTGCAGTAAACAAACTTACATTTATAGAAAATCCATTTTTGTAAAACTTATATAGCCGCTCAACTCTCTGTTTCAAAGAAAAGTGCCTCGAGAATGCTTTGAAGTACCATTAGGTTTAAGCAGTTTAAGACTATCAAATTAGCTGAACCACTTTAATTTTGTTCTTTTCAGCGGTAGCCCCGAGGGTCGTCTTAGATTATTCTGTCTTTCGGTAGAGTATTATTTTCGTCTCCCTTGAGCTATACAGTGAGAAAGGCGAAATCAAGGTCTTTTAAAAGCAGTGTGACGATAACTCTTAGTTTTACTGGTTTCACTCAACATAGACACGAATGAAATTTCCTTACGAACGGCTTTTGCCTCCAGTCATCTGATTTTGGAGATTTATACTTATAACTCTTCCCTGACTCCAAACCTGGTGCAGACTGAATAATGAGTTTAACCTCTGGCGGTCCTTTTTGTAACTCAAACAACATTTTCGAGAACGCACCAATTAATATTTCTACAACTCATGACTGTAAAATTCTGTTTTATAGAATTTTCCAAGAAGTTCTTCAATTAATGTTTGTGAACGACTGATTCCTCTTATTTCCAGAACATTAACATAACATAACATAAAACCTTTATTTATGCAAGATAAAATTTAAAGCTCAAAGCTTGTGGAGTCGTGCCTACCTACCTACCTACCTACCTACCTACCCACCTACAGTACATTACAATAAAATATATACATATAAAATATTTTATACAAAGCGAGATGAAGATCAGCTTCTTCTACAATTTACTGGAAACTTAATTTAATATGCAGTAAGTTTTTGAAGCAGTCATTTTCTCATCCTTATACCTTTGTAAACAACCTGAGCACCACTAGGACATGTGGTTCTTCCCCAGCGAACATATTTCACCCCAGACGTTCCCACAGCTTGTCCTTTTTCTCCTTTATCTCCCTGGGATCCCTTCTCTCCAGGCCTCCCACCAGCTCCCTGATCTCCTTTGGAGGAAAAGTTAAAACTTTTTATGTGATAACTAGCTGAGTGCATACAAGTCTGGCGAATTTGTTTTCTTCATAATAGTTTGTCAAACAGTCTTAATTTTGCGTTTCACTTATTGTATATCATTATGATTTTTTCTCAGTAGTTCAATTCTTACCCTTTGCAGGAAGCTACTGGCACATTCTTAACAGTTCGGCTATTGCATACCTTTCGGTCCTGGGGGTCCAGGCGGACCCATTACCGGTTGTTTTCCGTTATTTCGACCATCTCGCACTGAAAAACATAAAACAAAACAAAAATTACTACGTAACACCTACAGACCTCCTCAGTATCCAGTATGCTTTTTTGACGCAATTATCTAGTACCGTCGTTAAGTGATTGGTTTCAGGCCGTTATATATGATTCTACAGAAACCGAGATAGGCTCCGTCCGTGTGGGCCTCCTTGGCTCGTGAGCGACTTTACCTTACCTATATATATGATTTGACAAACTGCTCTGTATAGCAGGAAAGGTTTTAACTCTCCACTACACCATTCTAGTTACATCTCAGGCACAACAATTAACTATGATAAACCTTTCGTTATTTTCCTAAAGCCAGTACGCTTGTCTGTTTTTGTAACTTGGTTGTTACTATTCTTGAAAACCTTAATGTTAAAAGGAGCTTTAAAATGTTTCACCCCTGGTTCATTATGATCTTAAAATATCCTTACAGAACTTATTTTCAGAGTGAGATGTTTTGCTTTTTTCGCCTTAAGTATAATACCAACCAAGAAGGTAGGCCAAAAGGGAAGAGTCACTTGACTGGGATGGCATGTGCAGCAGTGCGTCAAGTCTGCAATAAGAAACAGTTTTTGTATTGTGATTCTAAACTGAAAAAAGCTTCCACGGTAGTGTGGTATTCTTGGGGAAAATTGCGTCTTACTAAAGCAAGTGGTACACAGGAAACATCGAACTGATAGTTTGAAGAATCTCCAGTAAGGAATGAGGTTATAAGTTGCGCTTCCGTTGTGAAAAAAAAAACGCAGTTCGTTAAGAAAAGTCACAAGACGCCAGTTAAGAGCATAGCTGATGACTGAACAAAAGTTTAATAGTCACAATTCGAATTTCTTTATCTTGTCAAAAGATAAGAGGCCTTAACTTACCGTTTTATAAACCTCTTCTCCATTTCTTGAAATCGTTTTTCCATCAAGCTTGTGCTTTTGTTGTGCCTGTGAGAAAAAGAATGTGAAGTTTTACTTCCTCCTTCAGGTTCTAACTATTATTATTATTTTTTGAAGTGCTATATCGTTTGAATAGTGCAGAAATTAACATAGTCTTCTAGATGAACTTCAGGATCCATAGAGTTTTTGTCTCTTCGATTTTCATTGCCTCAGTTCAGGTTTCTCTGTTATAACTTTTCCGGTGACTTTGCCACATGCAATCAACGTTTCTTTAGTATTTCTAGCGTTAATTCCGTGTTTTTTTGCTGTCCTCAAGCCACTTAGGACCATGCCAGACTGACTAAAGATTGCAAAAGTTCACATCTTTTCTTGTTGCGAGACATTAACTTGTAACTATCCTTTGTGTCATTCAAACACCTCCATAATTCTGATTAATTAAAGGTTGTCAGATGATTCAGTATATACTCAAAAGAATACAGTAAACATTTGTCTAAAGGATTTCCTTTTTTAAAAGGGAAACTGTCCTAATATTCAATGATTTCAGAATTCACGCCAGCAATCTTGGAATCCACAAATGTCGCAATTTCTGCGTTTCTAGTAAGTTTGAGCCAAATTCCGCCATCCCCTCCCCCCCCCCCCCCCACAACCCTGTAATGTTTTATTTTACTTTCTTGCCAAGCTCGGAGATTTGTGGAGCCAGACAGAAAAGGAGTCGAACCATGGAGCCGTCTTTTGTGTAGGTCCCTCCAATTTATATATTTCAATTTTGCAAAGTCAATTAGACTGCTTTATTCAATCTTGAGATCTCCACCAGTGACATCTGTGTAAATGATTTGATCACTTTTCTGTTTCGTACGTACTGATGTGATGTAAAGCACTTAATAGATTTTCTGCTTTTCTCCGTTGTAGTCTGAAGTCTTGCATTGTTTACTCTAGTGGTCCTTCTAGTCAGGTCTGTTAGCATTATGATCCTGCAAATTCGGACGATGGCGCTAAATTTGGCATTGTGAGTCTTCTGGGTGTCACAAAGGATTTTAGAAGGGTAGCCACGTGATCGGAGTTCAGGAGGGGCGTTACGGAAGTCATTTTGAAATGTCTAATTTGTATATGAGACGGTCAGCGGTATCCTCCTAAAAACCTTTTTAAAACGACGATATTAGGTAATAAAGGGCACAGCCTCGAGGCTTCTAAGAGAATATGGAGTAGATTAATTAATTATTCTCACTTTTCAGGAGTTTACACTGCTTTATTTTTATTTCAACATGCCGCAAGCGAAGTAGCGGGGATTGTTCATTACTATTTCGCCATTTTTTCTGTGTGAACGGGAAGCCAGCGTGAGTAATTGATATGATCGAGGGCGAAAAACCAAGGCGCCAAAACTTCTAAGGCCTCCACATATAGTTGAAAGTTAGCTTCGCGCTCTACTTTAACAAATACAAGAATGAGCCTTTCTAGACGGAGAATCAAGTCCCAGAACCGAAAGGTTGGGCATCTTTCAATCATGTTACCTCTCCATTCTTCGGTATAGGTATTATGATCTCGAGAGTTAAACGCGTCTAGCTGCAGCTTCGAGAGCGTTAATTCAGTGACTTGGTGTGCATGTCTGGTCCTTGTGAGATGACATACCGTCAGGAATGAATCTGCAGTTCCCGATGGCGCCACATCAGAGTCTGACAAAGCAGTAGTCCACCCAGAGCCTTTCAGAAGGTCACCACAAAGGTTCCACAGTGCCATCTCAATATGCAGGCCACCTAGCATGATGACAAATTTGTTTTCCCCGTGCGTGTCCCGCCATTTCCACTGAACTTTCTTGGCAAGAGCGTACAGAGGCTGATCGACTGCAGTAACACATATTTGGCCTGGATTGAGATAATCTACTGCTTGGTGCACCACACTCATGCCGTGTTTAATCATCCATGCCGTAGCTGCTTTCTAGTAAAACAAAGGCATCAAATCTCCGATGTCACCTTGCTCGACTGTAGATTGAGTGACCGAAGCATGATAAGCCGCCCAGGAAATCTTATCGTTCTTGTCAAGATTTTTGTCGAGTAGTGTAATGTTGTGTTCAGACCACTGTGTCTCTTGCTATCAAGGTGCCCTGTGGTGTAGCTGCTTGTGTCTGTGAAACTGGGCAAAAGAATCTCTCTATCCTGGAGGGATGCAGCTTCCACCGTAGTGTGCCTTTCTGGGAGTGAACAGTCTGTACTTAAATGTAAAGAAGATCCTCGCAGTTATTAACGCAAATTATGCGGTTGCGAAAAGAAAGCCTGAAAAAATCAGGCTTGCCGGGATTCGAACCCTGACCTCTGCGATACCGGTGCAGTGCTCTAACCAATTGAGCTAACAAGCCAACTGGGAGCTGGTCATTAAATTGGTTCGTAATATACCCGGGAAAGATGAAGATGAAATTATAAATATATGAAATTCATATATTTGAACTGCGGAATGAAGAAATAAATGTAAAGAAGATCCTCGCAGTTATTAACGCAACTTATGCAGTTGCGAAAAGAAAGCCTGAAAAAATCAGGCTTGCCGGGATTCGAACCCTGATCTCTGCGATACCGGTGCAGCGCTCTAACCAATTGAGCTAACAAGCCAACTGGGAGCTGGTCATTAAATTGGTTCGTAATATACCCGGGAAAGATGAAGATGAAATTATAAATATATGAAATTCCTATATTTGAACTGCGGAATGAAGAAACTTTTCGCAACTGCATAACAGACAAACAGGCTGATCGAAGTTCCATGAAAAGAACCCTGCCGGTGTAGAGGTGGGGTTGTGATCAAGATTGTCAATTGCTCCAGTAGTAAACAACCCGTGAGAAAATCCGTGGGAAAACTAGACTATCTTCTTCAAACCGGTTGCACACGGCTGTGGCTAGTCCATTGGCGAGTTCTTCTACTCTGTTATAGGAAATACTAAATCCAAGGCGGTATAAAGCATTCACGAGCGTCTTACTTCTGGTTTGTGTATGCACATTCAAACCAATGGAAGTGGGCAGAGGAGGCTCACGTTCGTGTGAGTGTTGAACTGTTTTCGTCTCACTGGAATTCCTTCTTTTCTTGCTGTGGAACAGAATGAGTTGCGCAATAGTGAGACAGGCCTTTGAGTCCTCCGATTCCTGGTCTTGAATACTTGTCCCATTCAGTACCATAGACATAAGGTCAAGTAATTGGGGTGGGTCCGATTCCTGCTGGCATCGGGATGAGAACTGTCCATTAAATTTAAATCCTTGTCGGTTAAAAATTTGCTGACGGACCATTTTCGCAGCCTTCGAGAGGATCAGATTGTATCTACGATTATTTGTGACCTAAGGATTGACATAATTTGCCTCTGACCGGTGGTAAAAGGCAAGGACGTTATTCTTCTTTGCTTCTAGGGGAAAAAATGGAAACCCGGTAAAGTTTCGACGAGAAAATCGTTCGTACTTTTTCCCTTATTAATATTCTGGCTCCAACCTTTCAGTATTGTTTACACAGTATGTGAACGATGAACCAAAGTCGCTTAGATAGCTTTAAATAAGCTCAAATCAGCACACAAAACCAAGAAACACAGAATGGACACAAACTAAAACAAGTAAGGAACTCTATTTGCGAAAAACAAATTATTTTACGATTCTAAAAAAGTTTTGTTAAATTCCCATACAAATCCTTCTATTTATCACCATGCTCGCACAGTGAGCTTGGGTGAGCTGTGGTTCCTGGAACTCAAACGTGTTGTTCAATCTGTTTTGCCAAATGCATCGGGCATTCAGACACGAACCAAAACGAAATAATTATAAATACTGAATAACCTTAGATACATTCATCCAAGGATGGATAAGTTAAATCCTGGTACGTCTTAAACTATTTGCGATTTAAAATCCCCACTCATGCAAACTGGATGGTGGACACCGCCGCTGAAAAATTAATATGCAAATTAGGTTTAACTGAAAGGCCCTCTCAGCGTCTGTCCTGGACCTCGATTTCTTGGCTACCCACCTAACCTCGTAGAGCAAACCACAGTTACACTTTGTGCAAATTTTCATGCCATCGTCCGGAACTGCACGATAACGCCCATTTTTTGCGTTAACAGACCAGACTATTCTGACAATAACAGCAGTGTCTTACTTGCGCCGTTAATTACGAACTTGATGAGGGATACCACTGAAGGTCTTTAAAAAAGTGTTCTCCCCAGCGTATATGGGTTTCGCGAACTGTGGCAGCGCTCTTTGCATTTGACGAAACTGGACTGTGTTGTTAGTAGATAGCGCCCATCTTTAGTTAGAGTTGGTTTGTTTCTGTCTAGAGCCTGGGGCTGGATTCACGAATTCACGATTTCAGAATTTGAAGCGTTTCTTGATGAAAACTAGTTTCAACTCCTTCAAAGGCGACCTTTTGCAACTTGCACATTTTTGAGCCTACAGTCCTCCAGTACGTCTTTATAGGGATAATGGCGCTGCCGCTTTCTCTCCAATTTTGGAAAGAGTTAGTTAAGCTTGGCCTCAATTTTATTAAGTCTGCTTCTCTTGATTTCTTCAGCTCGATCACTGAGTTGTATTCATGTTCAGAGGTTTATTAAGGTTTCCTCTTTGCTCTATTCATCTCTTCTTCTACTTTAATTTGCTGACAAGAAAGCGTCGCTTTGTTAGGAAAATGTTCAGCCGTTTTTCTTTGAAAGTTATGCGCTTAAAGGATACTCTGACGAGCCGTATTAATTTGGCGTGTGACTATTTCTTCAGCGGTTCGCAACGTTCGCACAATCCCCTTGCAAGTGATTAATAATTTTGAATTGAGGCAATCTGCATGATAATTATACCGCTTAAAATGGACTGACTTCCTCAAGACGTCTCAAATAGTTGTTAAGTGAAAAGCAACCAGTTCAAATATCTTCTTGAGGATTATTTCGAAATTTGGTATAGACTACGTCGGAACTTCAAAAGCGTACCTTTCTTCCATGGCCTTCAGTCGTTTTTCTACTTCAGCCAGGCTAGGGTTCGCATTATTTTTAACTGCTCTTCGTTCTCGATGCAGCTGTTTTCCAGCAAATTCGGGGCCGTCGGCGGACAGTCGATCGGAGCTTTCAAGTTCTCCTCTACGTAGTCCTTCAGGAGTTTCATCAAGGGCAGAAATGTGAACCAGAATGGTACAACACATTACCAACACAGCCATCAAACGCAGGCTGACCCGAGGATTTTCTGCTGGGGACAGTTTCATAGCGAACTGATTGGACTTTCCGTGAATCGCTGGGATTTTAATCTCACGAGAAGAAAAAATAACAGCCTTCTTTCTTTCCACCAAAAGAAAGTTGTAATATGCAGTCGATATCGCGGGATATTACGCTGTGACATAGGCGTGAATTTTTTCTCGTCTGTGACGTAGCACTATAGAGAACAATACCTCATGGTAACTTTAACTGACTAGTATTAATCCTTAAAAATATCAATAACACGCGGAAATAAAGTTTCAATGATGTCATTTTGTAAAGTCAAACGAAGCAGGGTATTCGAGTATGTTGTTCAGGTTATTCTTCAGAGGAAGATACAGGCATGTTCAAAGAATCGTATTGGTTAAGCATCAGGCATCAAGTGTCATGAGGCAAGATATGTTTTATTGGTCCATTTCGATCATCAACTGGCATTTCGCAATCGTGAGCTTCAGCAGAGAACAGTCATGGACACCCAATCAAATGGTCCTCATTTTAGACGTTAATTCGTAACTCCTTATGATTATGCTGTTGGAAGATGATTAGTTGAAATAAACCGAACAGGGGCACCCAACGAGAAATTTTTAGCAAAATACTTGAAATATCATTTTCAGCTTTCTTAGATTGTTTCAGAGCTTTTTAAAGGCATATTTGTGTAAGCTATAATAGAGATTGATCTGTTCGGCGTTCTTAGCTGACAATTTAGGCCACAGAAAATTTTAGGAAACAGAATCCTATCCGCCGAATTTGCGAGCGGCTGACGGCTCTCCGAAAATGCTAGCTGACCTTATTTTGCACTCTATACGACATATTTGTCCCCATGAAAACAATAGGAACTAAAGAGTCCTCTTGTTACGAAATTCCGAGGTGATGTATCGCCAAAGAAATCTCTAGTTTTCACTGCAACTGAATCCGAATATCTCAGGCGATTTTAGGCCTTCCGAACAGATATTCCCCGAAACAAACAGTTGGGTGCCCCTGACCGAAACATACAGTTAGTCTTTCAGTAGCTGGAAATAACTATTTCTTTGCTTTTACTGAAAACCCAATGCAAGGCCTAATTTTATTGACGCCTGTGGGGTGATTTCAGTTCAAATGAAAGTACATCCGAGTTATTTCAAACAAGGCTTAATCCGAAATCAAATTAGTTCCTAAATTTCCTGATTAAGTTTACCTTTATTGTTGTAGTTTGCACTTGAAGTAAATTAATTCAAATAGCTTGTAATATTTGGGACGTATTTTCAAGAAAACAACACATTTTTAGCAGTCAATTTTCAATTCTTATGTCACGGAATATGAAAGAACAACTAACTGTATATTAAACAAGACTGCCAAGTTTACAGTAGTAATAAGAGCTATACAATAACCCAATATCTGCAATACAATAGACCTTACTTTAAAGTTACCGCACTATTCACCGTGAACATTTCGAAACATTCGTTTACTTGGATATGGTATTAGCACGAGTCCGAGCCATTCAGTTTAAGAATTAGTTCGGAATTACGAAATTGACGTAATCAACTATTTATCTGCCGTTCTAGGAAGTATAGTTGTAACACTCGGAAACTGTCTGAGCTGAGAATTTTAAGGAATAGTCCCAAAATAATTATTAACGCACCCTCAAAATAATCAAAATCAACTTATATAACGGCAAAAGCGTGTAAGAAGGTATAAAGGTATGTTTTGCATCCCCGATCGACGGAGAGCTGGCAACAAGCAGTTCAAGTTGCAGATTTTAAATCTGCGGCACATCTGCCTGACGTGTTCATCTGTGCACTGTGAATGTAATATGACAGATGGTTTCTCGTTCCTATCCCTAACTTCTCCGTCTGTTATCCTAAAAAAAGATAAACTTTCATTAAGACGTTAAGGGAAAAGTCCAAAAACTGGTATAGTTCGATCGGTTCGTGTAGGAATCAATTACAGTCTAAGGGCCTGTTTACATGGAAGGAGGGTAACCCTCCTAGAAGGGTTACTCTCCTTGGAGGGTAAAAAGATAGCCCTTCTTTACATGTTTAGGGTTATCCCTGGGGCTGTCTTACCAGCTAAAGGCGCGGAAACCTGAAACCATCATGCGGATCAGCTTCGCACTTCGAAATTCGTTTACGTAGTTGAGAAGCACCTCAGCGGCTTCGGGCGTCCATGCTCATTTCTTTGCCTTTTTGACTGAAGACTCGTCTCTTGATTTATTATTACTTGTGTTTATATTTTCCAGTGGCTGACTCCGTGTGGTGAATCTTTTAGGTCAAGGCCTTCGCCTTTTACCAGAACGATTTCACCAGAATGATCTATTCCGGCCTCCAAACTAATATTACTTTCTTCTTCGTTCTTTTGATTCAATCTTGCCAGCATAGGTCGACGAAATAATTCTCCAGGTTTATAAGCGCGCAAAGCCATTTGTTATTATTATATTTTAAACAGTTTGGCGGCAATGTGACAGTAATCCGATCCCGCTAGACTTGTCCCTCTTAGGAGGGTAACCCTATCTCGACCTTTTACATGGCTTAAATAAACAAAAAGTTGTCCCTTCTAGAAGGGTTACCCTAGCAAGCAGATAGGGTAACCCTCCTCCTAGGGTGACCCTACCTCTCATGTAAACGAAACCGGGAAAAACAATAGAAAAGGGTAACCCTTCTAGGAGGGTAACCCTTGTAGGAGGGTTACCCTCCTTCCATGTAAACGGGCCCTAACCCTGATTAACAGACACCTGTTAATATGGACACCTCGCTATTATGGGCAGATAGACTTTCTCGTTTCCGCTCAATTTCCCCATCTAACTGATTCCGGCTCTAAAATTAAACAGCTTAATTCCCAACGTTATCCTTAATGGCGGTGTTCGATTGTTCTATGATATGGTTTCAGTCGTAACCAAAAAGTTTTTCTATAGCAATTTTTTTAAATGAAGATTCCATTTGTTTTAAGACAAGCACGTATCATGCTAGCGGAATTTATTATCAAAGATGACGACAGTGTGTCCCGCACGGGTTCATCGAATGGCGTTTAAATTCGATTATTAGCTTGCAATTCCCCGATGGATTTCTCCGGTATTTTCTGAAACCCCAACAAATAAGCAGCAGTACATAAAAAAAATCGCCTCTCTTAAAGTCAAACTGATGGAGATATTGAACTGCGACGTACAACTGACATATTTTGATCCATCAAATATAAACTGTTTTCATCAAAATATCAAAATGTATGCAAATTCTAAGAAATTCCTAGATAAGTAGTAACAGAATATTTAATTTACACACATGTCCCATCAAAACAGATTCGTAACAATGATCAGAGATTAGAGTAACCGAAAAGGAGATTTAGAGGCGAGAGAGGAAGTTTTTCAAACGAGACATGTATTTAGCGTTTCCTGAAATTAAACATGCATTGGTGAAACGTACTATATGAAGTCGGCGCCTCGAGCTCTATTACTGCTTTCTGAGTTCTCGATTAATGTATATATTTAATTCATAGCTTTATGTTTATCTTTCCACTGGTCATTCCTACAGAAAATGAAGAGACTTTTATTATTAGTCAGTGACGCAAGCGTATTTTCATTACGCCGTTTAGAAAACCGGCAAATTGCAAGTCTTGATGAATGTTTTCTCCGAGACATCCCCATTTGAGATTTTTGACAAACAATCGCAAACAGCCGGTCTAAACATTTGCATGCATGAGATGTTTTTACATAGCCATTAAAAACACGTAATTTTAGCAGTTCATGGTTCCCTGATTCGTAACAAAAATGATCTAAAATGGAAGAAAAAGACAAGCCGATTTATGTTCAAATTGATATCAAATACAGTCGGTCTTTTAATTTTAGACTGAGCAGATGGGAACCCTAACCCAGCTTAAAACCAAAGCTAAGCTCGGTTTGCTAGTTTCAAAGGAATGTTCATAAGAAAAGCAAATGTATAAGTGTGAACCTACAAAACGTAGGTCTTGTAGGTTCACGCACAGTTTTTTTATACGAATTGAATCAGATATCTTGAAATAGTTCATCAGATGCTAACAAAAAAATTCGTATAAACTTCAGGAGTTAAATTTAGTTATTAAAAAAATGATCCCCATGTATACAATCTTTTATATTTATATGGAAGCGAATTGAATTGCAAATGCCGCAGCGTGTTGGAGGACGGAAGACTCGTCAAGATTTTTAGTCGCCTAACCGACTCAAGTTTAGATTACTACGACTACGGCAGATCAAATGGATTCCTTACTGATTAAGCCTAATTCCCATACTGGAGAATCTACGCATGTAGTTATTCGTCACTGATTCGTGAACTGAACGGCGTTGTCTGATCAGAATTTATGTCTTTGCCCATGATGGCAAATACTTAACGTTTTCTTATTGTAATTCATCCTGAGTACTAAGCCCGTGCACCTCTGGGGCAATGGTTCATGTGTTAGGGTACAACTCCTAATTCCTTTTTACTGTCAAAGCTAGGAACTTTTAATGATAAGAACTTAACACAGTAAAATTATCACTTACGTTCGTGGTCGTCAAGTTCTATCTTGCTCTGCAGTTTTGTAAATTTTTAACCAAACTCGCCGGCTGGTTAAAATATGTCTCGAACTGGACGAGTCCTGTAAAGCTGTGGGAATCTCTGTGGACTGCAAGTCTACTCCTTCGCTGCTCCCTGGAAATATCTTTTGCTCGAGCTTGCTAATTCTGTCGTTCACGTTCAGATAAATAAACACGATCCCAAGTAGAAATCCAACGATACAAAATATAAACAACAGTAACAAAGCCAAACGAGACACACGATCATCAAACCGTTTTCCTGAAACCGTTCGCATCCTTTTCCGGTCCAGAAATTAATGGAAGTATTGTGCTCGTGTTAACACAACTACATATCGCGGGTGCAAAGTATTTATGCAAAAATTTCTCCAGACCTGTTAACTACTTGACATCCACAGTTGTTTTTATTTACTTTTTTAGCCAATGCAAACAGACTTTCCTGACCCTCAACTTAGTAGCGGGGGGGGGGGAGGGAGGTGGAAAGTGGTGGATGTTACCCCCCATAAGGTTTTTGTTAAGTTTTTCCGTGGCGCTTTATCAACTGCACCTACCGTTTTCAGTAGCTGTGCGCATATTCCTTAGACGCATTTGGCCACAAGTTTGAGATAATTGGTTACTATGGTTACGATATGTGACGTCATAAGTAGCGTTTTTGAAGAAAAAGTGTGTTTTTAACCTTTCTTTTAGATTGGACAAGTACACAATGTTGACAAAATTAAGCAGCGAAGTGTTTAATTACGACTTGTTCTACATGTCCAGCATAAAAATTTCAATTTCTGCCGTTTTTGGATAATTTCTAATTTGGGGTAAAATCCAAGACGGCGGCCACTTCGGTGATTTCACAGGCTTCAGCAGCGCCGCAACCCATAATATATACCTCAACTGGTAGAGCACATCACATCCTTTCTACAAAAGGTAAAATCTTTTCGATAGATTGTAACACGACAAAAACCCAGGGGGTACATCAATTCCCGCCTTTGTACCAGGGTGGGGGTGTGACTTTACTTTGCATCCAAAGGATTATATACCGAGAGTAAAACCCTGGATATCCGCAAGCGTGCTTTGATTGGCTCCTTGTTAACAGGCTCATATCCTGCAAGTACAGAAACCGCACGAGGTTTCTTTTATCAAAAATAGGTTAACGAAAGAATTGTTTCAATCATGTGCGACTCAGTTTCGTGGAAAACGTTTTAATTATTCAGCGGTTTTTACTGCACCAACTTGTCACTTCCTCCTCCTCTTCTCCTTATTTACCCCCAGAAAGAGAGGAAATGTTATAACCGTAACTCAAATTTATTTTCAATTCTGGAAAACGTAAATATGAATCACAAAATATTAAATTACAATTAAATTGCTGGAAATTGAATAACTCGGCTACTTTTAATAAACCGGTTGAACTCAAGTCGTTAACTAATTTTCAGAACATATTTTGTCCAATACCTATTTCAAATATTAGGGGCCTCCTTCACCGGTATTATATCCCAAATAAACGTAAAAAATGAAAAAGCAGTCATCAAGAATATACGAGCAAATAATGAGGCTGTGACTAAAATCATAAAACAATAATAATATTGTTAAAAAGTACAATACGTTTTCCAGACTGAAGGGTTTGTAACACAGTATGTAGGATCAGGAGTCATAAGGTTGGATCGGAAATTTTAAGCGGTCAGATTACATTAGGTATCACAGGCCACGGAATCAGTCCAAGACCAGATTAGGAATCGGCCCCGCTATGATGTAGACTGTGTTATGCACAATAGCCAATGAAACGCCTCAACAGTTTGGAGATCAAACTTTTGGATGCAAAATAAGGAGAGAGTGAAAAACTACAATTGATGACCCTGTGATTTATTGAGATTGGTTGAATTTAAAATGTTAAATTGGAGCTCCCAGATTTTATTCAAGGAAATACGGTGTAGGATATATGGTTAGAGCTAACACAGTGCATCGAAACTTTCCTCGTACTGACAGCTGACAGTTCCCAATACAGGGGTGAGTCATAACAATCTTTATGCGTTGAGTTCACTTCTGTAAGAATCTTCTTCAACATCACTCCCTTCCACGAAGTATTTCTAATGAAACAGAACAATTAAAGTGAACATTACGAGTCAAGGCTTGATGACTGCTTATAAATTGTTAGTAGGAATTACATTTAAAAACCAATGGGAAGATCACAAGAAATAATGAAGTTTTTGGATGCATGTTCTGTTATACCACCAAGAAGTTCGCCGATGCCATTTCAAATCTATAATAGGTAGTATTTACATCTCAAAGTCCTCTCTATTATGAATGAAAAATTAATGCTTGATGCGTTCTTGATAGTAAAATGTCTTAATGCCCGAGGTATCACTTACTCTATATCTGCAACTGATATAACACTTTACCTTTAGTTGTGGAGTGTAGTTTCTAACATGTGTCCATCGAAATGCTTCCTGGCATGGGACCATACACACGATTGAATGAAAGCTCTGTAGTTTATGTTGCTGTCATTGGTGATGTTTGTTTCTCAGTTTTGCAGCATGATTTTGCGGAATGATTTATATGGGAGGTGGGTTATTTGGGGAGAACTCTTTTAGATGTCAATGAACTGGCGTAAGTCTCCATTCACTTGCTTGCATAAAATTCATGTATTTTATACTAGTTGATTCCTCCAGGTTTCATGGCAACTCAGAAAATATATAGCCTATTGAAAACTAAATAACTGAACAGATGCAGATCTGTTAGAGACGTTTAAGTCAAACCACAAAGTGTTGCACGCTGTCTTCAAAATGCTAAATCAATCATATATCGGCAGGAGGTATATAAACAACCATCCTACCTTCCACACATTTTCATGGTGTTGATATCCAAGTTCACTGCTGGGTGTCCCCAGGCCCCTTCTCGGAGACTTAAACTGCCGGTCGTCTTCATTAAGAAGTTCTGGATTGTGTTTTGCCAGATAATGACGTAACTGAATGAAAACATCACCATGGAAGTTGTCCCCAGTGCTATCAGCCATTACTTTTAACTCCTCCATGCAAGCCCGGATGCTTGCTTCATCACACACTGATTTCTACAATAAAACATAACAACTGAGAAACTGATGCACTCTCGCAATTGTTATGATTTGAGCAATGGCAGACAGACCACTGTAGGAACGAAAGATTAAACAATAGTATACTAGCCGTGGCAGGCACAGAAAGGACCAATCAACCCATTTTGATCTCGGGAGCAACAATTTTTAGCCAGTCCTGCTTGAACCAGTTTAGAGTCAAACATTGTATTGAGAACCTCATCAAGTTCCAACTCTCGAAAAAACCCGTTTAGATCAATTATTGGCCGCATGGCCACAAATTCCGGACATCAGAGCAGCGAATTCTCGTGCGGCTTTCATCTGGCATATGATACTCCTCGGTCCATCCAGATGGGCAGTCATTCCTCGCGGGCATCATCAGCATTGAACCACGTGACATGACATAGCAGACAACGCAAGGGGCCTCGTGGTTACGGAGTTTTTTAAAAGGATCGAAATCTTTGACTTGATACTCAGTACCTTAAACGTAACCTGCGGTCTGATCGCTATCGCTGTACCTGTCATACTTTGGTTTGTTCGAAAGACAAAGGTAGTTTACGCCACCGCCTTGATGACTGTAATGTTCTCCACCCATTATACCTTAAATAAGAAAACAAAATTTGACCGTGAAAAAGTTTTACATTATGAGCTTCTCAATATAGGAATTCCGCTTATTTTCACACAGTGACCTCCAAAAAGACTAAAGAGTTTAGCTCTTTATCCCACACATTAGTAATAAAGGCCAAAAGCCTTTTGGCAGATGAAGCCATTTGGTGGTACTGCACGTTACCATGATTCTACCTCTTCGCACCTGTTCTATTTTCGACTTACCGCTGTATACCACATTACCGTCTCCAGAGCAGTTGGTTCGTCCCCAGCGAACGTAACTCACACCTGACAGCCCCTGTCCTTCTGGTCCCTTCTCCCCCTGAGGTCCAGAAGGACCCTGCGGTCCTGCACTTCCAGTCTTGCCAACTTGTCCTATGAAATTATGGAAGAAAAAAAAAGGCACGCACGTTTAAAATCATTTCTGAGAATAACAAAATGTGATTATAAGACGATTTTCGCAGGTACTGTAATTAATGAACCGCAATCAGTATCACGGTACGATGTGATTTTTTGTCGCAAACAGTATCACAGACATTTTTACCATTTACTTTTCGGCTCTCTAAATTCAAAAGAAGTTGGTAAAGCCCAAAATGCAAGAAGAAGATAACAAGGAAATAGAAAGATGCAAGGGGGACACACTGAAGGGAATTGTTGGCAATGCAACTTGGCCTCGTTTAGTCAATTTTTGACAAAAAGGATCAAAAAATACTTCAGGTTTTACTATCGTAAACTAACCTGGCAGTAAAGAAATATACCGTACCTCTGGGTCCCGTAAGTCCTCGAGGTCCCTGGGGACCTTCTCGGCCGTCCCTACCGTCCCTACCTATAAATAATAATAAAAGGAACGAAAAGACAATCATTGTACTATTAAATAAGGTGGTGTAAGTACATTATGTTTGCTTAGCAGCTGTCTTGGTTATCACCCACTGTAAAATGCAATGAATTGAACTAATGGCACGTGAACTAATGGCACAACCCAACAAAATCAACTTACCAGGCGGGCCTGGTTGCCCAGCTGACCCTGGAGGCCCTGGTCTTCCATCTCTACCATCTCGACCTGAAATAACGAGCAAAATTATACTATGAACCGTGAACTCAAGAAATAACCAATATCTTTAAGGCGTAACCACTCAATTTTATTAATAAGGGGCTACTGCACTCTTTTTTAGCGATTAAATGGCTTTGTAACGAGCTAAATTTTAACAATTTTTTGTATTTTTTGAAGAATTCGTCAAATTTAGTGAATTGAATAGAGTGCGCTCGCAGCGGCCATGCTGGAGGAGGAAAACAATGAAAATCATTTCCATTGGAAAAAACAGTTCTATTTTCATGGAAATAGCTTTTATTGTTTTGCTCCTCCAACATGGCCGCCGTCAACACACTCTGGGTGCGTTTCTTTGGGAAAATCCAAATCCGGATTCTTGTATCCAAAAACGGATTTTGCGTTTCTTTACCTAAATCTGAAAATGGATTAATCACGGATTAGTGATCTGAAGAATCCACACTCCGAGTGGATACATCAGATCAAATCTAAATCCGGATTTTTAGGATTCATGATCCGTGCGTTTCTTTGGGGGACGGATCCGAAAATAGTCAAGCTGTCTTCCATGCAAATTTACTGGTCTCGCCATATTTTCTCTCGATCTTGCGTGACAAAACATTCGATCGTGAAAAAGAAAATTCAGGTGATTATTCCATTCCGTATATTTGAAAAGTTTTCTCCAAAAGTACAGACAGAAGCACTGACACGTCAGGATAATTTCATTTGTGTACCATTTCTGTAATTCAGGGACCAGATTTTGCTAACTGTGAACGCAAATAGCGAGTTCACTTGAACTACTGCAGATACTGTCCTTGTTTATAAATTATTTGTATTCCATTCTAGTTGAATTCTTGGGCAGTACGAGAGAAATATCGTTCTGACATATATATTGCGTGCCTCCAGCCTCTCGACCTGAAATAACGAGCAAACTATACTGTGAACTGTAGTCTCAAGAAATAGGCCAATATAATTAAGGTGTGACCACTCAATTTTATTAATAAGCGACTACTATACTCTTTTTTTTAGCCGAGTAGATGGCTCTGTAACGAGTAAAATTTTAACAGTTTTTTATCTTTTAAACAAATCGTCAAATTTAGCGAGTAGCTTATCTAGCAAACATAAATCATGTAGCTAAAATCACAAAATTAATGAAGTTGTACTGTCGCTAGAAATAGTAAACTTTCGGTATAAAGAGAAATAGATAACAAACTTACATGGCCAAGAGGTCTACCACGGCACAAATGACCCAGAAAATAAGTGACCTGACGTTTTTATCCACAGAGAAAGAGTACTATGACTTATTATCTAACTGTATCAGTTATTAGCTAGTTCTTGTACAGAAAGCGCACGAAACGAGTACAAATATCACATGATATTGTACAGTTGGTTATTGTACAGTACCGCGCGCGCTCATCCTGTTACACTTGAAGTTTTCTTTCAAGTTACTGTTGGACAATACTCGTATATACGGCGATACTTCACACCGAAACATCTAATAAGATATACTTACTTATCGATAACGATCCGCTACTTTGATTTTACTCACCTCGCAAAAGCGTTTTCAAGAGCAATTTGTCTGCAGAAGTTTTGTTGCATTGGCGTATCCTGAAGAAAAAAGGAAGCTTTTCCATCCTATTTCCGCCATTTTGAGGCTATGGTAGGGTAGGTGGGTAAAGTCGCACACGAGCCAAGGAGCCCCACACGGCCGGAGCTTAACCCAGTTTCTGTAGCATGAAGCAACTGAGAGTATTCAGTAGTAACCCCCTGGATGGGATGCTAGTCCATCGTAGGGCTTACCCCTTAGCAGTATGTCACCAGCTCCCATTTATACATCTGGGAGGATAGAGACAATGTCAACCTGGGACAATGTCAACCTTGGGAACGAGGTTGAGACAATGTGGGGTCAAGTTTCTTGTCTAAGGAAACAACACGATGGCATGGACTGGACTTCGAACCACCGACCTGAAGTTCAATGCGGTAACCACTACACCACCGCGCCCCCCCACAATTAAGAGGCCACATTCACCGGCACTGCTTTGATAAGAGTTTTACGTGCCTGAAGGTCAAAAAGGTTAATATTTTAATCAGCGAGAATAGTGAAAATCTCATCCGCATATAAATTTACAGATAACGAAGTTTTGAGCATAGACCTTTCCTGTGTAAAATTTAATGTGGTCAAACATTTTTATGAGCCTTGGTTATGCTGCCGTCAAGTTTCCCTTAGTAGCTGTTTGAGTCCTGTTAAATCTACACCTACATACCCAACAGCGTTAGTTGTTGGTGGAATCGAACCCACGCACGTACTGCAAAGGGAATAGGGATTCTCGCGGATGAGTAGCGCTTAGGCACAGTTTTTCGTGTCTCCTTCACGCGAGCACGAATTAATGCTGCCATGCATGCAGACTCTCTGAGCCAAATTTGGGTCTTTATGTACGGAGTTTTCTTTTTTCGGTTTCTTTTGTTGCGTTAATCGCTTAAAAGGTCGTCGTACTCTTGCTGCTAGTACAAAAAGTAATAAAAACAAACAGACAAATTATTAATGACTGTCATCACGAAAGAGTGAGGCAAGAGGGAGGCATTGTAATCTATGAGCCCAAGATCCTAATTCACCGCTCATCCTCTAACCCCTCCAACCCCCCAATAAATCCCTAATAGACACATGCACCCTTCTGTGACTTTGTTTAGGTTATCTTTTTGACTTGAAGGTTAGAGCATCGTTACCTGCTATCTATCACGTTTACTCTCTTAGCCAAACTTTGCAGATTAGTGGCCTTTTGTAGCGCGGATCTTCTTTCTCTCACGTCAGTGACATCTTTGTTTTGGATGAAACGTGCTTTATTCGCAGCAGCTTTGGGGAGCTCTTCAGCAATGATTTTATCCACACTGCGTTCCACTTGATCCAAACGCTTCTCAATCGCTAGCAATTTGTGATAATTGTACACACAAACAGAAAACTGAAAAGCGATGCACAGCAACAGGCATATCACCGTCACGAAATTTACCAAAGATGGAAACCGCTCGGGCCTACTAGAAGAGGATGGGATCGATTCTTGCCCCATTTTCAGACACTAAGATCTCGCCTTGCTACGTTTTTTGACGCATGGGTGCAAAATATTAGTCACGTCAATCCAGATCCACAATGAACTGAGTTTGTAATCGATTTATATAGCTTTTATTATGTTTACGTCACAGATGATTCAAGATGTAACTTGAATAATTGACTTCCCATACCGACAAGGTGTCCTGAATGACGGGCCCCTGGGCATGCTCACTTATATCTTAACCCTTTAAGCCTCAAGAGTGATCAACATCAAATTTCTCCTTATCATATCAGTGTACAATAACACACACAGGGCAAGAGAATTGAGGAAATGATCACCAAAGATGAAACGCCGTGGTGTTTTAGCAAATTCTCCCAGCTAATGCCATAAGAAATATGTGGAGAACAGTGAGGAGAATCTGCATGAGCTACAACCCTCGATGTTACAGGAAAGCACCTCATATTAGACTGACTGTCTTTAGCTGTGTTTTAGTTACTTTATTGCAACTGGCCTTGTCGAACTCAACACAATAATTAGAAGAAAATATTCAACCAGAAAGAAACTCTCTCGAGAGACATTTTGCCAGCCTCGTTCCCAGGCAGGAAATCAAATATGACGTCGCCCGTCGAACTCAGCGAAGGATTAGCCTGCACTGAACGGACGTTTATTTACACAACGTAAGACATAAGACCTATGCTGTGACACTGGTTTACCAGAATTAATAAGTGCAGTTTTACTGCTTTGAAAAACAAGTGATATTTAAAATCCATACAAAGATTTCCTGTGTAGTCTCTTATTTCTACGGTGAAGGTCACTGACATGGATATCAATTTCGCGGTTATTGTTTTCAAGCCTAATTGCAGTCGCCTCCTATAACGATTTTTATGCTTCCTGTCACGGCTACACTGATAAAGTACCCATAATACTGCCGTCATAAACGGCCGAATGTGCATGTAACAATATTTAGCCTTGCGGAGTAAAACATAGAGTAGCAACACAGAGTAAAACGTCAAAGAATTATAGAACGAAATTTCTGCTTCTGGTAGAAGTGGTGACACTTCAAGACACTGTGACATTAAAATCTGCGTTCAAGATACCGCCTTAACTTGCTGTTGTTGGTTCTTTTGTTCAATGCTTATTGACCCATATTTTTTTCATTAAAACAGTTATTTCCCATAGCATGTCTATTGAAGCCACCACTTCACACCCGCCTGACGCATAACTTTTATCACTTGGTGCACACAGCACAAGTCAACTCTCGTCCATCAACATATGGAAGACAAGGGAGTGCACCACATCGTCCTTCAACAGGGTACAGCAAGGCACCATTCTGGTTGGCTCCGCTACCGGGAACATACTCTGCATCCTCATCAACACAGATGAAGTCACGCTGCTTCTTGTGATTATAATACTCAGTCATCAGGTACCCATGATACTCCTCGGTCCATCCAGATGGACAGTCATTCCTTGCGGGCATCATTAGCATTGAACCACGTGACTTGACGTAGCAGACAACGCAAGGTGCCTCGTAGTCAGCAATATTGCTCTTAAAGATGTGGTTGACTTCATACTCAGTCCCGAACATGTACCCTGCGCTCTGGCGGCCATCGCTGTACTTGTCATACTTTGGCTTGTGTGGCAGACAAAGGTAGTTTACTCCACCACCTTGATTGGTGTAATGTTCTCCACCCACTATACCTTAAATAAGAAAAAACAATTTAAATCACATTAAGAACTGCCTGTCGATATCAGATACATAAACCTTAGTTCATACCGCTTTCATCACTACTAAACTTGACAATTGCAATTCGCCACTATATGGACCCCCACAACATTTACTTGATAGATTGCAAACTGTTCAGAACTCTACAGCTCGCCTCATAGCTAGCAGCAATATAAAATATGACCATGTAACACCGACCCTTAAAAAAGCTACATTGGTTACCAGTTAGGAAGAGAATATCATTTAAACTGCTACTTTCAGCATACAAGGCCTCAAATGAATTAGCTCCAGGTTATGTTACAGACATGCTACAGCTATATAGACTCCTTTAGACCACTCTGCTCATCGATCCAGCAGCTCCTACGAGTTCCACCAGCAAAATCATCGCGCTATGGTGAACGCTCCTTCTAGCATATTGCTGCACCAAAACTTTGAAATTCCCTGCCTGACCATTCCGACCTATCTATTTAACCAGGCTTATGATTGTGGCTTATCCAATTTATTTTAATTTTAGTCAGTTAGGATACCTGATTGTAAAGCGCCATTGGGCTAAACGGAAATGGCCCTATATCATATTATTATTATTATTATTATTATTATTATTATTATTGCACAACTTATAAATGCGTAGAAAATTAGCCACAAAGCAAAGCGTAACCTATGTTGCTCTACAGGAATTCAACACTGAAAAAGTTGATAATATCCTAAACCTTTTACTCTTTCCCGTCAAGAGTCGTGTTTTCGAGTCGTTTTAGACCCGAGACATTGAACCACTAGTGACGTCATCATTTTTGACGTCACCAGATTATTTTGATAAGCAGCTAACACAGCAAGGACAGATCTATCCATACGTGTGTCCATTTTGAATATCGACCAAATTCTGGCATAGCTATACCAGAAAAAAGGTGTCCAATTTTGGGTTTAAGGAGGCTCGCAACAGTTTTTTTGGCCTTGGAGTGTACATTTTGAAATCAAAATTTCGCATAGAAGATAAACTTCGATTTCCTTGATACTACACTACCTTTTCAACATATGACCAAAGTTTATTTTTTCATTGGTCTCCTAGCAACAACTGTCACCATAGCAACGGTAATGGACAACCTCTCATTTTAAATAATGTCGAATATCTCGATAACTAGTCAGACACTTAATGACGAAACTTGAATTATTTGAACTACTCAACCTACACAACGTGTATGCGAAATTAGAGAAAAATCTGTAAGAGCGTTTTTAAGTAAATCGTGATTCATTTTTTGCGGGCTGATTTTGGTCATTCCTGCAATTTTCTCCAATATTTCAAGAAAGATAAAACTTAACACTTTCTCTTTTCAGTTGAAAGATCTTTTATGACAGCAAAACATTCCTAATGTACATTGAGCTTCCTAGGTGGCTACGATTTTAAGATATTTATATTTAAAAACTGCTAAAATGCAGCACAAATCAGTCAAAAAGTTCGTAATTTGCATTAATAGAAATATTTCTAAACTGCCCTTACAGATTTTTCTCTTAAATTGATTGCCGTTAGAATAATAATTCTTTTTGATGTTCCAGCAAGTTTTAGACTGAATAAACATTTCGTTTATTAGATAAGAAGGCTGAATCTCGGTCAGGTTTCAGTCGTTATTAACTTTCAACGAGCAACAGTTTTATTTTCTTTTTCCTGGTCTATTTCACGGTTATTCACGTGCAATGAATATTTATACACGCTGCGCTTGTGTCCTCTCGTGCATTTATAATTCCTTCTCATAATAATAAAATTTTTCGTCTTCTGAGCTTCTTCCTGGAGACTCTTTTCCATTATTCTTTAAATACTGACTGACGTTTTAGTATAATAATAATAATAATAATAATAATAATAATATTTATTACTTAATATTGCGCAAATTAACATAAATACATGATCAAATGCGCATTACAAATATAACGAAAAAGAAATGTATATGTTTCTTGCATTAAAATTAATTAAAAAGAGAGTAACATTTACGTACACCTATATAGAGTTAAAAATTATATGCAAGTCTAAAATAGTGAGTCTTCAACTGTCCCTTAAAAATATTGTAATTGTCCTGCATTCTAATGTCCTCCGGTAAAATGTTCCAGATTTTGGGTGCTGCTGTTTTAAAAGCCCTGTCTCCTAGTGTCTTCTTTGATCGTGCACTGTAGTCCTCTAGTAACAAACCCCCGTTCGATCTAAGATTATATCTGGATGTCCTCTTAACTTTGACTAGTCCTTTAAGGTACTCAGGCGCATTGCCATAGATACACTTATGAGCGAGCATTGCTATCTTGAAAATGACCCTAAACCGTACTGGGAGCCAATGTAGCCTAACAAGTGTAGGAGTAATGTGATCATACTTTGCAACATTGCTAACAAGGCGAGCTGCTGCATTTTGTAAACGTTGTAGCTTACTTAGCTGGACGGCTGGAACACCAACCAAGAGGCTATTGCAGTAATCTATCCGTGACATTATAACTGCTTGAACTATGGATTTCCTGTCATCGTAACTCAAATCCTTTCTAATACGTCCAATATTATGCAGACGATAAATAACAGATTGGCACGTTTTATTTATATGCGCAGACATTGTAAGATTTGCATCCAACCACGCCCCGAGGTTCCTAACAGTCGTTACAGACGGTACTTTTGCATGGCCGACTACGATTTCAAATACATTAACCTTATCTAGCTGAGCGCGCGTGCCTATAATTATAAATTCCGTCTTATCATCGTTCAGTTTTAGCTTATCTGCAGTCATCCAACTCCTAATATCTGTGATGCAATCTTGAAGAGCAGCGATAGCATCCTGCTCCCCTGCCGCGGAATCCGGCCTGAACGATAAATATATCTGGGTGTCATCTGCATAAGCGTGGACTTCTGGAAGATGACTCTTGACAACCTCGAAGAGTTTACTTGCGTACATCGTGATAATAGAGGGCCTAGACAAGAGCCTTGAGGTCATCAGAAGTCATCAGAGTATGTCTGATTTATGTACACTCGTTGGGTCCTGCCAGTCAAATAACGGATTGCATATATGTTAACGCCCACGATGGCATTACACTGGGGCCGAAAAATAACGAGAAACAAGCTCAGAAGACGAATAGTTTTTTATTATTATGAGAAGGAATTATAAACGCACGAGAGGACACAAGCGCAGCGTGTATAAATATTCATTGCACGTAAATAACCGTGAAATAGACCAGGAAAAAGAAAATAAAACTGTTGCTCGTTGAAAGTTAATAACGACTGAAACTTGACCGAGATTCAGCCTTCTTATCTAACGACAGAAATGTTTATTTAGCCTAAAACTCACTGGGACATCAAAAAGAATTATTATTCTAACGGCAATCAATTTAAGAGAAAAATCTGTAAGGGCAGTTTAGAAATATTTCTATTTATGCAAATTACGAACTTTTTGACTGATTTGTGCTGTATTTTAGCAGTTTTTAAATATAAATATCTTAAAATCGCAGCCACCTAGGAAGCTCAATGCACATTAAGAATGTTTTGATATCATAAAAGATCTTTCGACTGAAAAGAGAAAGTGTTAAGTTTTACTTTTTTTAAATATTGGAGAAAATTGCAGAAATGACCAAAATCAGCCCGTAAAAAATGATTTATGATTTACTTGAAAACGCTCTTACAGATTTTTCCCTGATTTCGCATACAACTTGTGTAGGTTGAGTAGTTCAAATAGTTTACGTTTCGTCATAAAGTGTCTGACTAGTTTTCGAGATATTCGACATTATTTAAAATGAGGGGTTGTCCATTACCGTTGCTATGGTGACAGCTGTTGCTAGGAAACCAGTGAGAAAATAAACTTTGATTATATGTTGAAAAGGTGGTGTAGAATCAAGGAAATCGAAGTTTACCTTCTATGCGAAATTTTGATTTCAAAAGATACACTCCAAGGCCAAAAAAACTGATTTAAGTTAGTGGTAAAATAAGCCAAGTCAGATAGTTGATCAATGTTCGATTTCCAGGGTTTTAGAAGGGCTGAGGCCAAAACTTTTCCAGTGGATAGAAAGGGGATAAAGGGAAGAAGATAAAGAGAAAAGAAAGGGAGAGAAAAAGGAAAGCAAAAGAAGCGAGAAAAATTGGAAATGAATCAGCCAAAAAACAACAAATTTCGTTTATGCGCATGCGTGAAAGCAAAATATTGTACAATTTACAACAGAAGCTGACTCAAAATCTAGCTAAATTGTAAGAAAACGCTTTTGTAGCAAAGTTTAGTGGCATTTGGCAACATAGCACTTAAAAAACCGCTTTAACGGTAAAAAATGCAGTTTTTTAAGGAAAAAAGGCTGACGGGAAAGGGTTAACTAGTACCAGCTTAAGAATCCTATAAAAAGAATCCTAAAACTTATGCAAGCCTAAAATTTATATCACACCGGGCCAGCATGAGGCCTGAAGCGGCACTCTAGGAATAACTTTTGTGTTTTTAATCCAGTGGAGCTCAAACTTTGCAACGTAACAGAGTTCTCAATTGCAAACAATCGTATGATTTTTGTTTTTCGATTTTAACGGTTTTTGGCGGGAAAATGACGTCATACAAATGACGTGATAACCGAGGCAATTGCGAAAGCGCCGAAGGCGCGAGCTTTTAGGGGGGGAAATTTCGAAATCTAGACGCTCGGAATGCCATTTTTAGCGTTTTCCTGGTGGTATTTTCCCCCATTGGTGCCAATAAAGTAGATCTGTTTTAATATATAACAGAGGCATTCCTTTCCTACTGCATGACAGATAGGAAAATGTTAAATAATCAGCCAGCTCAGAGATCAAAGCACCTGGAGTTGATATTTTCCCAGTTTAATTCCAGTGTAAGCAAGTATAAATGTTTGAACTCTAATAGGCTAGGTCTTCTACCAGTTTTCCAGTTTGTGAAAAAGAGTGAAAAAAGTAATGCTCCCCTCCCCTGTATGTATTAAATTTTACATCCAACCCCCCCTCTCTCTAGTTGTGATTTTCCCCTATGTCCCCCCTCTGGTTTCCCAACCCCCCCCCCCCTCCAGGTAATAATTGCACAGTTCCTTACTAGTTGACGTGCTCAAGAAAGAATCACATGAAGCTTTTAAAGTTGTTTCGTCTTTTTTGTCTTCACCATTTCAGCTCATTTTCAAAGGGATGATTAACTACTAGACGGGCATTTTAGAGCACTTTTAATTAACAATTACGGTACATTTGTATGCAAAGAAACTGCTCACACTGAACGCCCTTCATCGTTTGACTAGGCTGGTCAGTGAAAAGGGATTTTCCCAAACATTCTGCCCCAGTCCAATTTGTGATGTTTTCTGAAATAGGTGTCACTTTTTGGCTGAAGTCAAGTTAAAGAAATTGCCATGCAGTTAAACACGCAGTTTTGCCGTTTTTTATAGCTTATATAAAGCATACCATTTTCAGCCATTTGAAGAGCAGGCAGTCGAGCAATCTGCATTGTAAATTATTTTCAGTAGCTTCATTTTTATTCTTATAAATTCCCCTGCTTTATTGGTGGAAAGGAAAAGAGAAAAATATAAATTCAAGGTTTAAAAGTTGGCACACGGAGTCATCTCGAGGGTGAAGATAGAAAACAATGGACCAAAATTTGAGTCCTCTAGGCCTTATTTTAATTTCTTGATACAAAAAAGGTACTAAGCTCCCAGTCAATCCTTTATACTGGCATACATGACGTATAAGGAGAGAAGGCAGTTTGGTGCGGTGGATTTGTCAAAAAATCAGAAAAGCCATTCGCGCTACTTTGCCGGTTAAGATTCTAGCTTTCGCAGCCCAGTCGTTGAATTGTAAGAAACTCTTTGCAAGCTGGAAATCAATAAATTAGAACAGAAGATCTTCAAATAAGCTGGCTGGGGCACATGATATAGAGTTTGGATAGATTATTTAAAAAAAGGAAAACTTAAAATTAGAGGCTGCTTAGTTGGGATCAGGCACGAGAAAACGATCGGTAGAATCTTGGTTAAACGTAATGCTCCGCGAGCAGCGTTTGAGATGTTTGTTGGAGGGGGGGGGGGGGGTAAAAATTGTGGCGAGGAACATACTGTCCCAGCAAAAACTGACCTTCTAAGAGGCTCGTTCATGGGGCTTCTCTGTTTACCTGGAGAAATCCCATAGCCGAAAATTGGGAAATTAATCCAAGACAATGACCCATCTAGCCCATGCTGCGTCATACGTATAAGAACATCATGTACCCGATCAGGTGCTCGTTGTATGGAAGTTACAATCCGACGTAGCCGCCAAACGACTAGCTTGCATGTTATGATTATGAGTAACACCAGGAGCCCATGGTAACACCAATACCAACAATGAGCTTGATAAATGATATTTTTGTAAGTATCAAAAAAAGAAAAACAAAACGTTTTTTCAATGATTCCACGTTACATTTTATTATTGCTTATCCCTAAATTAGCAGATATCGTCTACACTGTAGCAACTGAAGGTTCCCGTTCACTTGTTTAACTAACTTAATTCAAAATGGTGTATTCCATCTAGTTTACGTCTAGTCTTAGAGCAAATTACGACAGTTTGTTAAATCACTCTACTTTTTTGTGGTCGGTCGTGTACAGCAACTGTGGTGAGTCTTCTTGTCACTTGGTGCACACAGCGCAAGTCAACTCTCGACCAGAGACATATGGACCGCACGGCAGTGAGCCACACTGTCCTTCAGCCGGATACAGCAAGGCACCATTCTTGTTGGCTCCGCTACCGGAAACATACTCTGCATCCTCATCAACACAGATGAAATCTTTCTGGTTCTTGTGGCTGTAATGTGCAGTCATCAGGTACCCATGATACTCCTCGGTCCATCCAGATGGACAGTCATTCCGTGCTGGCATCATTAGCATTGATCCACGTGACTCAACAAAACAAACAACGCAAAGTGCATCATGGTCAGCAATATTTTTCTTAAAAATGTGGTTGACTTCATACTCAGTGCCGTACATGTACCCTGCGCTCTGGTGGCCAGTTTTGTACTTGTCATACTTTGGGTTGCTAGGAAGACAAAGGTAGTTTGCACCGCCACCTTGATGATCATAATATTCTCCACCCATTATACCTGATTATAATAAGTAGAAAACAAGCATTAGTGCACCCGTTAAAAATTATCCAAAAAACGTTATTGCGTGTTTATTATTATTATTATTATTATTATTATTATTAAGTTTCTCAATATAAACACCTCGTTCATTTTCACACATAACCAAAACGGGCTTAAGAATTTAGGTCTTCATCTCCTCCTACATAAATACATAATGGCCAAGAGCCTTTTGAGGGTAGAGCACGTTACCAATACTGTTCAACCTCTTCGCACCTTTCCTATATTCCACTTACCGCTGTACACCACAGTAGCGTCTCCAGAGCAGTTTGTTCGTCCCCAGCGAACGTAGTTCGCACTTGACAGCCCCTGTCCTTGTGGTGCCTTCTCTCCTGTAGGTCCAGGAGGGCCCTGAGGTCCAATACTTCCAATCTTGCCAACTTCTCCTACATATTTATGGAAGAAATAAAAAGGACACGTACGTTTAAAAACTTTTATTAGAATATTAAGTTATATTATTAGACGATTTGAGCAAGTACTGCAGTTAATAAATCGCAGTCAGTATCACGGTACAATAAGATTTTTGTCGTAAACAGTATCGCGGACGTTTCCACCATTTACTTTTCAGCACAACTTGCAGACTTTTTTTAGTGTACCTTGAAATCTTTTCAAAATGTGAAAAGAAGAAGAAAATAGAAAGATGCAAGGGGATGGGAATTATTGGCAATGTATCTTGGCCTCGTTCAGTTAGTTTTTGGCAGAAAGCATCAAGTAATACTAAAGGTTTTACTGTCGTAAAAAACTTTCCTCGCAGCCAACGATATACCTCTAGGTCCCGTAAGTCCTCCAGGTCCCGGGGGACCATCTCTGCCATCCCTACCGTCCCTTCCTGGAAGTAAAAAATAAATTTAATGAATAAATAATAATAAATGGAAATAAAGCACAAGAAAATGAGAGAAAAGAAAAAAGAATAGAAAATACGCTCGTTATTTTTTCGAATTTTGCAGCATTTTACTGTACGGGTTTCGTACCGTAACCATTCAAGTTTGACAGGTTTCCCGCGTAGATCGTCAATCATTGTATCATTAAATATGATGGTATAAGTACATTATGTTTCCTCAGAAGCTGTCTTGGTAGTTTCACCCACTGTAAAATACAATCAACTAATCGCACATAATGCTACTACTTGTTCGATATTTTGTGGCTTTTTATAAATTTTCACCAACAATATGGTCTTACAGAGATCTTCTCTGTAAAAGAACGGGAGCATGATCTTCTTGCTACCGAAAATGATATCATTGCCGGCATCGTTACAGCCTTTTGGCTTTTCTTTTTTGGCATTACATAATTGTGGTCTTAGCTATAGGCATTTATCACGCTAATTTAAACTTATGCACAGAAGTCGAAAAGAGTTGATGGGTGCACCAAATATATGAGGAATTACAACTTTTGAAAGTTTTTTGTCCGTTTTTCATCAAATTTCTGTCAAGGCCAAACCTTTCTTTAGTTAGTGTTGTGGTTTATATAATACACGGATCAAAACTTTTCAAATGTGGTTAGTAGCAAAAGGGTTAAACAAAACGTAAGCGTTAAAGAAAGAACCGATCCCATGGGCAGTTTGTTGGGGCGGGATGGAGTAAACCAGGCAAACATTTCTCCTGACCATCCCTCACCGACTAACTACCCATGGGTCTCCGAGGATCGTAAACGCCCAACACAATCAACTTACCTGACGGGCCTGGTTGCCCAGCTGGCCCAGGAGGCCCTGGTCTCCCATCTCTACCATCTCGACCTGAAATAACGAGCAAAGCTATACCATGAACTGTAATCTCAAGAAATAGGCCAATGTATTTAAGGCATGACTACTCAATATAGCGGCTACAAATTCTAGCGATGTAGATGGCCTTGCAGCGAGTTAAATTTTCAGTGCTGCTTTTCAATTTTACCTTTCGAATAAATTAATAAATTTTGCAAGTATAGCTCATCTAACAGGTAACACATAACAAATTTCCATTCCTAGAGATTCACTACAGCAGAAGTAGTTATAGAGTTGGCGGTACCAGATCAGAAATGATCTGTTACCGAACCAACTCTATAACTACTATCCATCAGATGGAGATCATTTTTTATTTCACATGTCGGTAAGGAGCCGAGCAGGCTCGGGAAGTCGTCAGGACTTGTCCTGACGAGTGAGGCTCCTTCCGGCCTACAGTTGGTAGAGAGGTACGTAGTACCTCTCGTAGGGCACTGTAGGCAAAATGGTACCGAACGCATTTTTCCATTTGATGAAACCTATATGTTTTTATTTCATGTGGTACCGAATGCATTTTCCGTCACGTGACTCCGTCATGGCAATAGAATCCTCGGCATGACAAAGTATTTGATTGGCTTGCGTAGCAAGACATTCAAAGACGAAGTCACGGGGATGGAGGATTCGTCATTGCAAAAGGCGCCTAGGTGGGAAGAGCTCGAAGAGCGATGGGCGCCTATTATGTGATGGTATTATGTGATGGTATTATTTTATGGAAATCTATATGTTTTATCCAACGCATTATTCCGTCACGTGACGCCAGACTGCAGGAAGTTTAAAATTCTCGGAAAACAGGAAGTCATACCGAGAAACAAGTCTGGACATGTCTGGTGAAAACAGGAAGTTTATGATGAAATGGGACTTTCCCGATGAGTCATCAGATTGTCATGTAATATCAGATGAACTTGTATTTGAAGTAAAGTTTGTCAGTAAAGTTTGTCAGTAAAGTTTGTCAGTAAAGTTTGTCAGTAAAGTTTGTCAGTAAAGTTTGTCAGTAAAGTTTGTCAGTAAAGTTTGTCAGTAAAGTTTGTAGTAAACAGAAAAGTAGACTGTGCTTACGGAACTTGTATGGAGACCGACACAGCTGTGGCGTGACGTCATCACTGATAGCTATTGTGTCAATGGGTTTAAATAATATTAAGCCACAAAACGCCACAGCTGTGGCGTGACGTCATTACTAATAGCTATTGTGTCAATGACATGAGACTATCGTATGATCTCGGTCAACCGCAAAACGCCACAGCTGTGGCGTGACGTCACATCTTCAGATTGCATAATGTCCGTAAGAGAAACTGTTGATTCCATCGTTTGCTATATATCGTTTATCGTCGAAACAGCTGAGTGACACTTTGTTTATTTCATAACTTCCAAGTTGATGTTTGCTGCTTCGAATAGTTTTCATAGTATGATGTATTAGTTTGTTATTAATTAATACATTTTTATAATTTCATGTTTGATATTGTTCTTTATTATGTTCTTCTTGATTCCCTTGGCTGTTTTCCCTACTTTCTTGTTGTCTTTTATGTAGCTATACATTTTTGATCGCAAACCGACGAATTCTGTTATTGGAATTCCAGCTGCTTCATCTTTGAATTTGCCAATTACCTTTTTATTTGTCTTATCGAAATACGGAGAGCTTTCTGGATAGTCGCTGTTGTCAAATCGATCTTTGTCATTCCAAAAGTCTTGGTACACATCTTCAGCTTCAATCTCATATGTTAATGAGTCTGTGTCTGTGAATAATAATTTGGCTTTGTTACCATACTTTTCTTTTATGTAGTTATAATGAAAATCATACATCAATGTCTTGCTCAGATCTAGAATACACATTCCTACATATGCCGGCCTGTTTAAAGTGAGCGTTTCCTTTATTTTATGTACAGCAACTAGATTTTCGTTGAATATCTTACTGCTTACATAAGTAGGTTTAGAAGCCATCTTCAATAGTTTCTTTTCATCAGTCACAAGTCTGACATCAACTCTCTTTCTTATGTTTTCCATAGTTTTACCAAATACTGAGTTATTCATAAGTTTGAAGAAATCTTTTTCGAATGAATTTTTCGCTTGAGTACGTTTCAGTGTATTGAATTGAATGTATTGTTTGAGCCAAGGTGACTGATTGAATTCTAACACTCGATGGACTTTATTCACTTTCAATCCAAGATCAAGATACAACTGCAGGTTTCTGTAATGCAGAACATATTTTTCTTTATTGCTTAATGTAGGGATCAGTTTGTGTACTAGTCCTGTCGATATATTGTATTTTGTAGCTATTGTTTTACAATACTCAGACAGCATATCTTTATTAACACAAACTCTCTCGGCGGCTAATGGGTAGTCATTATGAAGGTCATGCAACTCTTTCGGGTATTCTAAATCGACTTCTATTAACAATCCTTTATTACTGTCTTCATTATACTGAGCTAAATTGATTTTATTAATCTGCTTTTCCGTCAACCATTTGAAACCGCCAGTAGGGAGATATTGGCTCATAGCCCAACCGTATAAATTATTAGCATCAAGATACATAATGTACTTTGACGGCTCTTTCTCATCATATTCACTCATGTACTTGTTATTCGCTTTTCCATATCGATTGGCAATATAACTGATCCCACCACGCATGCCTTTTTCAATGAATTGAAACATATCTATGTCTGTCATTAGTTCCAATTGAATATTAGTCATCTTCAACATGGCGTCCCAACTCAAACCAGGGCTAGTGAAATAGTGGCATGGGTCTAATTTGTAATACTGAAGACATGTTTTGCGAAAGTTTTCAAACACGTCGGCTAATTAAAGGATATCAGACTTAAGATATAAATTATGGTATTCACCCATTGTTTGTAATTGAAATGTATTCCACACTTTCTGAGCATGACAATAATCTTCATCTGAAATATGCTCATTATTCATATTACTATAAAAGTCTTCTTTTGTTGGCAGTTTTTCATTGAATTTATCGAAACTGTCCATGTAGTCGTAAGGGTATACTCCTTTTCTTGCCATCAGATCCAGCTTTTTACCTTTGAACTTTTTGGAGGTATATATTAGATTATCATAATTTGGTGTTATACATGCTTTAACACTATTTTTACAATTTATACATTCACCACATGGGAAGCTTGTTTTATGTTGTATTATACGACCTTCACTATTGATACTTCGTTTTATACACTTACCGGGGTTACACGTATCACATTTCCCACATTTCGTCATATTCTTAACGAGGTTTTCCAAACTAGAGCTCATGAATTGGAAACTATCAATGAAGGTAAGATGATTACCAAGCATAAAAGCCATATACTTCTCCATATTGTTTGGAATTGCATTTATGTCCATTTTAATCTCTTTTTCGTTTTTGGTGTATGTATTATTCTTAACAATAGCTCCAATTTCTTGCATAATGAAATGACTGTCATAACCTCTCAAATTATGGAATATAACAGGAATTTTTATTTCTTTTGGATTTATTCTGAGTTTCAGATTACATTCTTGGTGAGCTGAGCCTCTGTATTGACCAGTAATATGACAATGATCTCTGACTCGAATGTCTTTCTCAGTGTATTTTTTATCGCATATATGACATTCTTTTGCTTTTTCAAATTCCTGTTCATTCTCTTTTGTCATTCTCAATGGTTTATTGAAATGTTTTTTCATTACTTTTTTGCAGTATTTAACTTCTTCTAAAATATTTTCCATGAATTTATAAACAGCCTTTTCACCCCTATATATTTGTATTGGTTTTGTATATTTGTCGTCATAACAACAAACCACTTTATAACCATATCCACAGTCTGTATGCCTTTGGTAAGCTTCGGTGTATGATTTATTACCGTCTTGTTGACATCCATGAATCTTCTCTGTTATAGCCTCAAAATCAGCATAAATGACAAATGGCACAGGTTGCTGTTTATGGAAGTTGTTGAATTTCAGTATGTTATTGTCTTTGTCAGGCATTTTTATTGCTTGAGTACCGTTCACTTGAATGCAATTGTCTTTATGATTATTTAATACCCTGTCGGAACTGAAACATTGCAGGCAGTGCATACAAAAGTGTTTCCTATGTTCGTGTTTTGTTTGGTTATACATGAATTTGTTGAAATCCTTTATCAGAACATAATGCTTGTTTTCATTTTTAGTTACCAGAAGTAGTTCCATATGATCTTCATACTTTTCTTTGGAAACATAGATGGGATATGGCTCTTTGTTTTCGTATCCGAATACGCTTATATTGATACTGTTTTGCTTCTCAATTTTGTTATAATGTTTGACACTTACTGGAAAATCAATGTTTGAATAATCTAACTTTTCAACGTATTGTTTGTCTGTCTTTTTTATTCTTTGAGGATATTTCTCTTGTGGGTTTAAGTGCCGGATATGACACCATCTGAAACATTCATTATCTTCATTTTTCATGTTAATTAGTCCCTTAGCACTATTTCGCAGTTCAGAAGGCAGTTGGATATATGAGGATCCTTTCATGGGCTTGTATTTGACAATGTTGAGGTAATGGCTATCAACAGATTGGACTGTCCATCCTGAACCTTCTGATATCCACTGGGAGATCTGGTTTAAGATATTTTGTTTAGACATTTGTAATGCTTCATTGATTTCTGTATGGTTAATAATTGTTTGAGGTTTACTATTGAAATATGCTGACTTTTCAACTATTTCACCATCAGAAATTTTGCTAAATGTGACTTTCAATGTTTCAACGTATTTCAAGCCTTTCATTTCATTCAACAAAGTTATTACACGATGTTCTATAGCGTTTCTTGTGTTTTGCATTTGGGTTAAGGGGTCTTTATTGTTTTTGATGCTGATTTCATAAGACTTAGTGTAACCTTTTAAGGCTTTGTCTGTTTGTTCTATTTTGGTTCTTGGTGTTGGAACCGGTTTTTTAACTGCATGTTGTTTAGTTCTTGGTGCTGGAACTGGTTTATAATTATCCCTGAATTCTGGAGGTGGAAGAATGATGTTTTCTTCATATTCTTTAGCCATCTGTTTGACACTCTTGCGAGGTGTTGGTACAGGTGGTCTTGGTTTATAAGTCCTTTGTGTTGAAACTGGTTTGGTATCATCTGCTATGATGATTTCAGGCTTCCTTTTCTTTTGATTCAGAAGCAATTTGATAAGCTGTGATTCTATATATATATACTATAGATATTCTTTTAAGTGTTTTCAATTAGTCCGTTTAAATATTGCCAATAATTCAAATGATCCAAAACATAGGATCCCTTGAACTATATGAAAAAAGATTATCATGGATTTAGTATCCGTGTTATTTCATTCCTTACCTCTTTAATATTGATTTCATGGACATTTTTAATGTGCTTTTTTGTTTTCAAATGACAGGATTTTCCAGCTAGCGTGTAGTTACGTCCCGTCTTACATATATCACAATACCACTCTTTATTTAGCATGTACGTTGTTTTGTGGTTTTTTCTTTCCTCATCGGTGAATACTTTAGGTCTACCTCGACCTCTCTTAACATTCTGATTCTCCATATATAATCTATATATATTATTTTCTCTTTATATGTATGTAATTCGAATGATTCTTTAATGTTTCTGTTGACTTGAATTTTCTGGAACAATGATTGCATTTTATCCTAACTCCATCAAAATAATGGATAATTTCTTTTATAATCTCATCATAATCATTACTAACCAACACTTTGAAATTGTTATTTCCATATTCTTGTAACATTATTTGTTGTTCATCTGATAATTTTCCATTTCCAGATGGAGATTTAAATTCAGTCGCGAAACCTGAATACCTCATATGTAAATTCTGTATGATTAGATCAGGAGATCCTTTTTGATAACCCATATTATAAGATCTTAATCTCATATTACTATTTATTTGGTTTTCACCTAATGTTGCATTTAAAAGTGCTTTTGGATAATTGTTTCTTATAAAGTTAACCACTTTTTTATGTAAGTCATACTCTGACTGTATATTAAAAGTTAACATTTTAAAGGGTTTGTGGTTATATTCATACCGTCCATTTTTTCTGATTGATGGTAAAACATCTTTTGTGACCCATCGTTTGAATTCCTTTGCTTTATCCATATCAGATCTCAAAATGAGGCTATACAGTCCGGATTCATTTATATAAATCACATGGTTATTTTTTAGGGGGAACGATTCGTTCCCCCAAGATTTGAGGTCGTTTAATGTAATTTTATCTTCCAAATCAACATGATCACGAATAGCTTTACGAGTATTTGTATACTTTAAGATGTTAGCAACAATCTTAGCACGAAACCAAATATCATCATCCTTTTTGATAATATTCAGTTTTTTTCCTTCATAAATGAAATTTTCCATATTATATACTATATTATTTTATGTTTAAATAAGATCGCCAGAAACAATTATATTTTTGGCTACCAAAAGCAAAAGACAGTATATACTGTATCGATTGATATAATATATATTAGATAATTCTCTTTAAACCATTTTATATATCCTTCAAGTCCTTGAACGGTATCCAACTGTTAAATTCATCACTATACCCCTTCCACTTCACCAAAGCTTGCTTCTTTTTATAATCTCTCCGAATGACTTTATCAATTCTGAATACCTCTTGTTTTGCTTTTAATAATTCAGGTTCATAGAAACTCCCTTGAATGTCTTCATCTCTGAGATCCTTTAGTTTGTATGTGATTGGATTTGTATGTTGTATTTCATTAACTGTGAAAATTTCCTCAGACCAATTTGGGGTATATCCTTTATCAAACACATTCCGTTTGTACTTGCTTATCCTAACCTTATCACCAACTTTGAACTTTGGTTTTTGTCTTGATGTTTCCATATCACCATACAGATTAAAGTAGACAGTTCCTTCATTCTTCTTTTTGCTTGCTTCTGCAGGTGTCATCTTTATGCTGGAATGTCTGGTATTGTTATACTGTTTCACTAATTTAGGTAACATGTCAAGATACTGTGTATTACCTTGAACAGTAAACTGTTTCCACATTTTGGTTTTGATTGTTCTGTTCCATCTTTCACAAACGGACGACTTTTCCTCATTTTCGGTTGAGTACAATGTTATTTTATTCTTATCAAGTAGTTCCTTAACATGTTTGTTGTAATACTCTTTGCCTTTGTCTGTCCAAAGATATTGTGGTTTACGCCCCTCTTTGAATATTGTTTTGAAAGCATTCATAACGGTTTCACCCTTTTTATCTTTTAATGGGACGATCCAACCGTATTTAGAGAATACATCTAAAACCATAAGAAGATATCTGTAGCCAGCGTTCCATCGACTGAATTTTTGCATCTCAACGATATCTGAAGGCCATATCTCGTCAATATGGTTTACAATTACCCGCCGCCGGGTGAAGTTACGCTTTATCGGTTTATGTAATTCATCAGCTAATTTTTCTTGCCAGTTTTCTTCACTCGACGGCCTTTCCCGTTTTTTGTCTTCCTTTGTTTTGTTACACCAAGACCTAGTTTCTGCTTTGTGTTGATTAGAAATCGTGCTGTTTGCCCCCATTTTGGCATCTGTCCATAAGGTATTTCATCCAATGACTTGACCATTTGTTTGTCACATTCAACCTTGTTTTTCCCCATGTCATAACAAATATCATGATGAGCTGCTATTTCATCGACCTTGTTGAGAGGTTTTACATTCCATTTGGTTACCTTGCCAGTATTTTTATCGTACTGAAGCTGCTCTTCCAGCGGATTATACGGACCTAAATATTTATACTTACCTGGAGTGAATCCAGCTTTTGGTCTTGGTAATTTACCAATCAGTTTATGTATATCAACACCAGCGCCATCAAGATCCTTTCTGTCGGTTTTATACTTTCTATTTGGTCTGATTTTAGTAGATAATTGATGAAGAGCTTGACTTCCGACATTTTGAATCATTGGATTCAACTTATCCAGAGCATAATCGATAGCCTTTTTCTGCAGTTTTGGGTTTCTCAAGGCTTCTGATCCATAATATCTCCCCATTTCAACAGCCTTTTTTCCCAGCCAAGGAATACCGTGGTGAATCAATAAATCAGTACCAGTCGATGCTACTGTATCTAGTAAGCCCGCCCCTTTCGACGGGCTGACCCGTTTCCCTGGTTTTGTTTCACAAATTTAGTTTTGGTGATTCCACATTGAGAGCATTTACATTTAAGCATAAGCCTCCCATTTTTAGCCTTTTCATATCGTTCACTCCCAGGTACACATTCTGTTACCTTTTTCTGTTTCACGCAATATGATCTCATATATAATATGATTAGATTAGATTAAGGTTCAATATATACGTTCTCATATTTACCAGTTTTTGGATTTTTCACCAAACGCATGACAGTACCCTTCTTTGGTTTAGTCCAGAATTTCTTGCTTGTTATACCAGTTTGTCCTGTGAAAGCACCTTTCAATATATCACCAGACCAATATCTGTCAAATACATGGTTGGCTGATGGAATTACTTTGCGAGTTATTTGTTCGGCTATTTTGGCTGCCTCGAAAGCTTTACCTAATGGATTTTCACCTCCCTTTTGGCTTTTGACGAATTTCGTCTTAGTAATACCACATTCACCACAAATACATTTCATCATAAGTCTGTTATTTTTGGCTCTCACATATCGTTCACTCCCAGGTACACATTCTGTGACCTTCTTTTGTTTCACGCAATAAGATTTCATATATATAACTTGATTACATATTTTTGAAATACTGTTCTAAGAATTTCTCATTCTTCGTCGTATCATATATATCAAATACCTGAAGCAGATCAAAATATGATTTACCCTTATTCATCTCATTCAAAAAGTACAAACAGAAGTAACCGCATGTTGTCGTCAGTAAATTTTGTATTTGATTGTTCTGATGAAGCAATGTTAAATTCTTTTTTCTCGCATGATTGACAATTTCTTGGAAGGGAGGCAAACCAAATGAATCAAAGTAATTGACGACGTTATCTTTCACATACGTGGATACCCAATGGCTACCGCTCATATATGATGGTTCAAGATTGTAAATGAATAGAGCCTGTCTATGATCGTGAGGGACGTTTTCATCTCTTGACAATACATCATTAATTGGGATATTCAGATATTTACACCATTTTATTAAATCATAATTGCTTAATGGGACATTCTTATGGAATTTCGGTTTTACAATAGAATGTTTAGAAGAGGGACGTTTTTGAATGGTGAGTTCTTGCCCAATAGTAGACCGTCGCCCTTTTTGGGAGCTTTTTTTTTAGTCCCCATACCGATTGTACCATTCGGCCAATTTCCATAAAAAGGTGGAGTTCTATACATTGGGACTAACAAACCACCATCTTGATTATTATTGGTTAGTTGTGATATAGATCTGGGAGATCTTTGTTTCGGTTGACCCATCTGAGGGGCACCTTTACCAGTCATCTTCTTTATTGCCTCAATAGCTAAAGGGACTCCAATTGATGCAAGAAGAGTACCTAAGAAACCACCTGTTTGTACTTTAGTCGGTTTTATATGAACACCAGAGCCTGTTTGTAGAGCATTTAATATATCCTTCTTTTGTTTGGTTGTCAAAAGATGTTTATATGCTATCAACTGATCGATTTTATTTTGTGGTATGAGAAACCCACCAGTTTGAACACCGATGTAAAGCTTATTTATTTAAACTATCATCAATTCGTTTCCAACTGTCTTTACTACAACCTCACTCTCGTAAAATACGATGCTATGTGCTCGGACGTTTGCTGTCGGGGCTACATTGAGACGATAATGGAGAATCAACTGTTTAGGATCTCTCGTCACTACCTCTTTCTGATATGACAAATCGAAATACAATAATCCATACAAACTAGTGAAATTGGATACATTAAGCTGTGTTCCTGAATTGTAATCGTTCTTACGAAATGCATATGACATGAGATCATTGAATATCCTGATTTTTGAATCCGCATCATATTCCAGCTCTGGGTAAAATGTATTGTTACCATACTCTAAACGACAGCTTGATAGAGAGCTATTAGCGTCAGCAGCATTCAACTTGAAAGTGTCAAACAAATACGGAGACCTTTCAGCTTCATCATTATTTGCTCCGTCTGTCCGCTGGAGATATATAAAAACGTGTTTAACGTTGTCGATAGCTGGACTGATTTGAAACATATTCTGAATAGCTCTGGTATTTGCTGACTGATTGTAGAGATCTCGCATATATGTCCAGGTTGTTGGCTTAAGAAACTCTGAAACGAAATTACTATACATGCTGTCTTTTGGGATTAATCTAGGGAGCCAAAGATACAATCTCTTTACTACAACACGACCACCGTCTGTGCCATTTGCCATGTGAATCAGTTCACTGTCTTCGTTAAATGTAAGTTCAATTGTGAGCTGCATCGGAGGCAACATTTTTCTTTCTAGCTCTTGAAAAAAGCTGTATCTGTTTAAGGGAATCATTTCGTTAATACTCTTAGCTCCTCCACCACCGTTGTTTTGTGCTGCTTGGGTTAAAATACGACGGGCTTCGAAACCTGTGTTTGTATTTGCTGTTGTATCATCAGTATCAAGATACCAGAACGAATTCTTCCCAACAGATCTACTAAAATCATCACTGTATTCAAGGAGATTTTTAACATTCGTTATTCGATGCAAATTATCACTCTCATACACAATTTTGCCTGAAGATTTGATAACCATATGTCTGATTAGACTATGAGATCCGTTTATCATAGTTATGCGATCTGCTGCAGCATATCCAGTACCATCTGCCTTTTTTTGAAGCTCTTTAGTTACTTCGAAATACCCATTAAAAAAATCGAACATAGTCGACCTATCGTTGATTGTGAATCTGTAACCTGTCTTTTTCTGGCTTTGATTGTTAGCAGGTTGCTCAATGACATTATCCAAATGGAAACGAACGTATTCATATCTTTGTAAATTATCACTTGTTCTGAAACTCATTTATATGAGTAGTTTAGATAAAATTCACTTTTTAATAACCAGTACCAGATATAAGTCTATTCAGAATCATGTTGTAGTCTTCTTGTTTTGGTTTAGTAGGTTTGGTTGGTTTCATGGTTTTATTCATTGATTGTTTAGTTGAACCGTGTAATTTTCTCATAATAAGCTCTCCGCTTTTTTCAGCTGCTTTTTTTCCCAGTTTGTCTCCAGCATGTGAAATACCAGATTCAAGCGCCTTTTTAGCAAAAGGTTTTAAAACCTTTTCTGGAACTTTACTTAACACCCTTCCAACTGGTTTTAAAATGTTATCAACAATGATCCCAGATCCTTTATGTTCATAAACAAATCGTCCAAGTTTTGGATGATAAATTCGCTTGTATTCATACGACGACATATATAACTATTAGTTAGATTAATCTCTCTTCTCTCTTAAAATCAAACTGAATGAAGTGTCACTATGATTAAGATCTATAATTCTTCGTTTGCCATCTGTTATATATATCCGAATTTTATTGATCGTATTTTTATTACACGGGTTGTACTGAACTCGCCGAGGCTCTTGTGTGAAACTATAACTCGGGGTGAGAGTTGAGGTACTGAAACTATATATAATATCTGACTCTTCACCATCGACAAGACTGTCACTTATCAAATCACAATGAACATTCAATATTTCTCTGTCTTGTGAGAGATTAGGAATGTAATCTCCAACATTTACACTACTTGTTAGAATCTTTTTATTGAAACCAATAAGATCATTAAAATTACTTTGAGTAAGATCTAATCTGTAATTTGAGGCTAGTGTTATTATTGTCCTGAATACAGTATCGTTAAACTCCAGAGTGATTGGATATTGAGGGTTTGATGAGGTTCCTGTTTTTGTTTTTTCTTTGATTAAATTGTCAAAATCAATGTAATTCCATACCCCTGGGTTGAATATAATTTCCGTCCAATTAGTACCACTATCAGACGAATATCTGATTTTCTGATTATCAAGTTCCCTTGTCACATTAAACCAAGTGAATGACATCGAAATGATTCGGTCTAGGCCGATTTCATATTGTCTGTTTGAATCGGATTACTGTATTTGATTGTGAAATCCGATGGTTTATTACCATTTTGGGTTTTTACTGTATGACTGGATAATACAAGTTGTCTATTCATTTATATGATTAGTTTAGACTAAAATAGTTTTTGTATATTTTGTTGTATTGTGACTTATTGAGTATTGAATTTCTCAACAAGATGTCGAGAAGAGCGACACCTGTGTTTCTTAGCTCTATGCTATTATTACCAGCAACCTTTGATCCGATAATCAGTTCAAGTTTTTTAATCATTTCTGTCGGATTATTGAAAAACATTACCTGTCCACCTCTTTTTGTTTTTTTCTTCAAACCAGACCCTTTAATATTTGTTAATTTTTGATTATTGTAATTTATATAATCATTAAGAACCTTTCTTGTATCTTGAATAATTTTTCTTCGATATTGAGCCTCAGCTTCAGTCATTAAACCACTATTTAATTTTTTAGTGATATCAGCCCAATAACCATTCAGTTGTTGCCGTTTCTCTTTAGCCATCTTCAGGGTCTTGGTAAGATAAGATTTCCTCTTTTTGTTATTCATATCTTCTTGTTGAAGTCGTAATTCAATATCATCATAATTCGGTATTTGAAGTTCATCCAAAACTTGATTTATTCTATCCTCCTCAAGGATTTCGTAATCAGGTGTTTCTTCTTCTTCGTATTCAGGTGGAAGATCTTCTGGTTCATACATGTATTCTGGATCTAGATACATTTGTTTTTTACCTGATGCTAAATCCTCAAGGACATCTTCATAAGATGGAGGTTTTGGAACTATCTGTTTCTCGTTTTCAGGTAAAACAGGTTGATCAAACAAATCGTCCAATCCATAATCAGGCACTTCATCATCAATAGCTATTCCATAATCTGGAACAGGTCGCTTTTTCTTTGGTAATCTTCTCAACGGTGCTTTTGGGGCTGTAAGTTCCTTTAACTCAGATGTTATAGGTTTGAAAAGTTTCTCTGCCTCAACTTCACCCATTTGATCAGATATCGTTTTTTGTTTTATTGTCTCTCTTACTGTGTTAATCTTTTTACCAAGCTCGGATCGTTTCTCAGCCATTTCTTTCCATTTTAGTAAACTCATTATATCATTTGTTTACATAAAATTTCGTATTTTGTTCGGAAAAATTAGGGTTATCATATATAAAAACGCTCGCATAGCGTGTCGCATAGCGTGTCACCATGCGATAAAATTGTATAACATAATATCATATGAAGATTCAAAATTACGACATTCAAGATGATGAAAATAACGATTTTGTTCAATTAAAGAGTTTCATGCCAAACCGATGTTTCAGGATGCTTATTTGTGCTCCCTCTGGTGGTGGCAAGACTAACCTTTTGCTTGATATGATATATAGGCTTCTCTATTTTGATAAGATATACCTTTATGCTCGCAATCTCCAACAAAGCAAATATAAGCATCTGTTGAAATCTCTTGAACCAATATCAAAATCAAAAGAGGTCGGTTATGACGTGATAGAAGCAAGTAACGATGAAATCATCCCTCTGACAGATTTGTCTGATGAAAACCAAAAATTAATCATATTTGATGACTATTTGAATACAGGTAAGAAAAATGACGAACGGATACGTGACTACTTTACCAATTCTAGAAACAAAAATTGCTGTTGTATATATTTAAGTCAAAGCTATTACGGAACTGATAAAACAATAAGACTGAATAGTTCACATTTTTGTGTTTTTGATTTTCCTTCTATAAACGAGCAATCGATGATTTGCCGAGAACTGAACATAAATAAATCAGATTATCAGAAAGCTACTAAGGATCCATATAGTTTTTTGTATGTTGATAAGGTCAAAAAAAAGGTAGCCCGAAATTTCGATGAAAGAATATAAACCATTAATATATGAGTTATACTAACGGTATCCTTAATCATGATGATTCTCAAGGACTAGGTAAGATAGGTTCAAGAGGTTTACCTGGTATTGGATTTAAATTAGATGCTAATAATGATTATGATATGCAGAATAAAAAATTAGTGAATGTAAAACAAGGAACCAATAATAATGATGTGGTTACAAAAAGTCAGTTAGATAGTGAAATAGCTAAGATTCCAAGTGTGGATACATCTAAATTCATGCTAAAAACAGGTGATACGATGACAGGGTCGCTTGTTGTCCCAAAAGACAATTACCCAGTTCAAGGTAATCTCAACAAGGTTATTAGTTATGAAACGCAAAGGGAGATATTCTTGTCAAAGGAGGAAGGAGGCTTGATGAAGCAATCTATTAACATGAACAATAATTTCATCACAAATGTGAAAGATCCAGTTAATTCAGACCATTGTGTTAATAAAAAGTATGTCGAAAATCAGCTTGAAAAAAAACTGGATAAAGGATCTGATATTGATATGAAAAATAATTCAATTATCAATCTTGATCTTCCATCAAACCAAAGAGACGCCGCATGTGTCGAGTTTGTTAACAACAGCATTGATGACATGACACAAAAAAAGTTTCTCAAAGTTGATGGCACTAACAATATGACTGGAAACTTGAATTTAAATAACAATAAAATTATTAACTTACAAACCGACTACAGAGATTCAAAATCCGCAGTTAATGTTGATTTTGTGCAAGAGGAAATAAAAGATTTGAGAAATCTTGTCACTCAAAAAATTCGTGAATCTCAGATCAATAACTCAGGACAAAAACGAGACGCCTTCAGATACTTGATGGAAGACACTGATGAATCTTCGAGTGAAAACAATATCGAGGTTTTGGGTATTGTCGATTTTCCCAATTCTCCACATCAAATTAATAAAAAAGCTTACCAACTTAAACTCTTGTTTGAAAAAAGCTCACCCTTCCAGTACCGCTCACGTCTTGGTTTTAACTTATATAAACTTCCAGTCGGGTATTACACAATGGTCGTTGAATGGTTTCCGCCGGAAATGAATGAGATAAGTGTAACAGCTCAAGGAACAACGATTTCAATTTCTGATGAAACAACCAAAACATTCGAGAAGTACACCAAAACAGTTATCCATTTTCACAGATGGGGTAGCTCACCCCCACAATTTATATATCTCGATCTGCACGGTACAGTCAGTAAGCAATCGTTATTAACAATTGGGCATTTAATTGTCTATGGTGTTAAAGAAACAATTTCAAATGTTGACCCAAGTGTCTATGACACCGCTTTTGTTATTGAAAATGGCAAGATGGTAATGGAAACGGATTTGTCTTTAAACGGGCACCAACTACGCTCTTCCATTCACCACATAAACGGTTTTTTAAATTCGACAAAAGGGAACAAAAATTTTGTTTTAAATGGCGCCGAAATAATGTCATTGCCGGGTGAAGCAATTTTGAAAAATATTGATATATATTGTACGCGTCCAATCACTTCTTCTTCTTCTCATGTCACTGTACATAGACACAAAAAAATATCTTTGAAACTCAAAACATCTTTACGGAATTTTTTTACTGGAACTCTAAGCTCTTCAAGAAATTTTACCTCAAAAAAAAGTGGGTGGTATCAGACAATAAACCCAAATTCTTTCCAAATGCCTTCGTCTGGGATTTTGGCTTTTGAACTAAATATGAATGATGATATTTGGAAAAGTTACAACGCAATTATACTTCGTATCGAGTATCAAACAAGTGCGTGATTACTTTCCACAAAAAAATTTACATTTATTATATAGCACAATGCAGGATATCCATCTGATTGGAGCATGGAATGCTTTTTAGAATATATTATTATCCCAAAAGAAATAATGAGGATTCCGAAGAAGATAATGAATAATCTAACTTTATAATATAATGAGAACAGCTATTTTAATCAACGAAATTATTGAGAATATAGAAAAAATAGTTCGAAACATCAGAAAATTATACATCAGTATTAAGAAATCGTTCAAAAAAGAAAAAAATGTAACCATATAATATATATGGATAGACGTGAAAGCATATTCAATTGGAACCATGTTTCAGAAAATTTAACGGAAGATCAAATATCTGAGTTGAAAGCATTGTACAAATTCTATCATAAAAAATATTGGCTTGCAAAAATGACATTTAAATATTACAAAAAGGCAGAACTTGCATGTAATATTGGATCTGTTTTTTTGATAGTAACTGGGACTGTAGTTGGTGGTGTAACACTAAACCCTATTCCTCTTGGAGTGATATCCAGTTCTGGGCTCTTGCTTAAATCATATTCAGAGGCTAAAAATTATAAAAGGAAGATTGAGATGTCAAAATTCGCATACACTTCGTACGAAAAAGTTTTAACACATTTGCGATCTTTTATGAGAGGACTGGAGTATAATGACAAAGAATTTCTTGATTTCGTCAAAATTCTCGATGATATAATTATCGATATGTGTCCGTTAACTGACAAATTTGAAAAAAAATATAATAAGGTGTTCATTCAACAATAGATTTTATTTTATCACCAATAAGAGACATAATACTTACCCAATATCGATTGTAAAAAGCTAATGTTTTTTTCGATTTACTAATTGGAATATTTTTGTAAGGTATTCCCATCATCTTGAATATCTTTCTCATAATGAAATTTACGCTAATCATCCTTTTCCTTGTACCATTAACTTCATTAAGAACCTTACCTATCTCGACATATATAGCATCAATCTTATGTTTCTGACAGTTTGATATTTTAATGTTATATTTTTCTTCAATATCGAGTAATATGTTGCTGATGTGGTACTCTCGATGGTAAACAGATTTTCTAATAAATTTATGTCTATTTTCATAAAAATTAACATATTCTTTCATATAATTATATCCTTGAACAATACCACAACTTAGACAGGCTAACATCCCATCGTCATTAATAATATACTGATTATCACAGCATTCATCATATTTCGGTTTTTCATTAGAATCTTCCAATTTTTGGTCACAAAAAGGACAAACAATATCTCCTGATTCTTTCAGTTCATCGTGTATATCTTTATTACAATTCATTCTATATAATAATATGAGATATTATATTTTTATGTACTTACAAACATGACGTCACGCCACAGCTGTGGCGAAATCACAAGTGCCTTAAATCTCGGCTACAAACTTTACTGACAAACTTTACTGACAAACTTTACTGACAAACTTTACTGACAAACTTTACTTCAAATACAAGTTCATCTGATATTACATGACAATCTGATGACTCATCGGGAAAGTCCCATTTCATCATAAACTTCCTGTTTTCACCAGACATGTCCAGACTTGTTTCTCGGTATGACTTCCTGTTTTCCGAGAATTTTAAACTTCCTGCAGTCTGGCGTCACGTGACGGAATAATGCGTTGGATAAAACATATAGATTTCCATAAAATAATACCATCACATAATACCATCACATAATAGGCGCCCATCGCTCTTCGAGCTCTTCCCACCTAGGCGCCTTTTGCAATGACGAATCCTCCATCCCCGTGACTTCGTCTTTGAATGTCTTGCTACGCAAGCCAATCAAATACTTTGTCATGCCGAGGATTCTATTGCCGTGACGGAGTCACGTGACGGAAAATGCATTCGGTACCACATGAAATAAAAACATATAGATTTCATCAAATGGAAAAATGCGTTCGGTACCATTTTGCCTACAGTGCCCTACGAGAGGTACTACGTACCTCTCTACCCACTGTAGGCCGGAAGGAGCCTCACTCGTCAGGACAAGTCCTGACGACTTCCCGAGCCTGCTCGGCTCCTTACCGACATGTGAAATAAAAAATGATCTCCATCTGATGGATAGTAGTTATAGAGTTGGTTCGGTAACAGATCATTTCTGATCTGGTACCGCCAACTCTATAACTACTAGCAGAAACAAGTAGAAATGATTGGAAAAAAATACGTGACTGCTGAAGGTTTAAACAAAGACAAAGAGAACTACTTTTTTGTATACAACAACTTACTTATCACGGTGGAGATCCGCGCCTTTGATTTTACTCACCTCGTAGAAACGTTTTAAAGAGCCATTCCTCTGCAAAAGATTTGTTGCATTGGCGTATTCTGAAGAAAAAAAAAAGGTTATGCAACCTATTTAGAAGCTAGGTTACGCTATCATGTAAAACTTACTGTGAACAGAAATTTCCTTAAACCTTAGTTATGCTGTCGTCAAGCTTCCGTCAGTAACTATTTTAGTCCTGTTGAATTTAAGCCTACGAACCCGTCAGTGTTAGTTGTTGGTGGAACCGAGAATACCAGCTGCAAAAGGTGTGAGGACTTTCTGATCTTTTTTCGTGGCTTCGTTGCAAAAAACTCCGCGCTAAGGCAAAGTATACAGTTTTTCCCGTCTCCATCACAAAAACTAGCTTGCCCTCGAGCGATCATTAGTTAATTCTGCCAGGCACGCCGCCTAGCCAAATTTGGGTCTGTATGTACCGAGTAATAAAAACAAAATTAACAAGCAAATACTTGTGCAAACGTTCTGGTTTTATTTTTGAATACATGTTTTGAATGTTTAAATGTTTGAATTACTGAAGACTGTCATCACTAACGAGTGTATACAGACAGTCAAAAAAATCTACACTAAGACTTCACGACGTGTAACTTAATAGTATTTATTACAATTAGGAAGGTATGTAGTATGGTAGCCCAAGGTCCTGATTCCCCACTAGTCCCCCTTCCTCCGGTAAGACATGATCGTTACCTGCTCTCTATCATGTTTACTCTCTTAGCCAAGCTTTGCAGATTAGTGACCGCTTTTAGTGCGGATCTTCTTTCTCTCTCAGTGAAGACTTCGTTTTGTTTGAAACTTGCTTGATTCGCAGCAGCTTTGGGGAGATCGTCAGCAATGATTTTCTCCATACTGCGTTCCACTTGATCCAAACGCTTCTCAATCGCCAGGAATTTGTGATAATTGTACACGCAAACAGAAAACTGAAAAGCTATGCACGCCAACAGGCACACCACCGTCAAGAAATTTAACAAAGCACGAATCCGCTCGGGCCTAGAAGAGGATGGGATCGATTCTTGCACCATTTCCAGACACTTAGATCCTGTCTTCGGAATGTGTAGATCTGTTACGTTTTTTGACACGTGCGTGCAAAAGCTGCGTCAATTCGTTCACACAGGCTGATCAGAACTAAACTGAAATGAGTTTGTAATCGATTTATAGCCTTTATTATGTTTACGTCACAGATGATTCGTGATGCAACTTGAATAATTGACTTATCCTATGGCCGCAGGGTGTACCGAATGACATGCCCCTGGGCATACTCACATATATTTCTTAACTGTTGGCTACAAGCCTCCATGTTACGGAAAAGCACCTCATATTAGACAATTGCCGTTAGCTGAGTTTTAGCTACTTCATTGCAACTGGCCTTGTCGGGCTCAATTCCAACTAACAGAAGCAAATATTCAACCAGAAAGAAACCCTCTTTCGACACATTTTGCCAGCCTCATTCCCAGGCAGGAAATCAAATGTGACGTCGCACGTCGAACTCCTGCATAACGGAGTTTATTTGGCCGAGCTAAGACATAAGACCTATGACACTGGTTTACCAGAGTTAATAAGTGCAGTTTTTCTGCTTTGGAAAACAAGTAATATTTAAAATCCATACGAAGATTTCCTGTGTAGTCCCTTATTTCTACAAGGTCACTGTGTGACATAGATAACAATTTCGCGGTTATTGTCTTCAAGTCATCATCCCGCCTCCTATAACGGTGATTTCGATGCTTTCTGTCACGACTACACTGATACAGTATTCACAATATTGCGGTCTGTTAACCCTTTAAGCCCCAATAGTGATTAGCATCAAATTTCTCCTCATCATATCAGTGCGAAAAACACACAAAGGTCATGAGAATTGAGGAAATGATCACCAAAGATGAATTCTCTTGATGACTTAACAAGTTCTCCCAATTAGTACTCAATGACACCTATGGAGACCAGTAAGGAGAATTTGAATAATGATACCGGACTTTAGCTTAGAGGGTTAAACGGCCAAATGTGCAAGTAACAATATTTAGGCTTGCAGAGGCAACACTTTTAAGTAAAAAGACAAAGAATTATGGTAAGAAATTGCTACCTCTGGTAGATTGGCGACTAGCCTGTCTGAGGCGTTTAAGGCACGAGAATGCCGATAAATATTGAGAGCGGAGAAAAAAATAAGGAAAATATTTTTCGTTCGCGTGCCGACTAACTAAACGCCCGGAACTGACTAAGTGGTGAAACTTCAAGCCGTTGTGACATTAAAATTTGTGTTAACTTGTTGTATATAATGTTGTTTTTTCAATGCTTATTGACCCAGTTTTTTTAGAACAGTTTTTCCCATAGTGTCTATTGAAGTCACCACTTCACACCCGCCTAACGTATAGGCGTTTATCACTTGGTGCACACAGCACAAGTCAACTCTCGTCCATCAACATATGGAAGACAAGGGAGTGCACCACATCGTCCTTCAACAGGATACAGCAAGGCACCATTCTGGTTGGCACCGCTACCGGGAACATACTCTGCATCCTCATCAACACAGATGAAGTCACGCTGCTTCTTGTGGGCATAATGCTCAGTCATCAGGTACCCACGATACTCCTCAGTCCATCCAGACGGACAATCATTCCTTGCGGGCGTCATCAGCGTTGAACCACGTGACTTGACGTAACAGACAACGCAAGGTGCCTCGTGGTCAGCAATGTTGTTCTTAAAAATGTGGTTGGTTTCATACTCAGTCCCGTACATGTACCCTGCGCTCTGGTGGCCATCCTTGTACCTATCATACTTTGGATTGTGTGGCAGGCAAAGGTAGTTTACGCCACCACCTTGATGAGTGTAATGTTCTCCACCCATTATGCCTTAAATAAGACAAAAATATTTTTAAAACGTAACAAAAAGAAAGATTTTACATCATAAGTTTCTCAATGAAGACATCCCGCTCATTTTCACACAGTACACACCCAAGAAAGTCTCTAAAGAATTGAGCTCACCAACTCAAACATGAGTATACGTTAAGGCCAACAGCCGTTTGAGAGATGAAGCTATTCGATGGTATTGAACGTTACTGTGCCAATTTTCTAGCTCTTCGCACCTGTTCTATTTTTCACTTACCACTGTACACCACAGTAGCGTCCCCAGAGCAGTTGGTTCGTCCCCAGCGAACGTATTTCACACCTGACAAACCCTGTCCTTGTGGTCCCTTCTCTCCTGCAGGCCCAGGAGGGCCCTGAGGTCCAACACTTCCAGTCTTGCCAACTTCTCCTATGTGATCATGGAAGAAATATTAAAGAGAATATTAAGTCATGCATACATACATACATACATACATACATACATACATACATACATACATACATACATACATACATGCATGCATGCATGCATGCATGCATACATACATACATACATACATACATACATACATGACTTTATTTTATCTCGAATTTACAGGGTAGCTAAAAAGCTAATATCTTCGAGAAAAGAAAAAGAAAGAAAGATTTACAAATAATATAATAACATTACTAAGTACTAATCATATATCTATTAATGCTAAGTGCTATGAAAGGAGATGGTTCGTATCAGACGTTTAAAACCAGCCAAAGTGGACTCCGTTCTAATGTTCTCAGGTAGAGAGTTCCAAGTTTTACAGGCAAAATACTTAAAAGAGTGAAGACCATAAGAAGTGGAAGCAGGTCTACACAACGACAATATATCAGTTCCTCTAAGAGAGTAGACCGTTGGGCGCAACGTTAATAAGTCCTTAAGATACGCAGGGTAGAAATTGTTATGGATACATTTATGAATCGTGATTAACATATTTTGTACTCTCAGATTGTAAAGTGATGTAGCTGCTGCTCTATCTAATAGCTGACTGTATGTTGATTCCCTGTCATTAAAAACCACACGCAGTGCACGCTTATTCAATGACTCAAGTTTTTCGCTATTGCTAGAGCTACAGAAGGGCCATACTACAGAGCAATACTGAAAATGTGGCAGAACAAAGGCCTTATACAATTTTAACATGGTGGAAGTGTTTACAAGCTTACGGAATCTTATCATAACATTCAGTTGATTGTTGACTTTTTTACAAATAAGCGACACTTGTTTATCGAAATTCAATAGACTATCGATAGTCATTCCCAGGAGGTCAAGCGAGTCCTTAGTGGTAAAAGAGAACTGGTGATCAGTAAACCCCAGAACCATGGCATGGTGCTTGCTAGGGTTGACAATCATTCCGTTCTCTGTATACCAGGTATTTGCCTTCCGCACTTCGCTCTGCATACGCTGGTCAAGGGCGATAGGATCAGAATCCGAGTCATATAATTGCTCGTCGTCTGCATATGCATGAAGCTTCACTTCTTTGATGACATAGAAAAGGACGTTTAAGCAGATATTGAAGAACATCGGTCCGAGTACACTTCCTTGTGGTACACCTCTTCTTACAGATTGCCAGCTAGAGTATGCATCGCCGACTTTCACCCTCTGCATCCTCCCGCTCAAGTAATCCTCAAGTAGCGCGCAAGCACTGCCGTTCAAACCATAGGCTGATAGTTTGGCAAGCAACAGCGCATGCGGTATGGTGTCAAATGCTTTTGATAGATCCATTGACACTACAGCCACCAGTTCCTTCCTATCTCGGCTAGCTTTCCAATCTTCAGTCAGCCGCAGCAATGATGTTTCACAACTGTGGTGTCGTCTATATGCTGAGATATAGTCTGATAATAACCCTTATAGAATTTTTGCAACTGAATGGAGAGCAGCCTTTCAAAGATATTATTCAAACAGGGCAGAACGGTTACAGGCCTGTAGTTACGTTTATCTGTCTCATCGTCCTTTTTGAATACAGGGGTAACTTGACCCATCTTCCACCTTGAAGGATAACGCCCTTGTACAATTGCAGCGTTCAGGATTTTTGTAACTGACCCTGCTATGGCGTGTGAGGATTCTTTTATTAAGCGCGGGGGTAGCATGTTATGACCACAAGCTTTTCGTACGTCAATATTTGACAACAAATCTTCTACTCAGTTTCGTCTTATTTGTGGGATGAAAACTAACACGATCGCTGTCTTGCTTCAGGCCATTGTTCATTAGAATGCTTTTTATGCTTGGATGGTTGCTAAAGTTTTTTCCATGTCGTGCTCTTTAATTTCACCAACACCGTCTGCAATGTGCACAAAGTGCTCATTAAATAGCTCTGCTATTTGGCATTTGTCAGTGAAAACAGTATCTTTTTCTATAAGTGTGATATCATTCGCTTGTTTAGAGTTGCTAAAGTGTAAGAAGGGCTGGTATGTCTTCCAAAATTCCCTTGGGTTGTTCGCCTGCGCCTTTTTAGAAAAGAATCCCTTATGGCTTTGCGCCTTAATGAAGTGCATGTGTTTCTTTGCGCTTTGTAACGTTCAAAATTATTGTCTGTTCTGTCCCTTGTGAATATCTTCCAGAGCCTATTTCTGTAGCGTATCGCCTTACGCCATTCCTCTGTCATGTAAGGGACTTGATTGCCCCGCACGTGAAGTTCCTTCAATGGCGCATGTTCATCAAGCACCTCCGTAAAAAGTGTCTCGAACACAAAAAGCTTGTCATCTACGTCGTCAAAAATATCCATGACACCAAAAGGAACAGTATGCAAATCAGCTAAAAACATGTCACGATCAAAATGTCTAAGACTGCGAAAATAAAGCTTTCTCGATTTCATTTTTCGAACAGTCTTTCTCAATATCACATAGACCAATGAGTGATCATCTTATCATAGGAGTTGAACAAATACTGTAATTAATTACTTGCAATCAGAATCACAGAAAATGTGATTTTTGTCGCCCACAGTATCGTGGACATTTTTATCGTTTATTTTTCATCTCAACTTGCGGACTCTTTAGGGTACATTGAAACCGGCTTTTCTAAACCCAGAGGAAGATGGTAAAGTAAGTTTTAAGGGGAACAGACTGAAGGGAATTACTGGCAATGCATCTTGGCCTCGTTTATATATTTAATTAGCCAATTTTTTTGACACAAAACATCAAGAAACAGTAAAGCCAAAAGATATACCTCTACGTCCCGTAAGTCCTCGAGGTCCCTGGGGACCTTCTCGGCCATCCCTACCGTCCCTTCCTGGAGGTAATAAATAAATAAATTATAAAAGGAAAGAAAGCACAAGAAAATGAAAGAAAAGGAAAGGATAGAATATGCACTCATCATTTTTTCAGCTTTTTCATTATTGTACTGTACACTTTTCTGCACTGCAGTTATTCAGGTTTGACAGGTTTCCCGCGTATATCGTCAATCAATGTACCGTTAAATAAGATGGTATAAGTGATAAGTACATTGTTTTTACTTAGAAGCTGTCTTGGTGGTTATCACCCACGGTAAAATACTTCAAACTAATGGCACATAGTGCCACTACTTCGTCAATTTTTTTGTGGCGTTCAAATGTTTGCCTCCAAACTGGACTTTTAGAGACCAGTTGTTAGCTGCTAAACATGATATGGTTGCTCATCCTTACAGCTTTTTGACAAATTTTTTCATCAAATAATTGTAGAATAAAGCATTTGCCATGTGTTAATCCGTGCACTGGAGCTAAAAAAAGGGTTAATGGCGGGCTCAGTACTTAATATATTCATCTGGAGATTGCAACCTTGTAAAACCTTTAATTTTTCATTAATTTCAAACGCATTTCTGCCGATGCCTATAATCTTCCTTCAGTTTTGTTGTTGTGATTTATAAAATACACAGCACAAATAAAATCTTTCAAATGGTATATATCAAACATGGTCATGTGGTTCGTAGTTTTTCAGGTAAGCCCATTTGTGGTTAGCAAAACAGTTAAGCGAAACTATAAAGTTAAAGTCTGTTAGAAGGCGGGACGAAGTAAACCAGGGCGAAAGATTCGTCCCATGACGGCTAACTGTCCACGGATCTCCAAGGATGGTATGAAATTAGAGACCCAACACAATCAACTTACCTGACGGGCCTGGTTGCCCAGCTGGCCCAGGAGGTCCTGGTCTCCCATCTCTACCATCTCGACCTGAAATAACGAGCAAAACTATACTATGAACCGTGAACACAAGAAATGGGTCAATATAACTGCTGTTTTAATTTTTTATTACCATTTGAATAAATCAGTAAATTGAGGGAGACAGTACAGCTTATCTAGCTTATCTAACTAAGTTACGTTGTAGTGTCGCAAGAAATCTTCACACAACAGACTTCTATTCCTACAGGACCTATAGGTTCACCACTACATAAATGATCGGAAAAATACGTGGCCTGAAGTTTCTGGACACAGTCAAAGAGAACTGTAAGTTACTTATCGATGGCGATCCACTTAACTCGTAAAAACGTTTTCAAGAGCAATTCTCCTGCAAAAGATTTGTTGCATTGGCGTATTCTAAAGGGAAAAAAAGAAAGCTTTTACAACCTATTAAGAGTTTTTGATCGTTTACTAGCTCTGGGTGAATAATAAATTCTCAACCACTAATAAACTCACAATTAACGAAAAGTCCTGAGCGTAGACCTTTCTCATGTAAAAAAAATTAAAGTTTTCATAAGCCTTGGTCATGCCGTGCCGTTGTCAATTTTACCTCAGTAACGGTTTCAGTCCTGTTAAATTACCCTACGTACCCGGCTGTCAGTGGAACCGTGAGTACAAGCTGCAAAGGGGGTGGGGACGGTCTTTTTTTCGAGGCTCCGCTGCAAAAAGATCCCCTTATGACAACGTCTTTCACGTCTCGGTGGCAAAAACAACAACAACAACAATAACAGTGACAACATCTTTGCCTTCGCACAAGCATTAAATGATGCTGCCAGGCATGAAAGCAAGCCAAATTTAGGTCTTCTATGTACCGAGGTTTACTTTTGTAGGTTTGCTACGTTGGAAGTCGCCGCTAGTAAAAAAAAGTAATAAAAACAAAAACTTGTGCCCCAAACGTTTCTGATTACGTTATATTTTTCAAAAAAAATGTTTGAATATTTCATTTGTTCAATTACTGAAGACTGCCATCACGAACAACTGCATACAGATCGTCAAAATTAGGATTACGAAATCTCCAGAGAGACTTCACAACGTTCAACTTAATAGTTTTTATTATAATTAGGAAGGTATATATGGTAGCCCACGGTCCTGATTCCCCACTAGCCACCCCCACCCCCACCCCCATCCCATCCCACCCCCACCCCCATCCCACCCCCAACCCTCATCCATCACATAAATCCCCGCTACACGCACTTGACATGGTATCAGGTTTATAGCGATTAACGTGGAGGTTGAACATCTTTACCTGCTCTCTATCACGCTTACTCTCTTAGCCAAGCTTTGCAGATTAGTGGACTTTTGTAGTGCGGATCTTCTTTCTCTCATAGTGACGACTTCGTTTTGGTTGAAACTTACTTGATTTACGGCAGCCTTAAATGGAGGTTCTTTAGCAATGATTTTGTCCACACTGCGTTCCACTTGATCCAAACGCTTCTCAATCGCCAGGAATTTGTGGTAATTGTACACGCAAACAGAAAACTGAAAAGCGATGCACGCAAGCAGGCATATCAGCGTCACGAAATTCAACAAAGCACGAAACCGCTCGGGCCCAGGCGAGGCCGTGGTCGATTCTTGCCCCATTCTCAGTCACTTAGATCTCGTCTTCGGAAAGTATAGATTTCTCACGATTTTTTTTACGCGAAGCTGCAAAAAGTCAAGTTCATTCACACGCGCTGCTCAGAACTAGACTGAACTAACTTTGTAATCGATTTATAGCTTTTATTATGTTTACGTCACATATGATTCGTGATGCAATTTCGCAATTTGAACAGTTGACACGTCCCATACCTACAGGGTGTCCCGAATTTAACGTGCCCCTCAACATGCTTATATTCATATATCTAAAATGTTGACTAAATCCAGGTGGACATGTTTGTAAGAGTCGGGTTTAAAGTCATTCTGCCTGTGCGATAGCCAGTTGGACCAGTTTTGTCGGGACAGTTGGTCGACCATTCTGCCAACTTTGTCGTCAAACATTTCCATGGAAGCTGAATCTTGCAGCCGGGGCTCACTAACTAGTATGTTAGTTAGTTGCTTCTCGAGCAAACAGTTAAGCAATGAAGATTGCTCGCAAGCATGGGTTAGAATTTTTTTTTATTATCGATTCCTTCAAAAAGCAAACTCAAAGCAAATAAAAAGACAGAGGAAACATGCGCAAAATTTGTGGAAAACAATGACGTGCTGAAACGCCAATTAACGGCGAGGATTTGACGGTGAATTTCTACATTGAAATTTGAGAGCCCAACAAAATTTTTTTTTAACTCAGTGAGTCGTTTATGAGAAAGAATGAAAATGAGAATGAGAGAGTGCTACGCGGTAGATCCCATTAGTGAAAATAAAGTAAATAACTAGTAAAAATTAATGGAAATCACCGCGACCTTAAAGATGGCACGAACTTTCAGGAACCCTATTACGCTACAATGCTTGAAGGTCAGGGTCAGGGCAAAATGCAAAATGACACGATCGAGAAACTAACCGGTCAACACGTGACTAGCCACCTTGCCTCATCTTGGCCGCCAACTCATGAAGACTCTGAAATAAATAACACTTTTATTCGCCTATTCAATAATCTATGCCTTATGACCAATCCCCTTCTGACTGATATCATCACACTGCTTATCTAAACCTTAACATTACCAAGCTAAAATATCAGTTCCCAACGGTTTTTCATGTCACTGGATGTAACGTTTCTTAGGGCCGATTTAGACGGTACGATTTTCGCTTACGACTGTCGTGTGCAACTTTTGAAGCGTGCACTGCTCGTGTCAGGAATAGATCGTATACAACTCGTCATTCTATCATTTTGATTGTGATTACCACTGTCGTAGGGTTTTAAAACACGTTTCAAAATCCTACGACATTTTTCGTGTTGTATGCAACTGTCGTGAAGATGTTGTACGTCTGATTTAGACGACACGATTCGTGTTGCAGACATGACGTGAGCAAGTCGAATACTGCAGTCGTAAGGAAAAATCGTACCGTCTAAATCAGCCCTTACGTGGACGAATAATCTAAACAGTGGGTATTTTACATCAGTTTTCTTGCGTTGTAGGGTGTGAACTCTTAATGGTTTGAGGGTTTTACTTTTAGGGATAGGACTAAAATCGCGCGAAGCGGGTCACATGATGCCTAATTTTTAACGGCGGGGTGAAAGGGTGTGCTTTTTATTTGTAGGCGGGTTGCGGGAAAATGTTGAAGTATATATATGTCGGGACGCGAGATCCAAAGCATCTTCGCCCCAGTCAAAACACACCATGTATGGAGGGATGGGGATTCCGACTAGTCTTGCGCTGGACGGCGGGACGGCGGGACGGCGGGACGGGACAAAGATCAAGCAGCTGGCGCTTACTTCGGTTTCCGTAGCCGGTATGAAGCGACTAGAAGCATCACAATCCCCCCTTGATGGAATGCTAGTCCATCACAGGATACATAGCATTAAGTGACTAGGAGTATTACTACTCCCCCTTGGATTGGATGCTTAGCCATCACAGGATACCCAGCATTAAGTGACTAGCAGTATCACTACTCCCCCTGGATGGGATGCTAGTCCATCACAGGATACCCAGCATGAAGTAACTAGGAGCATCACTACTCCCCCTGGATGGGATGCTAGTCCATCATAGGGTACCCAGCATTAAGTGACTAGGAGCATCACTACTCCCCCTGGATGGGATGCTAGTCCATCACAGGATACCCAGCATAAAGTGACTAGCAGTATTACTACTCCCACCCGGATGGGATGCTAGTCCATCACAGGATACCCAGCATTAAGTGACTAGGAGCATCACTACTCCCCGCTGGATGGAATGCTAGTCCATCACAGGGTTACCCCCAGCATTTCTGCTAGGATTCTGTAACAGTCAGCTCGTAGGAAAACAACACGCGATACAATTGGCTATGGCCAGAGCCTAAAGCAATAGGCTTTATCATTTAATTCGATCGTACTTAAACGTTGTTGTATTCGACATCTTTTATGTTTATTATATAATAAATCATTTAAAAGTACTTAAAAATATTTAAAAGTATATAAAAATAGTCAGAATACTCCGAACCTTATTCTTTGTGCCATGATTACACAATCAAATCACTTGCTTGTGCAAAGAGTGTGACTCTCCGTGAAAAGTAGTCGGGTTTGAGATCGCGGCGAAAATCCTTTTTTCCATCCACAAAGGCAAGCAACTGACAGAACTACGTAACTATTTTCCTTCTACACTTCGTCTGTGGACATGTTTAAACTATTAGCTACAACGTTTAGATGGGGGCATATGTTTTTTTGGTTATTTTTTCTCTGGTCGTCTCATGCTACATCAGTAGGATTCTCACCGTGCACTGGCTTGTTACATGTTTAACACACAAAGAAAAGATATCATTTTTCTCTTTCAATGTTGTAGCTGTTACATAGAGGATATTACGTGGTCGCCCGGAGATACGACATTTATCTTTGAGTGTTGACAAATATTTTAGCAGTGAGCGCAGCGAAGGAGTAAAATATTTTTCAACACAATAAGGATAACGATGTCTTGGAGTAGTCCTTTATTCGTTGAAACAATCTAATAAAATACAGATCTTACGTACATTCCAATTTTGGTCGAAAAATTGAGAAAATAAGTAGCGTTTATTTGTATTCCGAATATTATAGCAATAAGGCAAATAACTTTTTTAAATTTCAATGGCTGACTGAAGTAGCCATGAAAACCGGGATATCTTCACATGTGAAAAATGAAAATCGTATCTTTACTGGATACTAAATTTTTCGTCACTGGAAAGATCCTGGTATTTTCATCGGTGTCTATATAATAAACATGATAAAGTTTATTATGATAGCCTGTTCAGTCGCTGCTAGGGCCGTGACTTAGCTTATCTTTACTTAAAATAGTTTTTTACTCTAATGTTTATGAAAATGTCTGAATATTATAATTTGCCTGATTTTGACCCTACTTTCTTAACTGATGCTAAGATTAAACACTATGTAAGTCTTATGCAACAAAAGTATATTTCACACTGGCAACATACTATTCGAAACTCTAAGAAATTAGAATTCTATAACACTTTTAAGGACGAATATACGCCTTCCTGCTATTTAGATCTTACAAGAAAACTAAATAACAGGAAAGAATTAATTATTGATCGAAACTGGCAGATATGATCAAATCCCAAGGGATAATAGACTCTGCCCTACGTGTAAATCAAACCAAATTGAAGATGATTCAGAAATTCATTTACTTTATTTTCCATTGTACTAAATACTGTAGTTTTTGAGATGAATTTTACAAAAATATAGAGAACCAAATACCGAACATAACACAATTACCTCCTATGCAAGCCACCAAAAAATTAATGAATTCTGATAATTATTATTTAAATACTCAACTGATGAAGTTCACTTTGAGATGCTTATCTTAACGAAATAATCTTCTATCGAATGAAAGAAATGTAACGCATACATAATTGCTTTTTTTCCTATTACATGATTATGATTGTTATAAGTTTCGCTTAAGTTAAGTTTTACGCTTTTGCAATACTGTATGTACTTATAGTCATGCAAATAAAGCTTGTTGTTGTTGTTGTTGTTGTTATCTTTACTTGGTGCACACAGCGCAAGTTAACTCTCGATGCTCAACATATGGAAGACACGGGAGTGAACCACACCGTCCTTCAACAGGATACAGCAAGGCGCCGTCCTTGTTGGCATGGCTACCAGGAACATACTCAGGGTGCCCGTCAACACATATGAAGTCACGTGCATTCTTGTGGGCGTAATGTTCAGTCATCAGGTACCCATGATACTCCTTGGTCCAACCAGAGGGACAATCATTCCGTGCAGGCATCATCAGCATTGAACCACGTGACTTGACATAGCAGACGACGCATGGTGCATCATGGTCTTGGAGTCTTTTCATGAAAGGGTCGTTGTTGTACTGACCGACTTCATACTCAGCACCGTACATGTAACCCGCGTATTGTGCACCATCGTTGTACCTCTCATATTTTGGGTTGTATGGAAGGCAAAGGTAGTTCACTCCACCACCAGTGTGAGAGTAATGCTCACCTCCCATCACACCTAATTAATAAAACCAGAAACATGATATAGAGCTGTTTTCAATTGAGCGTCGGAAGTAGTTTGAAGTTTGCTTTGGTTTTGCTTTACTTCGCCCTGTGATTGGTTAAAGAATCTCACGCCACTTTCTCGACCAATCAGAAAAAAACTCAAACCAATCGCAACTTGCTCGCACGCGTTTTTCCGCGCTTGGCATTGGTTACATGTAATTGCTTCGAGTTCTGATTGGTTCGTTGGGTAATTTGTGTTTGTTGTGATTGGCTAGGGTAGTTACTTTGGTTTTGGTTTTACGATACTCATTTGAAAAGCGCTCTCATAATAGTACAAGAATGCGTCACTTGTGATAACCGGCCTGTTTACTTTCGTCCATATTTTCTTTATATTTTTACTTGTGATCGTCGAGTTCGATCACTGAGAGCTACAGTTGAGAGTACTATGATCAAAACTGCTGACTAGATCGACAGGCGACAGTGAATACTTCGCTCTTACAGCATAGTATTCTACGCCAAGAAGTAAAACGTGGGAGTGTATGCCATGCTGTCTCTGAACAGAATTTATAACCGTGAAGATATTTGACATACAGCGGAAGGAGTTCATAACTGAGAACAAAACATCAACCGAACTTGCAGAGTACAAATGTCATTTGAATCAGCACGTTTGGTCAAGTAACATGGACGGTTAACACACAATCATTTTTTGTATTTTGTTCTGTTTCATCTTTTGTATATAGGATATTAATTTAAGCATTAAAGAGAAATCAAACGCACAAGTTACAAACTTACGTGACTCGATAACGCCGATTGAGTCCACCAGCTGTCAATTGCTATTACAGAGAAGAGTTCACTCACTCTTCCAAAAGGCATTTGGCTGATGGTATTCCACTTACTCCTGCACTTACCATTATAAACGACAGTAGCGTCTCCAGAGCAGTTGGCTCGTCCTCAGCGAACGTAGCTCACACCCGACAGCCCCTGTCCTACTGGTCCCTTCGCTCCAGGAGTCCCAGGAGGGCCCTGAGGTTCCACATTTCCAGTCTTACCTACTTCCCCTGTTATCATGATAAACGTGAAACAGAACAGAATTTAAAATTGTACGTCCGGAAGTATTAGGCATTTAGAAGACGAGTGGAACAAACATTGTAATCTGTTAGAAGCAGTTCAAGAGGGCAAAATCCGGCAGCTAGTGCGACAGTTACTTTGGGCGGGCATCTCGTTAATTGATGCTTGAGCAAAAAGAGTTATAAGTTACAAGCTGTAAGTAACACGCTTCAAGATAAAAAATGAGCTAATGTAGGGCGATAATTACATAAAAAACACAGGACATAAAAATATAGACTTGAAAGGCATCTCTTCTTGAAAGGCATCTCTTCTTAGGGCAAGAGATGCCTTTCAAAGGTTCTTTTCAATTTGCCAGCATCGTAGATGTCAACTGATGGGGAAAACGTGGGGTAGAGTACGTAAATATCCAGTCATTGGCATGGAAAGAGCCATTTACTGACGTCATCTGTGATAGCCATAACATTTTAATAATAGCTTGCAAAATGTTCCTTAAATTGAAGGTGTGCTTCCACATTATTTTCATGTCTGTTTCTTTTTTTGTTTTAAACGTGATCCTAGTTGGCCGTTATGTCCTGTATATACCGTTGTTTTTTGCTTTTTATGCTGGGATTTGACGCTGTAATTTGTTTACTTTGTGTATATTCCAGGAAAACATTTGCTTGAATGAGATGGTAGACAATCGAAATTATGAACCTAGTTGTTTCGATTTTTAAATCTTACCTCTTGGTCCCATCAGTCCTCGAGGACCCGTGGGACCCTCTCTTCCGTCTCGCCCATTCCTACCTAAAAAAAAGCATATGTTATAGTATAATTTAAGCGGTGAAAAAGTGAAATTAAATTTGACATTGTTCAACGAGAATGACAATAAGCAGTTTTTCAACTGATGAACCTGTGGCCCTCGGGTCTCAGATCGAATAGAAATTTGAAAAAGTTGGTTTTTGAGGGAAGGAAAACCTCAGGACCCGAAGAAAACAACCCTCGGAGCGAGAACCAACAGCAAATTCAACCCACATGTGACACCGGGTGCGGGAATCGAACCCAGGCCACATTGGTGGGAGGCGAGTGCTCTTACCACTGCGCCATCCCCGCAACCCAAATAATGTCAAGGGACAGGAATCTCCTTTATTGTGTCCGAGCAAAGGCAACTTATAGGTTACAGGCTACAAGTTACAAGTTACAGCCTTAATGGCGGAGTTACAAGCTTTAATTTACAAAATCCGGCAGCTAGTGCGACAGTTACTTTGGGCGGGCATCTCGTTAATTGATACTTGAGCAAAAAGAGTTATAAGTTACAAGCTGTAAGTAACACGCTTCAAGATAAAAAAAATGAGCTAATGTAGGGCGATAATTACATAAGAAACACAGGATATAAAAATATAGACTTGAAAGGCATCTCTTCTTGAAAGGCATCTCTTCTTAGGGCAAGAGATGCCTTTCAAAGGTTCCTGCATAACTTAAAACTCCCTTGACAAATGCTACAGGGTTACTAACACCTTGATCAAACAACTTAGTAACACATTAATCAAACACGCGTTCCTTACAAAAATACAAACTAGCATATTGTATAATACTAAAACAATTGCAAAATATATCTGCTTTTAACATGAAAATAATTTCAAAAGTAAGCCTAGCAAAGAAAAAAAAAACAAAACAAATTTTAAAAACCGGCAGCCAAAAAACAAAAACGTTAACAATCATAAACGCAAACTCACCGGAGAGGCCTGGTTGCCCAGCTGGACGTGGAGGCCCCGGTCTTCCATCTCTACCATCCCGACCTGAAATATGGAACAAAACCATGGAAACGGATGTCAATCATGCGTATAGGGAGCACTAAAACAATTCTTTTAGGTGATTTCCAAACTTAATGCAAAATGCTGAACGCATAACTGAAGTCGACCTATGAATAAGGTTACTGAAGGTCTAAAGCGATATTAAAAAACTTATATGTCTACAGTCCGCAGAGGATGAGGTCCAAATATTTGATAACATCAAACATGGGAATAGTTGTCTTTAAGCCTACAAGATAAGGCAGTCGCTGCCAAGAAAAGCTTTTTACGTTTGGTTTCCGAGGCGGAAGCTAGTAACCAGTTGAATATCGGTTCTTACAATCGACGAGGATACCAAAGATTTATACCGATGGAAGCGTTTTATCACGTGACAAGGCAAAATGGTGTTCAGGGGCCCCCGTTTTTGTGTTTGAAGTCAATCGGTGTGACCACGGATGTAATGTTTAGCTATTTAAACGAGTAACAATTGCCGTAGAAATGAAAAATCTTGTTAAAGCATTAAAGACAAGTGCGCAAGACTTAGATAATGGTCAAAGAAACTTTAATATATGCAGTTGACCAGCAGGATTATCCTTACCTCGTAAAATTAACGTTCTATTCCACTCGAGAATCGGCCTAAAAAATGAAGGAGAATGATGAATATAGTCAGCTTTGATTTGGTCAGGTAACTCTGAGCTCCTTTTGAAAATACCATAAATAGCACAAGCAAAAGTAGTACAAGTGGAAAAAGTGCAAGAAGAAAAAAGGGAAAAGAAAAACATAGGGAATAAAACACAATACCACAAGTGCCAAAGCACTTCTCCGAAAGTAGATGCTCGTTTCAAGGGGTTTTTCCAAAAAATAAAGTTAAACAAAGTAAAATCTTCACAAAGTTATCTTATAGTTACCTTTTATTAATTGTTAGTTATAGTTAGGTGTCCCCTATTAGCGGGGGGATTTCCCCCTGCTAGTCATTTTAGACACGTTAATAAAGTTCCCTGACTCATTCATACAATTTATTTAGCTTTATAAAAATTCTATATTAGAGACGGTTAGCAATAAAAAACTTGGTTTCAGAATATAAAACGTTAACAGACAAAATTATAAGGCAATTTTAAAAACATAAAATATAAAAGACTGTTGGGAAATTAATGGATAAATTTTAAAAGGATAAATTTAACACCAAAGTGAAAAGTAAAACATTAATCTAAGCAGAGCCTGTAGACGTCACATTTTTTTCTTTTACTGTACCTAGCTAGGTCATTCTTGTCGTTATTTCTTATTCTCAACCAGATAATACGGTATACCTAAGCTTTTTGATTGACTGAATGTCTTACTCTTCCTGATCTTAAAATATTGGATTTTTGAATTAATAAGGAATTTTATCCATAGTTTCAAATCCTAGAATCACAGTAAATGACACAAGGTTCATCTTATTCATATTATTTCGTGATTTCCCTTAGATACCTCTTCGATAGCTCTTAGCCTTTCCACACCACAATATCGCTCCTCTTGAAACAAGGAGTCTAATATTAGAAATCTCTTAAAGCAAAAGACAAAATCATCCATCCTACCTGTTTTCTAGCACGCTTACTCTCGTAGCCAAGCTTTTCAGTGCAGACAGCATTTGTGGAGTGGACCTTCGCTCTCTCAGTTTGTTTTGGTTTGCAGGTGGCCTAAGTTTCTCTTTTGAGGTCCCTCTTTCAAAGAGCCACTCTACGATCCGCTCCAAATTATCCAACCGCTCGTCAATCGTCATGAATTTGCGGTAGTTATATACAAAAACAGAGAACTGGAAAGTAATGCATACCAGCAAGCACAGAAACGTCACGAAATTCCACAAAGTACAGGCTCTCTTAAAAGGTCCCATGACCGAGCTCACCTCGAGCGACGAAGAGTCCTAAACAGATCTGTTGAGGCGAAATGTCGAAAGTCAATCAACGCGCATGAAAAGCCAAACCTGGGCTGAATTGAAGACTCTTAAAGGATCCTAGTCAGGCACACCTTTGCTATTGTTTTGATCTGAAATTTGCGATCAAATTACTCGTCGAACGTGACAAAACGTCAACAGTTCAACTGGTAAAAATATAAATTGTAGCCTGAAGCTGAAATTTCTCGCTTGTTTTCGATCTTAGTGCCAGTAAAAGGGCTTTCGATTATTTTCAGCGTATTTTGGCGGCTGTCCAAAAACCTAGAACTCAAAGAATGTTTGTGTTCGTAAGCCGGCCAGCCTCCCAGTCCGCCAACCCAAAAGCAAACTATATTCAGCGAGCGCTCGCGGAATATGATTTACAAGCGAATCTAGAATCATAAAGGTTTGGAATCTTGTTTAATTGGGTATTCTTGACTTTCCCATCACCATGAAACACAAAAGGCGAATGCACGAAGGGCAGAAATGTTTTCAAAACTCACTCGATCACGCCGCTCTGACCACCGCTCCGAACTGCATTTATTTTTAATTAGCGCTAGATAAAGCGAGAACATTTCACATTCCTTTCAAATAGAAGAGACTCTTTTGTTAATAGCTTTTATTTTCTTTGTTATCATCGCACAGGATGGATATTCATTTCAATTTTCAAAATACATGAATTGCCATGAAAACAAAACGTACTGCAGCTAGCTAAGGTGTCGACTGTGGCTAACAGATCTGATTTACAAGTTTCTGTTTGCAAACCATTCTTTCTCCTCCTTCTCTGCAATTCCAGGGATTAGTTTATGGAACAATTGAAGTGCTGTTCTTAGGCATCGAAGGCTTTGAAGCTGTCGCTTTAGCGTCGCTACCGGCACTGCAGAGCGAGTCCCGCCGTCACATTTAGAAGACCAAAACATTTCAGCGCGTGAAGAACGCGCACCGTAATGAAGTAAAATGTCGGCGAATAAGCTTGACCAGCATTTCAATCTATTGGATACCTTTTGCTTGACTAGTGCAATAACCAAGAAGGTCCTTGAATAATGATTTCTTTCATAAGCTTGACTGTTTTGGTACTGCCACGCGAAGGAGAGCATAAACCCGCACATTTCACGAGAAAAATAGTAAACAACACCAAAATAACGAGCCAGATGTAACCGCTATTAATTTTTTAAGGTCAAAAAAGTGAATGAAGGCCCAAACTGGCCGTATTGGCGCGGATGTAACCGGATTTCAAGTCACTGTGAAAATATCCTGATTTTAGATGGCATAGAAAATGGCGGATTTCTCACTCAATGCGCGCAAAGCACTGTGGGTGACTAGGATCCTTTAACACTGACAGAACGCGACACTTCAAATACGCAACAATGATGATTTCAACTGTGGTTTCTGAGGTCTAATTTGATCACTGTAGCTTGGAGGAGAGTGACATGCTGAAGTATAACGGCTGACGTGACAAACTAAGATATGCTAGGCCAGTATTTTGACAGAGTTTTGCAATTACATGATTGGCCTGATAAAATCCAAGACGTGCTCACCGACATTGATATAGGTCATATAGGCACAGACACACTTTGAAGTTTATTCTCGATAATGTACTCAACAGCTGTTAGTAGCTACTTACAGGTTTACCACTTACGCTAAAATATGAACTTGTGAAATAGATGTTAAATATGCATAAACAGGTGTCTCAAAAGTTTGCTAACCTTAATTACTTTAGAGGCATATCTCCTAACTTTTACGACTCTATCTGGATGGTCGCTTTGTAAAATTAAATAAATGAAACGTCTACAAAGAAGCGAAATCATCTGATCCTTGAGCTCACGCCTCTGTATTAAGGTCATCCGTGGACTGCTTGTTCGGGAAACAGTAAATTTATAGGATAAAAGTGAGAGCCGGGTCAGTCAAGAAGCTAGCAGCGGACAGCTGAAATCAACTCAGTGGAGTGCTCAAAACGGCTTTGAGGACTGCTGTTCGTAGTGGTTAATGGTAAATTATTGGTTAAAGAAACACGAACTTTTGAATTAAGTTGTGTACAGCACCTATAAATATAATATTTATGAATACATGCATAGCTAGAAGTTTGTATTTTAAATCACTCAAAAAGATTAAGGTTAAAGAACCATTTATCTTATTGGTTAACTGGAGCGAGAATGAAGCTTTTAAAATCTTTTCGTCTTTTCATCTTTACCACTTTAGTTAATTTCAAGATCTGCCTTAAAAAAGACGGGCATTTGAGAACACTTTGAGAACAATTTGAGAACAATTTTTGCAGCAAATTGAGTATTTTTGAGTGTTTTTGTCCATACGTGTACAGTGTATCTGCATGTATGCAAAGAAACTGCCTCAAACACTCCTCACCGTTTCACCATTTTGGCTTTCCTCTAGTCAAGGATTTCCAAGGATAATATAGCTCTGCAAAAATGTCAAAAGTACTTTGGCCTCACCTCTGCAATATTTAGCGAGTGGAAAAATTATTTAAAAGAAGAAAATCAAGTTAGTGCAATTAATTTTAATTACCGGCCATTGATAAGATCACTTGCACTTCTCTCCTCTAACGGCAGAAAAAAAAGCTAAAGAATATGGATTCAGCAAAGACATACGTCAGAAGATTTATTCTCAACCTTTTCTTGTAACAAAAGAAATCAAACTTTCAACGTTTCAGTACAAAATTATTCATAACATACTTAATATACGAACGCTATTTTATACAGAATGAAAAAGTTCAGGAACCTTTTTGTCCCTAATGTACAAATAACACGTTCTAAAACCAAACACGATATTCTAAAATAGCTAAATTCTGGTAAAAAATAACCTTTTTGGTCAAATGTTTTCCATTTATGCGCTGTATTCAGTCCTTAAAGACTGTAATTATTTTAACTAAAACAGCGAATTATTGCCAATGTGAGGCTTGGGCTTGCAATATTTCGCTGATCTAGTGCAGAGTTTGCCAACAATTCATTCGAGTGTGCAAAATTTTAGACTATATTCTGCTTCTCGTTTTGAGATTTCTCTATCTTCTAACTATTGACCATGAAAATTTCCAACGTCATTTTTAGACAAACTCAAAATGGCCATAGAAAATTCCAACGTCATTTTCTTCACCGAAACCCAAAATGACCATGGAAAATTCGAACGTCATTTTCTCCACTGACGCCGAAAATGACCATGGAAAATTCCAACGTCATTTTCAGACAAACTCAAAATGACCACAGAAAATTCCAACGTCATTTTCTTCACTGAATCCCAAAATGAACATGGGAAATGTACAGCAAACAGTCAACCATTTAATTTATTTGTATCCTGTCCAATCGCAGTTTTCTTCTGGTCCGACTTTACTCGTTGGTATCAGTCTTTATCCAACAAAACTATAACTCTTGTTGTAGACTTAAGCAATTAAACACGCGGTTTTGCCGATTTGTATACCTTTTAGAAAGCATACCATTTTCAGCCATGTAAAGAGCGCGCAATCGCGCAATCTATATATTCTAAATTAGTTTCAGTAGCTTTTGCTTTCAGTCTTACAAATTATCCTGCTTTGTTAGTGGAAAGGATGGGAGCGAGAAGTAAAATAAGGTGAAACGAGGGGTGGAGAGGTGAGAACTTGATTCAAGCTTCAGTTTTAAAGGTCGGATCATGGAGTCAACGTTTAGGGGTGGGGGTAGGCAAAATTGACAAAACTTTGAACCCTCTAGGCGTTAGTTTCTTGAAAGAAAAACGCTCTCTGGAAACCCGCCATTACATAGGCCACTGTAATTGACACATTTTATTTATTGATTTATTTATTTATTTTTACATTTCGCGGATGATGAAAAGATCATTTCAAATATTAGCATAATGACGCTTCAGGGGAGATGACAGTTTGGTGCGGTTGATTTGTCAAAAATCAAACAAGCCATTCGCGCTACTTTGACAAGGTTCTAGCTTTCGCAGCTGACGTGAAACTCTTTATATAATTAGTAGCTGAAAATCAAAATGGTTGAACAGAAAATCTTCATATAAGCTGGGCACTTGATATAGAAGTTGAATAGATTATTAGACAAAAGAAGACGCGAAAATAATCGCAAGAATCGCAAGAGGGAATTCTTGTAGTCAGAACACAATTTATTTTTAGAGTCTAATAGCAAGGAAAAAACTAATAAGTCATTTTTCCCCTTCTAGAGTCTGCGTTTTAGTATCAATTCCCAGCAAGCTGGGTGTTTACGAAACATCCCACCCAGTTAACTGTCTAATGTTTAATTTTCCCAGCCAGCTCAATTCCAGCCTGTCGCGCGGGTTTTTTGTCGAGCGGCCCCTTAAGGTACTCCTGAAGAATATTGGTTAAATGTAAAGCTCCATAAGCGGCATTTGAGCTGGATGATTACGGTGGGTAAAAATTGAGGCGGGAAAACTCTGTCAGCTAAAACGGGACTTCTCGGCTCGTTCATGGGGCTTCTCTGCTTTCAAGGAAAATTTTAAATCCAAGACAATGACTCAAATAGCCTATCGGCTGCGTCATGTGTATCAGTGCATCGCATAACCGAATCGGGCGTTCGTGGCATGGAAATTACAATCCGGCCGGCCTAGCCAAACGACTTCACGCCTACCAACTACAAGGTGGTTAAATGATATTTTGTGAAACCCTTGGTTATAAAACTAAACAAACTGGGAACGTCTTCAATGATTCCATGCAAGTTATTTTTATTATTGCTTTTACCTAGGGTTAATAAACATGATCCAAAGGTAACGATTTTCCAGCTTACTTGTTAAACTAAATTAATTCAAAATGCTGTGTTTCATAGTTTCTGTTTACTCTTAAGGCAAATCAGGACAGTTTGTTAAATCACTCTTCATTTTTTTTGTGGTAGGTCGTTGTCAGCTACTTTAGAAGGCGTGACGCCTTCCTGTCACTTGGTGCACACAGCGCAAGTCAACTCTCGACCAGCGACATATGGACCACACGGGAGTGAACCACAAACTCCTTCAACGACGTACAGCAAACCACCATTCTTGTCGGCCCCGCTACCGGAAATGTACTCTGGGTCCTCGTCAACGCAGATGAAATCACGTTGCTTGCTGTGACCATAATATTCAGTCATCAGGTACCCATGATACTCTTCGGTCCATCCAGATGGACAGTCATTCCGTGCAGGCATCATCAGCATTGAACCACGTGAGCTGACGTAGCAAACAACGCAAGGTGCCTCATGGTTATGGAGATTTTTCTTGAAAGGGTTGACAGAATTGACTTCGTACTCAGTGCCGTACATGCGCCCCGAGTTCTGATAGCCGTTTTTGTAATACGCGTACTTTGGTTTGTTTGGAAGGCAAAGGTAGTTTACTCCACCACCGGTGTGACCATAAAATTCTCCACCCATTATACCTGACAATAATAATAAGTAGGAAACCAGCATGAGTTGATCCTGTAATTACTCTAAAAATGGGACATTAAATTAATGTGTAGTTGTTTTGTTATTTTCTTGTCAAAAATAAAATGCTCAAAAAAATGTCAAAAAATGCACTTACAACACAATTTAAAATTCTGTTCAAAAAATAAGAGCTTGAAATATTATCGAGTTTACACAGTTTAATCCTCGTACAGATTAATTAGTACAGATTTGGTCAATACCTAAGGATTCATTACATGGCCAAAAGAACACCAAAGAACCTCAGAAATGAGCTCTTCACGAAACTCGTCAACATCTTAGTTTGTTTTCTTTTTCTTCTTTCTCTTCGAGGCTTTAAACTGTTTTGTTTTCCCACTCCATCGATCGATAGAAAGAAACTACGGAAAATATTTTTCTTGTCCATGTCAAAACATACATTAGCGGAAATTGCAAACGAAACCATTCGTGATCCGGTTTCAGAGAAAGTTTTTTTCGTGCGGCAATCCTGAGAGAGCAAGATAGCTCTCTCTCTCTCTTGCCCGTTAGGGTAGCCAATCAGAACGTAGGGTTTTGGTCATCTTGCCTGCTCGCACAGCCAGCCAAATAACAAAACTGCGTAATATAAAAATAATAATAATAATAATAATAATAATAATAATGATGATGATGATGATGATGATGATAATAATAATAAGGTTCTAATAGGCGCATTTAAGATTCGCAACGCGCTTACAGTATAAACTAAAATATACACCCGTTCCATCACGTTAAACTGACCAGCTATTCTTCTGACATTTCGACTTCATATCATTTTATGACGTATTTTATATTTATTCTGGGCATGCGCACTTTGGGACACCTTTTATTATTCTGTCATTCGAATGAGTGTACTTTTTATCGCTCTTGAATTATACAATGGCAGAAAGAATTTAGGGCTTTATTGACGGTGTTTAAGAACCAAGAAATATGGGAGCTCATGATAGCCTGCGAACGCAGACGTATTTCCGGCTGTCGTTTCCCTAAGCTCATGATCACTTGAACACTGAATCAATGTAAAACGTATGACACAGAATGATGCATAAGTTAAGCTGGGTCTTCCTTACTGCTTTCAATCAAGTGAGGCTCAAATGTACAGTCGGTTTAAGAGGAGTTTGTTTTTTCTGCAAGAGAAAGAGAGCTCCGAAAGCGGCGTGGCTGCGAAAGGCTTATTCTAATTTAGGTTGGTTTCCATCCTTCACTTAACAGGGTACCACAAATGACAACTTTTCTCGGAAAGTTATCAAGCTCTTGTGGAATATTAACAGTATTACTCTTACCTGACTCCAACACTCAAGCAGACTGAACGAAACATTTGTACCTTAAACAACATTTTTAAAACGTTCTTTCTCATTGGAAATATAACATCACAGAATATTTTTATCACTGCATGATAGCTATCAAATTCTGTTTTCTAGAATGTTCAGTAAGTTCTTCAATTTAAGTTCCTGACAGAAAGATGCTACAATTTTCCAAAATAATCCTGTACTTTGTACAATTTCCCCCCAAAATGGTGTAATAAAAACACACCTTATATCTGGAAAATATAGCTTTTAAGGGAAATTAAAGTAACCATTTACTCATTATGTATACTTTTGTAAACAACCTGAGCACCACTAGGACATGTGGTTCTTCCCCAGCGGACATATTTTACCCCAGATATCCCCACTGCTTGTCCTTTTTCTCCTTTATCTCCCTGTGATCCCTTCTCTCCAGGACTCCCAACAGCTCCCTGGTCTCCTTTGGATAGAAAGGTAAAACGTTTTCAGAGATAACTAGGTTTTGAGGTTCCTACCTAGTGCCTACAAGCCTAGAGAATTGTTCATAATAGTTTGTACAACGGTTTTAACTTGTTATGAACTGTTATTCAAGTATATCATTAAAATGTTTTCCTCGTAATGTTACCCTTCTGGGGGGGGGGGGTTACAGGGGCAATATAGCTGTAAATAGGTATTACGCGCAACATTCTTTACAGCTGCTACTGCATACCTTTCGGTCCTGTTTTCCCTGGGAGTCCTGGTGGTCCCACTACCGGTTGATTTCCGTTTTTTCGACCATCGCGCACTGAAAAGCGCAAAACAAAAACTAATTACTACAGAACACCTTTAAACCTCATCACTATTTATCTGTCGATTTGACTCTGTTAAGGTGTGCGGTCAAGACGTGATCTCACAAACCGCTCTCTGTATAGCAACATTCATTGCAATGGTTTTAATTTTATACTGCACCATTTTAGTTACATTTTCAAGCACAACAACTGACTATAGTAAACCGTTCGCTTAATTTCCCAGTGTTTTCCTAAAGCCTTCACTTGTTTGTTTTGACTAAGCTTAAAAACGTAGATCTCGGATGATAAGTTCTATTTAGTGTGGTCTACTGTTGTTAATGCTTCTAGCTGGTCATGGAGGGAGCTAATCAAGGCGTTATGTTCTTATATACTAATTAACAATAACTTATTTTCAGTGTGGGATGTTTTTTTTTTGGGCCTTCAGTATGTACATACCAAGAAGGTAGGCCGAAAGCGAAGAGTCACTTGACTTGGATGGCACTTGCAGCAGGGCGTCAAGTCTGCAATAAGAAACAGTTGTATTGTGAGTTTATCTGTTTGTATTACGCGGCAAATGCTTGGCACGAGCCCCAGTTTCCTGAGCCAGGTGACTCGTAATCTTGCTCGTTCTCTGTGCTGCTGCTGCTTCTTCTCCTTCCTTGCTTTGTCTTCCTTTTTCTCTTCAGAATTTGAAGCGTTTCTTGATGAAAACTATTTCCAACTCCATTAAGGGCGACCTTTTGCAACTCGCACATTTTTAAGCCTACATGCAGTACTCCAGTACGGATTTAAAGGCGCTGCCGCTTTCTCTTCAATTTTAGAAAGAGTTAGTTTAATAAACTTGGCCTTAGTTTTTATTAAGTCTCTTTCTCTTGATTCCTTCAGCTCGATCACTGAGTTGCAATAAATATTCCTGTTCAGAGATTTACCACGGTTCCTCCTTTGCTCTGTTCGTCTCTCTGCCACTTTTTGGCCGATTCTCTTTGAAAGCCATACTCTTCAAAGTGAGCGTAACTATACTCTGACGAGCTGGTTAATTTGGCTTGTAACTATTTCTCAATTTCGCAGCGTTCGCACAATTCTGTGTTTTGTAATAATTTTGAATTGACGCATGTAGTCCGGTAATTATTATACCGATTAAAATAGACTGACTTCATTAAGACTTCTCAAATGGTTCTCAAATGAAAACTAACCAGTTCAAATAACTTCTTGAGGATTATTTCGAAATTTGGTATAGACTACTGAACTTCAAAAGCGTACCTTTCTTCCATGGCCTTCAGTCGTTTTTCTACTTCAGCCAGGCTAGAGGTCGCATTATTTTTAACTGCTCTTCGTTCTCGGTGCAGCCGTTTTCCAGCAGCTTCAGGGCCATCAGCAGACACTCGATTGGAGCTTCCAACTTCTCCTCTACGTAGTCCTTCAGGAGTTTCATCCAGGCCAGAAATGTGAACCAGAATGGTACAACACATTACCAACACAGCCATTAAACGCAGGCCAACGCGAGGATTTTCTGCCGGGAACATCTTCATAGCGAACTGATCAGTGGGCTTTCCGTAATCCGCTGTGATTTTAATCTCACGAAAAGAAAACAACAACAGCCTTCTTTCTCTCCACCAAAAGAAAGTTGTGATATGCAGTCGATAGCGAGAGATATTACACTGAGACACAGGCGAGAATTTTTTCGCGTCTGTGACATAGCACTATATAGAACAATACTTCGTGATAACTTTTACTAACTATTATTAATCCCTGAAAATATCAATAACAAGCGGAAGTAAAGTTTTATTGATGTCATTTAGTAAAGTCAAACGGAGCAGGGTATTCGAGTATATTGTTCAGATTATTTTTCAGAGGAAGGTACAGCCATGTTCAAAGAATCGTATTCGTTAAACATCAGGTGTTAAGTGTCATAAAGGAAGATATGTTTTACTGATCCATTTGTATCACTATAAAGGAGGCCTTTAGCAGTCGTGATCTTCAACCGAGAACACTGCCATGGACAACCAAATAAATGCTATTCGTTTTAGACCTTAATTCATAACAACATCCGGCTTTGCTGTTACTGAATTTTCAAAGTCTCTCTATGAACACGCCAATGATTTATGCTGTTGGAAGTTAATTAGTTGAAATAAAGTGATCAATCAACATAATCGAACTTTCGGTATCAGGTAATAATTGTTTGTCTGCTTTCACTGAAAACCCAATGCACACCAGACTGTGCAGTCTGTGGGAAGATTTCAGTTCACGTACATGTATATCCGAGTTATCTAAAACAAGGCCTATATTTCCGAAATCAAATTCGTTCCTAAATTTACTGATTAAGCTTAAGTTTGCGTTTATAATAATTGTGTTTTGCACTCAAAGTAAATTAAATGAAATAGTAATGTTTGGTAAGTATTTTCATGAAAACAAAACATTTGATGTGTTTTTGTTTGTTTGAAATAGCTTAGCAGTTATTTCAATTTTTGTACTGTCTCAAGGAAATATGAAAGAACAGCTAACCGTGTAAAAAATGACTGCCAAGTTTACAGTAGCAATAAGCGCTGTACAGTAACCCAATCTCCGTAAATACAATAGAATTTACTTGAAAGTAACCGCACTATACACAGTGAATATTTGTGGACGTGGATATGGTATTAGCACGAGTCTATTCGGTTTAAGAATTAGTTCAGAGTTGTCGTGAAAATCAACTATTAACCTGCCGTTCTACTAGAGGAAGTATAGTTGTAACAGTCCAAGTCAACAATCTGAGCTGAGACGTTTACGGGAATAGTCCCAAAATAATCAACGGTTACGCTCCGGCTGAAAATAGTCAAAATCAACTTAACGGCAAAAGCGTGTAAGAAGGTATAAAATATTAGGTGTATTTTGCATCCACAATCGACGAAGAACTGGCAGGCGCTGTATGTAACCACAGCAAGCAGTTCAAACTGCAGTTTAATCTGCTAACTCAGACATATCTGCCTGACGTGTTCATCTGTGTACTTTGAGTGTATTATGACTGATGGTTTCTCCTTCCTAACTCTGACTTCTCCGCCGCTCCGTTCCTAAAAAAAGATAACTTTCACTAAGACGTTAAAGGAAAGGACCAAAAACTGGTATCGTTCGGTTCACGCAGGAGTCAATTACAGTCCAACCCTGATTTACAGACACCTGTTTTAAAATACGGACACCTCGCTATTATGGCAAACAGATTTTTTCGTTCCCACTCAATTCCTTTCCCCATATATTTTACGGCTCTAAAATTAAACACAGTGTAAACAGCTTACTTCCCAACGTTACCCTTAACGACGGTGTTCGATTGTGTATGGTTTCAGTCGTAATACTGAAACAATGTTTTTATGAAGGTTCCTGATTCGTTTTAAGACAAGATCGCATCATGATAGCTAGCGGAATTATCAAAGAAGTTTAAAGGGGCTACGTCACGAGGATTTTGCTATTTTAGGTCAATTCTGTGCTAAAATCATTACCTAGTGCCTTTACTCATACACAAAGTGCTCCTTTAATACTATGAAGAAGATATCAAATGAGTTTTATCAGTGACAGCTCACCATAATAATTTTTTTGGTGGTTTTTGGGAACATAGCATCAAAACTTGAAAAAATTGGCCCAATTTTTTCAAGTTTCAATCCATTTCCATCCTTGCCATCAGTAGCAACAGGCGACAGGAAACAGTTTCAGTGGCATAAGATAGTCTTTAATAACAAAGGTAGATCGTTATTTTTGGAATTCAATTGATGCGAAGCTAAGACACTTTTTAGCTTTTTAAAAAGATACTAAAATAGCGTGACATAACCCCTTTAACTGGGCATGCAGAAAGCATTGACGGCGTAGTGGTAAGAGCCAGTGTGTCCAACGGGTTCAGCTCGACATCAAATGGCGTTTAAATTCGATTTCTGTCGACTTTTCTCTTTCTTTAACTTCCTCTGTGTACAACAATTTGAACTGGATATTCAGTGGCCTAGACAATATTCCACACGGATCAGTTGACGGATCACACATCGTCACTGAGCCAACGGGATGTTGCAACAGCAAGCTAGAGCGAAACAACAATGAAGCCCGAACAAATAAATAGCACTCCCAAAGTCAATTTGATCTACAGTGTAGATATTGGGCTGCGACTTACAATACATTTTTTTCCAAGAAATTTTTTTCATCAATATATCAAAATATATGCAAATTCTAAGACATTTCAAGATAAGAAAAAAAATATTTACACACATGTCTCTCATCAGAACAATTTCGTAACAGTGATCAGAGATTGGAGTAACTAAAAGAGATTTAGTGGACGAGAAAGGAAGGTTTTTGGAAAGATCGACATGCATTTAGGCTTCCCTGAAATCAAAAGGGTATGGCGTAACCGGTGTACTATATAAATTAACTCCAAGCCTCTATAACTATACTATCTGCGTTCCGAATTTATGCCTATTTAATTCATAGCTTCATGTTTGTCTTTCGGTTGGTTAATTCCACAGAAAATGAAGAGAATTTTATTACTAGTCAGTGACTGAATTGAATTTTCATTACGCTGTTTGGAAAACAAATTGCACGCCTTGATAATAATGCTTTCGCCGACAATTTTTAAGACATTCACATTTGTTAACAAACAATCGCAACCAGCCGGTCTAAACATTTGCATGATGAGACAACTTTTAACTTAGCCATTAAAAACACGTTATTTTAGCAGTTCCTCTCACCATTCGTAACAAAAATTCTCTTAAATAGAAGAAAAAGACAAGCCGGATGCTCGCATTGATATCAAATAGTTGTCTTTTAATTCGTGACTGAGCAGATGGGAACCCTTATCCTGAAAACCAAAGCTCGGTTTGTTAGTTTCAAAGGAATGTTCTTCGGAAAAGCAAATATACAAGAACTTATAAAACGTAGTGAATGTTGCCAACATAGTTTTTGATCCGTGACTAGAATGGCTCATCAGATACTAACCCAAAGAAATTCTGTATAAACTACAGGAGTTGAATTTAATCGTTAAAACTGATCTCTGTATAAATCAAAACTTTTATTTTAATGTCAGGGAATAGAATAGTAAAAACAGAGGCGAGTTAGAGCGCGGCAGACTCGTCAAGATTTTCATGCGCCTAGCCTGACACAAGTGTGGTTTGCTGCGCCTACGGCATATCAGATATATTCCTTATTAGCCTAATTCCCATACTGGAGAATCCACTCATTTAGTAATTGGTGAACTGGTCGGCGTTGTGATCAGAAATGATGTCTTTGCCAATGATGGCAGCCTTTCAAAGGTAAAATGAGAAATACTTCTACGTTTTCTTATTTTAATTTATCCTGAGTAAGCACCTCTGGGCATATGCCGGGGCAATGGTTAATGCGTTAGGAACTTTTGATGATAAGAACAATTAAAATAAACACTTACGTTCGTGGTAGTCAAGTCCCATCTTGTTTTGCAGTTTTGTAAATTTTTAATCAAACTCGTCACTTGCTTAAATCATGACTCAAACTGGAAGGGTCCTGTAAAGCAGTAGGGATCTCTGTGGAAAGCAAGTCAACTCCTTCACTGCTCCCTGGAAAGACCTTTTGCTCGAGCTTGCTAATTCTGTCGATCACCTTTAGATAAATGAACACGATCCCAAGTAGAAATCCAACGATACAGAATATAAACAGCAGTAACAAAGCCAAACGCGACACACGATCATCAAACCGTTTCCCTGAAACCGTTCGCATCCTTTTCCCGGTTCAGTTATTAATCGAAGCGTTGTACGCGTGTTAACACAATTACGTATCGCGGGTATAAAAGTATTTAATATGCAAACATTTCTCCAGACGTGTCAAATAGCTGATAGCTACTGTTGATTTAATTTACTTTTTAGCAAATGCAAAAAGTGTTTTCTTTTGACTTTCCTTAACCCTGGGAAGCAAAAGGGGGTAGATGCCACACTCCCCCCATAAGATTTTTTCTCACAGTCAATTTTCCAAGAGGATTTATCGTCTGCACCTGCCACTTTCATCAGCTGTGCGCACATCCCTTAAACACATTTTGTCACAAGTCTGGTGAGAATCGGTTGCTGTGGTTACTTGATATGATGAAGCCGTTTTGAAAAAAAAAAGCGTGTTTTCGCCCTTTTTTAGGTGCAAAAAGTACACAATGTTGACAAATAGCAGCGAAATGTTTAATTATGTCATATTTTACAAGTCCAGTATCAATTCTGCCTTTTTTAAAATCCTAAATTTGAGTAAAATCCAAGATGGCGGCCATTTTCAGTGCCCCCCTTGTACCACGGTGGGGCCCCTTTCCTCGTACGTCCGAGAGCAAAACCTCTGGATATCCGCAAACGGGCACTTTGATTGGCTCTTTTGTAACAGGCTTTCAGCTCATATCTTGCACGTACACAAGCCGTACGAGGTAGGGACAAACAATCTTCTTTTATTAAAAAAGGTTCGTTTCATTGCCTAATAAAAGGGTTTTCTATATAACAAAGGAATTGCTCCAATCATGTGCGACTCAGTTTCAACCTCTCAATTCCTCCTCCTCTCCTTCTCATGTCCCGATCCTCTTTTCCTCTATTTTTCTCTCCCCCCCCCCCAAGTTTGTCCTATCATGGAGGACAAGGTGGCTAACTCAGTGCGTCAGAGCAGGCAATCTTCTTGATTAATTGGCCTACTTCAAGATGGCGGCCAATTAACGTCTTCGCCAGAAAAAAAAAGAGAAAACCGCTGTTTGAGCAATTCAAAAATTGGTTGGATTCAATTCTATGATTCTTCTATAAATTTACACTACCGAAATTTCAGTTTCTTCAACTAGGCTTTTTTATCATATATGTTGTGTCATCATGACATTGTGCTAAAATTGGCCGGATTCACAATAGAGACAAGAAACCCGTCCAAGACGGGTTTCTCGTCTGTGACAAGTTTCCCGCCCTAGTGTGAAAACGGGAGTGGGCAGGTTTTTGACCAGAATTTCTTCAAATTTACCCTTATATTTATCCCTCTGAGTCGACGAGACTCAGAGAGACGACGTAGACAGGTCTTCTGGTCGAGTTTTGGGAGAAAACTGCGCCGAATGGACTGGAACTAGGACGAAAGCAAAACACTTTGGGAAACCAAAATGGCGCCGAAGAAAAGAAATCGATACAAAAACAATTAATGGGCTGAAAAGCAGTCAAAACTCTTTGCCACTGTTCTAGCATGAACAGAAATTAGAGTGAAAGGCCTTTTGCGCACGTACTCAGTGGAAACTGTAATCAACAAGTTTTGTTTCTCAGCAAAGATTTCCTAGAGAAACGACTTTTAGAGAGACACTGAGTTTAAGATAAACCTCGAGACATTCTTACAATACACTTGTCCGAACCCTTTCTTGCTTTCTGCTGGCCGGGTAACCAAGCACTTCTCCCAGTACCTTGGCGGAAAAAGTCGGCCTCTCTAACCCGTCCTAATGTGAATTTATGTCGGTAAGGTTAGACGAGTTTTGAGTCTCTTTCTAATTCAAACTAGGACGGAAAACTCGTCAGACGGGTTTCACGTCCTCTAGAGTGAATACGGCTAATATATAGATTTAGCCAAGCCTAAAAGCGGAGCCCCCCTTTTTGTTTTGTCTGTTTTTTTGTTTTGTTTTTGCTGGCAGTTATTAATTTGTGAAAATACTCTCATCCAAGTCGTTTTATTAAAAAAAAAAAAAAAAAAAAAAGGAAAGAAAAAAAAAGAAAAAAATTCTTGCTCCCGCTAAGTGTCGAACCCGGGTCGTCGGCGTGAGATGGCGGTAACTGGTCCACTAGACCATGGGCGTTTGACATTATTTTAGAAGTTAATTTTAATACTTATTTCTTTCTTCGTGACAAGCTGCCTATCAGCATGAAAATGCTGGTGTTTTTCCCGGCAAAATGTGTTCGAAACGCCGTAAAAACCATGGTTGTGGACAGAAAAAACCAAAAAGCACTAGCTCTGCTATATTTGGCGTCGAAACTGCTGCGAAAAGCTGCGAACTCAAGCGGTGTGCCGACCGAGTTTGAACAGAACCGACGAGGCAAATTTGAACTTTTTGCCTGAACTTTATCGCCGAATTTCTTTTGCCTAGATTGAACTTTTCCCCTTCCACCAAAAAGACAACTGAGTGTTCTTTTGAACTTTTTTTTTCCATTAACAAATTTGTTTTTTACTTTTGTTGTCTTTGCTTGTTTTGCTACAACGCGGGTCAACATGCGATTTCGCGCCAAAAACACACGGGATTCAGCACAGGGTTATATCTAGTGTAGGAAGTGTATTGGTATCCCTGTGGTGCCAATTCTTTTGTGAGTTCGATTTCCGAACCAAATCGAACGAAATCGAAATTAAGCGTTCGATTTAGTTCGATTAAGCTCGGAAATCGAATTTGTAGCTTAAATTTAAAATAAAGAAATTGGAACCTAATGAGCTAGTAAAAAGTTATTGATTATTCCTTAAATGGTTTGGAATAAGTGACTGGACACGGTATCGTATAATCTTTGTCTTTTATTTGATCCTAAAGAAACAAAACATAATATTCGAGCAATCTAATACGCCCGGGAATATATAGTAAGCCATTTATAAAATCGTATGCGGGATCTAATTATAAATACTCAAATCCAACCGTAACTGACGCAAATTACTTTCGGCACTCAAGTGAAAACTGCATTTTAGAATAACAGTTTGCGAATTTGTACTTTATATGATTAAACAGTATAGCATTGCACATGGGGAGGAAGGGTAACAAATGCCCGGCAAATGTTGAGATACTCTGAATCTCGGGTCTAAAAATAAGTATGGAAATAAAGGAAACATAACTTTAGATGGCTGGATCGATTGACGCATTTATATTCCCCGTGATAATCAAATGATGGAAAACCGAACATTCGATTTTGCTCGATTCAGATCATATTGTGATAGGACGTAAGCCGCTCGCTTAGGTATCGTTCGGCGACAGAACTAAATCGAACCTCATCGGACTTTATCGAACGTTCGATTTGGTTCGATTTGCATTTATTTTTTGTGAGTTCGATTTCGTTCGATGACCGAACAACATCGAATTTAATCGTTCGATTTACGTTCGATTGGGTTCGATTGAGTTCGAAAACCGAACGTTCGATGTGATACGCCGGGACTCAAATACTGAAACAAATAATACAAATTCCGGCAACATAACTGGAAGGAGGAAACCCTGATGGCTATCTACAAGCATGCAACTTAATCCCCAGGGTATCAACCAACACTTTTCATTCAACTAATTTATTCTTGGTTGTTATACGTTGCCTTTTTCCTCCCAATAGCGTAGCTCCACCGTTCTCCATATAAACCAAGCGCAACCTACCCTTACTTGATTCGCTCTGACCAAGAGCTAACGCTCGAAACGTCAGTTTTCAATTTGTCTAGGTGGCCAATTTACATTTTCCTTTCCTCCCATCACGGACTCAGGCTAAATTCAGAGTCTTCAAAGGAAAACAAAAACCCAGTTTTTGCAATATTTCTTGGTTTGAAAGACTGTCGTGGTTTTGAAGGCGTAGGAAAGCACTGATGCCCTTCGCATTCGCTACCTTTGGCCTTAATCATTTCATGAAAGTCCCCGAAGCGGCCTTCTCCATACAAAAATGGTGATTTGGAGGCTGATTTTTAGCGGAAAAAAACCAGTGCGATCCGATTATCTTGCGTTAATCTGAGGTAAAATCTGGAATACGATGTTTCTCACCATTTCTATTCAGGTGGTACTCATTTAGGTCTCAACAAGAGGCAAGATCCACTGAAAGGTGTTCAAATCCTATAATTCCGCCATAAATGAAAGAGCACCAAATGGCCAAAACGGGACTGAAATAAGACTATAAAGAGTAAATTGACCGATCGCGTCACTTTAAATAAGCAACGATGATGATTTTATTTACGGCCTCTGAGGACTAATATGATCACTGTAGCTTGGATGAGAGTGACATACTGAAATATAACGGCTGACATAACAAACTAAACTATACCAGTGTTTTCAACATAGGTTTGCAATTATATGATTGGCTATATAAATTTCAAGACGTGACTGCAACATAGTCATTGATATAGGTACAGACACGCTTTGAAATTGATTCTGGTTAACTTACTCAGCAGCTGTTAGCTACTTAAAGGTTTGTTACTGAAATGAACTTGAAAATAGATGTTTTAATATATTACACAAACTCGTGTCTCAAACGTTTACTGCCTTAATACTTAAGAGGCATATCTCCTGAGCCTTAACGACTATATCTGGATATTTTTTTTTAATCATATCGCTACTCTCTATTTTTTGGTTTTTTGGAATTCACCTTGTGAATGACTTAAATCGCTTTGTAATTAAAAATGAATGAAACGCCTACAAAGGAAGGAAACGAAATCATCTATTCCAGAGCTCAAGCCTCTGTACTGAGGTCATCCGTAGACTGTCTGTCGGGAAACAGTAAATTTGTAGGATAAAAGTGAGAACAGGTCAGTCAACACAATGTGGTGGACAGCTCAAAACGACTTTGAGGACTACTGTTCATAGTGGTTACTTAGCCCTACTGAAAAATACTACTAAAGGAAAGGACGGGAAAAAAAGCGAATAAAAATGTTTGTAGAACTGTTAAACATCAGTCCTTTGAGAATTTCACTTGTCGCAGGTTTAAGGTGGCTATTGAAATATCCCTTTCTGTAAAAGTCTGGAAATTAAAAGAAGAAGGATTACGAGATACGAATACGGCAGCTATGAAGTCTAAAATTATAAATAAATACATAAAATTTTGCGTTTTATAAAACCCAAAAAGTTTAAAACGAAATATGAAAATAGTTTATCACATTCATCTTTTTACTTGACTGGCTCAAGAAAGAATCAAATCAAGTTTTTAAATCGTTTCGTCTTCTGATATCTTCTCATCTTCACTACTTCCATAAAAAGGACGAGCATATGGGACTAATTATCTGTATGCAAAGAAACTGACTCAAACATTTCTCACAGTCTCACCAGTTTGGCTTTCTTCTGGTCAAGGAATTTTTCAACGATGATCTAGATCTCCCAAAATGCCAAATAGTGATTTTTCCCAAACTTTCTGCCCTAGTCCTAGTTGTGTTGTTTTCTAAAACACGTTTCAGCTTTTGGCTGAAGAAACGTTATTGAAAGCAATGAAACATGGTTTTCCCATATTTTACATGCAGGTTTTATAAAGCATACCATTTTCATACTTGTAAAGAGCGCGCAATCGCGCAATCTGCGTTTTAAATTAGTTTCTTCAGCTGTAGCTTCGTTTTGAGTCAGTTATAAATTGCCCTATTTTATTGGTCGAAAGAATGGGTGGCACGCGCAGAGGAAAAAGAAGGTAGGACGGAGGGGGGAAGAGGTTGGAACTTGGAGTCAATTGGGTTGGGGATTGTAAGGAAAATGGACAAGGATTTAAGCTTCTTGTCGTTAGTTATACCGGTGTATATGCCACTTTACTGGACACGTTTTAAAGGAAATAAAATGGTTGTCTTGCATTTTGCAGACGATAAAGCGGACATTTCACATCTCGATAATACTCATCTAGCTCTACTAGTATATATATGACGGCTTGGTGTGTAATCTCCCTCTTGCCCACTGGGGCCCGCCAAAAGGGGAGGAGACGGCTGACATTTTCAGACTATTTGGTGCGGTTAATTTCTCATAAACAAGAAAAGCTTGTCGCGCTACTTTGACAATTTTCTAGCTACTGAATTGTGTGAAACTCTCTACTAGCTGAAAATCAAAATAGTATAATACAAAATCTTCAAATAAAATGGTCATCTAATATAGAATTTGAACAGAGATTATTACAAAAACGAAAAATTGATTGTAGCGTGGAAACTGTTCCAGCGTAAACTGAGGCTCGTTCATGGGGCTGCTCTGCTCTCTAGGAACTCTCAATCGCAGCCAAACTGTTTGGAAAATTAATTCAAGACAATGACCGATACAGCCCATGCTGCGTCAGGCGTGTCAGTACACCACATACCCGAATTGGATGTTCGTGGCATGGTAGTTGCAATCCGGTGTAGCCAAACGACTTGCATGTTAAGATTAAAAGCAACACCAATACCAAGCTGCACGAGATGGATAAATAATATTTTTCCGAAGCATAAAAAAAATTAAGCAAAAGAAATGTTGTCAATGATTCCACCTTATTTTTATTATCGCTCAAGCATACCCTAAGTTAACAAATATCATCTACAAGGTAGCGAGTTTCCCGTTTACTGACCAACGCAAAACTATTTCGTCTAGTTTCCCTTTATAGTTTTAGGACAAATTACGACAGTTTTTTAATCACTTGACTCCTTTTTTGAGGTAGTTCGTGCACAGCCACTGTAAAATGAGAGTCTTCCTGTCACTTGGTGCACACAGCACAAGTGAACTCTCGACCGGCGACATATGGACCACACGGAAGTGAGCCACAAACTCCTTCCACTGAGTACAGCAAGGCACCATCCTTGCTGGCTCCGCTGCCGGAAATGTACTCTGGGTCTCCGTCCACACAGATGAAATCTTTCTGGTTCCTGTGGCTGTAATATGAAGTCATCAGGTACCCATGATACTCCTCGGTCCATCCAGAGGGACAATCATTCCGGGCGGGCATCATTAGCATTGAGCCACGTGACTTGACAAAGCAGACAACGCAAGGTGCATCATGGTTATGAAGACTTTTTTTGAAAGGGTCCCCGCCGTATTGATTGACTTCATACTCAGTGCCGTACACGTACCCAGCGTTCTGATGGCCATTTTTGTACTTGTCATACCTTGGGTTGTTTGGGAGACAAAGGTAGTTTGCTCCACCGCCTTGGTGATTGTGATTTTCTCCACCAATCACACCTAATTACATTTATTAAAAAAATCAGTAAAGGTAAACTCAAGCCTGTTCAAAAAGGCGTTAAATGTTTTTTCTTCCTTTTTTTATTTTATCATCTCTTTCTTTGCAGTAAACAAACTTACATTTATAGAAAATCCATTTTTGTAAAATTTATATAGCCACTCAACTCTCTGTTTCAAAGAAAAGTGCCTCGAGAATGCTTTGAAGTACCATTAGGCTTAACCAGTTTAAGACTATCAAATTAGCTGAACCACTTTAATTTTGTTCTTTTCAGCGGTAGCCCCGAGGGTCGTCTTAGATTATTCTGTCTTTCGATAGACTGTTGTTTTCGTCTCCCTTGAGCTATACAATGAGAAAGGCGAAATCAAGGTCTTTTAAAAGCAGTGTGACGATAACTCTTAGTTTTAGTAGTTTCACTCAACATAGACACAAACGAAATTTCCTTACGGACGGCTTTTGCCTTCAGTCATCTGCTTTTGGAGATTTATACTTATAACTCTTCTCTGACTCCAAACCTGGTGCAGACTGAATAACGAGTTATCTCTGGCGGTCGTTTTGTAACTCAAACCACATTTTCAAGAACGTACCGATTAATATTTCTACAACTCATGACTGTGAAATTCTGTTTTATAGAATTTTCCAAGAAGTTCTTCAATTCATGTTTGTGAAAGACTGATTCCTCTTATTTCCAGAACATTAACATAACCTAAAATAAAACCTTTATTTATGCACGATAAAATTTAAAGCTCAAAGCTTGTGGAATCGTGCCTAACTACCTACCTACCTACCTACCTACCTACCTACCTACCTACCTACAGTACATTACAATAAAATATATGCATGTAAAATACTTTATACAAAGCGAGATGAAGATCAGCTTCTTCTACAATTTACTGGAAACTTCATTTAATATGCAGTACGTTTTTGAAGCAATCATTTTCTCATCCTTATACCTTTGTAAACAACCTGAGCACCACTAGGACATGTGGTTCTTCCCCAGCGAACATATCTCACCCCAGACGTTCCCACAGCCTGTCCTTTTTCGCCTTTATCTCCCTGGGATCCCTTCTCTCCAGGCCTCCCAACAGCTCCCTGATCTCCTTTGGAGAAAAAGTTAAAACGTTTTATGTGTTAACTAGCTGAGTGCATACAAGTCTGGCGAATTTGTTTTCTTCATAATAGTTTGTCAAACAGTCTTGATTTTGCGTTTCACTTATTGTATACCATTATGATTTTTCTCAGTAGTTCAATTCTTACCCTTTGCAGGAAGCTACTGGCACATTCTTAACAGTTCGGCTCTTGCATACCTTTCGGTCCTGGAGGTCCAGGCGGACCCATTACCGGTTGTCTTCTGTTATTTCGACCATCTCGCACTGAAAAACATAAAACAAAACAAAAATTACTACGTAACACCTACAGACCTCCTCAGTATCCAGTATGCTGTTTTGACTCAATTATCAAGTACCGTCGTTAAGTAATTGGTTTCAGGCCGTTATATATGATTCTACAGAAACCGAGATAAGCTCCGGCCGTGTGGGCCTCCTTGGCTCGTGAGCGACTTTACCTTACCTATATATATGATTTGACAAACTGCTTTGTATAGCAACGTTCATTGGAAAGGTTTTAACTCTCCACTACACCATTCTAGTTACATCTCAGGCACAACAATTAACTATGATAAACCTTTCGTTATTTTCCTAAAGCCAGTACGCATGTCTGTTTTTGTAACCTGGTTGCTACTATGCTTGAAAACCTTAATGTTAAAAGGAGCTTTAAAATGTTTCACCCCTGGTTCATTATGATCTTAAAATATCCTTACAGAACTTATTTTCAGGGTGAGATGTTTTGCTTTTTTCGCCTTAAGTATAATACCAACCAAGAAGGTAGGCCAAAAGGGAAGAGTCACTTGACTGGGATGGCATGTGCAGCAGTGCGTCAAGTCTGCAATGAGAAACAGTTGTTGTATTGTAATTCTAAGCTGAAAAAAGCTTCCACGGGAGTGTGGTATTCTTGGGGAAAATTGTGTCTTACTAAAGCAAGTGGTACACAGGAAACATCGAACTGATAGTTTGAAGAATCTCCAGTAAGGAATGAGGTTATAAGTTGCGCTTCCGTTGTGAAAAAAAACGCATTTCGTTAAGAAAAGTCACAAGACGCCAGTTAAGAGCATAGCTGATAACTGAACAAAACTTTAATAGTCACAATTCGAATTTCTTCATCTTGTCAAAAGATAAGAGGCCTTACCGTTTTATAAACTTCTTCTCCATTTCTTGAAATCGTTTTTCCATCAAGCTTGTGCTTTTGTTGTGCCTGTGAGAAAAAGAATGTGAAGTTTTACTTCCTCCTTCAGGTTCTAACTATTATTGTTATTTTTTGAAGTGCTATATCGTTTGAATGGTGCAGGAATTAACATAGTCTTCTAGATGAACTTCAGGATCCATAGAGTTTTTGTCTCTTCGATTTTCATTGCCTCAGTTCAGGTTTCTCTGTTATAACTTTTCCGGTGACTTTGCCACATGCAATCAACGTTTCTTTAGTATGTCTAGCGTTAATTCCGTGTTTTTTTGCTGTCCTCAAGCCACTTAGGACCATGCCAGACTGATTAAAGATTGCAAATGTTCACTTCTTTTCTTGTTGCGAGACATTAACTTGTAGCTATCCTTTGTGTCATTCAAACACCTCCATAATTCTGATTAATTAAAGGTTGTCAGATGATTCAGTATATACTCAGAAGAATACAGTAAACATTTGTCTAAAGGATTTCCTTTTTAAAAGGGAAACTGTTCTAATATTCAATGATTTCAGAATTCACGCCAGCAATCTTGGAATCCACAAATGTTGCAATTTCTGCGTTTCTAGTAAGTTTGAGCCAAATTCCGCCATCCCCTCCCCCCCCCCCCCCACAACCCTGTAATGTTTTATTTTACTTTCTTGCCAAGCTGGGAGATTTGTGGAGCCCTCAAGAAAATTAAGGCATGGGTCCTCCAGTTATTTTACAAAAAAGTAAGGGGGTGGTCTAACTTTTGATGAATTTAACATAAACCAGAGTAAGCTGAGGATACACTTACAAGCTGAAAGTTGAAAAATCTTAAATGTCTTTTGGGGTCATATATTGTCACGTGACCAATTAAGGCTATTTTTAGCTCAAAAAACTTTTTCACAAAATGGCACCACTTTTCATAATTTTCTGGAGGTTGCAATCATCTAAATAATGTTAAGGCTACTAGTAGCATCAATTCTGTGGCCGGGCCTTTGAAAAAAATTTAACATAAAATCCTGAAATAAGAAAACAGTTTTACGAGGGGACTGGGAACTAGTACAAAACAGCGTTTATTTACAAAAGTAATAAAATATTTCACAAAGTCCGGGCACAGATCTTTTGTCGTTGACGTGGTGACTTATTTAGTAGCGGCAGAGTTGAATGACTGTTGGCATAAAGTGGTGCCATCTTTCTTCAAAGATTTTTTTCGATTATGTGGCTGTAAAAAGTCGCGTGATCTTATTTGCATACGTCTTGCCATTCGTTATGTTAACATTAGCGAACTTATAAGTCTGACAACTTTTTATCGTTTTATGCCTTAATCCTCAAAAGATGGACCACCCCCAAACTTTTCCGTGAAATAAAAGAGCACCCAGGCCTTAATTTTCTTGAGCCAGACAGAAAAGGAGTCGAACCATGGAGCCGTCTTTTGTGTAGGTCCCTCCAATTTATTTATTTTAATATTGCAAAGTCAATTAGACTGCTTTATTCAATCTTGAGACCTCCACCAGTGACATCTGTGTAAATGATTTGATCACTTTTCTGTTTCGTACGTACTGATGTGATGTAAAGCACTTAATAGATTTTCTGCTTTTCTTCGTTGTAGTCTGAAGTCTTGCATTGTTTACTCTAGTGGTCCTTCTAGTCAGGTCTGTTAGCGTTATGATCGTGCAAATTCGGACGATGGCGTCAAATTTGGCATGGTGAGTCTTCTGGGTGTCACAAAGGATTTTAGAAGGGTAGCCACGTGATCGGAGTTCAGGAGGGGCGTTACGGAAGTCATTTTGAAATGTCTAATTTGTATATGAGACGGTCAGCGGTATCCTCCTAAAAACCTTTTTAAAACGACGAGATTAGCAAATAAAGGGCACAGCCTCGAGGCTTCTAAGAGAATATGGAGTAGATTAATTAATTATTCTCACTTTTCAGGAGTTTACACTGCTTTATTTTTATTTCAACATGCCGCAAGCGAAGTAGCGGGGATTGTTCATTACTATTTCGCCATTTTTTCTGTATGAACGGGAAGCCAGCGTGAGTAATTGATATGATCGAGGGCGAAAAACCAAGGCGCCAAAACTTCTAAGACCTCCACATATAGTTGAAAGTTAGCTTCGCGCTCTGCTTTAACAAATACAAGAATGAGCCTTTCTAGACGGAGAATCAAGTCCCAGAACTGAAAGGTTGGGCATCTTTCAATCATGTTATATACGCGTTACCTCTCCATTCTTCGGTATAGGTATTATGATCTCGAGAGTTAAACGCGTCTAGCTGCAGCTTCGAGAGCGCCAATTCAGTGACTTGGTGTGCATGTCTGGTCCTTGTGAGATGACATACCGTCAGAAATGAATCTGCAGTTCCCGATGGCGCCACATCAGAGTCTGACAAAGCAGTAGTCCACCCAGAGCCTTTCAGAAGGTCACCACAAAGGTTCCACAGCGCCATCTCAATATGCAGGCCACCTAGCATGATGACAAATTTGTTTTCCCCGTGCGTGTCCTACCATTTCCACTGAACTTTCTTGGCAAGAGCGTACAGAGGCTGATCGACTGCAATAACACATATTTGGCCTGGATTGAGATAATCTACTGCTTGGTGCACCACACTCATGCCGTGTTTAATCATCCATGCCGTAGTTGCTTTCTAGTAAAGCAAAGGCATCAAATCTCCGATGTTACCTTGCTCGACTGTAGATTGAGTGACCGAAGCATGATAAGCCGCCCAGGAAATCTTATCGTTCTTGTCAAGATTTTTGTCGAGTAGCGTAATGTTGTGTTCAGACCACTGTGTCTCTTGTAATATGGCGCTATCAAGGTGCCCTGTGGTGTAGCTGCTTGTGTCTGTGAAATTGGGTAAAAGAATCTCTCTATCCTGGAGGGATGCAGCTTCCACCGTAGCGTGCCTTTCTGGGAGTGAACAGTCTGTACTTAAATGTAAAGAAGATCCTCGCAGTTATTAACGCAACTTATGCAGTTGCGAAAAGAAAGCCTGAAAAAATCAGGCTTGCCGGGATTCGAACCTTGACCTCTGCGATACAGGTGCAGCGCTCTAACCAATTGAGCTAACAAGACAACTGGGAGCTGGTCATTAAATTGGTTCGTAATATACCCGGGAAAGATGAAGATGAAATTATAAGTATATGAAATTCATATATTTGAACTGCTGAATGAAGAAATAAATGTAAAGAAGATCCTCGCAGTTATTAACGCAACTTATGCAGTTGCGAAAAGAAAGCCTGAAAAAATCAGGCTTGCCGGGATTCGAACCCTGACCTCTGCGATACCGGTGCAGCGCTCTAACCAATTGAGCTAAAAAGCGAACTGGGAGCTGGTCATTAAATTGGTTCGTAATATACCCGGGAAAGATGAAGATGAAATTATAAATATATGAAATTCATATATTTGAACTGCGGAAGGAAGAAACTTTTCGCAACTGCATAACAGACAAACAGGCTGATCGAAGTTCCATGAAAAGAACCCTGCCGGTGTAGAGGAGGGGTTGTGATCAAGATTGTCAATTGCTCCAGTAGTAAACAACCCGAACCTTTGATTTAGTGGGCAAACTAGACCATCTTCTTCAAACTGGTCGCACACGGCTGTGGCTAGTCCATTGGCGAGTTCTTCTACTCTGTTATAGGAAATACTCAATCCAAGGCGGTATAAAGCATTCACGAGCGTCTTACTTCTGGCTTGTGTATGCACATTCAAACCAATGGAAATGGGCAGAGGCTTGCGTTCGTGTGAGTGTTGAACTGTTTTCGTCTCACTGGAATTCCTTCTTTTCTTGCTGTGGAACAGAATGAGTTGCGCAATAGTGAGACAGGCCTTTGAGACCTCCGATTCCTGGTCTTGAATACTTGTCCCATTCAGTACCATAGACATAAGGTCAAGCAATTGGGGTGGATCCGATTCCTGCTGGCATCGGGATGAGAACTGTCCATTAAATGTAAATCCTTGTCGGTAAAAATTTGCTGACGGACCATTTTCGCAGCCTTCGAGAGGATCAGATTGTATCTACGATTATTTGTGACCTAAGGATTGACATAATTTGCCTCTGACCGGCGGTAAAAGGCAAGGACGTTATTCTTCTTTGCTTCTAGGGGAAAAAATGGAAACCCGGTAAAGTTTCGACGAGAAAATCGTTCGTACTTTTTCCCTTATTAATATTCTGGCTCCAACCTTTCAGTATTGTTTACACAGTATGTGAACGATGAACCAAAGTCGCTTAAATAGCTTTAAATAACTCAGGCATATTAAGGACTGGGTCATTTAAGGTAATTTAAAAAATGAAGGGGGATGGTCTATCTCAGTAAGTATGCAACCTATTGATACGAAATTAAGCAAAGAGATGAAACTTGTTACGGAGGATCATTTTGATTAAGAGTTGTCACAATAGGGACCACATGACTGATTAAGGTATCGAATTTCGATATTATTCTTTAAGCGAGATGCAGGAGAACTTATGCAAACCTAACTTACAAAATGACGTCTTAATAGTTTTTCTTGCATTAAGTTCTACATGAAATTAACTGGAAGGCGTGTCCAGGTTACGTGTTCATTAAAATGTCAAGTTTTTGCTGTCACGCAATAGCCATAAGACCCTCATCCAGGGTAGGGAGACCATCTTTCCAGTTACATTTGGAGAGTACCTCAAAAAGGTACAAACGCAATCACTTAAAATTCCAGGTAAACGTTTTTTTTCCTAGTGTGCAGAAGCCCTAAAGGACAAAACCGGAAGTAAAACCTTAATTAGTCACGCTATCTGTTGCCATGGTAACTTCAATATCAAAAATACTATATAAACAGGATAAAGGCCACGGCCAAGTCTCATACTCATCACCTGTTTTCTTTCGAAAATAGAACACCCCCATTCCTTTCTGGAACAGATACTTGCAGACCCAGTCCTTAATATACCTGAGAAGCTCAAATCAGCACACAAAACCAAGAAACACAGAATGGACACAAACTAAAACAAGAAAGGAACTCTATTTGCGAAAAACAAATTATTTTACGATTCTAAAAAGGTTTTGTTAAATTCCCATACAAATCCTTCTATTTATCACCATGCTCGAACAGTGAGCTTGGGTGACCTGTGGTTCCTGGAACTCAAACGTGTTGTTCAATCTGTTTTGCCAAATGCATCGGGCATTAAAGGGACTGTGTCACGGCTGAGTTAAATTTATTTTATTACGTTTTGCCAAAAACTGGGCATGAAACATAATGTTTGCACAGAAATTACTTCTATGGATCTAAATGACAAAACCACAGCTTCATTACAACCAAATGTGTCTCCCGGGCGTTATAATTTAAAAATACAAGCAAACAAGATTAACTTTGAAAACTGTTCAGCCCAACAGTATTTCAAAAACGCATATCGCAATCTGCTTCAATCTTCGTCACTTTTGGCCATCTGTACCTCCTTTTGTATTTGCTGTGTTATTGACATGTTTCTTTACAGTTTTAAGCGGTTATTTTCAATATTTCACCAAATTTGATGACCATTTCCTATGCCTAAATTTGGCCAAAATCCGTGACACAGTCCCTTTAAGACACGAAACAAAACGAAATAAATACTGAATAACCTTAGATACATTCATCCAAGGATGTATAAGTTAAATCCTGGTACGTCTTAAACTATTTGCGATTTAAAATCCCCACTCAAACTGGAAGGTGGACACCGCCGCTGAAAAATTAATATGCAAATTAGGTTTAACTAAAAAGCCCTCTCAGCGTCTGTCCTGGACCTCGATTTCTTGGCTACCCACCTAAACTCGTAGAGCAAACCACAGTTACACTTTGTGCAAATTTTCATGCCATCGTCCGGAACTGCACGATAACGCCCATTTTTTGCGTTAGCAGACCAGACTATTCTGACAATAACAGCAGTGTCTTACTTGCGCCGTTAATTACGAACTTGAGAGGGATAACAAAATGTTTCATACCACTGAAGGTCTTTAAAAAAGTGTTCTCCCCAGCGTATATGGGTTTCGCGAACTATGGCAGCGCTCTTTGCATTTGACGAAACTGGACTGTGTTGTTGGTAGATAGCGCCCATCATTAGTTAGAGTTGGTTTGTTTCTGTCTAGAGCCTGGGGCTGGATTCACAAATTCACGATTTCAGAATTTGAAGCGTTTCTTGATGAAAACTTAAGTTTCAACTCCTTCAAAGACGACCTTTTGCAACTTGCACATTTTTGAGCCTACAGTCCTCCAGTACGTCTTTATCGACAAAGGCGCTGCCGCTTTCTCTCCAATTTTAAAAAGAGTTAGTTAAGCTTGGCCTCAATTTTGTTAAGTCTGCTCCTCTTGATTTCTTCAGCTCGATCACTGAGTTGTATTCATGTTCAGAGGTTTATTAAGGCTTCCTTTTTGCTCTATTGATCTCTTCTGCTACTTTAATTTGTTGACAAGAAAGCGTCGCTTTGTTAGGAAAATGTTCAGCCGTTTTTCTTTGAAAGTTATGCGCTTAAAGGATACTCTGACGAGCCGTATTAATTTGGCGTGTGACTATTTCTTCAGCGGTTCGCAACGTTCGCACAATCCCCTTGCAAGTGATTAATAATATTGAATTGAGGCAATCCGTGTGATAATTATACCGCTTAAAATGGACTGACTTCCTCAAGACGTCTCAAATAGTTGTTAAATGAAAAGCAACCAGTTCAAATATCTTCTTGAGGGTTATTTCGAAATTTGGTATAGACTACGTCGGAACTTCAAAAGCGTACCTTTCTTCCATGGCCTTCAGTCGTTTTTCTACTTCAGCCAGGCTAGGGTTCGCATTATTTTTAACTGCTCTTCGTTCTCGATGCAGCTGTTTTCCCGCAAATTCGGGGCTGTCAGCGGACAGTCGATTGGAGCTTTCAAGTTCTCCTCCACGTAGTCCTTCAGGAGTTTCATCAAGGGCAGAAATGTGAACCAGAATGGTACAACACATTACCAACACAGCCATCAAACGCAGGCTGACCCGAGGATTTTCTGCTGGGGACAGTTTCATAGCGAACTGATTGGACTTTCCGTGAATCGCTGGGATTTTAATCTCAGGAGAAGAAAAAATAACAGCCTTCTTTCTTTCCACCAAAAGAAAGTTGTAATATGCAGTCGATATCGCGGGATATTACACTGTGACATAGGCGTGAATTTTTTCGAGTCTGTGACGTAGCATTATAGAGAACAATACCTCATGATAACTTTTACTGACTAATATTAATCCTTAAAAATATCAATAACACGCGGAAATAAAGTTTCAATGATGTCATTTTGTAAAGTCAAACGAAGCAGGGTATTCGAGTATGTTGTTCAGGTTATTCTTCAGAGGAAGATACGGGCATGTTCAAAAAATCGTATTGGTTAAGCATCAGGCATCAAGTCTCATGAGGCAAGATATGTTTTATTGGTCCATTTCGATCATCAACTGGCATTTAGCAATCGTGAGCTTCAACAGAGAACAGTCATGGACAACCAATCAAATGGTCCTCATTTTAGACGTTAATTCACAACTCCTTTATGCTGTTGGAAGATGACTGATTAGTTGAAATAAACCGAAACATACTTAATCTTTCAGTAGCTGGAAATAACTATTTCTTTGCTTTTACTGAAAATCCAATGCAAGGCCTAATTTTATTGACGCCTGTGGGGTAATTTCAGTTCAAATGCAAGTACATCCGAGTTATTTAAAACAAGGCCTAATCCGAAATCAAATTAATTCCTAAATTTCCTGATTAAGTTTACGTTTATTGTTGTAGTTTGCACTTGAAGTAAATTAATTCAAATAGCTTGTAATATTTGGGACGTATTTTCATGAAGACAACACATTTTTAGCAGTCAATTTTCAATTCTTATGTCACGGAAATATGAAAGAACAACTAACTGTATATTAAACAAGACTGCCAAGTTTACAGTAGTAATAAGAGCTATACAATAACCCAATATCTGCAATACAATAGACCTTACTTGAAAGTTACCGCACTATTCACCGTGAACATTTCGAAACATTTGTTTACTTGGATATGGTATTAGCACGAGTCCGAGCCATTCAGTTTGAGAATTAGTTCGGAATTACGAAATTGACGTAATCAACTATTTATCTGCCGTTCTAGGAAGTATAGTTGTAACACTCTGAAACTGTCTGAGCTGAGAATTTTAAGGAATAGTCCCAAAATAATTATTAACGCACCCTCAAAATAATCAAAATCAACTTATATAACGGCAAAAGCGTGTAAGAAGGTATAAAGGTATGTTTTGCATCCCCGATCGACGGAGAGCTGGCATGCGCTGTATGTAACCATAACAAGCAGTTCATGTTGCAGATTTTAAATCTGCGGTAGATCTGCCTGACGTGTTCATCTGTGCACTGTGAATGTTAAATAACAGATGGTTTCTCGTTCCTATCCCTAACTTCTCCGTCTGTTATCCTAAAAAAAGATAAACTTTCATTAAGACGTTAAGGGAAAAGTCCAAAAACTAGTATGGTTCGATCGGTTCGTGCAGGAATCAATTACTGTCTAACCCTGATTAATAGACACCTGCTAATACGGACACATCGCTATTATGGGCAGATAGACTTTCTCGTGTCCGCTCAATTTCCCCATATAAATTCCGGCTCCAAAATTGAACAGCTTAATTCCCAACGTTATCCTTAATGGCGGTGTTCGATTGTTCTATGATATGGTTTCAGTCGTAACCAAAAAGTTTTTCTATAGCTATTTTTGTAAATGAAGATTCCATTTGTTTTAAGACAAGCACGCATCATGCTAGCGGAATTTATTATCAAAGATGACGACAGTGTGTCCCGCACGGGTTCATCGAATGGCGTTTAAATTCGATGATTAGCTTGCAATTCTCCGATGGATTTCTCCGGGATTTTCTGAAACCCCAACAAATAAGCAGCAGTACATAAAAAAAATCGCCTCTCTTAAAGTCAAACTGATATGGAGACATTGAATTGCGACGTACAACTGACATATTCTGATCCATCAAATATAAACTGTTTTCATCAAAATATCAAAATGTATGCAAATTCTAAGAAATTCCTAGATAAGTAACAAAATATTTAATTTACACACATGTCCCACCAAAACAGATTCGTAACAATGATCAGAGATTAGAGTAACCGAAAAGGAGATTTAGAGGCGAGAGAGGAAGTTTTTCAAACGAGACATGGATTTAGCGTTTCCTGAAATTAAACGTGCATTGGTGAAACGTACTATATGAACTCGCTGCCTCGAGCTCTAGTACTGCTTTCTGAGTTCTCGATTAATGTATATATTTAATTCATAGCTTTATGTTTGTTTATCTTTGCACTGGTCATTCCTACAGAAAATGAAGAGACTTTTATTATTAGTCAGTGACGGAAGCGTATTTTCATTACGCCGTTTAGAAAACCGGCAAATTGCAAGTTTGATGAATGTATTCTCCGAGACATCCCCATTTGAGATTTTTGACAAACAATTGCAAACAGCCGGTCTAAGCATTTGCATGCATGAGACATTTTTACATAGCCATTAAAAACACGTAATTTTAGCAGTTCACGTCTCCCTGATTCGTAACAAAAATTATCTAAAATGGAAGAAAAAGACAAGCCGATTTATGTTCAAATTGATATCAAATACGGTCGGTCTTTTAATTTAAGACTGAGCAGATGGGAACCCTAACCCAGCTTAAAACCAAAGCTAAGCTCGGTTTGCTGGTTTCAAAGGAATTTTCATAAGAAAAGCAAATATATAAGTGTGAACCTACAAAACGTAGATCTTGCAGGTTCACGCACAGTTTTTTATACGAATTGAATCAGATATCGTGAAATAGTTCATCAGATGTTAACAAAAAAAATCTTATAAACTTCAGGAGTTAAATTTAGTTATTAAAAAAATGATCCCCGTGTATAAAATCTTTTATATTTATATGGAAGCGAATTGAATTGCAAATACAGCAGCGTGTTGGAGGACGGAAGACTCGTCAAGATTTTTAGTCGCCTAACCGACTCAGGTTTAGATTGCTACAAGTACGGCAGATCAAATGGATCCCTTACTGATTAAGCCTAATTCCCATACTGGAGAATCTACGCATGTAGTTATTCGTCACTGATTCGTGAACTGAACGGCATTGTCTGATCAGAATTTATGTCTTTGCCAATGATGGCAAATACTTAACGTTTTCTTTTTGTAATTCATCCTGAGTACTAAGCCCGTGCACCTCTGACGCCTCTGGCCAGGGGCAATGGTTCATGTGTTAGAGTACAACTTCTAATTCCTTTTTACTGTCAAAGCTAGGAACTTTTAATGATAAGAACTTAACACAGTAAAATAATCACTTACGTTCGTGGTCGTCAAGTTCCATCTTGCTTTGCAGTTTTGTTAATTTTTAACCAAACTCGCCGCTTGGTTAAAATATGTCTCGAACTGGACGAGTCCTGTAAAGCTGTAGGAATCTCTGTGGACTGCAAGTCTACTCCTTCGATGCTCCCTGGAAATATCTTTTGCTCGAGCTTGCTAATTCTGTCGTTCACGTTCAGATAAATAAACACGATCCCAAGTAGAAATCCAACCATACAAAATATAAACAACAGTAACAAAGCCAAACGAGACACACGATCATCAAACCGTTTTCCTGAAACCGTTGGCATCCTTTTCCGGTCCAGAAATTAATGGAAGTATTGTGCTCGTGTTAACACAACTACATATCGCGGGTGCAAAGTATTTATGCCAAAATTTCTCCAGACGTGTTAACTACTTGACATCTACAGTTGATTTTAATTACTTTTTTAGCCAATGCAAACAGACTTTCCTGAACCTCAACTTAGTAGCGGGGGGGGGAGGGGGGTGGAAAGTGGTGGATGTTACCCCCGTAAGGTTTTTCTTAAGTTTTTCCGTGGAGATTTATCAACTGCGCCTACCGTTTTCAGTAGCTGTGCGTATATTCCTTAGACGCATTTGGCCAGAAGTTTGAGATAATTGGTTGCTATGGTTACGATATGTGACGTCATAAGTAGCGTTTTTGAAGAAAAAGTGTGTTTTTAACCTTTCTTTTAGATTGGACAAGTACACAATTTTGACAAAATTAAGCAGCGAAGTGTTTAATTACGACTTGTTCTACATGTCCAGCATAAAAATTTCAATTTCTGCCGTTTTAAGATAATTTCTAATTTAGGGTAAAATCCAAGACGGCGGCCACTTCGGTGATTTCACAGGCTTCAGCAGCACCGCAACTCATAACATATACCTCAACTGGTAGAGCACATCACAGCCTTTCTACAAAAGGTAAAATCTTTTCGATAGATTGTAACACGACAAAAACCCAGGGAGTACATCAATTCCCCCCTTTGTACCCCGGTGGGGGTGTAACTTTACTTTGCATCCAAAGGGTTATATACCGAGAGTAAAACCCTGGATATCCGCAAGCGTGCTTTGATTGCCTCCTTGTTAACAGGCTCATATCCTGCAAGTACAGAAACCTCACGAGGATTCTTTTATCAAAAAAAGGTTAACGAAAGAACTGTTTCAAACATGTGCGACTCAGTTTCGTGGAAAACGTTTTAATTATTCAGCGGTTTTTACTGCACCAACTTGTCACTTCCTCCTCCTCTTCTCCTTATTTACCCCCAGAAAGAGAGGAAATGTTATAACCGTAACTCAAATTTATTTTCAATTCTGGAAAACGTAAATATGAATCACAAAATATTAAATTACAATTAAATTGCTGGAAATTGAATAACTCGGCTTACTTTTAAAACGGTTGAACTCAAGTCGTTAACCAATTTTCAGAACATATTTTGTCCAATTCCTATTTTAAATATTAGGGGCCTCCTTCACCGGTATTATATCCCAAATAAACGTAAAAAATGAAAAAGCAGTCATAAAGAATATACGAGCAAATAATGAGGCTGTGACTAAAATCATAAAACAATAATAGTATTGTTAAAAAGTACAATACGTTTTCCAGACTGAAGGGTTTGTAACACAGTATGTAGCCTAAGGATCAGGAGTCATAAGGTTGGATCGGACATTTTAAGCGGTCAGATTACATTAGGTATCACAGGCCACGGGATCAGTCCAAGACCAGATTAGGAATCGGTCCCGCTATGATGTAGACTGTGTTATGCACAATAGCGAATATAATGAAACGCCTCAACGGTTTTGAGATCAAACTTCTGGATGCAAAATCAGGAGAGAATTTAAAACTACAATTGATGACCCTGTGATTTATTGAGATTGGTTGAATTTAAAATGTTAAATTGGAGCTCCCAGATTTTATTCAAGGAAATACGGTGTACGATATATGGTTAGAGCTAACACAGTCCATCGAAAACTTTCCTCGTACTGACAGCTGACAGTTCCCAATACAGGGGTGAGTCCTAACAATCTTTATGCGTTGAGTTCACTTCTGTAGGAATCTTCTTCAACATCACTCCCTTCCACGAAGTATTTCTAATGTAACAGAACAATTAAAGTGAACATTACAAGTCAAGGCTTGATGACCGCTTATAAATTGTTATTTAAAAACCAATGGGAAGATCACAAGAAATAGTAGCTAATAGTGAAGTTTTTGGATGCATGTTCTGTTATACCACCAAGAAGTTCGCCGATGCCATTTCAAATCAATAATAGTTAGTATTTACATCTTAAAGTCCTCTCTATTATGAAGGAAAAATTAATGCTTGATGCGTTCTTGATAGTAAAATGTCTTGTTGCCCGAGGGATCAGTTACTCTAGATCTGCAAATGATGTAACACCTTACCTTTAGTTGTGGAGTGTAGTTTTTACTTTTGAGTCTGTGGATATTTTTCTAACATGTGTCCATCGAAATGCTTCCTGGCATGCGACCATACACATGATTGAATGAAAGCTCTGCAGTTTTACGTTGCTGTCATTAGTGGTCTTTGTTTCTCAGTTTTGTGGAATGATTTTGCGGAATGATTTATATGGGAGGTGGGTTATTTGGGGAGAAATCTTTTAGATGTCAATGAAATGACGTAAGTCTCCATTCACTTGCTTGAATAAAATTCATGCATTTTATACTAGTTGATTCCTCCAGGTTTCATGGCAACTCAGAAAATATATAGCCTATTGAAAACTAAATAACTGAACAGGTGCAGATCTGTTAGAGACGTTTAAGTCAAACCACAAAGTGTTGCAGGCTGTCTTCAAAATGCTAAATCAATCATATATCGGCAGGAGGTATATAAACAACCATCCTACCTTCCACACATTTTCATGGTGTTGATATCCAAGTTCACTGTTAGGTGTCCCCAGGCCCCTTATCGGAGACTTAAACTGCCGGTCGTCTTCATTAAGAAGTCCTGGATTGTGTTTTGCCAGATAATGACGTAACTGAATGAAAACATCACCATGGAAGTTGTCCCCAGTGCTATCTGCCATTACTTTTAACTCCTCCATGCAAGCCCGGATGCTTGCTTCATCACACACTGATTTCTACAATAAAACATAACAACTGAGAAACTGATGAGCTCTTGCAGTTGTTATGATTTGAGCAATGGCAGACAGACCACTGTAGGAAAGCCGAAAGATTAAACAATAGTATACTAGCCGTGGCAGGCACAGAAAGGACCAACCAGTCAACCCGTTTTGATCTCGGGAGCAACAATTTTTAGCCAGTCCCGCTTGAACCAGTTTAGAGTCAAACATTGTATTGATAACCTCATCAAGTTCCAACTCTCGAAAAAACCCGTTTAGATCAATTATTGGCCGCATGGCCACAAATTCCGGACATCAGAGCAGCGAATTCTCGTGCGGCTTTCATCTGGCATATATTTACCGCTGTTCCCCGCCGCGAAACTGACAGGCTCGTATTCACACGACACACAAATGGGTGACACACAACGGTGTTTACGTCTGAATAAAAACCGCAGATACTAAACCTCTTGTTCAAAATTATACAGATAAAGAAAAAAAAGCTTTCAAACAAGACCTTTTGGAGACAATTTGGATCATTTAAAGCGGAGATATCAAAGAACAAAAGCAGTAGATTTCCTGGATTGTATCGGCTAATGGCTGACTCGTATTTGAGCATTTTTGTTGGCAAAATAGGTGCAGTTATTCAGTTTTAATCTCCCTGAAAATCGCTATGTATGTGAGCTACGATGTCAACTTCGAGGAATTGTCTAGTTTCCTGATCAAGATTACGATACGTAGTTTTCCCATCAACACAGACAATCCGCTCGCGTGAACCAGTTTGATAACTTCGCCTATCGAGGGCCTCGTTGTTGCTGCTCTGAATCGTTTTTGAACTCAATCAGGGCCAAGAAATCGCCCCTGAGAGTGAAAATCAAGCAAATGGAAGCTAATACGGTGCTTATAGTTAGACGATCGCGGCACTTGGGAAGACCCTTGTCCTTCGTGCAACCGAGTGTGACCTGCATGTGAGAAGTTCAACTGAAGTATCTTGATTAACCAGTAGTAAGTGATCATTCTTGCCTTCAGTTTAAAGGAAGCAATTTTCATGCAATCAAACTTTTCACTGACTAGAGATTAGTTCACAAAATTACGTCATTGTCACGTGCTAAATATCAGAGAGAAAACTTAAATTTCGATGCATTCTTACTTGAGGTACTCTGATTCAAACAAACAAGGGGGTTAACTGTGGTGCTGCGTCGGCATGGAAGTGAAACACAAAAATTGGATTTTTCAACTGAGTTGATCAGGTAAATTGGCTACCGTAAACAGATTGAAAGCTGACGCTTCGAGTGTTAGCTACGTCAATCTCTTTACGGTGGCCAATTTACCTTTATCAACTCAGTTGATATATCCAAAGTTTTGTGTACTTTGATTCACCTGTTTAGGCACCACCTGCCGTTATTATTTTCTCCTACAGTTGCTTGCTGATTTAATCCAATTCCTCTCTCTCCGTATCACCATCAGCTAGTTTTTGCACATAATTCTCTCGATCATGGTTTTTTTTCCACCGAAAATTATTATTGCGTCCTTCTTGCTTTTGGACTTGGGCACTAGCCCTCTTGGAAGAGAGCAAATGCAAATGAACTGAAAACAACTCTATTTACTTGCATGCATTACTAACCTGTATTGTAATAGAGTCTTCAATGTTGACATTGCTCCACCACCACCCCGAGGGGATGTATAATATTTCCCCTGGCTCCTGTACACATTCCAGCGGTTTGTAATCCTCTCGTAAATGAGGCCGAGTGTAAATCCACCAGGTGAATGATTCGGACTGTTGGGAGTCTTGAGTATGATGATTGTTGTGAGCTACACCTGGCAAAACAGCATCAAGAGCTAAATAAGAGTATCTTTAAAACGACATATCAAAAAGAGCTGAAATATGCGCCAATTAAAACTGAAAATCAAGAAAAAAAAGCGTATGTTACAGTCGCAGCGTATGTTACAGTCGCCTAGTAAATAGTCTCCCAGTCCACCCGTCACAGAAGACTTTGTTAAAAGTGCCGTTCGAAGTGATGTGATCTTAGGGGTCTGGACGCTATAGACGTTACAATCCAGAGGTCCCAGGTTTAGGTTCTTCTTTCTGACCGCTTGGATTTGTGACAAAGCAAAATCGAGTTCAACTTCTAATTTACACCATTCTTGTTTACACTTTGTTAATAACCACCTGGTCCGCCTCCTACCAGTTAGGATTTTAAAAATGGTTATCTTAGGTCCTTAATGCGTCATGTCATCATTTACTTTATTCGAAAACGGTAATTATATAACCTACTGTAATTAAGTTTATGTTTATCCTTAGATGTGAAAACGTAGGGAAAAGATGTTAAAGAAATCAAAGATGTTATGAAAGTGCCCTTTTTTTTTAGGCTTTCTCCAAGTCAGACTTTATGGGATGTGTAATGAATATAGGGCAATGTTCCGTCCACTGTCTGTAGTGTGTAGTTCCACCAACCTGGCACATAGTATACAGAAGGTGGATAAAGACCCCAGCGTTTACTCCCAAGAACCAGAGCACTCCATGCTGACGCATTAAGCGGCTCTACTCTCCAGTGAAAGCCAGACCTCTTGGGCGCCATCTCAAGTGACAGTTGTGGAGGGCGAATATCTTCATCTATTACCTAAGTCAAAAGTACATATGCCATGGAATGAAATGAACACAGTCGCGGTATTGTGATATTTGGAGTTTGTAAATGCACTTATGGAGCAACAAGAGGTACATGTACATCCTGACGTCCTACCCCACCCATTAGTTACAACGTTCATAGAACATATGCAACGTGGGCATTGGAAATTGCACTGTTTGTGTGTGCACTGTCATTTTTTTTTTGTTTTTTTTCTTTTCAGTTTTTCCGTTCAGTCGAAGGAAACCTTAAGAGTATGTAGCGAAAACTACTGAGTTGTTACAAATTTCTGGTAGAGGTAAAAAGAAAAACAAAATATTATTATAAAATGGCTTCCTTGGTCACTAACCTCCATATAGTCTTGGGATAATTCCGGGAAATTTATATCATCCAGTAGCTCAGGGTAAATCCGATGAAAGTTGTTCATAACGATTTTGGAAGGTTCTCTGTACATATCAGAAAAACGACGGCGAAACTCATTCCACCGTGAATAGGGAGTAAAGTCCCCCATTATATCAACCTTGACACCTTTTGTCAGGTCCTTTGCTGTCAAAAAAAAATTACGACAAAAGTAAATGCCTGCTCTTATGCTTCTAGAACACAATTAATTGTTATGTTTTAGTAAAAACTGTGGCTGAATAAAAATGAAATATCTAGATAACTATTCAGTCACCGTTAAAGTGATGGCGGAGGAGATCAAAGATGGGGTCATGGCCAGTAAGAGATGGATTAAGCCGGCTACTCTCATGTTGAGAATACAGCTTTCGGCCTCTGTCTACCAAATTTAGTGAGCTTGAGCCACAACGGAACAGCTTAATAAAGAGGGGACTTAGGGTAGGCGATAGAGTTACACACGCCGATAAAATACCTAGCCATAATTGCAAGAGACACCACAACGACCTATACACCCTGGGCACGAAGCCGACGAAGTTGCACACTTAGTTTCAATGCCATCTCTTACCAAGTTGGCTAAAGTTCCAGGATTTTGTGGCCTCCCAGCTTTCCATCATTCCTGTCAAAATGACGGGTTTACCAGTCTTCATGTACCGCTCAACAAACGTCTCTTTCGAAGGCTGGTGAATGCGCTCGATCGTGCAATCGCTGTTGAGCTGCTCTTTGATCTGCTCCGTCATGTGCTTCAAATAAAGCCTTTCTCGCTTCAGTCGTCTTTGACGTCTCTGCTCGTGTGGTAAGAGGACATTTGAGTCTCCTGCCTTTTGGTTCGTTCCATTAGTTTGAGCAAAGCTTGCTTGTGGACTTTGTACTGAGGAGAAGGCATCAGAATCGGTCTCATCGGAGATTCCATTATCTAGCATAACAAAACCAATAGTAAGAAACATTAAAGTAATTTCGATGCTTCAGTTACGAGGCGCTACCCCTCAGACAGTTTCTGGGTCTCACGACCGAGCCAAACAAGAACTAGAGTCGGCGAGAGTTAATTCAAACTCTTAGAAAGTGCACCAGAGTCAATGAGAGTTCACGAGAGTTAGAGGCCAAAATTAAAGAAGCGAGAGTTTCAACCTCCATGTGGTGTTTACTCTTTCAAAGAGGCTGGGTATCGATGCCGGATTTGAATTTAAAGAGATTCAAACACTTCGAGATCGAAGGAACAAGAGCACAGCTATACTTTGATCATGAACTCTCGTTAACTCTCAGTATCGTTTAGCTGGGGCTTTGAGAGACTACTTCCGGTTTTCATCTGCCAGACCTGATACTGAAATAATGGTCGACAGTCAGTAATAAACAGCAAATGTAAAAGTACCAAACGACCATTAGTCAACCTTGGACCAAAAACAGCTGTCAGCGGCTAACAGTTCCTTTGGGTGAATTCTGAGTGTTTGAGAAAGTTTCAGTCCGCTATATTCGAGCAAACCTTTGACGAAAACTGGGAAAGTACAACTCTCGTATCACACTAAGAAATTCCGTATATTTGAAAAGTTTCTTTCAAAAGTACAGAAAGAAGCATTGACACGTCAGGATAACTTCATTTGTGTACCATTTCTGTAATACAGGGACCAGATTTTGCTAATTGTGAACGCAAATAGCTAGTTCACTTGAACTACTGCAGATACTGTCCTTGTTTATAAATAATTTGTATTCCATTCTAGTTGAATTCTAGGGTAGTACGAGAGAAGTATCGTTCTGATATATATATTGCGTGCCTCCAGCCTGTCTTGTCATGACAAAATAATCCTTTTTCGGATTTTGCGTTTCTTTGGTGCCGAAGAATCCATATGATCTGGGATCACAAATACGTTTTCGGATTCTCCCAAAGAAACGCACCCTAAGCTTTTACGATTCCATTGGATCGTTCTTTTAATCATATTGCTACCGAGGTTTTTCGGCTTTGACTTTAAATCGTTTTGTAAAATTTATGAAACGAAAGCGAAATCATCTTGAGCTCACACCTCCATGCTGAGCTAGCCTGCGTAGCAGGCGTAAACGGGGAAGGGGAAAGGAAACGAGTCCCCCACTTTTTCCCGCGTTCTCGCTCCTCTTCCCCTTCCCCGTTTACGCCTGCTACGCAGGTTATACTGAGCTCATCCGTGGACTGTCTGTTCGGGAAACAGCAAGTTTATAGGACAAAAGTGAGAGAACAGGTCAGTCAAGACAACGCAGTGAACACCAAAAAAAGGCTTTAAAGACTACTGTTCCTAGTGGTTAATCATCCCTACGGGAAAATTTTACAGAAGGAAAAAACGGGCATAGAAGCGACTACAAATGTTTGTCGAAATGTAAAGCATCTGTTTTTTGTGAAATTTAAGTTGTCGTAGTCTTAAGAAGGCATTGAAATATCTTCTTCTGTAAAAGAAGCACGAACGTTTGAGATTCGTTGTATGCAGCAGCAATAAAGTAAAAAATTCTAAATACAAATAGAAGTCACCCATAAAACAGCTCATTGCATTCATCTTTTTAGGGACTGTGCAATAATTACCTGGAGGGGGAGGGAGGTTGGGAAATGGGTAAAACAAGGCTCAAAATTAAGTCGCACCCCCCGTCACTAAACGAAAACTAACTTTAACCTCCCATCACCTCCCCGCATTGGTTCCCTCATAGACCTCATACCTAATTTACGTTTTGGATGTCTTCCTCAGGGGCACAAAACGTACTTCAAATGACTCTTTAACGCATGCGTTCTCTCCATCGGAATCACTTGACTCCGATTCTGAAGTTGTGTCGTCTTAATACAAGTTATTAAATTCTTCATCTTTTAGAACATCTCTGGCAGCATTTTCACGCGCGTGGCTGAGAACTCGTTTAGTTAAATCAGCCTTACTTCCACTTATCTTGAGACCATGTTGTTTCAAATACATTTTCAGCTGGTTGTTCGTAAGCGCTTCCACATCATTTTCATTTTTCCAAGAAATATTAGACGGAGGAGCCTTCCTTTCTCTTACTCTTTTTTTCGCCTTTACATCCAAAAACTCAAGGTGCTCTACATAACTTTTACACGCAGTCTCGTCCACGTTGTACTGGGAACAGAACTCTTGCAAAGACCTTTCTTCAGAGGAGGACAAGTTTCCCTCGTTGAACAATTTCTTTATCTGGGCACTCGGGAGAAGTTTATAAGCTTACTTTGCAATTGCAAAGTAATCAAATTGTTTATATTTACATAGATCAATTTATTGTTGTTAAAGTCAACAGTTGGGTTTTCCATTCTCTTTAATTATAATACAATGTAGGCTATCCTACACTGGCATCATTCTTTTTCAGTGAATAACATCATAGTGTCAGGGCCGTAGCCAGACGTTTGTGATAACCGAGGCAGTTGCGAAAGCGCCGAAGGCGCGAGCTTTTAGGGGGGGAAATTTCGACATCTAGACGGTCGGAATGCCATTTTTAGCGTTTTCCTGGTGGTGTTTTCCCCCTTTGGTTTCAATAAAGTAGATCTGTTTTAACATATATAACAGAGGCATTTCTTTCCTACTGCATGACAGATAGGAAAATGTTAAATGGTCAGCCAGTTCAGAGATCAAAGCACCTGGAGTTGATATTTTCCCAGTTTAATTCCAGTGTAAGCAAGTGTAAATGTTTGGACTCTAATAGGCTAGGTCTTCTACCACTTTTCCAGTTTGTGAAAAAGAGTGAAAAAAGTAATGCCCCCCCCTGTATGTATTACATTTTACATCCAACCCCCCCTCTCTCTAGTTGTGATTTTCCCCTATGTCCCCCTTCTGGTTTCCCAACCCCTCCCCCTCCAGGTAATAATTGCACAGTCCCTTACTAGTTGACTTGCTCAAGAAAGAATCACATGAAGCTTTTATAATCGTTTCGTCTTCTTGTCTTCACCATTTCAGCTCATTTCAAGATCCGCCAAAGGGATGATTAACTAGACGAGCATTTTGGAACACTTTTAATTAACAATTACGGTACATTTGTATGCAAAGAAACTGCTCACACTGAACACCCTTCATCGTTTGACTAGGCTGGTCAGTGAAAAGGGATTTTCCCAAACATTCTGCCCTAGTCCAATTTGTGATGTTTTCTGAAATAGGTGTCACTTTTTGGCTAAAGTCAAGTTAAAGAAATTACCATGCAGTTAAACAGCGGTTTTGCCGTTTTTTATAGCTTATATAAAGCATCCCATTTTCAGCCATTTGAAGAGCAGGCAGTCGAGCAATCTGCATTGTAAATTATTTTCAGTAGCTTCATTTTATTCTTATAAATTCCCCTGCTTTATTGGTGGAAAGGAAAAGAGAAAAATAAAAATTGAAGGTTGTCTTAAAAGTTGGTACACGGAGTCATCACGAGGGAAAAGATAGAAAACAATGGACCAAAATTTGAGCCCTGTCGGCCTTATTTTAATTTCTTGATACAAAAAGGGTACTAAGCTCCCAGTAAATCCTTTACACTGGCAAACATGACGTATAAGGAGAGAAGGCAGTTTGGTGCGGTGGATTTGTCAAAAAAATCAGAAAAGCCATTCGCGCTACTTTGCCGGTTAAGATTCTAGCTTTCGCAGCCCAGTCGTTGAATTGTGTGAAACTCTTTGCAAGCTGGAAATCAATAAATTAGAACAGAAGATCTTCAAATAAGCTGGCTGGGGCACATGAATTGATATAGAGTTTGGATAGATTATTTAAAAAAAGGAAAACTTAAAATAGAGGCTGCTTAGTTGGGATCAGGCACGAGAAAACGATCGGAAGAATCTTGGTTAAATATAAAGCTCCGCGAGCAGCGTTTGAGATATTTGGTGGGGGGTAAAAATTGTGGCGGGGAACATACTGTCCCAGCAAAAACTGACCTTCTAAGAGGCTCGTTCATGGGGCTTCTCTGTTTACCTGGAGAAATCCCATAGCCGAAAATTGGGAAATTAATCCAAGACAATGACCCATATAGCCCATGCTGCGTCTTACTTATAAGAACATCATGTACACGATCAGGTGCTCGTGGTATGGAAGTTACAATCCGACGTAGCCGCCAAACGACTAGCTTGCATGTTATGATTATGAGTAACACCAGGAGCCCATGGTAACACCAATACCAACAATGAGGTTGATAAATGATATTTTTGTAAGTATCAAAAAAAGAAGAACAAAACTTTTTTTCAATGATTCCATATTTTATTACTGCTTATCCCCTAAGTTAGCAGATATCGTCTACACTGTAGCAAGTTTCCCGTTCACTTGTTTAACTAACTTAATTCAAAATGGTGTATTCCATCTAGTTTACGTTTAGACTTAGAGCAAATTACGACAGTTTGTTAAATCACTCTACTTTTTTGTGGTCGGTCGTGTACAGCAACTGTGGTGAGTCTTCTTGTCACTTGGTGCACACAGCGCAAGTCAACTCTCGACCAGCGACATATGGACCGCACGGGAGTGAGCCACACTGCCCTTCCACTAAGTACAGCAAGGCACCATTCTTGTTGGCTCCGCTACCAGAAACATACTCTGCATCCTCATCAACACAGATGAATTCTTTCTGGTTCTTGTGGTTGTAATATGCAGTCATCAGGTACCCATGATACTCCTCGGTCCATCCAGATGGACAGTCATTCCGTGCTGGCATCATTAGCATTGATCCACGTGACTCAACAAAACAAACAACGCAAGGTGCATCATGGTTATCAATATTTTTCTTAAAAATGTGGTTGACTTCATACTCAGTGCCGTACATGTACCCTGCGCTCTGGTGGCCATTTTTGTACTTGTCATACTTTGGGTTGCTTGGAAGGCAAAGGTAGTTTGCACCACCACCTTGATGATCATAATATTCTCCACCCATTATGCCTGATTATAATAAGTAGAAAACAAGCATTAGTACACCCGTTAAAAATTATCCAAAAAATGTTATTGCGTGTTTTTATTATTATTATTATTATTATTATTATTATTATTATTTTCTAGCCAATCGTCACATAAAAGCGACTATCATGCATCACAATTCAAATCTTAAGCCACTAGCGAAAATGAGAACCTTGAAATGCTAATAGAGTTTGCACTGTTGAAACCTATTAGTGCAAATTAGCTGCAACGAAAAAATGTTAATAGTAACAAGTTATATACACGTCAATCACGTTTGGACTTCACATCATTGTTATTAATGGCGTTATGGTTAGAGATCCCCCTAAATATAAGGTTACATTAATATTTATTCTGTCATTCGAATGAGTTTACTTTTCCTCACTCCTAAATGACAAAAAGAATTCAGGGCCTCTGTTCCACAGAATGGTGCATAAGTGAACCTGAGTCAAGCTTAGAAGCAATGTGACGATACCTCGGTCAGTCAGTGTTTTAAGAGGTGGTCACGATTTTCTGCAAGAAAGAGTGATCTCCAAAGTAACGTGGCCGCGAATGGCTTATTCTAATGAACTTGGTTTCCAATCATCCTTCACTTTCCCAAAAAGGAGCTCTGGAGGACGGAAACCATAAATGAAAACTTTTCTCGGAAAGTCTTTCATCTTTCTCATTTGGGATATTTTAATTTTATTTATAGCCTTATCTGACGTCCACACTCAAGCAGACACAACGAGTTATATCCCATTTGCGCCTTTCGCAACATATTGAAAAGTTCGTTCCTCATTTGAACTATTACATCACAGTTCTTCAGTCAATTTAAGCTCTTGACAGAATGACACCACAATTTTCCATAATACTCCTGTCCCTTGTAATAATAGTGTGATAAAAACACCTTATATCTGAAACATATAGCTTTTGAGGGAAATGAGGGAAATGAAAGAAACCATTTTCCATTATGTATATACCTTTGTAAACAACCTGAGCACCACTAGGACATGTGGTTCTTCCCCAGCGCACATACTTCACCCCAGACGTCCCCACTGCTTGTCCTTTTTCACCCTTAGCTCCTTGATCTCCCTTGGCTCCAGTTCTCCCAACAGCTCCTTGGTCTCCTTTGAAGAGAAAGTTGGTACGTTTTATGAGAAACCCAGTTTATTTAAATCCGCGCTAAGTGCCTATAAGCCCGGTGAATTTCAAGAGCGGTTATTATACGTTATGAGTAATTATTCATTTATGTCATTGTAATTTTTTCCTTGGTGGTTCAATGTTACCTTGAGGGAGGGCACTGGGCACCAGCTGTCAACGTAATACACACAACAGGCATTTCACTCCTATTCATTGCATACCTTTTGGTCCTGTTTTCCCTGGGAGTCCTGTGGGTCCAGGTGGACCCACTACTGGTTGTTTTCCGTTATTTCGACCATCTCGCACTGAAAAACACAAAACAAATTACTACATAACACCTTCATACCTCATCACTATTTATCTGTCGATTTTACTCAATTACCGTGTGCGGTCGTGACGTGACTGGTTTACTGGCTGTTAAATATGATCTGACAAACTGCTCATTGTATAGCAACTTTCATTGGAAAGGTTTTTACTCTCCACTTCACCATTCTAGTTACATTTTCAAGCACAACAATTAAAGGTGATAAGCCTTTCTTTATTTTCCTAAAGCCTCCAATTGTTTGTTGTAACTATATGCTTGACTGAAGAACTCAGATGTACGAAATCCCATTAATGCTTCAAGCTAGTCATGTAAGGAGCTTCAAGACGTTTCACCCTTGGTTCGTTATGTTCTTAATATCTTATCTTAAGATCATGTATGTATGTTAATTTGCGCAATATTAAGTAATAAATATTATTATTATTATTATTATTATTATTATTATTATTATTACTTATTTTCAGGCTGAAGCGAGTTTTTTTTTTTTTGCCTTAAGTATGTACCAACCGAGAAGGTAGGCTAAAAGGGAAGAGTCACTTGACTGGGATGGCCTGTGCAGCAGGGCGTCAAGTCTGCAATAAGAAACAGTTGTATTGTGAAACAAGCTTCATTCATGTAATGGTGGTAGTCTTAGGGAACATTTCGTCTTACTGAAGCTAGCTAGGAAACATCAAAATCAGCCTGCAAGGGTGGTATGCATCACTTAATTTAGTGGATAGTCTGCAGAGTTTCCAGTGAGAAGACAGTTGCAATTTAGTTGTGGGAAAAATACATTTGAGAAGAGTGTCAAAACACCACTGAACAGAACTTTGAGGGTCCCAATTCGAATTTCTTCATCTTGTCAAAAGATACGAGGCCCTACCGTTTTATAAACCTCTTCTCCATTTCTTGAAATCTTTTTTCCATCAAGCTTGTGCTTTTGTTGTGCCTGTGAGAAAAAGAATGTGAAGTTTTACATCCTCCTTTAGGTTTTTAACCCTTTGAGTTTCTGAACCTGGGGGGGGGGGACACAAAGTGGCCCCCTATAGATCTCAAAAAGTATTAAAGCTCTTGCGATGAAACTTGCACGTTTATAGCACGTCATTAGCTTAACAGATTGGGCTTATGACGTGGTAATTATGACGTGTCGTGACGTCACAACAATGTCACAAACCCGCCATTTTGAATTTGAGGCCGCCATCTTGAATCCCAAAGCTGCAGTCATACAGCTGACAATGATGTCACCAACAAATATATGATTTTGTTCTGAGGAACATACTAACTCAAAACAAGCACACAAAAGTAAAAAATTATCTTCTTCCTACAAACGAAGGGGCAAAACCTGAAAAGAGACTGAAAAAAGACAGAAAATAGTCAAAATACACTTCTTAGTAGACGGTTGCTATGGAAACGTCAATCACCAAAGACACGTCATTGACACAGGAAAATTTTCTCTAACAAATTTTAGGAAAAGTCACGAGATTTGAGATGACGCACGTACTGAGATGACTTAAAGCACCCAATTTTTTCCGCTCATTTCATGATTTTGGTAGGAAGTTTTGCATTGTTTACTCTATTGGTCCTTCTGACAATAGCAACAAAGTCTTACTCGTTCCATTAATTATGAGTTTGATGAGGGATAACAAAATGTGTTTTACCAAGGCCTTTGAAAAAGTATTAATCTCAGCAGCGTATGGGTTTCGCGAAGTGTGGCAGCGTTCTTTGACGAGACTGGACTGTGTTGTTGGTAGATAGAGTCCATCATTAGTTGGAATTTGTTTGTTTCTGTCTAGAGCTGGATTAATTCTCAATTTGGTTACCAAATAAAGATCTGGATTCTTAGGAAAGCTAGTTTCTTCAAAGGTGTCCGGGATTTGTTTCCTTCCACGTTGGGATTTTTTTTTCATGACCTATTTAAACTTTTAGGGTGGTAATGTGACACCGTTAACTGCTAGTCCAAGTTGTGTTATCAAGTCAAGACACTTTTGTTCCTCTTCTTCTCTGATCTTCAGATGCAACTCATTGCAGTGGCTTTTATGAGAAACATGACAGACTTCTTTTCTGTCAGTGTTTTTTCTTTTCTTTTCCTTTTTTCTGTTTTTTCAGTCAGTGTTTTTTCAATTCATGCATGATATGATCACAGTTCTTATTTCTTCTGTTCACATACATTCGCGCAAAGGCTTGACACGAGCCCCAATTTTCCTTCTCAATCCCTCCACTCTCTGTAGCTGCTGTTTCTTCTTCTTCTTCTTCTTCTTCTTCTTTTCTTTGCTTTGTCTTTCTTTTTGTGGTCCTTGTCAGTTCTCTTCAGAATTTGAACCGTTTTGTGATGAAAACAAGTTTGTTTCAACTCCATCAAGGGCGAGCTTTTGCAACTCGAACATTGCCATTTGCATCATTCTTCGGCACTTTGTTGAGGCTACAGCACTCCAGTACGTCTTTAAAGGAGCCAGCCTCAATCAGTTATTAAGTCTGTTCCTCTTAATTTCTTGAGCTTGATCACCAAGTTGTATTCATTTTCAGAGATTTGCCAAGGTTTCCTCTTTGTCCATTCGTCGCTTCTGCTACATTTTGGTGACAAGGAAGCGTCGCTTTCTCATAAAAATGTTAAGCCGTTTTTCTTTGAAAGCTATGCGCTTAAAAGTGAGCGTAAGTATACTCTGACGAGCCGTATTAATTTGGCTTGTAACTTTTTCTCAAGTTCGCAACGTTCGCACAATTCCGTGTTTTGGATGATTTTTGAATTGAGGTTATGTCATTCGTGATAATTATACCAAATGTAATAGACGGACATTAGGACTTCTCAAATAGTTCTCAAATGAAAAATAACAAGTTCAAATATTTTTTGGAGGATTATTTCGAAACTGATATAGACTACGTCGGCCTTCAAAAGCATACCTTTCTTCCATGGCCTTCAGTCGTTTTTCTACTTCAGCCAGGCTAGGGTTCGCATTATTTTTAACTGCTCTTCGTTCTCGGTGCATCTGTTTTCCAGTAGCTTCAGGGCCATCAGCAGACACTCGATTGAAGCTTGCAACTTCTCCTCTACGTAGTCCTTCAGGATTTTCATCAAGGGCAGAAATGTGAACCAGAATGGTACAACACATTACCAACACAGCCATCAAACGCAGGCCATCGCGAGGATTTTCTGCTGGGGACGTTTTCATAGCGAACTAAGATTGGACTTTCCTTGAATCGCTGGGATTTTAATCTCACGAGAAGAAAACAATAACAGCCTTCTTTTTCTCCACCAAAAGAAAGTTGTAATACGCAATCGATGTCTTAGGATATTACACTGAGACATATGCGAGAATTTTTTCGCGTCTGTGACGTAACACTAGCTATATAGAACAATACCTCATAATTACTTTTACTAAGTAATATTAATCCTTAAAAATATCAAAAGCACGCCCATTAAAATAAAGATTCAATGATGTCATTTTGTAAAGTCAAACGAAGCAGGGCATGCGAGTATGTTGTTCAGGTTATTCTTTAGAGGAAGATACAGGTATGTTCAAAGAATCGTATTGGTTAAACATCAGGCGTCAAGTGTCATGAGGCAGGATATGTTTTATTGGTCCATTTCGATCATCAAAGGAGGCATTTACCTATCGTGAGCTTCAACAGAGAACACTGCCATGGACAACCAACCGAATGGTCCTCATTTTAGACGTTAATTCGTAACAACACCATACTATTACAGAATTATAAAAGTCTCTTTATGATTATGCTTTTGGATGTTAATTAGTTGAAATAAACTGAAACATACTTAATCTTTCAGTAGCTGGTAATAACTATTTGTTTGCTTTCACTGAAAACCCAATGCAAGGCCTAATTATATTGACGCCTTCTGTGGGGTGTTTTCATTTCAAGTGCATGTACATCCGAGTTATTTAAATCAAGGCCTAAACCGAAATAAATTAGTGCCTAAATTTCCTGATTAAGTTAACGTTTATTATTGTAGTTTGCACTTGAAGTAAATTAATTCAAATAGCTTGTATTTTTTGGGAAGTATTTTCGTGAAAACAACACACTTTTAGCAGTTACTTTCAATTCTAATCTCACGGAAATATGAAAGAACAACTAACCGTATAACAAGACTGCCAAGTTTACAGTTGTAATAAGAGCTATACAATAAGCTAATATCTTCAAATACAATAAACCTTACTTGAAAGTTAGCGCACTATTCACCGTGAACATTTCGAAACATTTGTTTACTTGGATATGGTATTAGCATGAGTCCGAGCCATTCATTTTAAGAATTAGTTCGAAATTACGAAATTGACGTAATCAACTATTTATCTGCCGTTCTAGGAAGCAGTTGTAACACTCGGTGAACAGTCTGAGCTGAGAATTTTATGGAATAGTCCCAAGATATTTATTAACGCACCCTCAAAATAATCAAAATCAACTTATATAACGGCAGAAGCGCGTGAGAAGGTATAAAGGTATGTTTTGCATCCCCGATCGACGGGTAGCTACCATGCGCTGTATCGTAACCATAACAAGGAGTTTAAGTTGCAGATTTTAAATCTGCTGGCATATCTGCCTGACGTGTTCATCTGTGCACTGTGAATGTAACATGACTGATGGTTTCTCCTTCCCATCCCTGACTTCTTCGTCTGTTATCCTAAGAAAAAGATAAACTTTCAGTAAGACGTAAAGGGAAAGGTCTAAAAACTGGTACAGTTCGATCGGTTCGTGCAGGAATCAATTATAATCCATCCCTGATTAACAGACACCTGTCAATACGAACACCTCGCGCAGATCGACTTTTTCGTATCCGCTCAATTTCCCCATATATTTTCTGGCTCTAAAATTAAACAGCTTAATTCCCAACGTTATTCTTAACGGCGGTGTTTGATTGTTCTATGATATGGTTTCAGTCGTAACCAAAAAGTTTTTCTATAGCTATTTTTTTAAATGAAGATTCCATGTGTTTTAAGACATATATATTATTTGCCAGCCGGGAGGTCCGTATTGAGAAAAACTGTGCCAGAGGTCTTGAGTACGGCCCGAGGCCGCAGGCCGAGGGCCGTGCTCAAGACCGAGGGCACAGTTTTTCTCAATACGGCCGACCAAGGCCGGCAAATAATATTTTTACTTTTTTCTTGTTGTTTTTCAAAAGTTAAACGTGTCTTGTTGTTTTCGGAAAGCAACGTTTTGCAAGCGCGCGTAAAATGAACCATGAAACGAAGCCGTTTGTGACACCAGAGCAGCAAAATACGCTTTTTTACTCTGTTAAAACTCAGAAATCACAGGAAGCAATATAACTAAAAGAAACCCCTTTATTTTCCCAAATTTCGATACATGTAGCTAACTCCTGCTCGATTTACTCAAATGTTTGTCGAAAGGGAAGAGGCGATTTACATTGTACAACCTTCGGTATTTTAACAAGAAATTTTGGAAAGAAAGTTTTTAACGACAATGTACAAAAAATTTCAGAATTCTAAGTTTCGGAGAACGTTTTAAAGATTTTAAAGGTTTTAAAAACCCATTACAATTTTTTTGTTATTGACGTTCCGTTGACCGCGGTCAAGATCGGAAAATTCCGCCCGCTCCCGGAACCAATCAGATTGCAGGATTTGGTTCATCTTGCCCGCTCACGCGCTGAGAAAAAAATAAAAGCACGTATCCGATGCTAGCGGAATTTATTATCAAAGATGACGACAGTGTGTCCCGCAAATTCTCCGATGGATTTCTCCGGGATTTTCTGAAACCCCAACAAATAAGCAGCAGTACATAAAAGAAATCGCCTCTCTTAAAGTCAAACTGATGGAGATATTGAACTGCGACGTACAACTGACATATTTTGATCCATCAAATATAAACTGTTTTCATCAAAATATCAAAATGTATGCAAACTCTAAGAAATTCCTAGCTAAGTAACAGAATATTTAATTTACACACATGTCCCATCAAAACAGATTCGTAACAATGATCAGAGATTAGAGTAACCGAAAAGGAGATTTAGAGGTGAGAGAGGAAGTTTTTCAAACGAGACATGTATTTTAGCGTTTCCTGAAGTTAAACTTGCATTGGTGAAACGTACTATATGAACTCGGTGCCTCGAGCTCTATCAGTGCTTTCTGAGTTCTCGATTAATGTATATATATAATTCATAGCTTTATGTTTATCTTTGCACTGGCCATTCTTACAGAAAATGAAGAGACTTTTATTATTAGTCCGTGACGGAAGCGTATTTTCATTACGCCGTTTAGAAAACCGGCAAATTACAAGTCTTGATGAATGTTTTCTCCGAGACATCCCCATTTGAGATTTTTGACAAACAATTGCAAACAGCCGGTCTAAACATTTGCATGCATGAGACATTTTTACAAAGCCATTAAAAACACGTAATTTTAGCAGTTCATGTTTCCCTGATTCGTAACAAAAATTATCTAAAATGGAAGAAAAAGACAAGCCGATTTATGTTCAAATTGATATCAAATACGGTCGGTCTTTTAATTTAAGACTGAGCAGATCTGGCAGATGGGAACCCTAACCCAGCTTAAAACCAAAGCTAAGCTCGGTTTGCTAGTTTCAAAGGAATGTTCATAAGAAAAGCAAATATATAAGTGTGAACCTACAAAACGTAGGTCTTGTAGGTTCACGCACAGTTTTTTATACGAATTGAATCAGACATCGTGAAATAGTTCATCAGATGTCAACAAAAAATTCGTATAAACTTCAGGAGTTAAATTTAGTTATTAAAAAAATGACCCCCGTGTATAAAATCTTTTATATTTATATGGAAGCGAATTGAATTGCAAATACAGCAGCGTGTTGGAGGACGGAAGACTCGTCAAGATTTTTAGTCGCCTAACCGACTCAAGTTCAGATTGCTACGACTACGGCAGATCAAATGGATTCCTTACTGATTAAGCCTAATTCCCATACTGGAGAATCTACGCATGTAGTTATTCGTCACTGATTCGTGAACTGAACGGCGTTATCTGATCAGAATTTATGTCTTTGCCAATGATGGCAAATCACTTAACGTTTTCTTATTGTAATTCGTCCTGAGTACTAAGCCCATGCACCTCTGGCTAGGGGCAATGGTTCATGTCTTGGAGTACAACTCCTAATTCCTTTTTACTGTCAAAGCTAGGAACTTTTAATGATAAGAACTTAACACAGTAAAATAATCACTGACTTACGTTCGTGGTCGTCAAGTTCCATCTTGCTCTGCAGTTTTGTAAATTTTTAACCAAACTCGCCGCTTGGTTAAAATATGTCTCGAACTGGACGAGTCCTGTAAAGCTGTAGGAATCTCTGTGGACTGCAAGTCTACCCCTTCGCTGCTCCCTGGAAATATCTTTTGCTCGAGCTTGCTAATTCTGTCGTTCACGTTCAGATAAATAAACACGATCCCAAGTAGAAATCCAACGATACAAAATATAAACAACAGTAACAAAGCCAAACGAGACACACGATCATCAAACCGTTTTCCTGAAACCGTTGGCATCCTTTTCCGGTCCAGACATTAATGGAAGTATTGTGCTCGTGTTAACACAACTACATATCGCGGGTACAAAGTATTTATGCAAAAATTTCTCCAGACGTGGTAACTACTGGACATCTACAGTTGATTTTATTTACTTTTTTAGCCAATGCAAACAGACTTTTCCTGACCCTCAACTTAGTAGCGGGGGGAGGGAGGGGGGTGGAAAGTGGTGGATGTTACCCCCCATAAGGTTTTCCTTAAGTTTTTCCGTGGCGATTTATCAACTGTACCTACTGTTTTCAGTAGCTGTGCGCATATATATTCCTTAGACGCATTTGGCCACAAGTTTGAGATAATTGGTTACTATGGTTACGATATGTGACGTCATAAGTAGCGTTTTTGAAGAAAAAGTGTGTTTTTAACCTTTCTTTTAGATTGGACAAGCACACAATGTTGACAAAATTAAGCAGCGAAGTGTTTTTAAAATTACGACTTATTATACATGTCCAGCATAAAAAATTTCAATTTCCGCCATTTTTGGATAATTTCTAATTTGGGGTAAAATCCAAGACGGCGGCCACTTCGGTGATTTCACAGGCTTCAGCAACGCCGCAACCCATAATATATACCTCAACTGGTAGAGCACATCACATCCTTTCTACAAAAGGTAATAAAAATCTTTTCGATAGATTGTAACACGACAAAAACCCAGGGGGTACATCAATTCCCTCCTTTGTACCCCGGTGGGGGTGTAACTTTACTTTGCATCCAAAGGGTTATATACCGAGAGTTAAACCCTGGATAGCCGCAAGCGTGCTTTGATTGGCTCCTTGTTAACAGGCTCTTATCCTGCAAGTACAGAAACCGCACGAGGTTTCTTTAATCAAAAAAAGGTTAACGAAGGAATTGTTTCAATCATGTGCGACTCAGTTTCGTGGAAAACGTTTTAATTATTCAGCGGTTTTTAGTGCACCAACTTGTCACTTCCTCCTCCTCTTCTCCTTATTTACCCCTAGAAAGAGAGGAAGTGTCATAACCGTAACTCAAATTTATTTTCAATTCTGGAAAACGTAAATATGAATCACAAAATATTAAATTACAATTAAATTGCTGGAAATTGAATAACTCGGCTACTTTTAATAAACCGGTTGAACTCAAGTCGTTAACTAATTTTCAGAACATATTTTGTCCTACACCTATTTCAAATATTAGGGGCCTCCTTCACCGGTATTATATCCCAAATAAACATAAAAAATGAAAAAGCAGTCATAAAGAATATACGAGCAAATAATGAGGCTGTGACTAAAATCATAAAACAATAATAATATTGTTAAAAAGTACAATACGTTTTCCAGACTGAAGGGTTTGTAACACAGTATGTAGGATCAGGAGTCATAAGGTTGGATCGGAAATTTTAAGTGGTCAGATTACATTAGGTACCACAGGCCACGGAATCAGTCCAAGACCAGATTAGGAATCGGCCCCGCTATGATGTAGACTGTGTTATGCACAATAGCGAATGAAACGCCTCAACAGTTTGGAGATCAAACTTTTGGATGCAAAATAAGGAGAGAGTGAAAAACTACAATTGATGACCCTGTGATTTATTGAGATTGGTTGAATTTAAAATGTTAAATTGGAACTCCCAGATTTTATTCAAGGAAATACGGTGTAGGATATATGGTTAGAGCTAACACAGTCCATCGAAAACTTTCCTCGTACTGACAGCTGAGAGTTCCCAATACAGGGGTGAGTCATAACCATCGTTATGTGTTGAGTTCACCTCTGTAAGAATCTTCTTCAACATCACTCCCTTCCACGAAGTATTTCTAATGAAACAGAACAATTAAAGTGAACATTACAAGTCAAGGCTTGATGACTGCTTATAAATTGTTAGTAGGAATTACATTTAAAAACCAATGGGAAGATCACAAGAAATAATGAAGTTTTTGGATGCATGTTCTGTAATACCACCAAGAAGTTCGCCGATGCCATTTCAAATCTATAATAGTTAGTATTTACATCTCAAAGTCCTCTCTATTATGAATGAAAAATTTATGCTTGATGCGTTCTTGATAGTAAAATGTCTTAATGCCCGAGGGATCACTTACTCTATATCTGCAACTGATATAACACTTTACCTTTAGTTGTGGAGTGTAGTTTCTAACATGTGTCCATCGAAATGCCTCCTGGCATGCGACCATACACATGATTGAATGAAAGCTCTGTAGTTTGTCTGTTTGTTTCTCAGTTTTGTAGCATGATTTTGCGGAATGATTTATATGGGAGGTGGGTTATTTGGGGAGAACTCTTTTAGATGTCAATGAACTGGCGTAAGTCTCCATTCACTTGCTTGCATAAAATTCGTGCATTTTATACTAGTTGATTCCTCCAGGTTTCATGGCAACTCAGAAAATATATAGCCTATTGAAAACTAAATAACTGAACAGATGCAGATCTGTTAGAGACGTTTAAGACAAACCACAAAGTGTTGCACGCTGTCTTTAAAATGCTAAATCAATCATATATCGGCAGGAGGTATATAAACAACCATCCTACCTTCCACACATTTTCATGGTGTTGATATCCAAGTTCACTGCTGGGTGTCCCCAGGCCCCTTATCGGAGACTTAAACTGCCGGTCGTCTTCATTAAGAAGTTCTGGATTGTGTTTTGCCAGATAATGACGTAACTGAATGAAAACATCACCATGGAAGTTGTCCCCAGTGCTATCAGCCATTACTTTTAACTCCTCCATGCAAGCCCGGATGCTTGCTTCATCACACACTGATTTCTACAATAAAACATAACAACTGAGAAACTGATGCACTCTCGCAGTTGTTATGATTTGAGCAATGGCAGACAGACCACTGTAGGAAAGAAAGATTAAACAATAGTATACTAGCCGTGGCAGGCACAGAAAGGACCAATCAACCCATTTTGATCTCGGGAGCAACAATTTTTAGCCAGTCCTGCTTGAACCAGTTTAGAGTCAAACATTGTATTGAGAACCTCATCAAGTTCCAACTCTCGAAAAAACCCGTTTAGATCAATTATTGGCCGCATGGCCACAAATTCCGGACATCAGAGCAGCGAATTCTCGTGCGGCTTTCATCTGGCATATGATACTCCTCGATCCATCCAGATGGGCAGTCATTCCTCGCGGGCATCATCAGCATTGAACCACGTGACATGACATAGCAGACAACGCAAGGGGCCTCGTGGTTACGGAGTTTTTTAAAAGGATCGAAATCGTTGACTTGATACTCAGTACCGTAAACGTAACCTGCGGTCTGATCGCTATCGCTGTACCTGTCATACTTTGGTTTGTTCGGAAGACAAAGGTAGTTTACGCCACCGCCTTGATGACTGTAATGTTCTCCACCCATTATACCTTAAATAAGAAAACAAAATTTGACCGTGAAAAAAGTTTTATGAGCTTCTCAATATAGGAATTCCGCTTATTTTCACACAGTGACCTCCAAAAAGACTAAAGAGTTTAGCTCTTTATCCCACACATTAGTAATAAAGGCCAAAAGCCTTTTGGCAGATGAAGCTATTTGGTGGTACTGCACGTTACCATGATTCTACCTCTTCGCACCTGTTCTATTTTCCACTTACCGCTGTATACCACATTACCGTCTCCAGAGCAGTTGGTTCGTCCCCAGCAAACGTAACTCACACCTGACAGCCCCTGTCCTTGTGGTCCCTTCTCCCCTTGAGGTCCAGAAGGACCCTGAGGTCCTGCACTTCCAGTCTTGCCAACTTGTCCTATGAAATTATGGAAGAAAAAAAAAGGGCACGCACGTTTAAAATCATTTCTGAGAATAAATGTGATTATAAGACGATTTTCGCAGGTACTGTAATTAATGAACCGTAATCAGTATCACGGCACGATGTGATTTTTTGTCGCAAACAGTATCACAGACATTTTTACCATTTAGTACTTTTCAGCTCTCTAAATTCAAAAGAAGTTGGTAAAGCCCAAAATGCAAGAAGAAGATAGCAAGGAAATAGAAAGATGCAAGGGGGACACACTGAAGGGAATTGTTGGCAATTCAACTTGGCCTCGTTTAGTCAATTTTTGACAAAAAGGATCAAAAAATACTTAAGGTTTTACTATCGTAAACTAACCTGGCAGCAAAGAAATATACCGTACCTCTGGGTCCCGTAAGTCCTCGAGGTCCCTGGGGACCTTCTCGGCTGTCCCTACCGTCCCTACCTATAAATAATAATAAAAGGAACGAAAAGACAATCATTGTACTATTAAATAAGGTGGTGTAAGTACATTATGTTTGCTTAGCAGCTGTCTTGGTTATCACCCACTGTAAAATAAAATGAATTGAACTAATGGCACGTGAACTAATGGCACAACCCAACAAAATCAACTTACCAGGCGGGCCTGGTTGCCCAGCTGACCCTGGAGGCCGTGGTCTTCCATCTCTACCATCTCGAACTATACTTTGAACTGTAGTCTCAAGAAATAGGCCAACATCTTTAAGGCGTGACCACTCAATTTTATCAATAAGGGGCTACTGCACTCTTTTTTAGCGATTTAGATGGCTTCGCAACGAGTTAAATTTTGACAATTTTTTGTATTTTTTGAAGAATTCGTCAAATTTAGTGAATTGAAAAGAGTGCGTTCGCAGCGGCCATGCTGGAGGAGGAAAACATTGAAATTCATTGCCATTAGGAAAACGGTTTTATTTTCATGCAAATAGCTTTATTGTTTTGCTCCTCCAACATGGCCGCCGTGAACACACTCTATTGAACTAATGGCACGTGAACTAATGGCACGACCCAACACAATAAACTTTCCTGGCAGGCCTGATTGCCCAACTGGCCCAGGGGGCCCTGGTCTCCCATCTCTACCATCTCGACCTGAAATAGCGAGCAAAACTATACTGTGAACTGTAGTCTCAAGAAATAGGCCAATATAATTAAGGCGTGACCACTCAACTTTATTAATATGCGACTACTATTAATACTCTTTTTTTTAGCCATGTAGATGGCTCTCTAACGAGTAAAATTTTAACAGTTTTTTATCTTTTAAACAAATCGTCAAATTTAGCGAGTAGCTTGTCTAGCAAACATAAAACATGTAGCTAAAATCACAAAATTAATGACGTTGTACTGTCACTAGAAATAGATAACAAACTTAGATGGCCAAGAGGTCTACCACGGCACAAATGACCCGGAAAATAAGTGACCTGATGTTTTTCATCCATAGAGAAAGAGTACTATGACTTATTATCCAACTGTATCAGTTATTAGCTAGTTCTTGTACAGAAAGCGCACGAAACGAGTACAAATATCACATGATATTGTTGGTTATTGTACAGTACCGTGCGCGCCCTTATCCTGTTACACGTGAAGTTTTCTTTCAAGTTACTGAAAAAGGTTGAAAAAGGTTAAGTTGGACAATACTCGTTGTTTGTATTTTGACACGCCCTGCGGCCTCGTCAAAATACAGCACAAATCGTAAAAGTATACGGCGATACTTCACACCGAAACATCTAACAAGATATACTTACTTATCGATAACGATCCGCTTCTTTGATTTTACTCACCTCGCAAAAGCGTTTTCAAGAGCAATTTGTCTGCAGAAGTTTTGTTGCATTGGCGTATCCTGAAGAAAAAAGAAAGCTTTTCCATCCTATTTCCGCCATTTAGAGGCTATGATAGGGTAGGTGGCTAAAGTCGCACACGAGCCAAGGAGAGGCCCACACGGCCGGAGCTTAACCCGGTTTCTGTAGCATGAAGCAACTGAGAGTATTGCAAGTGCCCCCCTGGATGGGATGCTAGTCCATCGTAGGGCTTACCCCTTAGCAGTATGTCACCAGCTCCCATTTATACACCTGGGTGGAGAGAGACAATGTCAACCTGGGACAATGTCAACCTTGGGAACGAGGTTGAGACAATGTGGGGTCAAGTTTCTTGTCTAAGGAAACAACACGATGGCATGGACTGGACTTCGAACCACCGACATGAAGTTCAATGCGGTAACCTCTACATCACCGCGCCCCCACAATGAAGAGGCCACATTCACCGGCACTGCTTTGATAAGAGTTTTACGTGCCTGAAGGTCAAAAAGGTTAATATTTTAATCAGCGAGAATAATGAAAATCTCATCCGCATATAAATTTACAGATAACGAAGTTTTGAGCATAGACCTTTCCTGTGTAAAATTTAATGTGATCAAACATTTTTATGAGCCTTGGTTATGCTGCCGTCAAGTTTGCCTTAGTAGCTGTTTGAGTTCTGTTAAATTTACATCTACATACCCAACAACCTGATTTTTTCAGGCTTTCTTTTCGCAACTGCATAAGTTGCGTTAATAACTGCGAGGATCTACTTTACATTCATTTCTTCATTCCGCAGTTCAAATATGTGAGTTTCATATCTTCACAATTTCATACCCAACAGTGTTAGTTGTTGGAGGAATGGAACCCACGCACGTGCTGCAAAGGGAATAGGGATTCTCGCGGATGAGTAGCGCTTAGGCACAGTTTTTCGTGTCTCCTTCACGTGAGCACGAAATTAATGCTGCCATGCATGCAGACTCTCTGAGCCAAATTTGGGTCTTTATGTACGGAGTTTTCTTTTTTCGGTTTCTTTTGTTGCAAATCGCTTAAAAGGTCGTCGCACTCTTGCTAGTACAAGAAGTAATAAAAACAAACAGACAAATTTTTAATGACTGTTATCACGAAAGAGTGTAAACTGAGAGACAGTAAAAAATAGAATGCCAAATCTGCACTAGGGAGGCATTGTAATGTATGGGCCCAAGATCCTGATTCGCCGCTCATCCTGTAACCTCTCCAATCCCCCAATAAATCCCTAATAGACACCCTTCTGTGACTTTGTTTAGGTTATCTTTTTGACTTGAAGGTTAGAGCATCGTTACCTGCTCTCTATCACGTTTACTCTCTTAGCCAAACTTTGCAGATTAGTGGCCTTTTGTAGCGCCGATCTTCTTTCTCTCACGTCAGTGACATCTTTGTTTTGGATGAAACGTGCTTTATTCGCAGCAGCTTTGGGGAGCTTTTCAGCAATGATTTTATCCACACTACGTTCCACTTGATCCAAACGCTTCTCAATCGCCAGGAATTTGTGATAATTGTACACACAAACAAAAAACTGAAAAGCGATGCACAGCAACAGGCATATCACCGTCACGAAATTTAACAAAGATGGAAACCGCTCGGGCCTACTAGAAGAGGATGGGATCGATTCTTGCCCCATTTTCAGACACTAAGATCTCGCCTTCGGAAAGTGGAGATCTGTTACGTTTTTTGACGCGTGGGTGCAAAATTAGTCACGTCAATCCAGATCCACACTGAACTGAGTTTGTAATCGATTTATAGCTTTTACTATGTTTACGTCACAGATGATTCAAGATGTAACTTGAATAATTGACTTCCCATACCGACAAGGTGTCCTGAATGACGTGCCCCTGGGCATGCTCACGTATATCTTAACCCTTTAAGCCCCCCCCCCCCCCCAAGAGTGATCAACATCAAATTTCTCCTTATCATATCAGTGTACAATAACACACACAGGGCAAGAGAATTGAGGAAATGATCAACAAAGATGAAAAGCCTTGGTGTTTTAGCAAATTCTCCCAGCTAATGCCATAAGAAATATGTGGAGAACAGTGAGGAGAATCTGCTGCTGAATTGGGGCTTAAAGGGTTAACTGTTAGCTACAAAACTCGATGTTACAGAAAAGCACCTCATATTAGACTGACTGTCTTTAGCTGTGTTTTAGTTACTTTATTGCAACTGGCCTTGTCGAACTCAATACAATAATTAGAAGCAAATATTCAACCAGAAAGAAACTCTTTCTCGACACATTTTGCCAGCCTCGTTCCCAGGCAGGAAATCAAATATGACGTCGCCCGTCGAACTCAGCGAAAGATTAACCTGCACTGAACGGACGTTTATTTACACAACGAAAGACATAAGACCTATGCTGTGACACTGGTTTACCAGAATTAATAAGTGCAGTTTTGCTGCTTTGAAAAACAAGTGATATTTAAAATCCATACAAAGATTTCCTGTGTAGATTTCCTGTGTAGTTTCTACGGTGAAGGTCACTGACATAGATATCAATTTCGCGGTTACTGTTTCCAAGCCTAACTGCACTCGCCTCCTATAACGATTTTTATGCTTCCTGTCACGGCTACACTGATAAACGACCCATAATACCGCAGTCATAAACGGCCGAATGTGCATGTAACAATATTTAGCCTTGCGGAGTAAAACATAGAGTAGCAACACAGAGTAAAACGTCAAAGAATTACAGTACGAAATTTCTGCTTCTGGTAGAAGTGGTGACACTTCAAGACACTGTGACATTAAAATCTGCGTTCAAGATACCGCCTTAACTTGCTGTTGTTGGTTCTTTTGTTCAATGCTTATTGACCCATAGTTTTTTCATTACAACAGTTATTTCCCATAGCATGTCTATTGAAGCCACCACTTCACACCCGCCTGACGCATAACTTTTATCACTTGGTGCACACAGCACAAGTAAACTCTCGTCCATCAACATATGGAAGACAAGGGAGTGCACCACATCATCCTTCAACAGGGTACAGCAAAGCACCATTCTGGTTGGCTCCGCTACCGGGAACATACTCTGCATCCTCATCAACACAGATGAAGTCACGCTGCTTCTTGTGATTATAATACTCAGTCATCAGGTACCCATGATACTCCTCGGTCCATCCAGAGGGGCAGTCATTCCGTGCGGGCATAATTAGCATTGAACCAAGTGACTTGACGAAGCAGACAACGCAAGGTGCCTCGTAGTCAGCAATATTGCTCTTAAAGATGTGGTTGACTTCATACTCAGTCCCGAACATGTACCCTGCGCTCTGGCGGCCATCGCTGTACTTGTCATACTTTGGCTTGTGTGGCAGACAAAGGTAGTTTACTCCACCACATTGATTAGTGTAATGTTCTCCACCCACTATACCTTAAATAAGAAAAAAAAAATTTAAATCACATTAAGAACTGCCTGTCGATATCAGATACATAAACCTTAGTTCATACCGCTTTCATCACTACTAAACTTGACAATTGCAATTCGCTACTATATGGACCCCCCACAATATTTACTTGATAGATTGCAAACTGTTCAGAACTCTACAGCTCGCCTCATAGCTCGCAGCAATATAAAATATGACAATGTAACCCCGACCCTTAAAAAAAGCTACATTGGTTACCAGTTAGGAAGAGAATATCATTTAAACTGCTACTTTCGGCCTCAAATGAATTAGCTCCAGGTTATGTTACAGACATGCTACAGCCTGGGCTCCTGCTACAGCTATATAGACCCTTTAGACCACTCTGCTCATCGACCCAGCAGCTCCTACGAATTCCACCAGCAAAATAATCGCGCTATGGTGAACGCTCCTTCTAGCATGCTGCACCAAAACTTTGGAATTCCCTGCCTGACCATTCCAACCTATCTATTTAACCAGGCTTATGATTGTGGCTTATCCAATTTATTTTAATTTTAGTCAGTTAGGATACCTGATTGTAAAGCGCCATTGGGCTAAACGGAAATGGCCCTATATCATATTATTATTATTATTATTATTATTATTATTATGGCACAACTTATAAATGCATAGAAAATTAGCCACAAAGAAAAGCGTAACCTATGTTGCTCTACAGGAACTCAACACTGAAAAAGTTGATAATATCGTAAACCTTTTACTCTTTCCCGTCAAGAGTCGTATTTTCGAGCCGTTTTAGACCCGAGACATTGAACCACTAGTGACGTCATCATTTTTGACGTCACCAGATTATTTTGATAAGCAGCTAACACAGCAAGGACAGATCCATCCATACGTGTGTCCATCTTGAATATCGACCAAATTCTGGCAGAGCTATACCAGAAAAAAGGTGTTCAATTTTGGGTTTAAGGAGGCTCGCAACAGTTTTTTTGGCCTTGGAGTGTACATTTTGAAATCAAAATTTCGCATAGAAGATAAACTTCGATTTCCTTGATACTACACTACCTTTTCAACATATGACCAAAGTTTATTTTTTCATTGGTCTCCTAACAACAACTGTTACCATAGCAACGGTAATGGACAACCTCGCATTTTAAATAACTTCTCCTACGTAGTTATGGAAGCAATTAAAAGGACACGTACGTTTAAAAACTTTTCTAAGAATATTAAGTTATATTATTAGACGATTTGAGCAAGTACTGCAGTTAATAAATCGCAGTCAGTATCACGGTACAATAAGATTTTTGTGGTAAACAGTATCGCGGACGTTTCCACCATTTACTTTTCAGCACAACTTGCAGACTTTTTTTAGGGTACCTTGAAATCTTTTCAAAATGTGAAAAGAAGAAGAAAATAGAAAGATGCAAGGGGATGGGAATTATTGGCAATGTATCTTGGCCTCGTTCAGTTAGTTTTTGGCAGAAAGCATCAAGTAATACTAAAGGTTTTACTGTCGTAAAAAAAAACTTTCCTCGCAGCCAACGATATACCTCTAGGTCCCGTAAGTCCTCGAGGTCCCGGTGGACCATCTCTGCCATCCCTACCGTCCCTTCCTGGAAGTAAAAAATAAATTTAATGAATAAATAATAATGAATGGAAATAAAGCACAAGAAAACGAGAGAAAAGAAAAAAAAAAGAATAGAAAATACGCTCGTTATTTTTTCGAATTTTGCATCATTTTACTGTACGGGTTTCGTACCGTAACCATTCAAGTTTGACAGGTTTCCCGCGTAAATCGTCAATCATTGTATCATTAAATACGATGGTATAAGTACATTGTGTTTGCTCAGAAGATGTCTTGGTAGTTTCACCCACTGTAAAATACAATCAACTAATCGCACATAATGCTACTACTTGTTCGATATTTTGTGGCTTTTTATAAATTTTCACCAACAATGTGGCCTTACAGAGATCTTCTCTGTAAAAGAACGGGAGCATGATCTTCTTGCTACCGAAAATGATATCGTTGCCCATCGTTACAGCTTTTTGGCTTTTCTTTTTTGGCATTACATAATTGTGGTCTTAGGCATTTATCACGCTAATTTAAGCTTATGCACAGAAGTCGAAAAGAGTTGATGGGTGCACCAAATATATGAGGAATTACAACTTTTGATAGTTTTTTTGTACGTTTTTCATCAAATTTCTGTCAAGGCCAAACCTTTCTTTAGTTAGTGTTGTGGTTTATATAATACACGGATCAAAACTTTTCAAATGGTGTACCATACACGGACATGCGGTTAGTAGCAAAAGGGTTAAACAAAACGTAAGCTTTAAAGAAAGAACCGATCCCATGGGCAGTTTGTTGGGGCGGGATGGAGTAAACCAGGCAAACATTTCTCCTGACCATCCTTCACCGACTAACTACCCATGGGTCTCTGAGGATCGTAAACGCGCAACACAATCAACTTACCAGGCGGGCCTGGCTGCCCAGCTGGCCCAGGAGGCCCTGGTCTCCCATCTCTACCATCTCGACCTGAAATAACGAGCAAAACTATACCATGAACTGTAATCTCAAGAAATAGGCCAATGTATTTAAGGCATGACTACTCAATATAGCGGCTACAAATTTTAGCGATGTCGATGGCCTTGCAACGAGTTAAATTTTCAGTGCTGCTTTTCAATTTTACCTTTCAAATAAATTAATACATTTTGCAAGTATAGCTCATCTAACAGGTAACACATAACAGATTTCCATTCCTAGAGATTCACTACAGCAGAAACAAGTAGAAATAATGGAAAAAATACGTGACTGCTGAAGGTTTAAACACAGACAAAGAGAACTATGCAATAACTTACTTATCACGGTGGCGATCCGCCCCTTTGATTTTACTCACCTCGTAGAAACGTTTTAAAGAGCCATTCCTCTGCAGAAGATTTGTTGCATTGGCGTATTCTGAAGAATAAAAAGGTTATACAACCTATTTAGAAGCTAGATTACGCTATCATGTAAAACTTACTGTGAACAGAAATTTCCTTAAACCTTAGTTATGCTGTCGTCAAGCTTCCGTCAGTAACTTTAAGCCTACGAACCCGTCAGTGTTAGTTGTTGGTGGAACCGAGAATACGAGCTGCAAAAGGTGTGAGGACTTTCTGATCTTTTTTCGTGGCTTCGTTGCAAAAAACTCCGCGCTAAGGCCAAGTATACAGTCTTTCCCGTCTCCGTCACAAAAACTAGCTTGCCCTCGAGCGATCATTAGTTAATTCTGCCAGGCACGCCGCCTAGCCAAATTTGGGTCTGTATGTACCGAGTAATAAAAACAAAATTAACAAGCAAATACTTGTGCAAACGTTCTGGTTTTATTTTTGAATACATGTTTTGAATGTTTAAATGTTTGAATTACTGAAGACTGTCATCACTAACGAGTGTATACAGACAGTCAAAAAAAAAATCTACACTAAGACTTCACGACGTCTAACTTAATGGTATTTATTACAATTAGGAAGGTATGTAGTATGGTAGCCCAAGGTCCTGATTCCCCACTAGCCCCCCTACCCCCGGTAAGACATGATCGTTAACTGCTCTCTATTACGTTTACTCTCTTAGCCAAGCTTTACAGATTAGTGACCGCTTTTAGTGCGGATCTTCTTTCTCTCTCAGTGAAGACTTCGTTTTGTTTGAAACTTGCTTGATTCGCAGCAGCTTTGGGGAGATCGTCAGCAATGATTTTCTCCATACTGCGTTCCACTTGATCCAAACGCCCCTCAATCGCCAGGAATTTGTGATAATTGTACACACAAACAGAAAACTGAAAAGCTATGCACGTCAACAGGCACACCACCGTCAAGAAATTTAACAAAGCACGAAACTGCTCGGGCCTATAGAAGAGGATGGGATCGATTCTTGCACCATTTCCAGACACTTAGATCCCGTCTTCGGAATGTGTAGATCTGTTACGTTTTTTGACACGTGCGTGCAAAAGCTGCGTCAATTCGTTCACACAGGCTGATCAGAACTAAACTGAAATGAGTTTGTAATCGATTTATAGCTTTTATTATGTTTACGTCACAGATGATTCGTGATGCAACTTGAATAATTGACTTATCCTATGGCCGCAGGGTGTACCGAATGACGTGCCCCTGGGCATACTCACATATATTTCTTAACTGTTGGCTACAAGCCTCCATGTTACGGAAAAGCACCTCATATTAGACAATTGCCGTTAGCCGAGTTTTAGCTACTTCATTGCAACTGGCCTTGTCGAGCTCAATTCCAACTAACAGAAGCAAATGTTCAACCAGAAGCAAACCCTCTCTCGACACATTTTGCCAGCCTCATTCCCAGGCAGGAAATCAAATGTGACGTCGCACGTCGAACTCCTGCATAACGGAGTTTATTTGGCCGAGCTAAGACATAAGACCTATGACACTGGTTTACCAGAGTTAATAAGTGCAGTTTTTCTGCTTTGGAAAACAAGTAATATTTAAAATCCATACAAAGATTTCCTGTGTAGTTCCTTATTTCTACAAGGTCACTGTGTGACATAGATAACAATTTCGCGGTTATTGTCTTCAAGTCATCATCCCCCCTCCTATAACGTTGATTTCGATGCTTTCTGTCACGACTACACTGATACAGTATTCACAATATTGCGGTCTGTTAACCCTGTAAGCCCCAATAGTGATTAGCATCAAATTTCTCCTCATCATATCAGTGCGAAAAACACACAAAGGTCATGAGAATTGAGGAAATGATCACCAAAGATGAATTGTCTTGATGTCTTAACAATTTAACCCAATTGGTACTCAATGACACGTATGGAGACCAGTAAGGAGAATTTGAATAATGATACCGGACTTAAGCTTAGAGGGTTAAACAGCCAAATGTGTAAGTAACAATATTTAGACTTGCAGAGGTAACACTTTTAAGTAAAAAGACAAAGAATTATGGTAAGAAATTGCTACCTCTGGTAAATTGGTGACTAGCCTGTCTTAGGCGTTAGGCACGAGAATGCCGATAAATATTTAGAGCGGAGAAAAAAAAAAGGAAAACTGATATTTTTCGTTCGCGTGCCGACTAACTAAACGCCCGGAACAGACTAAGTGGTGAAACTTCAAGCCGTTGTTACATTAAAATTTTTGTTAACTTGTTGTATATAATGTTGTTTTTTCAATGCTTATTGACCCAGTTTTTTTAGAACAGTTTTTCCCCATAGCATGTCTATTGAAGTCACCACTTCACACCCGCCTAACGCATAACGTTTATCACTTGGTGCACACAGCACAAGTCAACTCTCGTCCATCAACATATGGAAGACAAGGGAGTGCACCACATCGTCCTTCAACGGGGTACAGCAAGGCACCATTCTGGTTGGCACCGCTACCGGGAACATACTCTGCATCTTCATCAACACATATGAAGTCACGTGCCTTCTTGTGGGCATAATGCTCAGTCATCAGGTACCCATGATACTCCTCAGTCCATCCAGACGGACAATCATTCCTTGCGGGCATCATCAGCTTTGAACCACGTGACTTGACGTAGCAGACAACGCAAGGTGCCTCGTGGTCAGCGATGTTGTTCTTAAAAATGTGGTTGGTTTCATACTCAGTCCCGTACATGTACCCTGCGTTCTGGTGGCCATCATTGTGCCTATCATACTTTGGATTGTGTGGCAGGCAAAGGTAGTTTACTCCACCACCTTGATGAGTGTAATGTTCTCCACCCATTATGCCTTAAATAAGACAAAAATATTTTTAAAACGTAACAAATACATAGATTTTACATCATAAGTTTCTCAATGAAGACATCCCGCTCATTTTCACACAGTACACACCCAAGAAAGTCTCTAAAGATATTGAGCTCGCCAACTCACACATGAGTATACATTAAGGCCAACAGCCGTTTGAGACATGAAGCCATTCGATGGTATTGAACGTTACTGTGCCAATTTTCCACCTCTTCGCACCTGTTGTATTTTCCACTTACCGCTGTACACCACAATAGCGTCCCCAGAGCAGTTGGTTCGTCCCCACCGAACGTAGCTCACACCTGACAACCCCCGTCCTTCTGGTCCCTTCTCTCCTGCAGGCCCAGGAGGGCCCTGAGGTCCAACACTTCCAGTCTTTCCAACTTCTCCTATGTGATCATGGAAGAAATATTAAGGAGAATATCAAGTCACCTTATCATAGGAGTTGAACAAATACTGTAATTAATTTGTTGCAATCAGAATCACAGAAAATGAGATTTTTGTCGCCAACAGTATCGTGGACATTTTCATCACTTATTTTTCATCTCAACTTGCGGACTTTTTATAGGGTACATTGAAACCGGCTTTTCTAAACCCAGAGGAAGATGGTAAAGGCCAAAATGCGAAAAGACGATAGCAAGGAAATAGAAAGTTGCAAGGGGAACAGACTGAAGGGATTACTGGCGTCTTGGCCTCGTTTACATAATTATGTTCAATTAGCCAATTTTTGTGACACAAAACATCAAGAAACACTAAAGCCAAAAGATACAGTAAAAACCCGCATAAAAGAACAAGTGGATTAAGAACACTCAGGCTGAAATTTGGTCAAAAAAGTACCATATACATAAGAACACATTCAGCCTGAAAAATGAAAATTGTTCTTATATATAAAAAAAAAGTGGCTGCCAGTTAGATTAGAATAACCTACTAGGGTACAGTACTAAGTACTGAGTAGATCTATATGTGCTAGACCATTCACTGCATGAAATAACAAATATAAGGTGGTATCATGAGTCCGTATACATGACGTGTACGGAGTGATATCCTGACGTATAAGGAGAACGATGTATAAGGACTGTGTAACGATCAGTATACGCTTAACTCCTTATACTAGTGCATGTTGTTCATTAGCCTGGTGAATGTGACTCCTTCGTAGTGCGAAATAGAGTGACGATTGCTATTGATTAATAAAACTATATGCAATTGAATCATGACTTGTTGTGCTATTTTTTATTTTACCTCATGTAATTACCAAAGTAGTGCAAGAATCCTCACTGACGAAAGTCCTCCTTCAGCCTGGTCAAACATCGTTCATGTTAGGGATGTGAGAATGTGCCACTTTCTAAAAATCTAAGAATATGTTTGTTTCTTCTATGGAATATATTCAGTACACAACCATTTTCATACAGTGTTATACTGCATGGTATATGCACCCAAATTTTATGAAGAATCCTGCCATAAGTGTAAGAATCCGTATACCTGCCTTCCACACGATATCCGTGCACTTCATACTTCATGCAGTACACATGATAAATACGGACAAGTATAATGGCGGATAAGAAATCCTATCACGAGTGTATGAACAGTATACCGGCATTCCACACAATATTAGTACACTTCATACTTCGCGCAGTATACATGGTGTATACGGACTTGTGTACTGACGATTAAGAAATCTCACTGTGAGACGTAAGACTCCTTATACCTTCCTTCTACGCAACACCAGTATACCTCATGTTACCAGCAGTATACATGATGTATACTGATACGTGTACTGACGTATAAGGAATCCTGATACAAATGTGTAAGATCCTGCTATTTTTTGGGCATAGCCTGACGTATACTGATCCTTAAACGGTACCTTATACATCATGCCACGTCCTTATATCCCCCGTATACAACTATGTATACTGACCGTATAAGAGCTAAATAAGGGACCGAATTCGGATTATTTCATGCAGTGATTGCACACATAGAGTTTTTCACAGCAGGTATATGGGAATTTCCAGGGTACATTTAGCAACTGTTTTTAGACTTGGCTAATTTATGTAGCTAAATGACTGTTACCTTCTGTCAATCACATTCTTTATTTGCTGCAGACACAACATGTTGTGCTTGCACATTGATTTCATCTGTTGGTAGTCTATGCAGTATTTAATTTTTAGAAACAATTTTAAGAATATTTTTAGGCTGATTTTGCAGAAAAAACCCGAAATATAAGAACAAAATCACCCTGAACCCCCAAAACACGTGTTTTTTATGCGGGTTTTTACTGTATACCTTTAGGTCCAGTAAGTCCTCGAGGTCCCTGGGGACCTTCTCGGCCATCCCTACCGTCCCTTCCTGGAGGAGATAAATAAATAAATAAATAAATAAATAAGAAGAAGAAAGAAAGCACAAGAAAAGGAAAGAAAAGGAAAGGATAGAACTGCTCTCATCATTTTTTCAGCTTTTATTCAGTTATTATACTGTACTGACACTTTTCCGCACTGTAGTTATTCAGGTTGACAAGTTTCCCGCGTATATCGTCAATCAATGTACTGTTAAATAGGATGGTATAAGTACATTGTGTTTGCTTAGAAGCTGTCTTGGTGGCTATTACCCACGGAAAAATGCTACGAACTAATGGCACTTTTGTGGCGTTCAAATTTTTACCTCCAAACTGGTCTTTTAGAGATCAGTTCTTAGCTGCTAAACATGATATGGTTGCTCATCCTTACAGCTTTTTGACAATTTTTTCATCAAATACTTGTAGAATAAAGCATTTGCCATGTGTTAATCCGTGCACTGGAGCTGACAAAGGGTTAATGGCGGGCTATACTTAATATATTCATCTGGAGATTGCAACCTTGTAAAACCTTTTTCATTAAGTTTAAACGCATTTCTGCCGATGCCTATAATCTTCCTTCAGTTTTGTTGTTGTCATTTATAAAATACACAGTACAAATAAAATCTTTCAAATGGTATACATCAAACATGGCCATGTGGTTCGTAGTTTTTCAGGTAAGCCCATTCGTGGTCAGCAAAACAGTTAGGCGAAACTATAAAGGTAAAGTCTGATAGGAGGCGGGACGAAGTAAACCAGGCCTAAAGATTCGTCCCACCACGGCTAACTGTCCACGGGTCTCCAAGGATCACGGTATGAAAGACCCAACACAGTCAACTTACCTGGAGTGCCTGGTTGCCCAGCTGACCCAGGAGGCCCTGGTCTCCCATCTCTACCATCTCGACCTGAAATAACGAGCAAAACTATACTATGAACCGTGAACTCAAGAAATGGGTCAATATCATTTAAGGCGTGACCACTCAATGTAGCGCTATGCCGAGCAGTATATCATATATAACTGCTGTTTTAGTTTTTTACCATTTCAATAAATCAGTAAATTGAGGAAGACAGTACAGCTAATTTAATATAATAATTTAATTTATATCGTTGTTTTCATTTTGTTGTAACTGAGCGACCGCTGCCCGCTCCATTGCTGGATTACCATTATTTGTAACGTTAGTGGTAATTACCACGATTAAAGATTAAAGATTAAACCTTATCTAGAAATTTTAACGTCATGTCGCTAAAATTAAGTTGTAGTGTCGCAAGAAATCTTCATACAACAGATTTCTATTCCTACAGGACCTAAAGGTTCACCACTACATAAATGATCGGAAAAATACGTGGCCTGAAGTTTCTGGACACAGTCAAAGAGAACTATTAGTTACTTATGAGGCCTTGTTAGGGTTTTAGGACTATGGATTATTAGGGGTTTTTAGAGAAGGGATACGGATTATTAGCCACTAAATTTAAAGATTACGGATTATTTAACAACAACAACAAGCTTTATTTGCATGACTGTAAATTTGTTACAATATTGCAAAAGCGCACAACTTATTAAGTAATAAAAAAGGACATATATAAAATTATTTACATTGATAGCATTCACTACCAGGAGCAAACATGTGAAAAACCATGTGAAATAGTGTGTGAAAAAGTGGTAATTTTCACATGGTATTCACATGTTTTTCACACTTATTTCACATGAAATTCCACATGCATGTGAAATTTTGCCATGTGAAAGGCATGTGAAAACAATGTGAAAAAGGGTGTGAAAAATGTTATCCCTTTCACACAGTGTTTCACATGCTCTATCAGACAAGTTCACACACCAAACATGTGAAATACCGTGTGAAATGGTGGTTGTTTTCACACAGCATTCATACGTTTTTCACATGATAATTTCATATGCACATGTGAAATTTTACCATGTGAAAGGCATGTGAAAAGAATGTGAAAGACATGTGAAAAAAATTACTTTTTCACACAGTGTTTCACATGCTCTGTCAGAGAAGAAAGATAGGGAAACTTTCATTATCCTAGTATGGAATTTTCTGGGATACTACCAATGCTACACAAGATCTTGGCATCCTACATGTACCTAGCTACAGATTTCATATGTACAACAACAGCAAAATATAACAGGATACAAGAAAATACTGGACATGAAATTACTTTCACAGTGCATTTTTATTTATTGTAAATTCTCTTTTTGTTACACGTAGCAGCTGCTATATAATAGAAACTTGCATGGATCAATTCCCAAAAACTGTAGTGACCATTTGTCAGTCAAAAAGAAAACATAAGTTTGTACTTGTGTTGTCAGAATTGCAACTGTAATTTCCAACATTATTTTGTATCTTAAATTGTTTGTTCCACACTTAGCTGAGATGAACTGGACAGGGGTTTGATGTCTGTTCAAGCTGTCGGAAAGCTTTTGTAATCATTCAGCTGATGTGCAAAACTGCAGTAGCTGCAACAGAACAAAACATAAATACTTAAATATCTGTTCTTGTTATATAATCTTAAATCCATGCCAGCATTTAAAGTAATCTAGCTCACTAACCGCTTTTAAATCAAGATTGATTAATTTTAATAACAACAGACAATCCCAATCAGTCTCAACGAGTGCTAAAAGTTCAGTCACAGGTAACCAAAGCGTAATATGAGAGTTTGTATGGAGCTGAAATTCGATCGAAAATAATCGGCGGTTTTCCGCCGAAAATACATTAAAATCAAAATAAAGTTTAAAAAACCTTACCTGTTGTGTGTTTGCTGTGTTTTTATCGCTTTTCCGAGCTTCCGGAGGCCGTTTTGGGCGATTTTCTGCTTAACGGTCGACGCGCCGGCATGTCACGTACTAAAGACAGCTAAAGGTAGGAAAACGGGAATTCAAATTTGCCAACCGACACTCGAGGTCCCGATCAAAACACCCGCTAAAAATCGATTCAATCTAAAGTCAGAGCTTTAAAACCACAACACATTTCAAAAAGGATAAATCTCCTACCTTTCTATGTGATTCAATCGTCAATTAGTTTATCTCTCGAAGTACAGCGCTGCATTAAAAATGAACTAACTTTTCGAAGTCGCCGCCATCACAGGTTTGTAAGGAAAAGAGGGTCAAAACTAACGGTCAAGCCTGGGACAAAGCGCCAAATTTCGCTCCACCGGGGGACGACTTGAGTGACTTCTATGTCGGCAAATGCCAAACTCACCCTCTCTCTGGTAAGTCAAGTTTTATACCTGAATGCGACCCGCGCACGATTTCCCGCCGAAATTTGAGAGGTACAACACTTGATTTACCGGAGAGGGGGTGAGCTTGGCATTTGGCGACATAGAAGTCACTCATGCCGTCCCCCGGTGGAGCGAAATTTGGCGCTTTGTCCCAGGCTTGACCGTTAGTTTTGACCCTCTTTTCCTTACAAGCCTGTGATGGCGGCGATTTCGAAAAGTTAGTTCATTTTTAATGCAGCGCTGTACTTCGAGAGATAAACTAATTGACGATTGAATCACATAGAAAGGTAGGAGATTTATCCTTTTTGAAATGTGTTGTGGTTTTAAAGCTCTGACTTTAGATTGAATCGATTTTTAGCGGGTATTTTGATCGGGACCTCGAGTGTCCGTTGGCAATTTTGAATTCCCGTTTTCCTACCTTTAGCTGTCTTTAGTACGTGACATGCCGGCGCGTCGACCGTTAAGAAGAAAATCGCCCAAAACGGCCTCCGGAAGCTCGGAAAAGCGATAAAAACACAGCAAACACACAACAGGTAAGGTTTTTTAAACTTTATTTTGATTTTAATGTATTTTCGGCGGAAAACCGCCGATTATTTTTGATCGAATTTCAGCTCCATACAAACTCTCATATTACGCTTTGGTTACCTGTGGTTCAGTAAGCTTGACTATGTAGTTTTGTGGCATGTAGTTTTTCTAGTTCACTGTGAAACTGTTTGTTCAAAATTTAAAATTTCGAAGGACTCTAATTGGCAAAAATGTTCTCACAAGAGTGTCTGAGAGTGAAGCTTAAAACTGCATTTCTACCTAATAGAGAGCAAGCTACAACTAGCTGTGCATAAGCCAACTGTGTTTCCGTTTGAAGCATTAAAACTTTGAGCAAAGATCTGATACATTTACTCTTTTACCTACCTTGTTTTCTTCGGATTGTCCACGATGTATTTTGGTTATTCTTCATGTTCTCTGATCGATCCAAGCATCTATTTCCTTCCAACTTTCGAATTTGCGCCAAAGAAACGAACTTTCGAGTAGAACAGAGCCTGCTTTGTAGGCCAAAACTGCTGACCGATGGCTCACTCTCCCCAGGTTTACTCGTTCAAATGATGGTGGCTGTACGTTGATGTCTTTTAGAAGCAGCAAGGAATCGCTTAACTTGAAGAAGTCCAAGGGAAATGTGGGGAAATTTTCTTTCTCTAAAAGTTTGAATGAAATGGATTTCTTTTTGAAAAGTGGAACTAAGGCTAGGATCAGAACAATATTTAATACTCATTTGCACAAGAGCCTGTAATCTTCCCTCGTTCATGCTTGAACTTAACAAACGGTAAACTTCAAATCAAAAATAGAAAGTTTTGGCAAAGAAACTTTGATTATAACAAAAAAACTCAATAAATGGAGCATTAAGTTAAATTTTAATGGACTAACTGTTTGTGAAAAACTTGTCTTATGTGAATTGAGGCATTTTTAATGGGTATATTTCACACTTATTTTCACATGGTTTAAAGACGAAAAAATTCACACGTATTTCACACTTATTTTCACAAGACTTACAACATAAAAAATTCACACCCCATTTTTCACATGCATTTTTCACATGGCTTACACCATAAAAATTTCACACCCCATTTTTCACATGGATTTTTCACGCGATAGAACAACACTGTTTTTTTCACACTATTTTTTCACGTGTTCATTTGAAAGTGTTCTTATTTCACACACTAAGAAAGAAGTTCACATGCATGTGAAACTTCAATTCTGTGTGTGAAACTTATTTCACACACAGAATTTCACATGCTTAATATATTTCACATGCATTTCACATGCATTTCACATATATTTCACACGTTTGCTCCTGGTAGTGATTTTGTTACGTGAATCAAAACGAGATGAGATAAATTTAATTAATTGCATGTTCACAAAAAAGTTGGAAGAATTCATTAATTCTAAAATCAAATCAGACACTGGTAGCCGGCTAACATTTTGGATGTAAGGTTGTATTTTCTTGTAAAAGTTATCTCTCGTTGTTGCGTATCTGGAACAATAAAAGAGAAAATGAATTTCATCTTCGGTTTGATTACAATCACAGACTGGGCAAAGCCTATTGTCTCTGGGCGTATCGTTATATCTTCCCAGTTCGATCATTAGTTTCTGGTTACTAATACGTAATTTAGTTAATGTTCTCCTATCAGAGACTCTCCTAGTTAACTCTAGATAACTGGAAGAGGCATATTCGTTCTTAAAAGATCTATAAAATTCTAGTTTTTGAGAATGCTGTAGAGTATGTTGCCAATAAGAAATATATTTTTGTTTCATTAACTGTACAAACATTATCACAATTAAAATATTCGGATATTTTCATTAGATTAGAGTAAAAACTATTTTTACCAGCGGTGTGAAGTTCTGATGAAATTAAAAAAGATTGTCCAACAAAAGAATCCGGTTGCTTGTTTTGGAGATAACAAGTAGTTGAGGATTCTTTGATTAATGGCAATAAGTAGAGGAAGTCGACCAAGTTCAGCTCTACCTGCAACATTAGAAGCCTTATTGCTAACTTCAAGATAACGTTTACAAAACTGTAGATGTGTTCTTTCAATTTGTGAACCATCCCAGGCCTTAAAATCAGATTTAACATAACCACCCCAAATTTCACTATTATAGAGCAAAATTGGGGATATCATTGTATCAAAAATCTTACAGGCAAGAGACGGTTTTAATTTACTAAAATTTGTGTGTCGTCTCAGACTGAAAAGGGCATGAAGTGGCTTCTCTTTTAGGTGATCAAGTGAGAATTTAAAGATTCCTGAAGAAGATATTTTGGTTCCTAAATAAGTATAATCTTGTACAACATATACATCAATTGCTTGATTTCCTATATAAAATGTTTGTTCAGAACATTTTTTTGCACGGTTTTGAAAAACCATTATCTTGGTTTTTTTGGGATTTACGCTCAACATCCACGTGTTGCAGTATGTGGCTAATGTGTTAAGACAATTTTGCAAGCCTGTTTTGGAACGTGATTAAATAATTAAATCGTTGGCATATAGAAGAGCGTTTAATTTTGTACCGTTTGGTAGAACAAAAGGATCAGACAGAATATTTTCAAATGAGAACGGTAAATCGTTAATATAAAGGTTGAAAAGTAGTGGACTTAAAATACAACCTTGTCGTACACCTCTCGTATATTGAAAGGGTCGTGTTTGATACTGACCAATTTTTATTGAACAAGAAGACTTAGAATAAGTATTTAGTAATAGAACTTTATTTTAGGGATATAAAATAAAATTTTATTTTAGGGATACCTTGTTTACAAAATTGGGATACGGAACTTCCAAAAACTACCCAGGATTGTGGATTATTTGTCCCCTCCCCCCCCCCCTTCCCTAACAGGGCCTCACTTATCGATGACAATCCACTTACCTCGTAAAAACGTTTTCAAGAGCAATTCTTCTGCAAAAGATTTGTTGCATTGGCGTATTCTGAAGGGAAAAAAAGGAAGCTTTTACAACCTACTTAGAGTTTTTGATCGTTTACGAGCTCTGGGTGAATAATGAATTCTCAACCACTAATAAATTCACAATTAACGAAAAGTCCTGAGCGTAGATCTTTCTCATGTAATAAAAAAATAAAGTTTTCATAAGCCTTGGTCATGCCGTGCCGTTGTCAATTTTCCCTCAGTAACGGTCTCAGTCCTGTTAAATTACCCTACGTACCCGGCTGTCAGTGGAACCGTGAGTACAAGCTGCAAAGGGAGTGGGGACGGTCTCTTTTTCGCGGCTCCTCTGCAAAAAGATCGCCGTATGACAACGTCTTTCACGTATTGGTGGCAAAAACAACAACAACAGTAACAACAACTTTGCCTTCGCGCAAGCATTAAATGGTGCTGCCAGGCATGAACGCTAGCCAAATTTAGGTCTTCTATGTACCGAGGTTTACTTTTGTAGGTTTACTACGTTGGAAGTTGCCGCTAGTAAAAAAAAAGTAATAAAACCAAACAAAAACTTGTGTCCCAAACGTTTCTGATTACGATATATTTTTCAAAAAAAATGTTTGAATATTTCATTTGTTAAATTACTGAAGACTGCCATCACGAACAACTACATACACACCGTCAAAAATAGGATAGCGAAATCTACACAGAGTTTCACAACGTTCAACTCGATAGTTTTTATTATAATTAGGAAGGTATATATGGTAGCCCACGGTCCTGATTCCCCACTAGCCACCCCCACCCCGACCCCCATCCCACCCCCACCCCCATCCCACCCCCAACCCTCATCCATCACATAAATCCCCGCTACACGCACTTGACATGGTATCAGGTTTATAGCGATTAACGTGGAGGTTGAACATCTTTACCTGCTCTCTATCACGCTTACTCTCTTAGCCAAGCTTTGCAGATTAGTGGACTTTTGTAGTGCGGATCTTCTTTCTCTCACAGTGACGACTTCGTTTTGGTTGAAACTTGCTTGATTTACGGCAGCCTTTGGAGGTTCTTTAGCAATGATTTTGTCCACACTGCGTTCCACTTGATCCAAACGCTTCTCAATCGCCAGGAATTTGTGATAATTGTACACGCAAACAGAAAACTGAAAAGCGATGCACGCAAGCAGGCATATCAGCGTCACGAAATTCAACAAAGCACGAAACCGCTCGGACCTAGGCAAGGCCGTGGTCGATTCTTGCCCCATTCTCAGTCACTTAGATCTCGTCTTCGGAAAGTATAGATTTCTCACGATTTTTTTTACGCGTAGCTGCAAAAAGTCAAGTTCTTTCACACGCGCTGTTCAGAACTAGACTGACCTAACTTTGTAATCGATTTATAGCTTTTATTATGTTTACGTCACATATGATTCGTGATGCAATTTGTCACGTCCCATACCTACAGGGTGCCCCGAATTTAACGTGCCCCTCAACATGCTTATCTTCGTATATCTCAAATTTTGACTAAATCCAGGTGGACATGTTTGTAAGAGTCGGGTTTAAAGTCATTCTGCCCGTGTGATAGCCGGTTGGACCAGTTTTGTTGGGACAGTTGGTCGACCATTCTGCCAACTTTGTCGTCAAACATTTCCATGCAAGCTGAATCTTGCAGCCGGGGCTCACTAACTAGTATGTTACAATTTAGTTGCTTCTCGGGCAAACAGTTAAGCAATGAAGATAGCTCGCAAACATGGGTTAGAATTTTTTATTATCGATTCCTTTATAAAGCAAACTCAAAACAAATTAAAAGACAGAGGAAACATGCGCAAAAATTGTGGAAAACAATGACGTGCTGAAACGCCAATTAACGGCGAGGATTTGACGGTGAATTTCTACATTGAAATTTGAGAGTCCAACAAAATTTTTTTTAACTCAGTGAGTAGTTTATGAGAAAGAATGAAAGTGAAAATAAGAGAGTGCTGCGCGTACATCCCATGAGTGAAAATAAATTAAATAACTAGTTAAAATTAATGAAAATCACCGCAACCTTAAAGATGGCACGAACTTTCAGGAACCCTATTACGCAACAATGCTTGAAGGTCAGGGTCAGGGCAAAATGAGAAACTAACCGGTCAACGCGTGACTAGCCACCTTGCCTCATCTTGGCGGCTAACTCATGAAGACTCTGAAATAAACAACACTTTTATTCGCCTTGTCAATAATCCATGCCTTATGACCAATCCCCTTATGACTGGACTCATCACACTTCTTATCTAAACCTGAACATTACCAAGCTAAAATATCAGTTCCCAACGGTGACTTTTTCATGTAATGTTTCTTGCGTGGATGAAAATTAAATCTAAACAGTGGGTATTTTACATCAGTTTTCTTGCGTTTTACGGTGTGAACTCTTGCTGGTTTGAGGGTTTTACTTTTAGGGATAGGACTAAAATCGCGTAGCCTCCCACGCAGTCGTTTTTAGGGGAGTCGTATTACCCTCCTCCCCGGGACACATGATGCTTAATTTTTAATGGCGGGGTGAGAGGGTGTGCTTTTGATTTGCAGGCGGGACGCGTAAAAATATAGAAGTCTATATATGTGGGGACGCGGGATCCAAAGCGTCTTCGCCCCAGTCAAAACACACCATGTATGGGGGGATGAGGATTCCGACTAGTCTTGCGTGGGACTGCGGGACGGGACAAAGATCAAGCAGCTGGCGCTTACTTCGGTTTCCGTAGCCGGTATGAAGCGACTAGAAGCATCACAATCCCCCCTTGATGGAATGCTAGTCCATCGCAGGGTTACCCCCAGCATTCCTGCTAGGATTCCGTAACAGTCAGCTCGTAGGAAAACAACACGCGATACAATTGGCTATGGCCAGAGCCTAAAGCAATCGGCTTTATCATTTCATTCGATCGTACTTAAACGTCGTTATATTCGACATCTTTTATGCTTATTATATAATAAATCATTTAAAAGTAATTAAAAATATTTAAAAGTATATAAAAATAGTCAGAATATACTCCGAACCTTATTCCTTCTGCTATGATTACACAATCAAATCAATTGCTTGTGCTAAGAGTGTGACTCTCCGTGAAAAGCAGACGGGGTTGAGAGCGCGGTGAAAATCGTTCCCCGTCCAAGCAACTGACAGAACTACGTAACTATTTTCCTTGTACACTTCGTCTGTGGACATGTTTAAACTATTAGCTACAACGTTTAGATGGGGGCATATGTTTTTTTTTTGGTTATTTTTTCTCTGGTCGTCTCATCCACATCAGTAGGATTCTCACCGTGCACACGCTTGTTACATGTTTAACACACAAAGTGAAGATATCATTTTTCTCTTCCAATGTTGTATCTATTACATAGAGCCGTATTACATGGTCGCGCGGAGATAAGACATTTACCTTCGAGTGTTGAAAAATACTTCAGCAGTGAGCGCAGCGAAGGAGTAAAATATTTTTCAACACAATAAGGATAACGATGTCTTTGAGTAGTCCTTTATTCGCTGAAACAATCGAATAAAATACAGATCTTACGCACATTCGAATTTTGGTCGAAAAATTGAGAAAATAAGTAGCGTTAATTTGTATTCGGAATATTATGGCAATAAGGCAAATAACTTTTTTAAATTTCAATGGCTGACTGAAGTAGCCATGAAAACCGTGATATCTTCACATGTGAAAATAAAAATCGTATCTTCACTGGATACGAAATTTTTGTCACTGGAAAGATCCTGGTATTTTCATCGGTGTCTATATAATAAACATGATAAAGTTTATTATGATAGCCTGTTCAGTGGCTGCTAGGGCCGTGACTTAGCTAATCTTCACTTGGTGCACACAGCACAAGTTAACTCTCGATGCTCAACATATGGAAGACACGGGAGTGAACCACACCGTCCTTCAACAGGATACAGCAAGGCACCGTCCTGGTTGGCATGGCTACCAGGAACATACTCAGGGTGCCCGTCAACACATATGAAGTCACGTGCCTTCTTGTGGGCGTAATGTTCAGTCATCAGGTACCCATGATACTTCTTGGTCCAACCAGAGGGACAATCATTCCGTGCAGGCATCATGAGCATTGAACCACGTGACTTGACATAGCAGACGACGCATGGTGCATCATGGTCTTTGAGTCTCTTCATGAAAGGGTCCTCGTTGTACTGACCGACTTCATACTCAGCACCGTACATGTAACCCGCGTACTGTGCACCATCGTTGTACCTCTCATATTTTGGGTTGTATGGAAGGCAGTGGTAGTTCAGTCCACCACCAGTGTGAGAGTAATGCTCACCTCCCATCACACCTAAGTGATAAAACCAAAAACATGATATAATAGAGCGGTTTTCAATTGAGTGTCGAAAGTAATTTGAAGTGTGCTTTGGTTTTGCTTTACTTCGCCCTGTGATTGGTTAAAAAATCTCGCGCCACTTTCTCGACCAATCAGAAAAAAAACTCAAACCAATCGCAACTTGCTCGCACGCGTTTTCCTGCGCTTGGCATCGGTTACATGTAATTGCTTCGAGTTCTGATTGGTTTGTTGGGTAATTTGTGTTTGTTGTGATTGGCTGGGTTAATTACTTTGGTTTTGGTTTTACGACATTTATTTGAAAAGTGCTCTAATAATAGTACAAGCATGCGGCACTTGTGATAACCGGCCGGTTTACTTTCGTCCATATTTTCTCTGTATCTTTACGTGTGATCGTCGAGTTCGATCGCTGAGAGCCACGATTGAGAGCACTATGATCAAAGCTGCTGACTAGATCGACAGGGGACAGTGAATAGTTCGCTCTTACGGCATCGTATTCTACACCAAGAAGTAAAACGTGGGAGTGCATACCACGGCAATTTGGTTGAAAGTGGTTGGAACACTGGAAACGCTGTTTTTTTAGCTAACAGCTATACTCAAGGTCCTTCCATTGACAGATATATTTCAAGTACAAACGTCTCTCAACAGAATTTATAACCGTGAAGATATTTGACATATATATGGAGGGAGTTCAAAGAGAACAAAACATCAACCAAACTCGCAGACTAAAACTGTTATTCGAATCAGCACGTTTGGTCAAGTAACATGGTCGGTTGTTTCATAGTACACAATCATTTTTGTATTTCATTCTGTTTCATCTTTTGTACGCAGGACATTAATTTAAAAATTAAAGAGAAATCAAACGCACAAGTTACAAACTCACGTGATTTCGATAACGCCGATTGAGTCCACGAGCTGGGAATTGCTGTTATCTACAGAGAAGAGTTCGCTAACTCTTTCAAAAGGCATTTGGTTTATGGTATTCCACTTACTCCTACACTTACCATTATAAACCACAGAAGCGTGCTCCGCTAAGAATTTAGACTTCTCACACTTAAGTACGCAAAGGCCAAGACAAGAGACGTTTAAGGTTACGGCACGTTACCAATATTCTGCCTCTTCCCGCCATTCCTATTTTTCACTTACCGCTGTACACCACAGTGGCATCCCCAGAGCAGTTGGTTCGACCCCAGCGAACGTAGTTCACACCTGACAGCCCCTGTCCTTCTGGTCCTTTCTCTCCAGGAGACCCAGGAGGGCCCTGAGGTCCCACATTTCCAGTCTTACCTACTTCCCCTGTTATCATAATAAACGTGAAACAGGACAGAATTTAAAATTGTACGTCTGAAAATATTAGGCACTTAGTAGACCGTTTGAACAAACATCTGTTAGAAGCAGTTCAAGAGGGCACTGAGTCCAAATCCAAGTGTTTTCAATTTTCCTCCATCGTAGAGTCAACTGATAGAGAAAACTTGGGGGTAGAGTACGTAAACATCCGATCTTGGGCATAGAAAGAGCCATTTACTGACGTCATCTGGTGATAGCTTGTGAATTTTCCTTAAATTGAAGGTGTGCATCCACATTATTTCAGTGCAGGTTTTTTATTTGTTTGTTTGTTTTTTGTGTTAAACGTGATCCTAGTTGGCCGTTATGTCCTATATTTACCATTGTTACTGCTTGTTATGATGTGATTTTGACGCTATAATTTGTTTACTTTGCATATATTCTAGGAACACATTTGCTTGAATGAGATGGTAGACGTTAGACATTATGGAGCTAGTTGTCTCGATTTTTAAATCCTACCTCTTGGTCCCATCAGTCCTCGAGGGCCCGCGGGACCCTCTCTTCCGTCTCGCCCATCCCTACCTGAAAATAGGATGTTATACTCTAATTTAAGCAGTGAAACGAGTATCAAACATTTTTTAAATTAATCATAATAACTCCACATAATGTCAAAAAGCAGGAATCTCCTTTATTGTGTCTGAGAAAAGGCAACTTACAGGTTACAAGCCATAATTTACAAAATCCAGCAGCTGGTGCGTCATTTACTTTGGGCGGGCAACTCGTTAAATTGATGCTCGAGCAAAAAAGGTTACAAGTTACAAGCTCTAAGTAACAAGCTTCAAGATAAAAAATCAGCTAGCGTAGGGCAATAATTACATAAAAAACACAGGAAATAAAAAATATAAGACAAGAGATACCTTTCAAAGCTTCCTGCATAGCTTAAAGCTCCCTTAAACATGATGAAACCTACAAGGTTACTAACACCTTGATCAAACAACTTAGTAACACATTAATCACACATGCGTTCCTTACAAAAATCAAACTAGCATTGTATAATACCAAAACAATTGCAAAATATATCTGCTTTTAACGGGAAAATAATGTCACAAGTAAGCCTAGCAGAAAAAAAAATTTAGAAACGGCAGCCAAAAAACTAAAACCTTAACAATCACAAACGCAAACCAGACTCACCAGAGAGGCCTGGTTGCCCAGCTGGACCAGGAGGTCCCGGTCTTCCATCTCTACCATCCCGACCTGAAATATGGAACAAAATCATGGAAACGGACGTCAATCATGCTTATAGGAAGCACTACAACTTAATTCTTTCAGGCCGGTAATTTCCAAACTTCCTGCAAACAAAAGTGAACTCCACCGAATGATTGGGTTACTGACGGTCTAAATCGATATCAAAAACTTGTATGTCTACAGTCCGTAGAGAATGAGTTCTAAATATTTGATAAGATCAAACAAGGGAATCGCTGTCTTTAAGCCTACAAGATAAGGCATTCCCTGAAAAGGAAAGCTTTTTGCATTTAGTTTCCCTGGTGGAAGCTAGGAACCTTGAATATCGTTTCTTACAATCGACAAGGATATCAAAGATTCATACGGATGGACGCCTTACAGGGGCCCTGTTTTTGTGTTTGAAGTCAATCGTTGTGTCCACGGATGTAATGATTAGCTACTTAAACGAATAACAATTGTCACAGAAATGAAAAATTTTATCAAAGCATTAAGGACAAGTGCGCAGTAGATAATGGCGAAAGGAACAATATTTGCAGTTGACCAGCAGGATTATCCCCCTACCTCGTAACATTAACGTTCTGTTACACTCAAGAATCCTGAAAAGTGAAGGAGAGTGATGAATAAAGCCAGCTTTAATTTGGTCATGTAACCCTGAGCTGCTTTAGAAATTACCCTAAATTGCACAAGCAAAAGTAGTAAAACTGGAAAAACTGCGAATAAAAGGGTAAAGAAAAAAATGGAATAAAACACAATACTGCTCAGAAAGTAGGGGCTCATTTCAAGAGGGTTTTCGATCCAAAAAATTAATTTAAACAAAGTAAAATCTTCATATAGTTATCTTATAGTTACCTTTTTATTGTTAGTTAGGTATCCCCTACTAGCAGGGGGATTTCCCCCAACACTTTAGACACGTTAATAAAGTTAATTAATTAATTCATTCATTCATTCATTCATTCATTCATTCATTCAATTTATTTAGCTTTATAAAAATTCTATATTAGAGACGGTTAGCAATAAAAAACTTGGTTTCAGAATATGGAACGTTAACAGACAAAATTATGAGGCAATCAAACATAAAATATAAAATATTGTTAGGAAATTAAAGGATAAATTTAAAACAAAAGTAAAAAGTAAAACATTAATCTAAGCAGAGCCTGTAAGTGTCATCTTTTTTTACTGTACCTAGGCTAGGACATTCCTGTTGTTATTTCTTATTCTCAACCAGATAATACAGTATACCTAAGCCGTTTGATTGACTGAATGTCCAACTCTTCCTGATCTTATAGAATTGGATTTTTGAAAAATAAAGCATTTTATCCACAGTTTCAAATCCTAGAACCACAGTAAATGACACAAGGTTCATCTTATTCGTATTATTTCGTGATTTCTCTTAGATACCCCTTCGATAGCTCTTAGCCTTTCCACACCACAATATCGCTCCTCTTGAAACAATGAGTCTAATATTAGAAATCTATTAAAGCAAAAGAAACAACCATCCATCCTACCTGTTTTCTAACACGCTTACTCTCGTAGCCAAGCTTTTCAGTGCAGACAGCATTTGTGGAGTGGACCTTCGCTCTCTCAGTTTGTTTTGGTTCGCAGGTGGCTTAAGACTCTCTTTTGAGGTCCCTCTTTCAAAGAGCCACTCTACGATCCGCTCCAAATTATCCAACTGCTTGTCAATCGTCATGAATTTGCGGTAGTTATACACAAAAACAGAGAACTGGAAAGCAATGCACACCAGCAAGCACAGAAACGTCACGAAATTCCACAAAGTACAGGCTCTCTTAGAAGGTCCCATGACCGAGCTCAACTCGAGCGACGAAGAGTGTTACACAGATCCACTGAGGCGAAATGTCGAAAGTTAGACAACGCACATAAAAAGCCAAAACTGGACTGAATAGGCTTCTTTCGATATACTAAAATTCAGCTTGGTAGCGAGGCCTAGAGGACACAAATAAAAGAAATTTTACAAGCATGTTTATTCATTTCTTTTGTTTGTGTCCTCTAGGCCTCGCTACCAAGCTGAATTTTAATATATCGAAAGAAGCCTATTGAAGACTCTTAACACTGACAGATCGCGACACTCCAAATACGCAACAATGGTGGTTTCATCTGTGGTCTCTGAGGACTAAATTGATCACTGTAGCTTGAGTGAGAGTGACATGATGAAATATAACGGCTGACAAGCTAAGACACCAGAACCAGTATTTTCGAGAGTTTTGGAGTTATATGATTGGCCTGATAAAATTCAAGACGTGACCACCAACATAGACATTGATATTAGCACACTCATACTTTGAAATTGATTCTGGTTAATTTAACTCAGCAGCTGTTAGCTACTTTCAAGGTTTGCCACATAAGTTATTAAAATGAACTTAAAAATAAATACATAAACAGGTGTCTCAAAAGTTTACTGCCCTTACTTTAGGGGCATATATGTCTCCTAACCTTTTACGACCCTATTGGATCGATCATATTGCTACCGAGGTTTTTCGGCTTTGACTTAAATCGTTTTGTAAAATTTATGAAACGACTGCAAAAAAGCGAAATCATCTATTCTTGAGCTCACACCTCTATGCTGAGCTAGCCTGCGTAGCAGGCGTAAGCGGGGAAGGGGAAAGGAAGCGAGTCCCCCATTTTTTCTCGTGTTCTCGCTCCCCTTCCCCTTCCCCGTTTACGCCTGCTACGCAGGCTATACTGAGCTCATCGGTGGACTGTCTGTTGAGGAAACAGCAAGTTTATAGGATAAAAGTGAGAGAACAGGTCAGTCAAGACAACGCAGTGAACACCTCAAAACGTCTTTGAAGACTACTGTTCCTAGTGGTTAATCATCCCTACGGAAAAATTATACTGAAGGAAAAGACCGGCATAAAAGCGACTAAAAATGTTTGTCGAAATGTAAAGCATCTGTTCTTTGTGAAATTTAAGTTGTCATAGTCTTAAGAAGGCATTGAAATATCTTCTTCTGTAAAAGAAGTACGAACTTTTGAGATTCGTTGTATACAGCAGCAATAAAGTAAAAAATTCTAAACACAAATAGAAAACTGTATTAATTTTTTTAAGTCACCCATAAAACAGCTCACGGCATTCATCTTTTTAGGGACTGTGCAATAATTACCTGGAGGGGGGGAGGTTGGGAAATGGATAAAATAAGGCTCAAAATTAAGTCGCACCCCCCCCCCCCTCTCACTAAACGAAAATTAACTTTAGCCTCTCGTCACCTCCCCGCATTGGTTCCCTCATACCTACCATTTAGGTTTTGGATGTCTTCCTCAGGGGCACAAAACGTACTTCAAATGACTCTTTAACGCATGCGTTCTCTCCATTGGAATCACTTGACTCTGATTCTGAAGTTGTGTCGTCTTCATGCAAGTTATTAAATTCTTCATCTTTTAGAACATCTCTGGCAGCATTTTCACGTGCGTGGCTGAGAACTCGTTTAGTTAAATCAGCCTTACTTCCGCTTATCTTGAGACCATGTTGTTTCAAATACGTTTTCAGCTGGTTCTTCGTAAGCGCTTCCACATCATTCTCATTTTTCCAAGAAATATTAGACGGAGGAGCGTTCCTTTTTCTTACTCTTTTTTTCGCCTTTGCATCCAAGAACTCAAGGTGCTCTACATAACTTTTACACGCAGTCTCGTCCACGTTGTCCTGGGAACAGAACTCTTGCAAAGACCTTTCTTCAGAGGAGGACAATTTTCCCTCGTTGAACAATTTCTTTATCTGGACCGCGGGAGAAGTTTATAAGCTTACTTTGCAATTGCAAAGTAATCAAACTGTTTATATTTACAAAGATCAATTTATTGTTGTTAAAGTCAACAGTTGGGTTTTCTATTCTCTTTAATTATAATACAATGTAGGCTATCCTACATTGGCATCTTTCTTTTTCATTGAATATTAACATCATAGTGCCAGGGCCGTAGCCAGACGTTTGTGATAACCGAGGCAATTGCGAAAGCACCGAAGGCGCGAGCTTTTAGGGGGAAAATTTCGAAATCTAGACGCTCGGAATGGCATTTTTAGCGTTTTCCTGGTGGTATTTCACCCATTGGTGCCAATAAAGTAGATCTGTTTTAATATATAACAGAGGCATTTCTTTCCTACTGCATGACAGATAGGAAAATGTTAAATAATCAGCCAGTTCAGAGATCAAAACACCTGGAGTTGATATTTTCCTAGTTTAAATCCAGTGTAAGCAAGTATAAATGTTTGAACTCTAAAAGGCTAGGTCTTCTACCACTTTTCCAGTTTGTGAAAAAGAGTGAAAAAAGTAATGCCCCTCCCCCGTATGTATTAAAGTTTACATCCAACCCCCCCTCTCTCTAGTTGTGATTTTCCCCTATGCCCCCTCTGGTTTCCCACCCCCCCCCCCCCCCCTCCAGGTAATAATTGCACACTCCCTTACTAGTTGACTTGCTGAAGAAAGAATCACATGAAGCTTTTAAAATCGTTCCGTCTTCTTGTCTTCACCATTTCAGCTCATTTCAAGATCCGCCAACAGGGATGATTAACTACTAGACGAGCATTTTAGAACACACACTGAACACCCTTCATCGTTTGACTAGGCTGATCAGTGAAAAGGGATTTTCCCAAACATTCTGTCCCAGTCCAATTTGTGATGTTTTCTGAAATAGGTGTCACTTTTTGGCTGAAGTCAAGTTAAAGAAATTACCATGCAGTTAAACACGCAGTTTTGCCGTTTTTGATAGCTTATATAAAGCATACCATTTTCAGCCATTTGAAGAGCAGGCAGTCGAGCAATCTGCATTGTAAATTATTTTCAGTAGCTTCATTTTTATTCTTATAAATTCCCCTGCTTTATTGGTGGAAAGAAAAAGAGAAAAATATAAATTCAAGGTTGTCTTAAAAGTTGGTACACGGAGTCATCGCGAGGGTGAAGATAGAAAACAATGGACTAAAATTTGAGCCCTCTAGGCCTTATTTTAATTTCTTGATACAAAAAGGGTACTAAGCTCCCAGTCAATCCTTTATACTGGCATACATGACGTATAAGGAGAGAAGGCAGTTTGGTGCGGTGGATTTGTCAAAAAATCAGAAAAGCCATTCGCGCTACTTTGCCGGTTAAGATTCTAGCTTTCGCAGCCCAGTCGTTGAATTGTAAGAAACTCTTTGCAAGCTGGAAATCAATAAATTAGAACAGAAGATCTTCAAATAAGCTGGCTGGGGCACATGATATAGAGTTTGGATAGATTATTTAAAAAAAGGAAAACTTAAAATTAGAGGCTGCTTGGTTAAATGTAAAGCTCCGCGAGCAGCGTTTGAGATGTTTAGTGGGAAGGGGGGGGGGGGGTAAAAATTGTGGCGAGGAACATACTGTCCCAGCAAAAACTGACCTTCTAAGAGGCTCATTCATGGGGCTTCTCTGTTTACCTGGAGAAATCCCATAGCCGAAAATTGGGAAATTAATCCAAGACAATGACCCATATAGCCCATGCTGCGTCATACGTATAAGAACACCATGTACCCGATCAGGTGCTCGTTGTATGGAAGTTACAATCCGACGTAGCCGCCAAACGACTAGCTTGCATGTTATGATTATGAGTAACACCAGGAGCCCATGGTAACACCAATACCAACAATGAGGTTGATAAATGATATTTTTGTAAGTATCAAAAAAAGAAAAACAAAACGGTTTTTCAATGATTCCACGTTATATTTTATTATTGCTTATCCCCTAAGTTAGCAGATATCGTCTACACTGTAGCAACTGAAGGTTCCCGTTCACTTGTTTAACTAACTTAATTCAAAATGGTGTATTCCATCTAGTTTACGTTTAGTCTTAGAGCAAATTACGACAGTTTGTTTAAGTAGAGTGATTTAAAAATCACTCTACTTTTTTGTGGTCGGTCGTGTACAGCAACTGTGGTGAGTCTTCTTGTCACTTGGTGCACACAGCGCAAGTCAACTCTCGACCAGCGACATATGGACCGCACGGGAGTGAGCCACACTGCCCTTCAACGGCATACAGCAACGCGCCATCCTTGTTGGCTCCGCTACCGGAAACATACTCTGCATCCTCATCAACACAGATGAAATCTTTTTGGTTCTTGTAGTTGTAATGTTCAGTCATCAGGTACCCATGATACTCCTCGGTCCATCCAGATGGACAGTCATTCCGTGCGGGCATCATCAGCATTGATCCACGTGACTCAACAAAGCAAACTACGCAGGCTGCATCATGGTCAGCGATATTTTTCTTAAAAATGCGGTTGACTTGATACTCAGTGCCGTACATGTACCCTCCGCCCTGGTGGCCATTTTTGTACTTGTCATACTTTGGGTTGCTTGGAAGGCAAAGGTAGTTTGCGCCACCACCTTGGTGATTGTAATATTCTCCACCCATTATACCTGATTATAATAAGTAGAAAACAAGCATTAACAACCCGTTAAAAATTATCCAAAAAACGTTATTACGTGTTATTATTATTATTATTATTATTATTATTATTATTTTCTAGTCAATTGTCACAAAAAAGCGACTATCATCACGATTTAAATCTGAAGCCACTGGCGAAAATGAGAACCTTGAAATGCTAATAGAGTTTGCACTGTTGAAACCTATCAGTACAAATTTAGCTGCAACGAAAACATGTTAATAGTAACAAGTTGTATACACGTCAATCACGTTTGGACTTCACATCATTGTTATTAATGGCGTTCTGGTTAGAGATGCCCCTTAATATAAGGTGACATTAATATTTATTCTGTCATTCGAATGAGTTTATATTTCCTCACTCTTAAACGAAAAAAAGAATTCAAGGCCTCTGTTCCACAGAATGATGCATAAGTGAACCTGAGTCAAACTTAGAAGCAATGTGACGATACCTCGGTCAGTCAATGTTTTAAGAGGTGGTCACGATTTTCTGCAAGAAAGAGTGATCTCCAAAGTAACGTGGCCGCGAACGGCTTATTCTAATGAACTTGGTTTCCAATCATCCTTCACTTTCCCTAAACGGAGCTCTGGAGGAAGGGAACCATAAATGAAAACTTTTCTCGGAAAGTCTTTCATCTTTCTCATTTGGGATATTTTAATTTAATTTATACCCTTATCTGACGTCCACACTCAAGCAGACACAACGAGTTATAGCCCATTTGTGCCTTTCGCAACATATTTAAAAGTTCGTTCCTCATTTGAATTATTACATCACAGTTCTTCAGTCAATTTAAGCTCTTGACAGAATGACACCACAATTTTCCATAATAATCCTGTCCCTTGTACAATTTTCCCCGATAATAGTGTGATAAAAACACCTTATATCTGAAACGTATAGCTTTTTGAGGGAAATGAAAGAAACCATTTTCCCATTATGTGTATACCTTTGTAAACAACCTGAGCACCACTAGGGCATGTGGTTCTCCCCCAGCGAACATATTTCACCCCAGATGTCCCCACTGCTTGTCCTTTTTCGCCCTTAGCTCCCTGATCTCCCTTGGCTCCAGTCCTCCCAACAGCTCCTTGGTCTCCTTTGAAGAGAAAGTTGATACGTTTTATGAGAAACCCAGTTTATTTAAATCCGAGCTAAGTGCCTATAAGCCTGGTGAATTTCAAGAGCGGTTATTATATGTTATGAGTTATTATTCATTTATATCATTGTAATTTTTTCCTTGGTGGTTCAATGTTACCTTGCGGGAGGGCACTGGGCACCAGCTGTCAAAGTAATACACACAACACGCTTTTCACCGCTATTCATTGCATACCTTTTGGTCCTGTTTTCCCTGGGAGTCCTGTGGGTCCAGGTGGACCCACTACTGGTTGTTTTCCGTTATTTCGACCATCTCGCACTGAAAAACACAAAACAAATTACAACATAACACCTTCATATCTCATCACTATTTATCTGTCGATTTTACTCAATTACTGGTTTTCTGGCTGTTAAATATGATCTGACAAACTGCTCATTGTATAGCAACTTTCATTGGAAAGGTTTTCACTCTTCACTTCACCATTCTAGTTACATTTTCAAGCACAACAATTAAACGTAATAAGCCTTTCTTTATTCTCCTAAAGCCTCCAATTTTTTGTTGTAACTATATGCTTGACTGAAGAACTCAGATGTACGAAATCCCATTAATGCTTCAAGCTAGTCATGTAAGGAGCTTCAAGACGTTCACCCTTGGTTCGTTATGTTCTTAATATCTTATCTTAAGATCATGTATGTATGTTAATTTGCGCAATATTAAGTAATAAATATTATTATTATTATTATTATTATTATTATTATTATTACTTATTTTCAGGCTGAAGTGAGGTTTTTTTTTGCCTTAAGTATGTACCAACCGAGAAGGTAGGCTAAAAGGGAAGAGTCACTTGACTGGGATGGCCTGTGCAGCAGGGCGTCAAGTCTGCAATAAGAAATAGTTGTATTGTGAAACAAGCTTCATTCATGTAATAGTGGTAGTCTTAGGGAACATTTCGTCTTACTGAAGCTAGCTAGGAAACATCAAAATCAGCCTGCAAGGGTGGCATGCATCACTTAATTTAGTGGATAGTCTGCAGAGTTTCCAGTGAGAAGACAGTTGCAATTTAGTTGTGGGAAAAATACATTTGAGAAGAGTGTCAAAACGCCACTGAACAGAACTTTGAGGGTCCCAATTCGAATTTCTTCATCTTGTCAAAAGATACGAGGCCCTACCGTTTTATAAACCTCTTCTCCATTTCTTGAAATCGTTTCTCCATCAAGCTTGTGCTTTTGTTGTGCCTGTGAGAAAAAGAATGTGAAGTTTTACATCCTCCTTTAGGTTTTTAACCCTTTGAGTTTCTGAACCTGGGGGGGGGGGACACAAAGTGCCCCCCTATAGATCTCGAAAAGTATTAAAGCTCTTGCGATGAAACTTGCACGTTTTTAGCACGTCATTAGCTTAACAGATTGGGCTTATGACGTGGTAATTAGGACGTGTCGTGACGTCAGAATAATGTCACAAACCCGCCATTTTGAATTTGAGGCCGCCATCTTGAATCCCAAACCTGCAGTCATACAGCTGACAATGATGTCACCAAAAAATATATGATTTTGTTCTGAGGAACATACTAACTCAAAACAAGCACACAAAAGTAAAAAATTATCTTCTTCCTGCAAACGAAGGGGGAAAACCTGAAAAGAGACTGAAAAAAGACAGAAAATAGTCAAAATACACTTCTTAGTAGACGGTTGCTATGGAAACGTCAATCATCATCGACACGTCATTGACACAGGAAAAGTTTCTCTGACAAATTTTAGGAAAAGTCACGAGATTTGAGATGACACACGTACTGAGATGACTTAAAGCACCTAATTTTTTCCGCTCATTTCATGATTTTGGTTGGAAGTTTTGCATTGTTTACTCTATTGGTCCTTCTGACAATAGCAACAAAGTCTTACTCGTTCCATTAATTATGAGTTTGATGAGGGATAACAAAATTTGTTTTGCCAAGGCCTTTGAAAAATTGTTAATCTCAGCAGCGTATGGATCAGTCCGAAGTGTGGCAGCTTTCTTTGACGAGACTGGACTGTGTTGTTGGTAGATAGCGTCCATCATTAGTTGGAGTTTGTTTGTTTCTGTCTAGAGCTGGATTAATTCTCAATTTGGTTACCAAATGAAGATCTGGATTCTTAGGAATGCTAGTTTCTTCAAAGGTGTCCGGGATTTGTTTCCTTCCACGTTGGAATTTCTTTCATGGCCTATTTAAACTTTTAGGGTGGTAATGTGACACCTTTAGCTGCTAGTCCAAGTTGTGTTATCAAAGTCAAGACGCTTTTGTTCCTCTTCTTCTCTGATCTTCAGATGCAACTCATTGCAGTGGCTTTTATGAGAAACATGACAGACTTCTTTTCAGTCAGTGTTTTTTTCTTTTCTTTTTTCTGTTTTTTCAGTCAGTGTTTTTTCAATTCATGCATGATATGGTCACAGTTCTTATTTCTTCTGTTCACATACATTCGCGCAAAGGCTTGACACGAGACCCAATTTTCCTTCTCAATCCCTCCACTCTCTGTAGCTGCTGTTTCTTCTTCTTCTTCTTCTTCTTCTTCTTCTTTTCTTTGCTTTGTCTTTCTTTTTGTGGCCCTTGTCAATTCTCTTCAGAATTTGAAGCGTTTCGTGATGAAAACAATTTTGTTTCAACTCCATCAAGGGCGAGCTTTTGCAACTCGAACATTGCCATTTGCATCATTCTTCGGCACTTTCTTGAGGCTACAGCACTCCAGTACGTCTTTAAAGGAGCCAGCCTCAATCCGTTATTAAGTCTGTTCCTTTTGATTTCTTGAGCTTGATCGCCAAGTTGTATTCATTTTCAGAGATTTGCCAAGGTTTTCTCTTTGTCCATTCGTGACTTCTGCTACATTTTGTTGACAAGGAAGGGTCGCTTTCTCATAAAATGTTAAGCCGTTTTTCTTTGAAAGCTATGCGCTTAAAAGTGAGCGTAAGTATACTCTGACGAGTCGTATTAATTTGGCTTGTAACTTTTTCTCCAGTTCGCACAATTCCGTGTTTTGGATGATTTTTGAATTGAGGTTATGTCATTCGTGATAATTATACCAAATGAAATAGACGGACATTAAGACTTCTCAAATAGTTCTTAAATGAAAAATAACAAGTTCAAATATTTTCTTGAGGATTATTTCGAAACTGATATAGACTACGTCAGCCTTCAAAAGCATACCTTTCTTCCATGGCCTTCAGTCGTTTTTCTACTTCAGCCAGGCTAGGGTTCCCATTATTTTTAACTGCTCTTCGTTCTCGGTGCATCTGTTTTCCAGTAGCTTCAGGGCCATCAGCAGACACTCGATTGAAGCTTGCAACTTCTCCTCTACGTAGTCCTTCAGGATTTTCATCAAGGGCAGAAATGTGAACCAGAATGGTACAACTCATCACCAACACAGCCATCAAACGCAGGCCATCGCGAGGATTTTCTGCTGGGAACATTTTCATAGCGAACTAAGATTGGACTTTCCTTGAATCGCTGGGATTTTAATCTCACGAGAAGAAAACAATAACAGCCTTCTTTCTCTCCACCAAAAGAAAGTTGTAATACGCAATCGATGTCCAAGGATATTACACTGAGACACATGCGAGAATTTTTTCGCGTCTGTGACGTAACACTAGCTAGATAGAACAATACCTCATAATTACTTTTACTAAGTAATATTAATCCTTAAAAATATCAAAAGCACGCCCATTAAAATAAAGATTCAATGATGTCATTTTGTAAAGTCAAACGAAGCAGGGCATTCGAGTATGTTGTTCAGGTTATTCTTTAGAGGAAGATACAGGTATGTTCAAAGAATCGTATTGGTTAAACATCAGGCGTCAAGTGTCATGAGGCAGGATATGTTTTATTGGTCCATTTCGATCATCAAAGGAGGCATTTAGCTATCGTGAGCTTCAACAGAGAACACTGCCATGGACAACCAACCGAATGGTCCTCATTTTAGACGTTAATTCGTAACAACACCATACTATTACAGAATTATAAAAGTCTCTTTATGATTATGCTTTTGGATGTTAATTAGTTGAAATAAACTGAAACATACTTAATCTTTCAGTAGCTGGTAATAACTATTTGTTTGCTTTCACTATTTGGTTACTTTCAATTCTTGTCTCACGGAAATATGAAAGAACAACTAACCGTATAACAAGACTGCCAAGTTTACAGTTGTAATAAGAGCTATACAATAAGCTAATATCTTCAAATACAATAAACCTTACTTGAAAGTTACCGCACTATTCACCGTGAACATTTCGAAACATTTGTTTACTTGGATATGGTATTAGCATGAGTCCGAGCCATTCATTTTAAGAATTAGTTCGAAATTACGAAATTGACGTAATCAACTATTTATCTGCCGTTCTAGGAAGCAGTTGTAACACTCGGTGAACAGTCTGAGCTGAGAATTTTATGGAATAGTCCCAAGATATTTATTAACGCACCCTCAAAATAATCAAAATCAACTTATATAACGGCAGAAGCGCGTGAGAAGGTATAAAGGTATGTTTTGCATCCCCGATCGACGGGTAGCTACCATGCGCTGTATCGTAACCATAACAAGCAGTTTAAGTTGCAGATTTTAAATCTGCTGGCGTATCTGCCTGACGTGTTCATCTGTGCACTGTGAATGTAACATGACTGATGGTTTCTCCTTCCCATCCCTGACTTCTTCGTCTGTTATCCTAAGAAAAAGATAAACTTTCAGTAAGACGTAAAAGGAAAGGTCTAAAAACTGGTACAGTTCGATCGGTTCGTGCAGGAATCAATTATAATCCATCCCTGATTAACAGACACCTGTTACTGATACGAACACCTCGCGCAGATGGACTTTTTCGTATCCGCTCAATTTCCCCATATATTTTCTGGCTCTAAAATTAAACAGCTTAATTCCCAACGTTATCCTTAACGGCGGTGTTCGATTGTTCTATGATATGTTTCAGTCGTAACCAAAAAGTTTTTCTATAGCTATTTTTTTAAATGAAGATTCCATGTGTTTTAAGACATTAAGCACGTGAGCGGAATTTATTATCAAAGATGACGACAGTGTGTCCCGCACGGGTTCATCGAATGGCGTTTAAATTCGATGATTAGCTTGCAATTCTCCGATGGATTTCTCCGGGATTTTCTGAAATCCCGAACAAATAAGCAGCAGTACATAAAAAAAATCGCCTCTCTTAAAGTCAAACTGATGGAGATATTGAACTGCGACGTACAACTGACATATTTTGATCCATCAAATATAAACTGTTTTCATCAAAATATCAATCTGTGCAAATTCTAAGAAATTCCTAGATAAGTAACAGAATATTTAATTTACACACATGTCCTATCAAACAGATTCGTAACAATGATCAGAGATTAGAGTAACCGAAAAGGAGATTTAGAGGTGAGAGAGGAAGTTTTTCAAACGAGACATGTATTTTAGCGTTTCCTGAAATTAAACGTGCTGATTGGTGAAACGTACTATATGAACTCGGTGCCTCGAGCTCTATCACTGCTTTCTGAGTTCTCGATTAATGTATATATTCAATTCATAGCTTTATGTTTATCTTTGCACTGGTCATTCCTACAGAAAATGAAGAGACTTTTATTATTAGTCAGTGACGGAAGCGTATTTTCATTACGCCGTTTAGAAAACCGGCAAATTTTAAGTCTTGATGAATGTTTTCTCCGAGACATCCCCTTTTGAGATTTTTGACAAACAATTGCAAACAGCCGGTCTAAACATTTGCATGCATGAGACATTTTTACATAGCCATTAAAAACACGTAATTTTAGCAGTTCATGTTTCTCTGATTCGTAACAAAAATTATCTAAAATGGAAGAAAAAGACAAGCCGATGTTCAAATTGATATCAAATACGGTCGGTCTTTTAATTTAAGACTGAGCAGATCTGGTAGATGGGAACCCTAACCCAGCTTAAAATCAAAGCTAAGCTCGGTTTGCTAGTTTCAAAGGAATGTTCATAAGAAAAGCAAATATATAAGCGTGAACCTACAAAACGTAGGTCTTGTAGGTTCACGCACAGTTTTTTATACGAATTGAATCGGATATCGTGAAATAGTTCATCAGATGTTAACAAAAAAATTCGTATAAACTTCAGGAGTTAAATTTAGTTATTAAAAAAATGACCCCCGTGTATAAAATCTTTTATATTTGTATGGAAGCGAATTGAATTGCAGCAGCGTGTTGGAGGACGGAAGACTCGTCAAGATTTTTAGTCGCCTAACCGACTCAAGTTTAGATTGCTATGACTACGGCAGATCAAATGGATTCCTTACTGATTAAGCCTAATTCCCATACTGGAGAATCTACGCATGTAGTAATTCGTCGCTGATTCGTGAACTGAACGGCGTTGTCTGATCAGAATTTATGTCTTTGCCAATGATGGCAAATACTTAACGTTTTCTTATTGTAATTCATCCTGAGTACTAAGCCCGTGCACCTCTGGCCAGGGGCAATGGTTCGTGTGTTAGAGTACAACTCCTAATTCCTTTTTACTGTCAAAGCTAGGAACTTTTAATGATAAGAACTTAACACAGTAAAATAATCACTGACTTACGTTCGTGGTCGTCAAGTTCCATCTTGCTCTGCAGTTTTGTAAATTTTTAACCAAACTCGCCGCTTGGTTAAAATATGTCTCGAACTGGACGAGTCCTGTAAAGCTGTAGGAATCTCTGTGGACTGCAAGTCTACCCCTTCGCTGCTCCCTGGAAATACTCTTTTGCTCGAGCTTGCTAATTCTGTTGTTCACGTTCAGATAAATAAACACGATCCCAAGTAGAAATCCAACGATACAAAATATAAACAACAGTAACAAAGCCAAACGAGACACACGATCATCAAACCGTTTTCCTGAAACCGTTCGCATCCTTTTCCGGTCCAGAAATTAATGGAAGTATTGTGCGCGTGTTAACACAACTACATATCGCGGGTGCAAAGTATTTATGCAAAAATTTCTCCAGACGTGGTAACTATTTGACATCTACAGTTGATTTTATTTACTTTTTTAGCCAATGCAAACAGACTTTTCCTGACCCTCAACTTAGTAGCGGGGGGAGGGGGGAGGGGGGAGGGGGTGGAAAGTGGTGGATGTTACCCCCCATAAGGTTTTTCTTAAGTTTTTCCGTGGCGATTTATCAACTGCACCTACCGTTTTCAGTAGCTGTGCGCATATTGTACGCATTTGGCCACAAGTTTGAGATAATTGGTTGCTATGGTTACGATATGTGACGTCATAAGTAGCGTTTTTGCAGAAAAAGTGTGTTTTTAACCTTTCTTTTAGATTGGACAAGTAGACAATGTTGACAAAATTAAGCAGCAAAGTGTTGAATTACGACTTATTCTACATGTCCAGCATAAAAAATTTCAATTTCCGCCGTTTTTGGATATTTCTAATAAGGGGTAAAATCCAAGACGGCGGCCACTTCGGTGATTTCACAGGCTTCAGCAGCGCCGCAACCCATAATATATACCTCAACTGGTAGAGCACATCACAGCCTTTCTATTAAAGGTAAAATCTTTTCGATAGATTGTAACACGACAAAAACCCAGGGGGTACATCAATTCCCGCCTTTGTACCACGGTGGGGGTGTAACTTTACTTTGCATCCAAAGGGTTATATACCGAGAATAAACCCCTGGATATCCGCAAGCGTACGCGTGCTTTGATTGGCTCCTTGTTAACAGGCTCATATCCTGCAAGTACAGCAAGGGAGACTTTTGCCTGATTGGTTAATCATTTTCCTAGTACCCAGATTCCTGAAACGTGCGCGCCAATGAAATAAACAAAGATGGCGGTCTGCGGAAAAGATGTAGGTTTCATCACTTGATCACTTATTCTTACCTTTTTTTGCACATATAACAAATCCAGGCGTTTTCCTAACTCCTCAGCAGCGGAAGGAAATTTGGAAAAAGTATTTTAACGCGGAAAAACGAGTGTTTTGCTCGGGCTTTTGCATTTGTGAGCGTGAGAATTTTTCTTCGCACCGCAAGAAAATATGTTCCATGAAGTGAGGAAATTAGGAAGGATTCAAAGTTTTGGAGGACAGTAAACGTTTAGCCTGTTGCCGTTTTCACCAAAGCAGGTAAGCTATCCTACTCACAATTTTAAAACAGTCTGCTTGCAACTTTTTGTTAGCTTTTGCTACATAACAGTCGATCAGACGAGCTTCCCTTCGATGTTTAAAAGGGCCGTGGCGCTCACTCAGCGGTCAAATAATCTCAGAGTGAAAGAGGTGTAAAAACCGTAAAACACTTTAGAAGACCTACCATTAATCACTGGTTGGTTAACCATGTAGGCAAACGGGAATTATCTCAGCTAAAATAACTTAAAGTACAATATCATTTAAGTTCATACTTTCAGTAGCTGATAAAATATAAATTGAAGCAAATCTCGCTCAGTTTTTCCGTTTGATCTTAGTTTAGCAGTTTTTCCAACTTGTAGCCATCCGATGGACTGTTAAAAGTTTTTGTTAAGAAACAAAAGGCCACAAGTTGTGAGAATGCAGATGCAAAAACGTTTTGCTTGAAGAATGTTAATGAGATGAAGTCAATGTTAACTGTTTACAAACATTGACTTTTTGGTTATTCAATTTGTAAAGCAAGTTTTGTTTCATTATTTAGTGGCCATTTTGTTGCCATGTTTACACCAAAGGATTCCACGTTGAAAGTAACTCAGTTTTGTATGACTTCAGTTGTGTTTGTTACTAGTAAAGTGTGCTTCCCATCACTTTTTGCCTTTTTTTAATACCTTCCTGTATTTAACTATCTTGGTTTTGTGACTGAAGAGCGGTTATGTTGTGTAATTTAAGTCAGGGCTCCCGCTGATGGCAGATGCTTTGACTTCTGAAAGGGCTGCCCTTTTGAATTTTAAATAAAGGAGTCTAATCTTAATTGCAACAGAAAGCCTTAGGAGATGTACTGTACACAGTTACCACCTTTGTAGTTTTCCATCAGCCATACCAGCCCCTGACAGTTCTTTTGTTTTGAAACCTTTTCTTTCAGGAGATTTTAAAGAAGACCAGCACCCAGTAACCTTCAATATAAGTTCACGAGCTTACGTTGAGACTGGTTATTATTTTTAGAAAACATTTGTGGACCAAAGGATTCTCACATAGTTGTTGTCCTGTCATTAAGTTTTCAAAAAGCTGACTCCACAAAGTACAATGAGTAAAAAAATTGCAGCTCTTGACTTTAACTTATAATTTCCTATCATGATAAACCTTTCTATGGAAAGCTGCATTCATGTTTTACCCAGTGTTTGATAACATTGTCTTTTAACCTTGTTCAAAAATGGCCTCAGGATATTACTTGCAAATGCAGGTGTTGCTTTTTTTTAAAAAGATATTTCCCTTGGTGACAGTTGATTTTGCAACTTTTCATTTTAAAATGTCTCCAGTTACTCTTTAAGAGACACCAATGGCAAACTCGCTATTCCTCTACCCCATACAAACCTTACGAAAAATAGTTTCAGTTACTCTAGAGCATTTCTTTGGAATAGCCTTCATGTTGAGCTGCGACAGGTGAAGTTCAACTCTCTTGGGGCCTTCAGGGCTGGCTGCAAGTAATATTCTTCTGAAGATCTCTCTGCATGGAACTTATGTAAAGTAGGCTCGTAGTCTAATTAGGTTTTGTCATAATGTTAATGTATTATAGCAGTTTTTGTATAGAAATAGTGTTTTTAAGTCCTGATGAGTTGACCGTGGTTAAACAAAGTTATCCATTCATTCTTAATTTCAATCAATAAAGGGACTGTTCACTTTTTATAGGGTAGGGGCAAGTGGATTTTGTTTAGGGGAGAGGGGGATGTAAAACAAAAGGGACACCTGAAAACAGAGTGCAAATAACAGTTGTTATCCTCATGAGTTTATAATTATGTTAAAAGGAGAAATGAACTTTCTTTATTTCATGATCATCCAAAACAAATTGACCTCTGAGGGGTCCAAATCAATTTTTGGTCCATAAAACTTCATACCCCCCGCCCCCACTCCCAACTGGTCTCACTTGCTCTAGGTTTTCATTTCAGCAGATTGAGAGTTTAACTAAATGGAAGACCATGGCAGCTGCAAAAAAGTCTGGGTACAATATCTTCGCAAAAATCATTTTAATTCCTTTGTCATATAAACTTCTTATTTTTGCCTTAGCTATATGTGTTTCATTTTTTAATGTCAGAAATATTTTTAACCCAAAAAGAGGTTTTTGAGGCAGATGCCATTTTTTACCTCCTTCTTGTAAATGAATTTGTCTTTCTTCCCATTTCAAACACAAATAAATTATCTTCCAATGCGACAAACATTACACATTTCCATTGAAGTTCAACTTACTTTATTGATAAACAGTACTTGCTCTTGCATTGAAGTCTGTTATGATAATGAAGAACAACAACAGGAAGGCAAAACTTTTGCCTGCTTATCATAACTTTTTAATTTACCGTCGCCCATTTCTCAGATTTGCAATCCCTTGCTGTGATTTTCTTCACGATGAATTATTGAATGGCCATAGTATTTTCTTTCAAAAACTGAGTTTATACCTTCCTCTAGATGTTTAAAGATAATTATGTAACCTGCACACAGATGGCTCCTAGTTCCCTTGCTTCCTTTGAAGCAAGGGAGATGTCTGCACAAAGGCTTAAGATAATGTTTTTGGCATAGGTTAAGTTACCTATCAATAATTTTAGCAGAGTTTTGACCAAAAAAACATCCACAAAGTCCTTGTGACACATTATCTTTAATAAGGGACTAGTAAATTTTAGTAATGTGTACATTGGGAATTAAATAAAGCCCAGAGAACCATTAGCTACAATTTACGTACATTTCTGTCTCCAGCACACTGGTTGTACACACAGTGCCAGGTGATGTTAATGTCTGGGCAACTATTCAAAGGTTTTGGTAGGCAAAGGAAAACTTAAAAGTTTAATAAGGATGCAAAATGTGCTGATGAAAGTTCTGTGTCTATGAATTTGTAAGAAGGACAAAAAAGTAGTCATTCAAGTATTCAAGGACCCGCCACAACGATACTTTCCTATTAACGTGACGGCCTGTGCCATACTGTTTTCAAGCGAGCTGTCAAGATCTGTGTGGGAAAAATAAAATTTATGTCAAAAGTTAACATCAGTAATAATAATCACTGAGATATCAACTTAAGCAGCAACAGTGATATCAACAAAAATATCACTGTTTCATATTTCTTCTGCAGTTCACATATATGAGTATTTCGTATATTCACTCTCATTAATGTACAAAAAACTGTTAAGTACCTCATTTAGCAGGATAATAAAAACTGAATATTGCAAAAAAACATGCATACGTTTGTGTGACAAAATCGAGTGAAGCACTATGTCACGCCATTCAAGACACAAATATGTCAACCGACTTTGGCCTTTATTTTGACCAACCAGAACATCATTTAAATTTAGTTTGACGTTACCAAACTATTAGGGTAGTCCTTGAAACTCATCTCACCAAGCCGATCCCCATATCACGAATTAGTTTTTTGGCTATGATAAAAAAAACAATGGCAACCCGATTTTTACGCACAATTTAATTTCACTTGCGAACCACCGTCATGACAACAAATGCCAAAAAATAATAATTGAAAGGTCCACAAAATTGACATTTGGCACAAAGTAAATTTGAACTTAGTACTACTTGGTGAATACTTTACATTAGTGGTTTGTTGTAACTTGTGAGGTGTAGAAGGACTAAAATGTGTGATATCATATAACCAATATTTTGAAAATGAAGCTCGACCCGCGGAGCTTCGTTCGGTAGGAGAGTATTGGGGGTACACCGTCAATATAAACCAAAATCTGCCAACAGCTAGTAAATGAGTTGACCCATCCCTCAATGATGGGAATTCCCATATCACGAAGGGAAACAAAAGTCTCGGAGGTTTGATGACAAATTTTAATTTCAGGTCACAGAAAATCTAAATTTATCGATCAAAATATTCACTTCGCCTGATGATAAAAAGTGTTCAAGTAGTACGCTAAGTGAACCCAGAAAACGGTAAAACAAGTTCATTTCAATATTGTATTCGATTTTTATGACGAAATGATGAAAACTGAAAAGGTAAGATGCCCTTGTTGAACGACACCGTGAAATTGAGGATGACAACAACATGGTTTCTTCAAAACCGCAAGATGAAGCAAACAAAAAACCTAAATACAAACTCAAGGAGCCAGATATGCGATTTACTTACCACAATAGACATTGTCCTTTCAGTAGGCGTTGAATATGACGTGAAGTACAGCCTAGGAAGACAGGTAAGTTCATTGAAACCAGCCCTGCCATGTAAAGAATTGCTGACAATCCGCTATCTTACGGTCAACACGTCTACATGAAAAGGTCTTCATCGGCAGCAAAATTACCACAAGCGATGTCAAACAAGCTTATCTGTCTCCATATTGAGTTCCTTTTTATGGCAAAATGCTCCACTTGGCATGTCGACAACGTATTTATAAATGCTTTCCGTTTAAAGTTTAGGTCGTCAAATTCAACCTCGCCGAAAAACGCGTGCTCATCGAAAATCCCCAAAACAAAAAAAAACTTTTTCGCGCCTGCGCAGACAAAAGTCTCCCTTGCTTGCAAGTACAGAAACCGCACGAGGTTTCTTTTATCAAAAAAAGGTTAACGAAAGAATTGTTTCAATCATGTGCGACTCAGTTTCGTGGAAAACGTTTTAATTATTCAGCGGTTTTTACTGCACCAACTTGTCACTTGCTCCTCCTCTTCTCCTTATTTACCCCCAGAAAGAGAGGAAATGTTAGAACCGAAACTCAAATTTATTTTCAATTCTGGAAAACGTAAATATGAATCACAAAATATTAAATTACAATTAAATTGCTGGAAATTGAATAACTCGGCTTACTTTTAAACCGGTTGAACTCAAGTCGTTAACCAATTTTCAGAACATATTTTGTCCAATTCCTATTTTAAATATTAGGGGTCTCCTTCACCGGTATTATATCCCAAATAAACGTAAAAAATGAAAAAGCAGTCATAAAGAATATACGAGCAAATAATGAGGCTGTGACTAAAGTCATAAAACAATAATAATATTGTTAAAAAGTACAATACATTTTCCAGACTGAAGGGTTTGTAACACAGTATGTAGGATCAGGAGTCATAAGGTTGGATCGGAAATTTTAAGCGGTCAGATTACATTAGGTATCACAGGCCACGGGATCAGTCCAAGACCAGATTAGGAATCGGCCCCGCTATGATGTAGACTGTGTTATGCACAATAGCGAATGAAACGCCTCAACGGTTTTGAGATCAAATTTCTGGATGCAAAATAAGGAGAGAATGAAAAACTACAATTGATGACCCTGTGATTTATTGAGATTGGTTGAATTTAAAATGTTAAATTGGAGCTCCCAGATTTTATTCAAGGAAATACGGTGTAGGATATATGGTAAGAGCTAACACAGTCCATCGAAGACTTTCCTCGTACTGACAGCTGACAGTTCCCAATACAGGGGTGAGTCATAACGAATCTTCATGCGTTGAGTTCACTTCTGTAGGAATCTTCTTCAACATCACTCCCTTCCACGAAGTATTTCTAATGAAACAGAACAATTAAAGTGAACATTACAAGTCAAGGCTTGATGACTGCTTACAAATTTTTATTAGGAATTACATTTAAAAACCAATGGGAAGATCACAAGAAATAGTGAAGTTTTTGGATGCATGTTCTGTTATACCACCAAGAAGTTCGCCGATGCCATTTCAAATCTATTATTAGTTAGTATTTACATCTTAAAGTCCTCTCTATTATGAATGAAAAATTAATGCTTGATGCGTTCTTGATAGTAAAATGACTTGTTCCCCGAGGGATCAGTTGCTCTAGATTTGCAGCTGATATAACACCTTACCTTTAGTTGTGGAGTGTAGTTTTTACTTTTGAGTCTGTGGATATTTTTCTAACATCTGTCCATCGAAATGCTTCCTGGCATGCGACCAGGCACAAGATTGAATGAAAGCTCTGTAGTTTACGTTGCTGTCATTGGTGGTGTTTGTTCCTCAGTTTTGTAGAATGATTTTGCGGAATGATTTATATGGGAGGTGGGTTATTTGGGGAGAAATCTTTAGATGTCAATGAAATGACGTAAGTCTCCATTCACTTGCTTGAATAAAATTCATGCATTTTATACTAGTTGATTCCTCCAGGTTTCATGGCAACTCAGAAAATATATAGCCTATTGAAAGCTAAATAACTGAACAGATGTAGATCTGTTAGAGACGTTTAAGTCAAACCACAAAGTGTTGCACGCTGTCTTCAAAATGCTAAATTAATCATATATCGGCAGGAGGTATATAAACAACCATCCTACCTTCCACACATTTTCATGGTGTTGATATCCAAGTTCACTGTTAGGTGTCCCCAGGCCCCTTATCGGAGACTTAAACTGCCGGTCGTCTTCATTAAGAAGTTCTGGATTGTGTTTTGCCAGATAATGACGTAACTGAATGAAAACATCACCATGGAAGTTGTCCCCAGTGCTATCAGCCATTACTTTTAACTCCTCCATGCAAGCCCGGATGCTTGCTTCATCACACACTGATTTCTACAATAAAACATAACTGAGAAACTGATGCACTCTCGCAGTTGTTATGATTTGAGCAATGGCAGACAGACCACTGTAGGAAAGAAAGATTAAACAATAGTATACTAGCCGTGGCAGGCACAGAAAGGACCAATCAACCCATTTTGATCTCGGGAGCAACAATTTTTAGCCAGTCCTGCTTGAACCAGTTTAGAGTCAAACATTGTATTGAGAACCTCATCAAGTTCCAACTCTCGAAAAAACCCGTTTAGATCAATTATTGGCCGCATGGCCACAAATTCCGGACATCAGAGCAGCGAATTCTCTTGCGGCTTTCATCTGGCATATTTTGCCGCTGTTCCCCGCCGCGAAACTGACAGGCTCGTATTCACACGACACACAAATGGGTGACACACAACGGTGTTTACGTCTGAATAAAAACCGCAGATACTAAACTTCTTGTTCAAAATTATAAAGATAAAGGGAAAAAAGTTTTCAAACAAGACCTTTTGGAGCCAATTTGGATCATTTAAAGCGGAGATATCAAAGACCGAAAGCAGTAGATTTCCTGGATTGTATCAGCTAATGGCTGACTCGTATTTGAGCATTTTTGTTGGCAAAATAGGCGCAGTTAATCAGTTTTAATCTCCCTGAAAATCGCTATGTATGTGAGCTACGATGTCAACTTCGAGGAATTGTCTAGTTTCCTGATCAAGATTACGATACGTAGTTTTCCCATCAACACAGACAATCCGCTCGCGTGAACCAGTTTGATAACTTCTCCTATCGAGGGCCTAATTGTTGCTGCTCTGAATCATTTTTGAACGCAATCAGGGTGAAGAAATCGCCCCTGAGAGTGAAAATCAAGCAAATGGAAGCTCATACGGTGCTTATAGTTAGACGATCGCGGCACTTGGGAAAACCCTTGTCCTTCGTGCAACCGAGTGTGATCTGCATGTGAGAAGTTCAACTGACGTATCTTGATTAACCAGTAGTAAGTGATCATTCTTGCCTTCAGTTTAAAGGAAGCAATTTCCATGCAAGCAAACTTTACACTGACTAGAGATTAGTTCACAAAATTACGTCATTGTCACGTGCTAAATATCAGAAAGAAAACTTAAATTTCGATGCAATCTTACTCGAGGTACTCTGATTCAAACAAACAAGGGGGTTAGTTATTTCGAAAGAAACTGTGGTGCTGCGTCAGCATGGAAGTGAAACACAAAAATTGGATTTTTCAACTGAGTTGATCAGGTAAATTGGCTACCGTAAACAGATTGAAAACTGACGTTTCGATTGTTAGCCACGTTAATCTCTTTACGGTGGCCAATTTACCTTTGTCAACTCAGTTGATATATCCAAAGCCTTAGTTTTGTGTACTTTGATTCACCCGTTTAGGCACCACCTGCCGTTCAGTATTATTTTCTCCTTCAGTTGCTAGCTGATTTAATCCAATTCCTCTCTCTCCATATCACCATCAGCTAGTTTTTGCCCATAATTCTCTTGATCATGGTTTCTTTTCCACCGAAAATTCTTATTGCGTCCTTCTTGCTTTTGGACTTGGGCACTAGCCCTCTTGGGAGAGAGCAAATGCAAATGAACTGAAAACAACTCTATTTACTTGCATGCATTACTAACCTGTATTGTAATAGAGTCTTCAATGTTGACATTGCTCCACCACCACCCCGAGGGGATGTATAATATTTCCCCTGGCTCCTGCGTACATTCCAGCGGTTTGTAATCCTCTCGTAAATGAGGCCGAGTGTAAATCCACCAGGTGAATGATTCGGACTGTTGGGAGTCTTGAGTCTGATGATTGTTGTGAGCTACACCTGGCAAAAGAGCATCAAGAGCTAAATAAGAGTATCTTTAAAACGACATATCAAAAAGAGTTGAAATACGCGCCAATTAAAACTGAAAATCAAGAAAAAAGCGTATGTTACAGTCGCCTAGTAAATAGACTCCCAGTCCACCCGCCACAGAAGACTTTGTTAAAAGTGCCGTTAGAAGTGATGTGATCTTAGGGATGCTATAGACGTTACAATCCAGAGGTCCCAGGTTTAGGTTCTTCTTTCTGACCGCTTGGATTTGTGACAAAGCAAAATCTAGTTCAACTTCTAATTTACACCATTCTTGTTTACACTTTGTTAATAACCACCTGGTCCGCCTCCTACCAGTTAGGATTTTAAAAATGGTTATCTTAGATCCTAAATGCGTCATGTCATCATTTACTTAATTCGAAAATTATATAACCTACTGTAATTAAGTTTATGTTTATGCTTAGATGTGAAAACGTGGGGAAAAGATGTTAAAGAAATCAAAGATGTTATGAAAGTGCCCTTTATTTTTTAGGCTTTCTCTAAGTCAGGCTTTATGGGATGTGTAATGAATATAGGGCAATGTTCCGTCCACTGTCTGTAGTGTGTAGTTCCACCAACCTGGCACATAGTATACAGAAGGTGGATAAAGACCCCAGCGTTTACTCCCAAGAACCAGAGCACTCCATGCTGACGCATTAAGCGGCTCTACTCTCCAGTGGAAGCCAGACCTCTTGGGCGCCATCTCAAGTGACAGTTGTGGAGGGCGAATATCTTCATCTATTACCTAAGTCAAAAGTACATATGCCATAGAATGAAATGAACAAAGTTGCGGTATTGTGATATTTGGAGTTTGTAAATGAGATTATAGAGCAACAAGAGGTAGATGTACATCCTGACGTCCTACCCCACCCATTAGTTACAACGTTCATACAACATATGCAACGTGGACATTGGAAATTGCACTGTATGTGTGTGCACTGTCATTTTTTTTTTGTTTGTTTTCAGTTTTTCCGTTCAGTCGAAGGAAACCTTGAGAGTATGTAGCGAAAACTACTGAGTTGTTACAAATTTCTGGTAGAGGTAGAAAGAAAAACAAAATATTATAAAATGGCTTCCTTGGTCACTAACCTCCATATAGTCTTGGGAGAATTCCGGGAAATTTATATCATCCAGTAGCTCAGGGTAAATCCGATGAAAGTTGTTCATAACGATTTTGGAAGGTTCTCTGTACATATCAGAAAAACGACGGCGAAACTCATTCCACCGTGAATAGGTAGTAAAGTCCCCCATTATATCAACCTTGACACCTTTTGTCAGGTCCTTTGCTGTCAAAAAAAATTACGACAAAAGTAAATGCCTGCTCTTATGCTTCTAGAACACAATAAATTGTTATGTTTTAGTAAAAACTGTGGCTGAATAAAAATGAAATATCTAGATAACTATTCAGTCACCGTTAAAGTGATGGCAGAGGAGATCAAAGATGGGGTCATGGCCAGTAAGAGATGGATTAAGCCGGCTACTCTCATGTTGAGAATACAGCTTTCGGCCTCTGTCTACCAAGTTTAGTGAGCTTGAGCCACAACGGAACAGCTTAATAAAGAGGGGGCTTAGGGTAGGCGATAGAGTTACACACGCCGATAAAATACCTAGCCATAATTGCAAGAGACACCACAACGACCTATACAGCCTGGAGACGAAGCTGACGAAGTTGCACAGTCAGTTTCAATGCCATCTCTTACCAAGTTGGCTAAAGTTCCAGGATTTTGTGGCCTCCCAGCTTTCCATCATTCCTGTCAAAATGACGGGTTTACCAGTCTTCATGTACCGCTCAACAAATGTCTCTTTCGAAGGCTGATGAATGCGCTCGATCGTGCAATCGCTGTTGAGCTGGTCTTTGATCTGCTCCGTCATGTGCTTCAAATAAAGCCTTTCTCGCTTCAGTCGTCTTTGACGTCTCTGCTCGTGTGGTAAGAGGACATTTGAGTCTCCTGCCTTTTGGTTTGTTCCATTAGTTTGAGCAAAGCTTGCTTGTGGACTTTGTACTGGGGAGAAGGCATCAGAATCGGTCTCATCGGAGATTCCATTATCTAGCATAATAAAACCAATAGTAAGAAACATTAAAAGTAATTTCGATGCTTCAATTACGAGGCGCTACCCCTCAGACAGTTTCTGGGTCTCACGACCGAGCCAAACAAGAACCAGAGTCGGGGAGAGTTAATTCAAACTCTTAGAAAGTGCACCAGAGTCAATGAGAGTTCACGAGAGTTAGAGGCCAAAAAAGCGAGAGTTTCAACCTCCGTGTGGTGTTTACTCTTTCAAAGAGGCTGGGTATCGATGCCGGATTTAAATTTAAGCAGGTTCAAACTCTTCGAGATCGAAGGGACGTTAACTCTCATTAACTCTCATTACCGGGCCTTGAGAGAACCAGGATACTGAAATAATGGTCAACAGTCAGTAATAAACAGCAGATGTAAAAGTACAAAACGACCATTAGTCAACCTTGGACCAAAAACAGCTGTCAGTGACTAACAGTTCCTTTGTGTTTGAGAGTGTTTGAGAAAGTTTCAGTCTGCTATCTTCGAGCAAACCTTTGACGAAAACTGGGAAAGTGCCGTAGCGTTTACTAAAACTCTCGTACCACCACAGGACTCCCAAGCATAATATTTGAATATTATTAAAAATGGCGTCTCAAAATATAAGACTTTGTATGGGATTTCGAAGCGAACATTTTGAGCAATACATAACAACGAACTAACTGAATAAAGTTCATGAAACATTACATGGTGTTGTTTGCTATCCTTACAAAGCATTTTGAGCAATTTTAGGTCCATTTACTTAACTGTGTTAGTACGTGTATAACACATTGACAAGGAAGGAGTCATTTGGCCCGATTTAGCCACTATCACCGCTCGACACGTTTCGAAATTCCTTCGAATTTACCCACAAATATAGTTCAGAGTCCCATTCTGACTTAGCGACTTGACAAAAGGAAGACATACAAGTGATTTTCTCAAAACCAGTTGCACATACCTCGTGTCCCAAAAGAATTCTCCACTGCACAAAATCATAATAGCATCTCAAAATAGGCCGCCATGGATCCGTGAGGATCCCGATAGCCCCATTTGACCGCGGTCGGCATTGGACACCAGTCAAATTATGCCCCTATCGGGAGGGCCACGCTCGTTTTGGTTGTGTTACAATTGTAGTAACTATGACCCGGTGCGGACACAAGATTGTCGCTCCGACGCAGTCTGGTTCGCGTGAGAAAATCGCTGCGTGTTACAAGCGGATAGCAAAAATAAATCATTCCCATTTCTGAATTTATATCCATTTTCAGGATACCTGACCGGCCTCATGCAAATATAGAAATAGATATAGTATATACAATAACAATTTTAAAATAAAACATTTTCAAGCGGAGGAGGATATGAATTTAAATGAATTTGCCGACTTCGGTTCGAAAAAGTATATCTGATATATAAAACCTATCGACCATTACAAAAAATTGAACACATTCAATTCACGCAGAGTACGTATTTAAAATTTACGCAGTAGACTGACCCGCATTACAAACGTTTTGTACATGAACGCAGATATGTTCAATTTACCACGCATGAATAGAAACATAGGAGGAAGGAGAAACACGGTTCACTTTCTTTTTTTCTTGACTCTTTTTCATTTTCTAACGGCCAAGACCGTTTTAATTTCTTTCCATAACTTAGTGTTCTCCATAAGGTCATGGAGTCCCGCGCAGCGATTCCACCTTTCTCGCGCGAACCAGACTACGTTGGAGTGACAATTTGTGTCCGCACCGGGTCATAGTTACTACAATTGTAACACGACCAAAACGAGCGTGGCCCTCCAGATAAGGGCATAATTTGACTGGTGTCAAGTGCCGACCGCGGTCAAATGGGACCATCGGGATCCTCACGGATCCATGGCGGCCTATTTTGAGATGCTATTATGATTTTGTGCAGTGGAGAATTCTTTTGGGACACGAGGTATGTGCAATTGGTTTTGAGAAAATCACTTGTATGTCTTCCTTTTGTCAAGTCGCTAAGTCAGAATGGGACCCTGAACTATATTTGTGGGTAAATTCGAAGGAATTCCGAAACGTGTCGAGCGGTGATAGTGGCTAAATCGGGCCAAATGACTCCTTCCTTGTCAGTGTATTATACACGTACTAACACAGTTAAGTAAGTGGACCTAAAATTGCTCAAAATGCTTTGTAAGGATAGCAAACAACACCATGTAATGTTTCATGAACTTTATTCAGTTAGTTCGTTGTTATGTATTGCTCGAAATGTTCGCTTCGAAATCCCATACAAAGTCTTCTATTTTGAAACGCCATTTTTAATGATATTCAAATATTATGCTTGGGCTTCCTATGGTATCACACTAAGAAATTCCGTTATAGGAGCATCAAAGGTGCTATTTTTGATACCAAAAAAAAAAAACCCAAGAAACTCTCCGCCACTTAAATATTCAAGCTGATCTCAGTGTTTTTAATGTCCACGCTAGAAAGACACACAAGGGATACAAAAAAAAAAAATGATATTATCAGCCGGGCCCGCCATCATGTAAAATTTCATTGTTGTTTCCTCTTTGAACCAGTTATGTTACAAGAAAAATGCAAAGTCAATAATTAAAAAACTGTTCCACAGCTGTACGTATACTCGGGGTGATGACTGTTAACATTTTAAAATGACTTAGAGTTATTATAATTTCTCTTACCTTCATGATTTCTGATTAAGAATGAGTCGCTGCTACCGCAATCGTCAGGAGAACTACTTGCACAGATTTGTACTTTATAACTGCCAGTTTGAATGCTTTGCGGAATCAGCCAGTGGTGTATCATCTGATCCTCGTTAAACTCGCTTAATCCTGTTGAAATATCCGCAACTTTGTTTTCTTCATTGTCCATCAGCGCTATATTCCATTTGAAGGAGAATTTTGACTGAGACCAGGTAATCGGGTAGGAATTCTGTCCTGATATCCAAATGGCGTCTTTGCCTGGTTCAGTTACCGTTATTATATTTTGTTGATTTAAAGCGCATAGACCAGTTCGTGCACAGAAGATGAACAATTCTAATACTAGTTCTAGGTACGCTGTGATTTTTTCTAGCAACATTTTTTTCAAGTTCTTTTCTCGCGTCCATGCAGTTCGCTTTACTCATATGATAATTATAATAATGTCAATAAAGTAGAAACAAAGAATAATGCTGTGACACGTACTGCAAATGTTTTATTGTTCGCTTGTCTGACGTCATGATTGAAGTTTTGAACCCTTTTATCGTAACTTTCAAGTTTTACACAAAATGGTTTTCTAACAACAGTCTTAGAGCTAAAATGAACAAATTAGAATCGATTAATTAATAAAGAGGAGAAAATAAATCTAAGCATGCAGTGTGTGTGTTTTTTTCTTGGAAATCAGCAAGATTGGATTTTTTCAATCAGTAACTCCTTTCAGCCACTGCTTGAATCAGCTCAGTATAGACAGTACATCTTTTTTAGAGACTTTAAATTACGAGTTATAAATTTTGATTTTTATCAACTGAACGCCTGAGAACTCTTGTGGTCGAAATATCACATCTCTAACATGACTTTTTTTATTCCAGTCTTCATGATGTATCTCTTTAACTTTCATAAATGATAGCAAATGTTGTCATGCTTTTTTGGCATAGATTAAAATATAATTGTTAGCACAGGTGGCAGGTTGACAAACATAGCCTACATTCAAGAGTCCACTGATATCATGCAAAACATCTAAACTGGTTAATCTACTCTTTCAAATGCAAAGGCATAATTTATTATTGGTTGAAAGCATTTCACCATCACTTGAATGAAACATAAAATTATTTTGGGCGATCATTTTGAAGTAGAAAAGTAGAAACTATCACTGAGTTGTATTTTATCTCTTAATACTCTATGGAGACTTACGTAGAAATTGGGCCGCTGAATCCGATATAGTCACCTTGGCCCCATTTAGGGCCTAAAAAAGTGTAACCGACACCTGACGTTTACCGACAGCCCGTGAAACGAAATGAGACTCGAAAAACACCGGATGTAAATACGGATGAGTTTGTCTGGTGTCACCACAGATCAGCCGGGATTCCTGGAAACGAATTCTATAGCTAAGTTATTCCTGCAGACTTGGAAGTGATACCTACATCAGGTTTACTAGTTCCAATATTGGATCGGTCGAAACGACTGAAAATGGAAAATACTTGTCGATCACTCCAAATAGAGGGAACAGCATTTAGGGTGCGTGCTTTCTCTTTTCTCTTAAAATTAATAACAACCAAGAGAGGATAAATACATTCTCTCTTGTAACAACTGAATTAAGTCACGTTGTGCACTGAGAAATTTCCCTTGCTTTGTTTAATACTGATGTTTTCCTTAGACCATGAGAAGTCGATTTTTTCCTCAGAGATAAAGTCCAAGTGGAGACAAAACTTTGCGCGCGCTGGCGTGTATATAGAAGTCCTCTCACTGGCAGGAGTCTCGAAGGTTCCCTGCAAAAAAGAAGCGCTATCGATATCTACATGCCCAGCTTCCTACAACTACAAATCTACCCTGCCGACCCTTATAATCGATCAGCACATTGTGGATGCGTTTAAATCCATTCTTTCATCACTTCAATTCCAAATTTGATTTTCTTATTATTTTTTCTTAATTTTAATACAACTGCAGTGATGTTTAAATGTTTCAGGGGATTAGATTTATACAAAGATATCAAATACATCAGCAGTGTTTCAACAAAACGTTCTTTGGTTCTGTCCGTGTGTTCCGATACACCGGGAGAGAACCTAGACTTAATTAATTTTCAATCGAAATTTTCGTTTTTCTCCTTCCGTCTCCACACGTTGCGAGTGATCTGACACACCAAAGCATGTTTATTCTAGTACATTTTTCAAGTCCAACTGGAAACAAAACTTTGTGCTTGCTGGCGTGCATACAGAGGTCATACCATTCGCAGGACTCTAGACGGTTCCATTCCAAAATGAGGCACTATCTGTATGCCCATCTTCTACCTGACTCCGCCCTACCGACCCTTATAATCGATCACCCCATTGTGGGAACGTTTAAATCCATTCTTTCATCACTTCAATTCCAAATTTGATTTCTTGTTATTTTTTCTTCATTTTAATACAACTGCGGTGATGGGTACTGAAATGTTGCGGGGATTAGTTTTGTAGAAAGATATTAAAAACACCAGCAATGTTTCAACAAAACGTTCTTTGTTTCTAGCCGTGTGTTCTATTAAATACGCCGGGAGAGAACCTAGACTTAATTAATTTTCAATCTGAATTTTTCGTTTTTAAGGTTCGCCGGTCTCAACATGGTACGGACACACAAAGCATGTTTATTCTAGAAAATGTTTCAATAGTTGTAACAACAAGTGTTGTTGTGTTGTTGTTGTGTCCCAGCTGTGCGCGGGCGACGTTCTTTCACGCTGGCAGTTATACGGTAGTTCCTAGAAGCGTCGGAGAACAGCTGATTCACGCTGAGAGTAGCTGCTGTTTTTGAATGAACGCATCCTTATAACTTCAACCTGACGCTGTGATTTTGTTTGTTTTAATAAGCGGCATCATTTGTGTATGTTTTTCTGCGCGGACAGTTCTTAAAATAGCAGTTCACAGAAGTTTCATGGGAAAATTCGACAAAATCAGCATTCTGTTGATCAGAAGATGTCTTGATGCCGGGGTCTTGATAACCAATGGAACACGCCCTGACGGTCTTGAAACGACTTTTCGATCGCTAGTACTACATATCGATGCAATTTCATTTAGTACTAGTACTTCGGTGCAATTTATTTTTAGATGATGAAAAAGATCCTCACAGTTCGGGTCACTAATGGCATTACCACAGAAATGGCTTTCTTATCCACATATTATACTAAATAAACACACGAAGCCTTTCTTCCCGGCCGACATCAGCTTTTGTTGTGTTTGTTCAAAACGCTCTAAGCCGATAAAGGCTTTTGCCGGTTGCAGATTTATAAGAGTTAGCCACAAGCTTTCAGCAGTGTCGAATAAATGCACATGTTAGATTGATTTCGTTGCTTTTGTCAAGTGCATCCGAGAACGTTGCTAGAAAAAAAACTATCTAGTTTCGTGTGACGTGCGCGATTGAACTCTAAACTAGACTGGGGAATGTCTTTTGGCATTAATTCGGCTTCAAACTGCTTCGAGCAATTTTTGCTATCGTTATGTTGTCACTTCAATTACAGTTATAACTAGGTGGCATAATAAAGCCAAATGTATGAAGAATAAGTAGGAAGGCATATAGATAAGATTGAACTGCGTGGGAACGTAAGGGTCGACGTAAAGACAACTATTTTCGATTCCATTCGGCGGTCAGCGATTCTCACTGATGGATGTTGAGTTAGGGAGGGCAAGGGGGTTCATTCTTTCCCTTTTCCCGTACCCTGTAATCCCAGTTTCCGCCGCTTTTGTTGTTAAGCCCGGCATCTTTCCCCTTTTTGATAGCAAAAAATTACGCAAAGTTACACAATATTCGCTTTTCTACCGCTTCCCGCCACCTAGGGAATCCTACTTCCTGCCCTCTCTTTGTCCGCTTCCCTTACACTTCCAGTGCCATTTTCTCCCGGGTTCTCGCCTAGTCCCCCTCCCCCTCCCCTTCCCGCCCAGTGATGGCCGGTTTGTAGTAAACAGAGCACGAGAGCACGCAGATCAAAAACCGCCGAGTTAACACGCATCTTACTTTAATTGAACTAGGTAAAAGCAGCAGTGAAAAAACGGTCGTACCGAAGATTTAGTTTAGAACATAGATTAGTTAGATTAGTTACTGAACTCAAATTTATTATTATTTATTTAAAAAAAAACATATTTGGCATCTTACAAGAAGAAATGTCCAAAACGGAAACAGCTAGTGCTTTCAAGAAGTCGTGGACTTGACAATGAACTTCGTGGCCAAGAACTGATATTGCACAAAGAAGTGAAAGTTATCACAGTTTCATCAGATATACCCCACGTATCAGATGGCAGTTTGGCAACATGAACTTGTTCAATATGAGCCAGGTCACATGCGATTCGCGTGTAGCCGGGGTACTAGTAGTTTCTGTTTAAGTAATCCTTGAAACCCTTCAGAGCCATATTAGCTAGAGTATTTGCTTTAGCAAACGATTTTGGCTGTTTCGCTAGCTTAATTTCCAGTTCAACTGATTATAAGAGTGTGCCGCATTAGTAAATTTCATTTCGTCCAGTCTTGCAAGTTAGAACCGCCTTGTAATAAGCAGCACCTACATAATAAACAGCGCCAAAGAAGATATTACTAAGTAGCTGTCATTTGAATGGCTCAGCTATAAGGATCAGTTTTATCCACAAACTTAAACGTTCAAAACCGTGCACGCTTAACAGCATACGATGATTTACTGCTCAATATTAATCTTTTTTTTTAATGGTTACACTTACGTTACGTTTCATCGGATGCCACGTTGTGTAGTACGTCTTTGAACTAAACGCGTGCAAAAAAAAAATTCAGAAAAGAAAAGAAAAGAAATTCCGAAGAAAGCCTCAAAAGTCTCAATCGTATAGATCTTGTATGGAACAATTAACTTTGGTGAAACTTGCAGAGGTTAAACACCAAGCAGTATGTCCAATATTTCAACTCTCGCAAAAAAATATCCATGTTTGCAAAACAACCCTGGCTGAATACTAAAAAGTAAGATCGAGAATTTTCACTCGCGTTCATGTCGCACCGACTGCACACCAGAAAGATGTTTGTTCAGTTGATTAAACGATGCAATACATGTTTCAGATTTGATCTAGGATTAAAATGGAACACGTTCGATAACTAATATAAACCCCCAAATAAACAGCTTAGTAACGCCGTATATGCCTAAAATGACTGAAACAAGATGGCATAGTGACGGATGGACATCGTAGAACACGAAGGCCCTTGGATCTCACAAATGCTCAGTTTCTAAGATCAAAGATCTATGGAGAGCGACTTCCAGGATACACGAGCCCTGCATTGTGGCTTGCCTTTGAGTCTGTTTGAAAACATAAAGTGTAACAGCTTTAAGGTGAATGCAACCAAGGATGCAGTACTTTCCTGTGGGGCTGATATATGTTGCCTGAATTTTTGCAAATTGAATAGCCTTTAAGCATGAAAGGGACCCGCGCTACGTCTAAGCAACAGAAAGGTATTTCGCCAAAAAGGATCCGAGTTATATTTGTATTGCAGTGGACCTAGAGGTATTTGATCAATTTTCCGGCTCAGCACGAACCAAGCCGGCTGTAAAAATAGCAGCTATTGTGGGTATTGATATCCGGAAATAGAATATTATTGCTAAAAGTTACCAAAGCGTGACAGTCTACCTTTGACTCCCAGGTCAACAACTTGATTCTCAGTAATGAAATTTGAAGAGTTTGTTCATAGAAGAACTGATCGAACACTTTGGTCAAATAAGTTTTGGAAAATAAAGTTTTTGTTTCTGTGACTGATCTTACTTACGATTCATTCTCCTGAGGATCTCGCCATCCGCTAATATTACTCGTCATGTAAACCTTTGTAATTCAGTTTTTTTAATACGTATCATTATATAATAGAGCTGCATACCCAAATTTTCTTTTGACAGTCGTAAAGAGAAATGGGATCTCGATCACCCCTGTAATCTACAACGTATATTCCTGTTTATCTGTAATGCAGTGTAGCTTAATCCCAATTAATAAGATCAGCCCTTAGTTAGGAATCACTTAAATAAGGCTTTAACTTATCTGACTTGAACTTTACAAGTGAGCAATACTGCTAATGAGAAAATGCAATCAAAAGTATCTCTCGAATACAGCCCGCATGATTACAATAAATGATAACATCCTCAAGTAACATGCTCAATAGAACACAGAGAGCACTCGCTCAGAACGTGAACTAATTCTTTATTGACAGAATAGCGTGATGCACGCCGATAAATAGATAAGTGTTCACTGAGGTGTAAACAATTTGTTCGCATACTTATACTCAATCGCTCTCGAGAGAGACCATTTGAACCTTGGACGCAAAACAACAAGGTACTAGCACGAACAAGGAGAGAACATTTTTTAGGCCTGTTACCTGTCAACATGAGCTTTTCGCTTGCAATCGAAGAGTTTACATCGCTCGGCCAAATTTTTTTCCTCTGCTTTTTAGTTTGCCTGTTCCTCACTGGAAAAGCCATATGGGAACACTCTTTTTCTAAGCTGCCTCCAGGCCCTTGGGGTTTGCCAGTAATAGGTAAGAATTTATTGTCAAACTTTGTGTTATGATTTTTAGAAAAAAAGAGTTGTTTCCTCATTGTTCTTTGTGAATTATCCACAAATTGTTTAAAGGTTTCGCTTGACATTAATGTTTTAGCTGAGTCGTCTCGAAAGTCAGTCGATTATAGCTCTGCCAAGCTGAGTCACGCTGGGCTAGCCCCTTAAATAACGAGAGTAGCGAATGATCCATGTCGTAACTTTGAAGAAATACCGTTGTACTATTTCATAGGTCTACTCACAAAAAAATTTGATTTTAGAAGTAATGAGTCACTATTTCAACTCAGTAACGTGGACTCTCTGTGATTTCGCACCAGCCCAATTTTAGAGGGTCAAAAGAAAAATTTGTTGGAATTAAACAATTTGTAAAATTTACAAGCTAAAACAGTATTTAAAATCATTGTGGATGAGTCTCTCTTTGCTTCAACGAAGCAGTAACGCTTTCTTTAGTAAGAAAGACTCTTTGCCTCAGATCACCGATAAAACTGCATAATCAATGAATAATTTAAACAGCCATGCCCATTGCATGACACGAGCGTGCGACAAAGAGTGTATCGCGTGCTCTTAGCCAAACTGCTATGGCGACGAGGTACGTTGTTTATTTTAGCTTTTTCTTGATGCCTGTTTTCTGACAGGCCCATTTAAGATTGACGTAAGCTTTACATGAGTGTTCCTCTTGTAACCTTTTTTGATATAATGCTCCCTGTGAGTTTCAGCAAGTTAACTATCAACCATGGTCTGAAATTAACCTTGAATAAAGGGATAGAAATATGTCTTGGAAAAATTGCTTCTTGTCTGAATCAGACTGTTCACTATACCTTAGGATGCTTGTTCACAATTTTTTATGCACCTTTTCTTGTCCCAGAGTTTCCATTTTTATGAGTTGTATGGCCGCTATATAAAATCAGTAACAAAATTCGGAATAACAAAATTAACTGGTTACAGTTAATTGGAGCATAACGACGATAAAAAACAACACTTAATTTTGATTTCTCAGTTCTGAGTTTTATTTCTCGTGCGGTAACCGTATAAGCTCACAGCTAAAACTTCAGCACAATTCGGAGAAAAGTGAGTTCACAACAAAATTTAACGAATTTTACGTTGAAATTTATGCTGATCATGAGGCAGGTTTATTATTTTCAGTTGGTAAACTTATCGAAAAATGCAACACGTTCTCAAGCAAATTTGGGATTTTGACTTGACTGGTTGGTTTAAACGAAATTTGGATTATTCGGTTTTTTAAAATGAGTGAATCCAAACTACAACAATCTCCATGAGTCTCCATTTTTATATTTGCACTAAATCGTAGTTCCGAATGCTAAACAACAGCTTAACGTAGCATACAAAAATCTAGTCGGTCTTCATTTATTATCCCGGTGTTTCGTAATTTAAATGAAACAGGCAACAAAGGTACGATGAAGCAGGATAATGTTTGTTATTTGGACCGGAATAAAGTGAAACTAAACAAGCTCTTTTCCACCTTTAACGTATTTTGATGTGTCAATGACGCACTGATATAAGAAAATGTTTGCTGGATGTCAATTTGTTGACAAGGTTGGATTACAATTTACATCGAAAATGTTCAAGTTCTCATTCTGTGTCATGTTCAAGTTAAAATTTATTTGTCCTGCAATTGATTTCTCGTACAGTAGTTTTTCTTGACGTTCCTTACATATAGCAAAAACTCTTCTCGAATGAGGGCGTTTCTGTTCGATTGCCGGGTTGCAAAATTAATAAGTAGGAGCGACAACTTGGCCGCAGTTTCCATGTTCACCATCTTTAAGTTCGACACTGAGAATCCACTTCGAACTGGTCAACTCTACTTAACTGATCTCAACCAATACGACTAAGGCACTCCACTGAGGTGACCGCACTCAATCAATCACCAGTTTTGCTAACTGTCTTCTATATCTACCCAGTCACTGACCAACCGCCAATTTAACCTGCTCCAGACAAACGTCACTTACCTCGATCACCAACTTGACCAACTCAACTTCTCACTTTAATGGCGAATTGACAAACTCATCAACTCAGACTCGATGGCATACTCTGCTATCTGCACCACATTTACACGTTGCGCAGAGTTCACCGAATAATTGGAGCCCCTTACTAACAGTTACAGCGGTAAACAAGGACTTCACGGTTGACTCGAGACCGGAGTGGTGCGGCTATGAAACAGTTCAAAGCATCTTAAACACTCTTCTTTTACCGTTCACCGTGCTGCAAGGGAGTCCAAAAACTCTGAAATCGTCTCTAACATAAGCGACTGTGATTTTCTGTCGGTTGTGAAGATTGTAAAAACGCTCGTCAAAAAAGGATCTGTCGGACTGTACATACTTGTTCAAGATAATGTTATCTTGCTGAGTTCTTCGAGGCACAGGCAAAGAAAACTAACGTGATCTTAAAGCTGAACGGAAAATGTCTTCTTAAATACACTCTCACTTGTTTATGAAGCAGAAACGAAACCAAGACCGGACGATACTGCATAAATACATGTTAACACTTCCTCACAAAAACGTGCGAATGGGCAGACACAATTTTTACTCCCACTCTCCTAGCAACTTTCATGGATCATGTCCGTTGCCAATCTACGCTGTCTAAACGCGTGACTTTTGCCAATGGAAGCTAAGCGTGCTTTACCTCGTCCGCCCCCGGAGGGTTAATATTATAACAAATACATTTTACAGCAATTAAAGAAACAAATAGAAGGCACTTCGTCTGTTTCATAAGAGTGCGGAAGCTGATCACGTGATTGCACGCGAAAACAACACGTATACAGAAGCGAGTGAATGATTTTTCGTAAACATTAGTCAATGTATGTTTAATATTATAATTAACTGACACACTTTTTAAACAAAATCAATGCAATTCCGACCCCACACCACTTGCATTAAGTGATCCAGTACTACAATCTTGCAATTATAGCGGAGCTCGCGGAGCACCGTAGGTAAGAAAATTTGGTAACCCGTTGATCTGAAAAATTTTGGTTCTGACGTCAGCGTACGTCCGTCCGTCCGTACAGACTCTGGGGGAGGGCGACGGGAGTCCCAAGACAGCCTGGCCGGGGGAGGTGGAATGACATTTTTTTCTTGTAGCTGAAGTAAACAATATGGCGGCTGGTTCCTCGCACGCTCGACTTTCAATGCGATAATTGTAATACATTCTTGGAATGAAGACTTGTGGCAGTTCATCATGAAAAGAAAAAGGATTGCTATAATCTCGATGGCGCATATAGAAGATACTGGAGAGCTTGAAGGCAAGAAATCCTTGTTAGAGGACATACTTTTTTTTTTTTTTCAAAGCTAAGGAGATCTGGAAAGAACCCGGCAACTTTCGTTTAGATTTTCAAGGCCTTCTTTTAGTTCAGTGGTAAAGTAAATTACAGATTTGAGTGTGGACTTACGCGGTTGTAAAAATTGTTTAATTGAGCGACTTTACATGTTTAGTAAATTACGGTAATTGTCTTGAAATGTTTTAAAAACTTGTTTAAAAATAGTAGCCCCGCAGCTCTTAACAACCTCTAATTTCATTGGACCTTGGTATCACGCAGCTCTATTGTTTTTGGGGCTAGGGCCCATTGTTTTGTTGTTTGGTGTATTGTTTTCTCAGCAAATCAGAGACGACCTTGTAAGAGCTGCGACATCGCCCAAAAATAGCTCGTAGTTCCCGTTTGCTGGCTTGCGAATAACTTCACTTGAGGGGAAAATTGTACGCAGTTTGCTTTCCTAGGGAAACAAATGCTTCGTATGTGAATGACATTTCCTGTTTTTGAAGGATTCTTGTCCTTTTTCTGTGTTTATGCATTAAAGGGATCTTTTGAACTTTAGTGCGTAATTTTTAATATTTTTCTTAGAGGAATTCTACTGTATTTTATTCGAAAAGTGGAAATCGTGACTATTCTAGATTGAGTCTGTGTTGTTTTTTTCAATGTAGGTTGTTTTTCTTCGGCGACGCATATTGGGTTGTTTGACTATTAAATTCGTATTTATCGTATTTATTTAAGTCTTAGTATTCAACACCTGAAGAGTCGCTCTGTCGTCATTTTTAAGTTTATAGTGTTAGTGTAAAATTCCTTATGTTTTTTGTTCAGTTGTGGAATATTTTATCTTCCTTATATTGTTATATTTTTTAGTTTCTCCATTTGAAGTGAATGACATTTCTGTCTCAATTTAGCGACTAAACTTAGGCTCGCCGTTTCAGTGAGTGAGTTCAATGCAGCATGTTTTCGTGTTCGTTTTGTTTTTTGTTAAACCGCTAGGCCATTTCAGTGTGTCTTTAGTTACAGATCGAAATGAAATCTTTATTTAAGTAACTATAAGCAAAGCATTTCTCGGTTTAAGTCTACATGTATTTTGTCTAAAATGAGACTCTAAATGCTTCCTAAAATTTAATAGTTCAGGGTGTATTCTTGAAAGCGCCCAATTAATACTTCGCGGTTGAAAAACTTGTGCCATTTTCTCTTGATAACTATACGTGTGCTTGAAAGTTTCCGAAAACATTTTTTGGAGAATTTTTGTCCGTAAACGGTTTGATGCCGGGAAAATATTATTTATTTTAGCAAGATAGATTTCGAGAAATGTTTCATGGTTAACAGCTATTAAAACAGCCAGAGGGATGCATTGGAATCAGTGAGAAATGTGTATTTGCATGGAAAAGTCTTTAAGTGGGTTTTTTTAGCAATTGTAGTTTACAGGTACTCTTCTTGAACTTTATAAGCTAGCTTTCGAAAGAACGCTACAAGAAGAGCTGTCGGTGAAAGTCGCACTGAAGTCTTCTCTTTGATGAAAAATATGCCAACTCACAGTTTCCTCAGCGGTGCGCATGTTTTCCCTTGCTGTTTTTCACCTCTTGGGGAATAACTGCACAACTAAAATTTACTGTATTTTACGGGCCAATTGGCATGAAAGAGAGACGTGGAGCTCCGCTTTTAGGCTTGGCTAAATCTATATATTAAAGGATTATGTCTAAAATCGTTTGGATTCGTAGACATTGGCCGGTACACTAACAAATAATCAGTTCTAAAAATCAACTGACGGCTTACAATAAAACTTTAGTCGGCATCTCATATGGTTAACCAATTTTAGCACGAAATCGAATTTAATTTCATAGGAATTAAGGCGCTTTATTATAAAGCAATGCATGTACAAGACTGACCATTATTTCACTTAATCTTGACGTGTTACAGCACGTCTGTTGAAAGCAAGTTTACTAAATACAGCTTCTTCACCTTGTTAATACACTGTTTATTCGGGTGGTTTGTACAGTAATGGGGACATGAGCTAATATCCTTCATTTTACATATGTTCTGATCGAAAGTGTAAAAGAGACACGTTAACCTACGTGAAATGTTTACTGTTACAACAGGGGCTTGTTTCCGCCTGGGAAAGGACCCACATCTCGACTTTACCAAACTGGCACAGAAATACGGCGACGTTTTCAGCCTGATGCTTGGAAATCGTTTAGTTGTGGTGCTAAATGGAGTAAATGTCATCCAAGAAGCCATCATCAAACAATCGAAAGCCTTTGCTGGGCGGCCCCAACTGCACACCTTTCAGATTGCCAATCCATATGGCAACATGCTTGCCTTCACGGATTACTCGCCCCAATGGCGGCTTTCTCGTAAGATGACTGTTTGTGCCATCCACAACTTTGCCAAGAACACAGACGTCTTGGGAGAGAAACTACTTCAGGAATCTCACCGCTTGATTCACTGCCTCAACCAACAGAAGGGAAAGCCGGTGGATACTCTCAGACCTCTGAAGTGTGCCACAGCAAACATCGTGCTCAATGCGCTGTTCGGATTCGAGCGTTCTTACAACGATGAAGAACTCGGAAAAGTTCTCGACCTCTCCGACAGTTTCCGAACCGCGGTGCATGGGAGTAATCACGTTGATTTCTTGCCACTGTTAAAGTATCTTCCGAGTAAGGCGCTTTCAAATCTTAAATTGGTAACAAAGATGCATTTGTTTGGAGTCACCAAGATGTTTGAGAAGAACAAAGAATCGTATGCTGATGGGCATGTTCGCAATATCGCAGACAGTTTTATCAGCGTCATTGAGAGGGAAACTGAAAAAGAGAGAGAAAATCGACCAGTCGGAGAGAATACCCTGAGCATAACTCCACTGCTCAGCGACGAACAGATCATTGCACTGTTGGGGGATCTCTATGGTGCTGCTTTTGAGACTTCGTCCACTGCTCTCTACTGGACTCTGTCATACCTGGTGAAATATCCTGACATCCAGCGCCAGCTGCATGACGAGTTAGATCACGTGGTTGGTCGAGAACGACTGCCAACCCTACAAGACATAGCATCACTTCCTCTCCTCCAAGCTACAGTCTACGAGCTGTTAAGGGTAACCAGCGTTGCACCTCTTGCAATACCTCGATCCACAACTACCGAGACGACCATCCGGGGCTTCACAATCCCTAAAGACACAGTCGTGTTCGTTAACCTATGGTCCGTGCACCACGATCCAGAAATCTGGAAAGACCCAGATGTTTTCGACCCCAGGCGTTTCCTGGATAGAGGAGGTCAGGTGATCGACCCCAAGTTCCTCGATGGTTTCCTTCCATTCTCAGGAGGTCGGCGCAAATGCCCTGGTGAAATTCTGGCCTTGAAAACAATTACAGTTTTCCTTGGGGCGCTGCTTCACAGCTTCCGTTTTACACAGGAAGGTTTGCCAGCTGAGTATCAAGGGATTAATCTTCAGGGTCAGTATGGTCTCACTTTGATGCCAGAAACGTTTTACCTGAAACTAGAAGAACGGCATTAAAGAAGCTTGAACGATAACCGGACAGAAATGTGTTGGCATACGTAACGTGTTTAATTGTATAGCAAACGGTCTGTGTTCGTCAAATTCAACGTAAACGCTACATTTCATTGAAACCGCTGAAGAAATTATGCAGTTACTTATATGAGTGAATTCGTTCGAAGAATATAGAAGCAGCTTTAACTTTTAAATGGCAATGCAGACTGATGCCTATTCTATGGTCATTGTACGCTTATCTATATGCCAAGTAGACTGATATGTTGACCAATCAAAACGAAGCAAACAGCCTTGTTTTTCCTTTTTTTGTAGTTAAGATTACTTACGAGTCAAGAATAATTCTTTGACGTTTTTCGTAATGTTCAAAATCATTTTATTAGCTAAGGGCACTATTTCACTTTCCCTGCCCCCAATAATGGTCCCTTGGTCACCTTGCATGTTCTGTTTTGCTCATGTACTGCTTAGAATTCCATTGTAGACATTGAACATTGCACTAGAAATTTACTTTACATGTATAATATACAGGAAAACAGTAGGATCACACAAGGCAAATACAAATGAGATGTAGTGTATTTTTTCAATGTGAGAATGAAATTAATTCGTATATAAAAAGTACAAAGCATCAAGACAGTGAATTGTAAAAGTGACATTTGGGAAGCTCGTTCATTTTTAGTGCATTTTAGGGCCGAGTCAGTACAATTAAGGTCAGTAGAAGATTGCATGTTTGCTTTTTAAATGTCGACGAAGTACGGTAGGCTTGTTCGATGTAATAGGCGTTTTCATTAAGTAAAAATTTTCACAATTTCTGTTACGTTTTGTTGACGTTTATAGGTATCTTTCTTTGGTAAGATTAATTGAAGGGCTCCCACCTGCTAAGAGGTCCCGGTATCTGGGTTCTTTTATGATTTACTTCGAGCATCCCTAAGTAACGTCGTTTCTTGTATATAAGAGACTGAGCCCCTCGTGTTGGGAAACGTGCTTGCTCTAAAACTTCACCATGTTTAAGGCACTCGTGCATTCATAACTGATACAAAACAGAGAGTGCGTTTGGAGGAATTGAAGAAATTCATGTGAATTCGAGAGGTTGGCTAGATTCGATATATAAACCTATCTTTTTGAATCCTTGCTAGTCAATTGGTTAATATTGAAGAAACAGAAATTGCTGTTTTGTGCTTACTTAACCCGCAAACACTCAAGGGAGTTTGCAAGAATTCCAAAATCTATGCAGGTGAACCCGCTAAGTATTTTCAAAGTCATCCAAACTCCCTGGCGTGCATCAGGCTTTGGGCGGCAATTTTCTATTTCTTGTATGCAATAGTAAGGCCAACTAAGAAATGTTTCGTGGCGTCATGTCCGTGTTACACTGAACCTCGTCTTGAACTGTTCCTCAACCAACCAGAGCAAACATTATATGCGCATTTGTCCACAGAGTGCAAAATTAAAAGCTGTGAAAGGGGCATAGTCACGAGGATTTCGCAGATTTCTGGTCAAAACTGTGCTAAAATTATCGGTAGCTAACTTTATCCATGCCCAACATTGTGTTTGAACATTTAAAGGAACATATTAACTTAATTTCATTAAGAGAAAACAAACCATGACCATTTAATATCGATTTAATGTCAACACGCTGAAAGAATTTGAAAAGTTTAGCTTAATTTTTTCAAATTGCAATTCATTTCCATCCGTGCCATCTGTAGCAACTAGCCCATTATTTGTGGGCGTTCATTGATGAGAGGACATATTTTTGATTTTGAAAGTGAACTAAAATAGCGTGACTATGCCCCTTTAAATCTCAAAGAAGAGAAACGACAGGCTAGAATTGCGGGGTTTTTTAACAATCAATTCTCTCAATGCAATCTTTATTATAAACCTCACGGGACAACAGCTCTCGACTCGGTGGCCAATTACCAGTATTTTCAACTTAAGAAGCACTCAGGCCTCAATTACTAAATTCATTCAAGCAGATTCGCCAAGTTGCTTTTTCCATTTTCAGGTGACCTTGGAGCTCTACAATAACAACATGTAATGTGGGTATAATATTATTGCAATTCCCTCATAAATTGCTAAAACCACCAAAAGCTATCTTAAGTAACCTTTGCACTCTACAATAAGCTGCTATTAAACACGCATTTCCTTCCGCGGATTCCTTTTGTAACAGACACAATTCAGACAGGTCATTTTCCTACATAATCAGTATGTTTGCAGCCGGATTAGTAAAGACGCTAAAAGAAAAAAATGCGCTCACTCGAAAATGCTTTCCCAATGCATGTTTAGTGCACTGACATATTATATAAGTATCTCAAGGTAACGTATTCAACAGAAAATAGAATTATAATCTGGTTCCTCTTATTACTGACCTGGATAAAGAAATTAAATGACGTGATAATTGCCGAGGTCAGCAATGAGGCATAAACAGTTGATGTTTTTTGCGGTCAGTTTCAATTCCTTTTCGCGTTGAGGACATTGATCCTTGAACAAAATAAAAAAAAAACCTTGCTTGAGCAAGTGACCTTGGAGCTCTTCAATAACAACATGTATTGTGGGTATAATATAATTGAAATTCCCTCATAAATTGCTGAAACCACCAAAAGTTACTCTTAAGTAACCTTTGCACTCTACAATAAGCTGCTATTAAACACGCATTTCCTTCCGCGGATTCCTTTTGTAACAGACACAATTCAGACAGGTCATTTTCCTACATAATCAGTATGTTTGCGGCCGGATTAGTAAAAACGCTAAAAGAAAAAATGCGCTCACTCGAAAATGCTTTCCCAATGCACGCTTAGTGCACTGACATATTAAGTATCTCGAAGTAACGTGTTCAACAGAAAATAGAATTATAATCTGGTTCCTCTTAAAGTTACTGACCTGGATAAAGAAATTAAATGACGTGATAATTGCCGAGGTCAGCAACGAGGCATAAACAGTTAATGTTTTTTGCGGTCAGTTTCAATTCCTTTTCGCATTGAGGACATTGACCCTTGAACAAAAAGAAACAACAGTTTTCTTGAGCTGAAAAGAAAATAAGATTTAGCATTCTCAGGCAAACTGTTGACGTGATTTTTTCCTTGAGACGTTTTTCGGACAGCAGAGCAGAGATATTTTTCCCTTTTTGGCTTTCGTATTTCTATCTGGAAATCAAAAAGCAATATAAGTGTGTGGTTTTTTTGCGTGGTTTGTAGTTTGTCGGTAAGATGTATTTTTTTTTTACCTTTTTAGATTTATCATATCTGTCATACAAATATTTTAAGTGATCAAGATATACATATTTTCACAAATGACTCAGTAAATTACACATATGGCGGTGCATGATGCGATTAAGACTCTGAAAAGCCGGTCAGAAAATAAACAAAAAACACGAGTAAGAAAACCCCCGTTCTGCAACGTCGCGTGCACATAATTAACCTCAAATTCTAAGGTTCTTAAAAGACTGATGTATTTCGCAGTATTCCGTGACATATTTTCTTCGAAATAACAACTCTTCCGTCCTTTTCTTCCAAATAACAACTTCTTCATGAAAGAATCTAGTGTTCTCAAACTTACCCATTAAATTGCGTAATGAATAAATAATCATGGCGCCCAAGGCCATTTCATGACACGAGCGTACTGAACGGTCTGAAGGGTTATTGCGTAGTGTTTGCGTGTTTTCAGCCGGCGGACTATGAAGCCGTTGACAGCCAAGAAACACTTTCTTAAATTTACATCGTCTTTTTTTAATGGAAAATAAAATGGCAACAATGCAGAAAGAGGAAATGTACTATGATATGAATTTCATAACACCACGTCCATTATTTATCAAATACGAAATCAGAGTGCTAATGAAGACATTAAATCTCTATTTGGTTCGCAACCAATTACTTTTGAGAAATTGGCTAAACTATATACAAAGACTTTGAGTCAACCTTGAACTGACATCTCAAAGAGTTAAGAAGCGTCAAAACCGTGGTAACTTAAATATTGCCTTGTAAACTTGCCAGAACTGTATATTTTTGAGCCTCTCAATATCACAGATTTTACCCACAACAAAAGTGGCGGCCATGGTCAGCGACATTTCAAGTATTTTGCGGTAAACGTTACTTCAGTCACTTATATAAGTCAAGGACATTACATGATTTTTCCCTTAGTCGTCTTTATAGCCACACTAACGTCACTCTCTGACATCTGCGTGACTGTTACATGTACGATTGGTACCGGCAATCAGGCCGAATTTTAGCATCGCTCTCATATTCTCTTTACGTTGGTCGCTCGCTAAATTGGGTCTGATACAATCTCTCCCAGGATCTTGTGCCCAGGATTTTGCCCGCGGGAGTCTCGCAATATGATTGACCCTTTAACAATAGAGCTGTCAACCGGGAAGTAAATTGTCTACGACGTTTCGCCCTTCCCGCCTGAATGTTTCACCAAGCGAAACGAAAATAGAGCCTGATCGCAGGTTAGTACCAGGTGCAATTTCACCCGCCGCAGCCAAAGAACCCAACTGAATCAATTGCCACCAGAAGATAGCAGCGATCAGGAACTCGTACCAAATGTTCTGCTGTCTTGTTTATTTTTTTCTGGTAGTCGAGACTGATGTGGCTTGAAAGAAAGCCCACAGTATTGGTTACAACTCAGAAGTTTCCTCTGGATTGTAAAGAAAGACTGCATGATGGACATAACAGTTTGTAAGGACCCTTATGCAAATGTACTTGAAACAAACCTCGTGGACAGAACAATCATGATGGAATACTAATTAAACTGAATAATCTCAGGTGAAGGTATCTTTAAAAAAATTAACTCCACTCTTCTGAAACAAATTAATGAGCATCAGCTACGTTGACAGGAACCAGTTTCAAACAAGCCAATTTCTCGGTTGGAGTTACACTAAATAGTTTGTGAGCTCGTGTTGAACTTTGATAGTCCTTGCGTTCACTTTTTATTTTGTAATTTAGGCTTTCGGTATAAAAGTTAAAGTGTAACACTAATTTTTTTAGAAGCCTGGACCAAGCCACGAGTTTTTCATTTTTCGAAAATCAGTATAAACATCCCCGAAGGGGACTTGGTACGATGCCCTAAGAGCAATACTACGATAATTTTGCCAAATTATACCAGAATAGCATGTCAAGTCGAAAACCCACATTCCGGCGTAATAAGCTTAAAATCATGTCCAGAAGCTGCAGAACTTTTTTCCTACCAAATATCGTCGATAACGACCTGTCACCAAGCTGAATGAAACGAATACGGCATAAAAAATGGTTTGAAACCGTAAAACCTTTATACCTCCTCGTCAAACGATCGGTGGGCAAGTTTAGTCTTGATCTCGACCCGAGGTTGATTCAATTTAAGAGCAATGTTTTCTTCGCAATGAAACCACTTTTCATCTGGACAAACGAAACGTTTTCGATCCGACCAGAAAGCGACTTAGTTCATAATTTAATCCCAACCAAGGGATGATTTTATTTTCTCCTCCTTTACGATGCAATTTACGAAAAGGGACAGTCGTCTTTTAAATGAAATTAAAGGCTCTCGCAGTAATTTTGGCAACTGCAGCAGTATATTACAAAGAAAGCCTAAAAAAATTATTGCTTGTGAACGGGATTTGAACCCATTGACCGTGCGATACCGAAACAACGCTCTGACTAACTGAGCAAACAAGGCCCAATTCAACGGGGATCTGGCATGGTCAATCCACCATACGGAAAAAGATGGCAGCTCTACATTCTACCACAATACCTTGCGAACCTAAAACATCCAATAGGTACATAAAAAGCCATATTTTTTGGCATAAATTTGTCTCTGTGCTAGCAACATTGTGTATGCTAAGTTTGAAGCTTTTAAAACTTTTCTTTGCGCTTTTATGAGCGTGTGGGTTTGTTCGCTAAGAACTATGGGTAAATGTACCAGTCGCCATCTTTTTCAGTACGGTGGATTCAGTGTTGTCGTCTTTTTCAGCTGTGTTCAGTGAATCGTGGATCAGAAGTCTTGAAAGACCAGGATATTTTAGATTCCAGATGTTTCCTGGATGACGCGAGTCACGTGATCAATCCCAAGTTCCTCGAGGGCTTTCTGTCATTATTCTCGGTGTGGGGTAAGCGTAAGTGCTCCTATGAAGCTCTGGTCTTGAATTGAACTGATAGTTTTTATTCTCCTTAGGGCGTTGCTTTACAGCTTTTGTTTTACAAAGGATGGTTTACAATTATGCAAGCAGAGTATCAAGGAATTAGTCTTCGTGGTTAAAACAGTGTAACCATGACGTTTAAATTTTAAGTAAAAATAGAAGAACGACGTTGAAAAGACTAAGACGATAGCAAGAACATTTGACAAACGTATAGCGAAATATTACCGTTAAAAAAAAAAACATTTGCATTTAATGGACTATTTCTTCTTATCGCTGCCCAAAGCCTTCCATTCTAAATATACTGAACAAATTCATTTGGCTGGCTATTTTAGCGGAAATTGCATGATAAAAATGTGATCCAAATTGTATGTTGGTTACTGAACTCAAACTTATTTTAATTTTTCAAACATATTTTTCATCCTACAAGAAGAAATTTCCAAACCGGACTGAAACAGATGGTGCTCTCAAGAAGTCACCGAATTGACAGTGAACTTTGTGGCCAAAAATATTGCACAGAAAAGTGAAAGTTGTCACAGTTTTATCAGATATCCCCCACTTATCAGATGGCAGCTTGGCAGCAAGACCTTTTTGCAATATCAGATGAGACAGGTCACATGCGATTCCCGTGTAGTCGGGGTATCAGTAGTTTCAGCTGAAGTATATATATATCCTTGAAAATGTTCAGGGCACTATTAGCTAGTGTATCTGCTTTAGCAAACGATTCTAGCTGTTTCCTATTCAACTGATTAAGAGGGCTCATCAAACTTCAATTATCCACCGAGTCTTCCAAGTTCACCGCCTGGTAATGAACAGCACTTGCATGAAATAAACAGTGCCAAAGAAGATATCACTCAGAAGCTCAGTTTCATTTGAATGCAACACTGAGGATTTTATACACAGACTCAAAAGTTTAGAACCGTGCACGCTTATTACAGCATACGATGATTTACTGCCGAATATATATATATACTTTTTTCAATGGTTACACTTACGTTTCGTTGGATGCCACGTTATGTAGCACGTCTTTAAACTAAACCCGTGCAAACAAAAGAAAATCCGAAAAAAGACTTTAAAGTCTTCATCGTCTTGTATGGAACTTACTTTGGTAAACTGCTTGCAGGGTTAAAAACCAGGCCGTTGGATCAATATCTAAAACTCTTGATTTACTTTCGCAAGAAATCCGTGTTTGCAAAACAAGCAGTACTACAACCTGGCTCATAATGTCGCACCGACTTCACACCAGAAAGATGTTTATACAGTTAACTGAACGATGCAATAGATGTTTCAGAATTGATATGGGATTAAAATGGAACAAATTCGATAACTAAACACCCCAAGATAAATAAGTAGTAGTCGGCCATATATGCTTAAAATGATTGAACCTAGTCTTCATGGCATAGTGGCAGAAGGGCATCATAAAACAAGAAGGCCCTTCTATGTTACAAATTTTCAGGGTCAGCGCGAGTCCTACATTGTGCCTCTCAGGCTTTGATTCTGTATGAAAACATAAATTGTGAACGGCTTTCAGGTGAATGCTACCAAGTAGTACTTTTCTATGGGGCTGATAATAGTTGCCTGAGTTTTCGCAAATTAAATTCTCTTGCAGAATGAAAGGGACCCGCGCTACAGCTGAGCTACAGAGAGGTATTCCGTCAAAAAGGATCAGTTATTTTTGTGCTGCATTGGACCCAGCAAGAGGTATTTGATCATTTTCCCGCTCAGCACGACCCAAGCCGGTTGAAAAATGGCAGTTATTGTGAGTATTGATATCCGGGAATAGAATTTTATTACTAAAAGTTATAGACTCGATCTCGCGATCCACTAATATTACACTTCATGTGAACCTTTGTAATACACTTCTTAAAAAAACTTATTTAGATCGTAGACCTGCATAACTAAATTTCCTTTTGACGTTCGTTAAGAGAAATGGGATCTCGATCACCCCTGTAATCTACAATATATATTCCTGTTTATCTGTAATGTAGTGTAGCTTAATCCCAATTAATAAGATCAGCCCTTTCAGTTAGCAATCACTCAAAAAAGGCTTTAACTGATCTGACTTGAACTAAGTGCAATACCGCTAATGAGAAAATGCAATCAAAAGTATCTTTCGAGTACAGCCCGCATGATTACAATAAATTTTTACGGCATCCTCAAGTAACATGCTCAATAAAACACAAAGAGCACTCGTTCAGAACGTGAACTAATTCTTTATTGACAGAATAGCGTGATCTACGCCGATAAATAGATAAGTGTTCACTGAGGTGTAAACAATTTGTTAGCATGCTTATACTTAACGCTCTCTCTCGAGACCATTTGAACCTTGGACGCACAACAACAAGGTACTAGCACGAACAAGGGGAAAACATTTTCTAGGCCTCAGTTACCGGTCAACATGAGCTTTTCGCTTGCAATCGAAGAGTTTACATCGCTCGGCCAATTTTTTTTCCTCTGCTTTTTGATTTGCCTGTTCATCACTGGAAAAGCCATATGGGAACACTCTTTTTCCAAGCTGCCTCCAGGCCCTTGGGGTTTGCCAGTAATAGGTAAGAATTTGTTTTCAAACTTTGTGTCATATCTTTCTGGAAAAAGGTTGTTTCCTCATCGTTTTATGTGAATTATCCACAAATTGTTCAGAGGCTTCGCTTGGCATTAACGGTTTAGCTGAGTCGGAAGTCAGTCGATTATAACACTGCGAAGTTAAGTCACGCTTTGCTCCCCGTTAATTCTGAGTCGTCGTTGTATTGTTTCATAGGTCTACTTACATAAAAAGCTAATTTTAAAAGTAATAAGTCACTTTTTCAACTCAGTAATGTGGACTCTCTATGATTTCGTACCAGCCCAAGAGGAGTTTGTTTGACTTAGAAACAATTTGTAGAATTTACAAGCTAAACGCTGTACCTAAAATTACTAAAACTACGAAAGAGTATCTCTCTATTTGCCTCAAGGAAGCAGTAACTCTTTCTTTACCAAGAAAGACTCTTTGTCCTCAGATCACCGTAAAAAAAGACTGCATAATCAATGCATAATTAAGAGTCATGCCCATAGCATGACACGAGCGTGCGACAAAGAGTCGGTATCGCGTGCTCTTAGCCAAACTGCTATGGTGACGAAGTACGTTGTTTATTTTAGCTTTTTCTTGATGCCCGCTTACTGACAGACCCATCCAAGATTGACGTAAGCTCTAAGTGTTGCTCCCTTGTAACCTTATGAAGCAATTTTTCGATATGACTCGCTGTGAGTTTTAGCAAGTCAGTTAACTACCACTTGAAATCAAATTTGAATAAACGCGATAGTGCATCTACTGACGATCAGTGTTAGGGAAAGAAATATGTCCACAGTTAACTGGAGCATAAATAGGATAAGGAAAAAGAACTGACAACAACGAAAACTTAATTTTGATTTCCATTGAGTTTTATTTCTTGTTCGCTAACCGCAAAAGCTAACAGCTAAAATTTCAGTGCATCTCGAATAAAAGTGAATTCACGACAAAATTTAACGAAATTCACGTTCAAATGCTATGGTAGGCAGGATTTTTATTTTCAGTTGTTAATTAAACTTATCTAAAAATGCACCACGTTCTCAAGCAAATTTGAAATTTTGACTGGACTGGCTGGTTAAAACTACATGTAGATTATGGGAGTATTCCATTCCGTTCAGTTGTTTAAAATGAGTAAATCCAACCTTGCTAAAATTCTCCATGAGTTTATGTGTCTTATTTGCATGAAATCGCAGTTCCGCATGCTAAAAAACAGCTTAACGTGGCATACAAAAATCTACCCGGTCTTCGTTTATTAGTGTTTCGCAATTCAATTTAAATAAAACAGGCAACAGAGGACGTTGATGGCTTGTTTGTTATTTGGGTCCGTACTACAATGAAACTCATCAAGCTCTTTTCCAACTTTAATGTATTCTGGTGTGTCAATGAAGTATAAAAAAAATGTTTGCTGGATGTCAGTTTGTTAACAGGGCTGGATGGCAATTTACATCGAAAATGTTCAAGTCATCATGCTCTGCCATGTTCAAATTAAAATTTAGTTGTCTTGCGATTGGTTTCTCGTTCAGCAGTTTTTTCTTGACACCAGGCCAAACGGAGTCGCAACTCAAGTTTGGAAATGCGAACTTCCGTTGACTTGCAGCTACTTGCGTTGGGTGGGCCAAACGGTGAAAAACTTGCGCCTGCTTGCCGACAAATTTTGAGCTCGATCAAAGTGAACGGAAGTCAGCGCAAGTCATCGCAAGTACACGCAAGTCATGGCCAAAAGGAGGTCGCAAGTTATCGCTTGGCTTGCTTCATCATCTTTAAGTTCGACACTGACAATCCACTTCAACCTGGTCAACTCTCTTTGACTGATCTCAACCAATACGACCAAGGCACTCCACTGAACCAACCGCACTCAATCAACAATCAGTTTTGCTAACTATATCTTCTATATCTCTTCAGTCACTGACCAACTGCCAATTTAACCCACTCCAGACGGTATCGCCAACTTGACCAACTGAACTTCTCACGTGGCACTCCACTGACAAATCGAGCCACTCAGTGACTCAGACTCGTTCCCACACTCTGCTATCTGCACCACAATTAAACGTTGCGCAGAGTTCATCGAATACACCTGACTGATAAAACGTTGTCGGATGCAAAGTATAAATCATGAACGATGTGACACGATGGAATTCTGGGAAGACAGCACTAACGAGCTTGCTGCCCAGTTCCATATATTGATATTGTAGACATTTTCATTCCTAAGCTGAAGGTTTTGGAGTAGATTTGGGTCTACTGTGTTAATATTATCTCCACGATGCCTGAGAACAGAAACATGTTTTACCGCTTCCCAGAAAACCATTGTGTCGTATCGTTCATAGTATATGCTTGTCACACGACTAGGAGTAATTGGAACTCTTTTACTAGCAGCCTCTCCTGCACGTCAAGGTGGTCAACAAGCACGTGACTAAGTGACTGCGATTTTCTGTCGGTAAACGTTTGCTAAAAAAGGTTTTATCAGACTGTAAATACTTCAGCATTACATTCTCTCGCTGAGTTCTTCGAGGCCAAGTCAAGAAAACTAACGTCATCTTAAAGCTGAACGGAAAATGTCTTCTAAAATACATTCTCACTTCTTTATGAAGCAGAAACAAAACCAAGACCGGACGATACTTCATAAATACATGTTAACACTTCCTCACAAAAACGTGCGAATGGGCAGATACAATTTTTACTCCCACAAACTTAGCTATTTTCATGGATCACGTCCATTGCCAGTCTAGCTGTCTAAATGCGTGACTTTAGCCAACGCAAACGTGCCTTACCTCCGTCCGCCCCCGGAGAGGTTAATATTATAACAAATACGTTTGACAGCAATTAAAGAAACAAATAATTATAAAAGGTACTTCGTGCGTTTCACAAGAGTGCGGAGGCTGATCACGTGATTGCACACTAAAACAGCACCGTATACACAAGCTGCCAAGCCGAGTGAATGATTTTTCGAAAACAGAAGTCGATATAAATGTTTTTTAAACATTTAAAATACGTATATACTTTAATTAACTTAAATATATAGTTTTTAAAGAAAATCGTCGCAATTCCCACTCCACACCACCGGCATAAAGTGATCCAGTACTACAAATTTGTAAAGGATTTCGTTTAAAACCGTATCGATTAGTAGGCATTGGCCAGTATAATGTCAAATAACCAGTTCTAAAATTCAAGTGACGGTTTACAATAAAACTTCAGTCATCTCATGGTCGGTCTTATTGTAGAACGTCTATTATTTAAAGAAAGAAAGTTTTCAAACACAGTTTCTCCACTTTGATAATACACTGCTTATTTGGGTAACTTGTACGGTAATGCGGATATGAGCTAATATCCTTTACTTTTACATATGCTCAATATTGAAATTTCCAGCTTTCTTGCTCACGGTTCACCGTACACAGGTTTTTAGCTAATAATTCTACTTGTGTTCTTGATTAATTTCAAGGAAAATTTCATGTTAAGTGCCATGGCGTTAAAAAGTTGTCGCCGACAAGCAAACGTTTTCAAAACAAAAAAGATTCAGCAATGGTTCCCGGAAGCTGATGGAATCGGAATGCGGACCTAAACAGAGCCAGTAACACTGTTGGGACTGTTGCTAGTTGGCATACAAATCGTAGGCACTTTTGTAATGGTAAAGGTTATCTTTGCAGTGCAAAAGTTTGGGTGATGTCACAGCTCTTACAGTGTCTTCTCTGATTTGCTGAGAAAACAATAGAACAAACAACAGAACAATGGACCCTAGCCCTGAAAACACTAGAGCTACGTGATACCAAGGTCCAATGAAATTAGAGGTTGTTAAGAGCTGCGGGGTATCTGAAAAGTTTCTCAGCTTGACGTTAACCTAAGTGAAATGTTTATTGTTACAACAGGGGCTTGTTTCCGCCTGGGGAAGGACCCACATCTCGACTTCACCAAAATGGCGCAGAAATACGGCGACGTGTTCAGCCTGATGCTTGGAAATCGTTTGGTTGTGGTGCTAAATGGAGTGAATGCCATCCAAGAAGCCATCATCAAACACTCGAAAGCCTTTGCTGGGCGGCCTCAACTGCACACCTTTCAGATTGCCAATCCATATGGTAACAACCTCACCGTCACAGATTACTCGACCCAATGGCGTCTTTCTCGCAAGATGAGCGTTAGTGCCATCCACAACTTTGCCAAGAACACAGAAGCCTTGGGGGAGAAACTACTACAAGAATCTGAGCGCTTGATTCACTGTTTCAAGCAACAGACGGGAAAACCGGTGGTTGCTCTCAGACCTCTGAAGTATGCCACAGCGAACATCATCCTCAATGCGCTGTTCGGATTCGAGCGTTCTTACGACGATGAAGAACTCGGAAATATTCTCGACCTCTCCGACAGTTTCCGACAGGCAATGCATGGCAGCAGCCACGTTGATTTCCTGCCACTGTTAAAGTATCTTCCCAACAAACCGCTTTCAAATCTTGAATTCACAATAAAGACCGTGCTGGGTGTAGTCACCAATATGTTTAAGACGAACAAAGAATCTTATGCTGACGGACAAGTTCGCAATATCGCTGACAGTTTTATGAGCGTCGTTGAAAGGCAAACTGAAAAAGAGAGAGAAAATCGACCATTCAGAGAAGACACCGGGAGCATGGCTCCACTGCTCAACGACGAACAGATCATTGCAGTGTTGGGAGATCTCTTTGGGGCCGGTTTTGACACTTCGTCCATCACTGTCTACTGGGCTCTGGCATACTTGATGAAATATCCCGACAACCAGCGCCAGCTGCATGATGAGTTGGATCAAGTGATTGGACGAGAACGATTGCCAACCCTGCAAGACATAGACTCACTTCCCTTCCTCCAAGCCACAGTTTACGAGCTTTTAAGGGTGACCAGCATTGCACCTCTTGCACTACCTCGATCCACAACCACTGAGACAATCATCCGGGGCTTCACAATCCCTAAAGACACAGTCGTCTTCGTTAACCTGTGGTCAGTGCATCACGATCCGAAAACCTGGAAAGACCCAGATGTTTTCGACCCCAGCCGTTTTCTCGATGAAGCAGGTCAGGTGATCGATCCCAAGTTCCTCAGGGGCTTCCTTCCATTTTCGGGGGGTCGGCGTAAATGCCCTGGTGAAATTCTGGCCTTGAAAACAGTTTCAGTTTTCCTTGGGGCGCTGCTTCACAGCTTCCGTTTTACACAGGATGGATTGCCAGCTGAGTATCAAGGGATTAATCTTCAGGGTCAGTACGGTCTCACTTTGATGCCAGAGAAGTTTTACCTGAAACTAGAAGAACGGCATTAAAGACGCTTGAACGATAACCGGACAGAAATGTGTTGACATACGTAACGTGTGTTAAATTGTATAGAAAACTTCCTGTGTTCGTCAAATTAAAGGTAAACGCTACATTTCTCTTTCGAAGAATATAGATACAGCTTTAACTTTTAAAGTGAAATAAATAAAGTATTACATTTAATTACGTGACATTACATTCATTACATTACATTACATTACATTACATTACATTACATTACATTACATTACATTACATTACATAGCAATGCAGATGCCTATTCTATAGTCCCCGTATACGAACGCTTATCTGCCGATGTTGTCCAATCAAAACAAAGATCTAGAAATCATCCTCATTATGACTTTTTTGCAATGGTAAAAATCATATTAGCTGAGAGAAATATTCCACCCTCTCTCCCCAAATAATAGTCCTTTGGTCGACTTACAAGTGATATTTTGCTCATGCACTGCTTAGACTTCCATTGTAGACATTGATCATCGAGTTGAAAAATTACTTTACATGTATGATCTACAGGAAAACACTGTCTAGGATGACACAAGGCAACTACAGTGAAATGCAGTGTATTTTTGCAATGTAAGAATGAAATTAGTTCATATATAAAAAATACAAAGCATCAAGAAAGGGAACTTTTTGAGTGAAGTGAAGAATTGTAAAAGTGATATTTGGAAAGTTCGTTGGTTTTTGGTGCATTTTAGCGCGGACACTACAACTGAGGTCAGTAGAAGATTGTATTTTTGCTTTCTGAATGTCGACAGCAGTACAGTAATAGGCGTTTTAAGTTAAATTCTCACAATTTCTGTTGTGAATTTTGTTGACGTTTATAGGTATCTCTCTTTGGTAAGATAAATTGAAGCGCGCCCACCTGATACGAGATCCCGGTATCTGGGTTCTTTTAGGATTTGCTTCGAGCATCCTTGTAACATTTCTTGTATATAATAGTTTCCCTCGGGTTTGGAAACGTACTTGCTGTAATTTATAAAACATCACCATGTTCAATTGGTTAAGGCACTCGTGCTTTCATTACCTGATACAAAAAAGAGAGGGCGTTTGGAGGAATTCTGCAGAAAGTTCATGTGAATCCGAATGGTAGGCGAGATTCAATATTTAACAATTATTCTACAAGGGCGCGCTGGATATCGAATGATAGATTACCAACGAGGCGCGTAGCGCGTGGTTGGTTATAATATTTAATATCCAGCAAGCCCGAGTCGAGTAGAATAATTATTTTATTAAAAACTTAACCACTTTAAAAAAAATCAAGAAAGAAAGGGAAAAAAGGAGAAAAGAGAAAAGAGAGATAAAAAGGGAACAAGAATCGATCACATGACTAAGCGAAAAAGGCGCCAAAACCTTTCGAAGTGTTGCAGCGTTTAATTGCAAAGCTGAATGAATCAAAGAAACTGCTCGAAAGTGAACAAAGTGGTACAAGTTTTGGGAAAAAAAATATTCTAATTATTAGCTCTGAAATATGGTAGGTGTTTGATTTTTCCTGAAACGATGTTTGTAATCATCGTTCAAAGCGGACTGAAGCTGATGTACGATTTTACCATATTCACTACTGGAGTTGAAACGGAACAAAGTTGTAATCTGTTCGCACGGTGGAGCCGTCATGTGCGTAATTAATTTCTATGCAACTCAGAAGCAAGATTACTGTAGCGAGGAACATTAGCATTCACCATCATAGTTTGTTAAACGCAAAGCACAAAACGCAGTTGTTCTCGGTTTAGAGGTCGCGGACGTATTAAATGGTAAAAAAAAAAGAACACTCAAACAACTGGGAAAGCGATTCAACTCCGTTTACTTTGCATCCGATTTCTGTCTGAACATTTGGACCTGTTGGAACACAGAGCTACAACGAGTACAATTTTGTGTGTTATAGGCGAAATTTTTTTCGCCCTTCCTTCCCTCTTGGTAGTCTGTTAAGTATGCTTACTTCTTTAGATTGTTTCATGGTTTTTGCACTGACTCGCCATGAATGTGTGATAGTTTTTATTAAATGCTTCTCTCCCATTTCAATGTGTCTTATTTGATGTCTTGTCTTGATATTTTGAAGTGGAAAGCCTTCCTGATAAAACCTACCGTTTGTTCAATTTTAATGATCAACGTGACGATCGATGAAAGAAATAAATTGTAAACACAAGGCTTGATGCTTAAATTCCTATTTCTGCACAGTTTCTTGTTGTCTTAACCCTATTTTGCCTGGGCTTTTATTGAGTTTCTGACCATGAGGGGGGTCACTTTGTCCCCCCCCCCCCCGCCCATAGATCTCGAAAAGTATTCACGTTCTTGTGATGAAACTTGGTACGTTTGTAGCATGTCATTAGCTTAACAGATTGGGTTTATGAGCTCTCGATTATGACATTTCATGACGTCACAATGACGTCACAAAGCAGTCATTTTAAATTTTGAGCCGCCATCTTGAATCCCAAGCATGCAGTCATTTAGTTGACAATGACGACATCGAAAAATATATGAATTTGTTACAAGAAACATACTTCATCAAAACAAGCACAAAAAAGTAAAGGATTATCTTCTTCTTACAAACAAATTGGAAAAAACTGACAAGAGAGAAAATAGATAAATCTGATAAATTTCAGGAAAAGTTACGAGATTTGGTGATTATTTGTCCAGCCGTTTAAAAGTTATAATTCGTTAAAGTCAGCGCGGACGCAATGTGCCCCCCCCCCCCTTAGGCTAAATGAAGTGCTAAATCAAGCACTGTTTAACTGTTTCGTAGTGCTAAATCAAGCACTACGAAACAGTTAATTTAAATTCGCTGCCAAGTGATTTTTCTCGTCCGTTTTTCGCGTGGAAGTAACTTTCAGCTCAGTTTGTCGTTGAGTGTTCATTGACCATATTTGGTCGCAGCAGGTATGTGAGCTGATAGCCTAGCTCCGTTCAGCCAATCAAAATTCTAGAAATCCAATATACCTAGTCCAGTTTTTGTTTACTTAATCTGTATGTAAACACTCGAAGGAGTTTGCAACAATTCCAAAATCTATGCAGGTGAACGTACCCGCTAACTCCCTGACGTGATTGCATCAGGCTTTGTGAGGACAAAGCGGCAATGTTCTATTTCTTAATGAAATAGTAAGGCCAAAGAAATGTTTCGTGGCGTGATGCCCGTTTTACACTGACAACCTCGTCTAGAACTGTTCGGCAACGAACGTTAGGGCAAACGTTATATGTGCATTTTATTTTATGCCCGCAGAATGAAAAATTAAAATATTTAAAATTCCAAAGAAGAGAAACGACAGGCTAGATTATTGCGTATTTTACAATAAATTCTCTCAATGCAATCTTTATTATAAGCCTCACGGAACAGCTACTCTCGAGCTCGACTGGGCAATTACCAGCATTTTCACATTTAAGCAGCACTCATGCCTCAATTATTTTAATTCACTGCCCTAAACGACCCTATTAAGCGGTTACCCTACTTACTATAATTCACTCGAGCAGATTCTCTATGTTGTTTTCCCATTTTCACGTCACCTTGGAGCTCTACAATAACAACATGTATTGTGGGTATAATTGAAATTCCCTTCCTACTGAAACCACCAAAAGCTGTTATTAAGTAAGCTTTGCACTCTACCGATAAACTGGTATTAAAAACATATTTCCTTCCGTTTCGAAATTCCTTTTGCCATAGACACACTTAAGACAAGTCATGTTCCTACATTAATTCAGCGTGTTTGCAGCCGGCTTTCTCACGGCATGCTTAGTGTACTGATATTAGTATCTCAAAGCAATATGTTCAACAGAAACGGAATTATAATCTAGTTCCTCTTCAAATTTACTGACCTGAATAAAGGAATGACGTGATAATTGCCCGAGGCCAGCAATGAGCTGTAAACAATCAGTTTTGCCGTCAGTGTCAATTCCTTTTCGCATTGAGAACATAAATCCTTGAACAAAAAAACAACAGCTTGCTTGAGCTGAAAAGAAAATAAGATAGCCTTCTCAGGCAGACTGTTAACGTGATCTTTTTCCTTGAGAAGTTTTCTAGATAGCAGAGCAGAGAATTTTTCTCTGCTGGTTTTCTTATTTCCATCTGGAAATCGAAAAGCAATATACCCAAGCATTATTGACTTACATAATTAAAAGAGTGTATCTTTTTTTTTGGTTCGTCTTTTGTCGATAAATAAGAGGTATTTTTCTTTCTTTTTTTACCTTTTTAGATTTATTATATCTGTCATAAAAGCATTTGAAGAGTTTAAAATATAAATATTTTGACAACTGACTCAGTAAATCACACATAAGGCGGTGCATGATGCGATTACGACTCTGCAAAGCCGGTTAGAAAATAAACAAAAAGACGAGTCAGAAAAAGCCGAGTTATGCAACGTCGCGTGCCCACAATTAGCCTCAAATTCTAAGGTCCTTAAGAGACTGATGTATTTCGTAATATTCGGTGACACCTTTTCTTCGAAATAACAACTTCTTCACGAGAGAATTCAGTGTTCTCAAAATTACCCATTAAACTGCGTAATGAATAAATTAAGGTGGCTCGAAAGGGTTCTTGTTTTTTAGATGCATTATATTTGGGAGTTAAAATATTTAGGTTAGAGTTGGCCAATCATGATCAAATTTTGCTACAAAATAATGATAATATCAAAGTGCCAATTTTTGGTAGATTCCTTAAGAAATTTGTTGCCATGGCAACGCAGTTGGGTTTCGAAGTATGATCATAAAATAGAAATATCCTAAGTTTGCTTGAAAATTTGACGGTGAAATTTCTTTAAATTTTGCATACGGCCTTTGATTCTAGTAAACTACCTAAGGATTAAGTTAAAGAAAATTCTGTCGAAAACTTTCAGCAAAAAACACTTTTTTACGAATTTACCTTTAACTTTTCTCCCGTACGACAGAATGTTTTTAATCTCTCTTGAAAAACTCTTTGGCATATAAGAGTTAACATGCAAAAAATCAAAGACATTTACCGAGCGGAAGCGAAATTATGTTCTTCCTAAGTTACAAAATTTTGAAAATTTCGACACGACAAGATAGGCAATTGCGCATGCGCAGAAATTGTCACACCACCCTCGGCACGCGGTTTCAAGTCTGTTTATTCCAGGTTTATTTTGTTGGGCGTTTCTTTCGTCCTGATGACTTTCTTTACGTTTGAAAAGGTGACGTTTTGAGTGGATCGGTGCTTGTCGAAGAACATTACATCATTTGTTTTCAAATCATTGGATCATTGGCACCAAATATAGCGGAATGTTTTCCTCCTCGTGCAGATTGAGTCTATCTCGAGTGAATTCATCGGCACTTCGCTCAGAATGGCGACTAATGCTTCTTTCACACCTTAGGAACAAAGATTGTCTTAATCCTCGTAAGACAGGCTGCTTTCTGTACTTGTTTTGATTTATCGTCTGCCTGAAGAGCCTATTTGAACTCCGTGAAACTGAACTTATCTCTAGAAATGTTTGCAAACGTTCGGAGCGTTCGTTCACAAATATCATGTTTTCGAAAGCGGTGGTGGACTTTAGCTTACTGTTTATACCACCGTACAATTATTTACATGTCAACGATTCTTAACCTAAACGAGGATTGGAAACGTATGCGATGGAGAGCAAGTACTTCTACCAAAGTGGAATGTGCTTGAAAATCTTAAAACAACGGAGTTTCGAAAATACTGCAATCAGGCAAGGTTTTCCTTCAAACGGAGTTCAGGATTGAGCAACGCGTACATGGACACCACTTCGGGATTATATGTCTTACAGGAGCACAAGGACAGAATTAACAAAAAGACAACATTTCCGACTATAAAAACAATACATTGAAAAAGTCCCTTATGTAGAGGTATGTACTCAAACGAGGACAAAACTACCTTTGATGATCTTTGATAAGTGTCAATGTTGTCAAGAATTTTCTGTTGATGAAACTTGTTCGATTGATTGATCAAAACTCAATTCAAAGAACCGCTTTGAAGATTGTTTTCGCCCCAGGAAAAACCAATAACAGTCAAATTATCAATATTGCCAGTTCGGCAAGATAGAAACCATTTCTTTTATCCGAACATTTGGAGTATTTTGTACCAAACGAATTTACAAAGATAGCGCGCGGTAATGTTTTGAGATTATTCTACAGGTCGGTTTTTCTTTTAATATTGCATTACGGGAAAAAAACGTATTTATGCCTTTCTCCCCTCCCCAGGCTAGGGATTCACAAACTACTGGGCTGCATACCCGCGCTCGTTTACTGGGCACTCGACTAAAGACAGACAATTTCAGATGGAGTAAAATGGCTAAGGGCAAAGACCCAAAGCCGATTTAATCATTAAAACATTCTTGAATTAATTACAAAACAATTGGTTCTAGAAATTGTGTTGAGCCCAGTAAAGGTGAGGGCACAAAAACGCCTACGAAACTAAACTAAAAATACCACAGGAAACAAAGTGGACAGGACAAGGGGAGGAGGAGGGACTTTGAAAAACGAACGTGTCATCCAGCGAGAAAAAGCAAGAGTGAATGAATGAATGACTGCTTTGTAGCCAGGCCACGAGTCAAAACAATACAAGCGGGGGGCTCAATACATTGAAGAACCATACCCCCTTGTCCAGGCCCCGCACGTGTCCTATTCCGTTACATAACAATATCTGTTGTATAAGAAGCTTACACACGTGCCTACAGTGTTGCACTATTAAAATAAACTAAATTCACCGGGAAGAAAGACATAAAAATTATATTCGCATGGCAAATAATTTATTTATGCCTTTCTCCCCTCCCCAGGCTAGGGATTCACAAACTACTGGGCTGCATACCCGCGCTCGTTTACTGGGCACTCGACTAAAGACAGACAATTTCAGATGGAGTAAAATGGCTAAGGGCAAAGACCCAAAGCCGATTTAATCATTAAAACATTCTTGAATTAATTACAAAACAATTGGTTCTAGAAATTGTGTTGAGCCCAGTAAAGGTGAGGGCACAAAAACGCCACAGCAGAATGATAACATCATGCTGCCGCCCCACCCAAGGGAAATGCAGCCCACAGAGTATATGATTTATCACGGAAGGGGGATTCCCTCCATTATTCCACAACATGAAACAAAGCAACAAAGGTCAGAAACTAAAACAAATACTGGCCAGTTATCAAAGGGCAGGGTGAACAGCTGCCCTTGCCAATCTGTTCCCCATACCCTGTCTACAAGAATAAAAGGTATTACAAGATAAAAATAACCTGGACTGTTGCCCGTGCTAAACAGTTCAGAATTCAATGGCAGAGGGGGATTCCCCAACAGTGAACATATGAAATAAACTGAAATAGCCTAGAACTCGATAAGGAATGCCTGTCAGTACAGAGAAAGGAGAACAGCTGCCCTTGCCAATCTGTTCCCCCAACCCTGACTTCTAACTCAATGAGCAAACCGTATGAAAGAAGAAAGTCAAGATAGCTGTAAACTGTAACATGGAGCATGAGGAACTGCTGCCCCTGCTAATCAGAACCCCTAGCTCCCTAAAAGGTTCGGCAACTAAAGGGTGACAAGACTGCTGCCCTTGCTAATCAGTCCCATCACCCGACAGTGACCTGCACATGGCTGCCCCCGCAAGCCATGTGTGTACTTATAAGCTAAGACATAAGTGAAGGTATTCTAATATACTTAAGGAATGCATTGGACTTCCAACGACCCAAAGCTCGGATCTGAGCATCAGACATGCCCCGTTCTGCAGCGAAAGAAGCAGCGCCGATGCGAAAACTATGGCCCTTGTAATATGTGGAGTCAAGCCCGCAGGCCTTCAACGAAAGAGAAAGTAGGTCCGCAAAAATGGTTCGTGAAACTGGACTGTTATCTAAATTAAGAAAAAGTGGACCTGGTCGATTTCCCCGCAGTGATAAATAATCCAATAGCAATTGTACCGGACAACAAGAATGATGACGATGCAAAATTATAGAAAATGGACGCTGATTGTAGCTATGCTTAAAATTGCCAAAAGTGATTTTCAGAGCCACCACACGCCTTGAGGTGTCGACTAATTTTACCAACTGGTGAACCTGCAAGGGAACATTCGCATCTTTAGGCGAATTATAGGTTATCTCCCCAATTCGAAGGAAGGCAAAAAAGGCTGTTGAGCACATAGCCCTAAATTGACAACTTTGATACATGTAATAGCTAGCCGGGTAGAAGACTCAATGATTCTATGTAGTACTGGAAGTGTGATAGGTAAACGACTATCTAAGCGCGATCCAATCTTACCATAACCTTTTAAAATCTGAATAATAAAAAAGGCTTTAGTAGGATCGGGAAGGCCTAAAAATTTGTGAGAATAGCCTAACGCAGAAACATATGAACGCACGGTAGACGGAGCATATTTATTGCCATACATATAAGCAATAAAAAGGGCCATTGTATGGGGCACGATGGGAAATGCCTTGCTAACTGAATGGAAAACCGTATCAAGAAATTGGTAAAACAATCTCCAAGCCCGCCGGTAAGTGGGGATAGATGAAGGCTGGAGGCTGGACTTAGCAAGCATGGCTACTATAGAACCCAATTCTGAGGCTGCAGATACTGGGGAATCTCTGTGGGCGAGGAGTCCATGTGAGGTGGTGCAAGTTGCCTGAAAGTCTGGACCTGCAAGCGAGATAGAGCATCAGCTAGCTGGTTGCGAACTCCCAGTATGTGCTTGGCTTTGAAAAGAATGTTGTGATGTAAACAAATAGACACTAACTTTCGAACAAAAGCCATCAGAACCTTATCCTTACAAGTTTGTTTGTTAATGACATGAACCAGGGCTTCATTGTCAGTAAAAAACAAAATACACTGATTGCTCATATCTACACCCCAGAGGTACAAGCTTAAAACAATAGGATATAACTCGAGAATGGCAATATTTTGGTATTGCCAACTAGAAGGCCATTTCCCATAGCACCAGTGAGACCCAAATATAGCCCCAAAACCCAAGGCACCTGAAGCATCAGTGAAAAGATTTAACTTGGAGGAATTAAGCCAGGTATCTTCCAGGAAGAAAGACTTCCCATTGAAATTAGACAAGAAAGATAACCATAAATTCAAATCCTCCTTGACCTCTTTGTTAAGTCTAATACAATGATTGGGCAGGCGAACTCCGACCGTCAAATCAATAAGTCGACGCAAAAAGGCTCGACCCGGCCTTATAACTGAACATGCAAAATTTAAGAGGCCAACGAGTGATTGAATTTCTTTGAGGGTGACTTTTTTGCGACGACAAAACTCGGAGATGAGGGATACACATTTCTCAATTTTATCAAGGGGCAAGCGAGCCTCTAAAAGAATTGAGTCTAATTCGATACCCGCAAAAGACAAAGAGGTAGCCGGACCACAAGTCTTCTCTGGTGCAATGGGAATACCTAGGTATGCACAAAGTGACAAAAACAAATCTAACTGCTGTTGACAGAGTTGCGCAGAAGGAGCAACTAACAGAAAGTCATCAAGAAGATGCAAAATAAAATCAATCTTAAACTTATTATGAGCAACCCACTCCACTGCTGTGCTGAAAATCTCAAAAGTTAAACAGGATGAAGAACAGCCCATAGGCATGCAACGATCATAGTAGTAAAGCCCCTCCACTGCATACCGAGGAGATTATAATCATTAGGATGAATGGGAATAATTCGAAAAGCATTTTTAATATCTGTCTTTGCCAAAAAACAGCCAGGGCCAGCACTCCTGATGAGTTTGATAGCCCCATCAATCGTAGCATAATGAACACTGGTATGCTCGGGGGGTATTCCATCATTAACTGATGATCCCTTTGGAAAGGACAAATGGTGAATTAAGCGAAATTCACCTAGTACTTTCTTTGGTACAACCCCCAAAGGGGAAACCCAGAATGGGGACAGTGGAGGAGACTGAAAAGGCCCTGCAAGCCGTTGGGCATCAAGTTCTTTTTTGAGTTTCGTGTCAACTGCCAGAGGGTTTTCTAAGGCTGACAACAAATTATTAGCTTTGCGCGATTGGCGCTGACCTTGAAAGTGAATTGGAAAACCATGAGTAAAACCCGATATTAGAAATTCAGCAGTGGAATGAGTGTACCCATCAAGCAAAAATCTCAACCTCTCAACTTTTACTGGAGTTGGCAGGTTGGGAGGACTGGGACTTGGCAGGTTGGGGCTGAAAACTGGATGTTTTGGCTGGGCCACGAAAATTACATTTGGAAACAGGATGAGACCCCTCGCACTTATAGCACAGCCTGGCACAGCCAGGGGGACATTTACGCCCCTTATGGAACCGAAAACAATAGCCTTTAGGGGTGGTATCAACCTTACCCGTTAACCGCCCCGTAAACGCTGGTGGTAACGATCGGGGTGAAGTAACCTGGTGTGACTTAAGCCACAGTTCATCATGAATCCGATCCCAGGGAAGGGCTGAACGATGGGCCTGCCTCAAAAAACGGAAGTTTTCATCATAATATTTCCAGTTATGACCCCGACCAGCCAAGTCCTGTATGGTCTCGCAATACTTCATGAGGGCGGGGGCCTCATGAGGAAATCGCTTCGTGTAAACTCCCACGAATATGTGAAAGCTACTGAGCCAAGATTCAATTGATGTAATCTTTTTAGACTTAGATATTAGCTCAATGCAGAGAGATGGAAGTGGACCATTCTCTGCATTATGAACAGTTAACTGGAATCGGTTTGCTAAAACCGGATTCGCAAGAAGAGAGCCAAAGTCAATAAATTCGTCTTTCCAGATTTTCTCCCGCAATTTTTCCGAGACTCGGGCATCAACAGGTAAGCCCACAGATTGGAAGCACTGACCTGGTAATGGTGGTGGACCTTCGGATGTGGAGGGCACCAGACCCGTCACGGCATGTGAAACAGTAGCCAAACTCCCTTGAACCACCCTAGAGGCAATGAGGTCAGCAGGCACCTGGGAAGATTGACCGCCAGTTGAATTCACTGGAACCTCCTGAAGATTGGATGGTGCTGTGGGAGGCAGACCGCCAGTTAAATTCACTGGAACCTCCTGAAGATTGGATGGTGCTGTGGGAGGCCGACTTGGGGGATTTTCCGCCGGAGATAGGCGACGTGACACCTCGTCAGCTACTTTGGTAATCAGCGTCTCGATAAATGCAGGGGACAACAGGGCCTCCTGTTGAGACTGTTGTTGTGGTCGTGGCATGCTGGGTGGCTCTTGAGAAGTAACAATTCCATCTGGAGCCTGCGCGGATGTACGAGCTTGGCTCCTCCTACGAGACAAGGCAGGAACACTTTGTGCTGCAACGCTGCTGGCACGCACACTCGCGCGAGGGCTGGCACGTTTCGGACCACCAGCGGACGCCCTAGAGGCACGACCACGAGACTGGACTTTAGGCATGATGAGAATCTGCAACTCAAAAGAAGGAAAATTTGGCAGGAACAGAAACACCAAATCCAACTTAAGCTAATACATGATCAAGTACCCATTAATTAATATAACCTGGCAGGCCAAACCAAGTCAAGGCAAAGGGTTGTTGAGTTGGCTGGCCCATCATTCCAGAAAATAACATGAAAAGAAGGGGAGCGAGCATAACTACATAAGATTGGCAACCAAATTATGAACAGAGATGAACCTATAAAGAAATACAACCTGGCAGGCCAAACCATGCCAAGACAAAGAGTCGACGGGTGGGCTGGCCCTTCTTTGCCAGTAAACGAAATGAAAAAAGGTGCCTGCATAACTACATATGACAAGCAACCAAATTAAAAACAAAGATAGACCTATATATAAATAAAACCTGGCAGGCGCAACCATGTCAAGACAAAAAGTCGACGAGTTGGCTGGCCTATCAATGCCAGAAATAAAACGGAAAAACGGTGCCAGCATAACTACATATTTATTACCACCAAACTATCGCACTATCACTTAATTAAGCAAATAAGAGAGCACTTCTTTTATCCGGAAATGTGGAGTATTTCCCAGAAAACTAACTTGAAAAAACTAACTTGTTTTTAGCGAGCCGACTGCTGATAAAAATATAGCGTGCGATGAATTGTTTTGAAGTTCTCTTGTACGCTTTTTAATTTTGTTTGGCAAGTAAACAGATTTACGACAGATTGAAACTACCACTTCAGCAAAATAGAAAGCGAATGTTTCACCTGATTGTTTGTAATATTTTCTTTGTAGCGGCTGGTTTGTCAACATTTCGACATGAATGTCTTTTTATTGAATCAAAATCTGTCTCTTCACAAGGTAGTTTTTTCGCTCACTGCAAGTTTAATTTTGTTACACTAATTTTTTCTTTTAAATTCTTGCCCTGTTATTTCATGATGTGAAGACAATAAAAACCTTTTACTGTAGTCTACATTGTTTTTGCTAACAACACCGTAAACGTGTGTGTGTGTGTGCCAGTTTTTTTTTTGTCTCTTTTCTAAATGGGAATGTTTTCTCAGAAACACGAATCGGAGTTCGCGAAAAATTTGCCCTGGCACGGAAACGGTGCCAGTCTTTTTTCCTGCGACCTGGACGTAGAAAAGGTTTCCGTGGTCAAAACAGCCAGTGAAAGAAACTAATGGTAAAAAGGCAAATATTCTAGGGCCTTTATACGATTTCACTGGAGATGAGAGAGTTTTGAAGTCACCGTCCTCTCTAGCACAGTTCAGTTGCACAGCCTCTGAGTAGAAGCTTACTGCGCTTCATATGCGGCTGAGTTGACGATCGCGTTGATAACATTGAAGAGGACATGATTCAAGTGAATTGTCACCTAAGTTCCAGTCGTTTTCAACCTTGCCTACACGCAGCTTTTAAAAGACTGGCGCAAAATAATAAATCCAGACGAGAGCGCCACGCCACTTTTGTTTGTTCCTTTTTTTATTTTTGAGTCTCACGGGTAAATTGGAACCCAGTCTGCACGCGCCCAACAAAACTGTTTCGAACCTCCTTAATAATTATGGCGCCCAAGGCCATTGCATGACACGAGCGTACCGGAAGGGATTTATTGCGTTGTGTTTTGCGTGTTTTTAGCAGGCAGACTATCAAGATACAGTGACAAGGCACCTTTTTTATTTATCAATATACAGTGATGAAGCACTTTTTTATTTTCATCGTCTTTTTTCAATAAAAAATAAACGGACAACAGTTTTGTCAAATACGTTTTCAACTTGTGCTGGCTGAAATCAAGGTAATCAGAGTCCTATACTATAATTCTTTAGTTGGTTCGCAACCAAACAGTTTTGAGCAATCGACTATACCGGCCATATCCAGACTCTAAGTCAACCTTGAACTGACATCTCAAAGAGTTAACTCTTTCAAGCCGAGAGTCTTATTTTTGGGACGTTTGCGACCCGGAGACATTGAACCACTTGTGACGTCATCATTTTTGACGTCACCAGATTGTTTTGATAAGCAGCTAACACAGCAAGGACAGATCCATCCATACGTATGCCCATTTTGAATATCGACCAAATTCTGGCAGAGCTATACCAGAAAAAAACGTGTCCAATTTTTGGGTGCAAAGATGGTGGTAAAATAGGCCAAGTTACCGGCCTAGTTGGCCTTGGTCAATGTTCGATTTCCAAGGTTTTAGAAGGGCTGAGGCCAAAACTTTTCCTGTGGATAGAAAGGAGATAAAGGGTAGAAGATAAAGAGAAAAGAAAGGGAAAGAAAAAGGAAAGCAAAAGAAGCGAGGAAAAAATTGGAAATGAATCCGCCCAAAAAAAGTCCAAATTTTAGCTTATGCGCATGCGTGAAAGCAAAATATTGTACAATTTACAACAGAAGCTGACTCAAAATTAAGCTAAAGTTTAAGAAAACGCTTTTGTAGCAAAGTTTAGTGGCATTTGGCAACACAGCACTTAAAAAACCGCTTTAACGGCAGAAAAAAATGCGTTTTTTTTTTAGTAAAAAAGTTTCCGCGTAGTATGAAGCGACTAGACTGAAGGATCACAATTCCCCCCCCCCCGGACGGGATGCTAGTCCATTGCAGGGTTACCCCTAGAATTTTTGCTAGGATTAACTAACAGTTAGCTCGTACCCACCTGGGAAGACAGAGAAAATGTGGAGTAAAGTTTCTTGTCTACGAAAACAACACGCGATACAATTGGCTATGGTCAGAGCCTAAACCAATAGGCTTTATCATTTAATTCGATCGTACTTAATTTGATCGTACTTATATTCGACATTTTTTCACCTATCTTTTATGTTTATTATATTATAAATCATTTAAAAGTACTTAAAAATATTTAAAAGTATATAAAAATAGTCAGAATACTCCGAACATCGTTCTATGTGCTATGATTACACAATCAAATCGCTTGCTTGTGCAAAGAGTGTGTCTCTCCGTGAAAAGCAGTCGGGTTTGAGAGCGCGGTGAAGATCGTTCCCTATCCAAGCAACTGACAGAACTACGTAACTAATTTATGTTCCTTCTACACTTCGTCTGTGGACATGCCTAAACTTTTAGATACAACGTTTAGATGGGGGCATCTGTATTTTTGGTTATTTTTTCTCTGGTCGTCTCATGCCACATCAGTAGGATTCTCACCATGCGCTGGCTTGTTACATGTTTAACACACTTAAAGCAAAGGTATCATTTTTCTCTTCCATTGTTGTAGCTATTACAGTTTATAATGATAGGCTGTTCAGTCGCTGCTAGGGCCGTGACTTAGCTAATCTTCACTTGGTGCACACAGCGCAAGTTAACTCTCGAAGCTCAACATATGGAAGAAATGGGAGTGAACCACACCGTCCTTCAACAGGATACAGCAAGGCGCCGTCCTTGTTGGCATGGCTACCAGGAACATACTCAGGATGCCCGTCAACACATATGAAGTCACGTGCCTTCTTGTGTGCGTAATGTTCAGTCATCAGATACCCATGATACTCCTTGGTCCAACCAGATGGACAATCATTCCGTGCAGGCATCATCAGCATTGAACCACGTGACTTGACATAGCAGACGACGCACGGTGCATCATGGTCTTGGAGTCTTTTCATGAAAGGGTCCTCGTTGTACTGACCAACTTCATACTCAGCACCGTACATGTAACCCGCGTACTGTGCACCATCGTTGTACCTCTCATATTTTGGGTTGTATGGAAGGCAAAGGTAATTCACTCCACCACCAGTGTGAGAGTAATGCTCACCTCCCATCACACCTAATTAATAAAACCAAAAACATGATAAAGAGCGGATTTCAATTGGGTGTCGAAAGTAGTTTGAAGTTTGCTTTGGTTTTGCTTTACTTCGCCCTGTGATTGGTTAAAAAATCTCGCACCACTTTCTCGACCAATCAGAAAAAAACTCAAACCAATCGCAACTTGCTCGCACGCGTTTTCCTGCGCTTGGCACCTGTTACATGTAATTGCTTCGAGTTCTGATTGGTTCAATGGGTAATTTGTGTTTGTTGTGGTTGGCTGGGGTAGTTATTTTGGTTTTCGTTTTAAGATACTCATTTGAAAAGCGCTCTAATAATAGTACAAGAATGCGTCACTTGTGATAACCGGCCTGTTTACTTTCGTCCATATTTTCTCCATATTTTTACGTGTGACCGTCGAGTTCGATCGCTGAGTTTGAAAGGAGAGTGCAATGGTCAAAACTGCTGACTGGACCGACAGGGGACAGTGAATAGTTCGACATCGTATTCTACGCCGAGAGAAAAACATAGGAGTGCATGCCACGACAATTTGGTTTAAAATTGTTGCAACAATGGAAACCTTGTTTTTTTGTGTTATTATTTAGTAACTATACTTATTGGTCCTTTCAGTGACAGATATATCTCAAGTACAAACGTCTCTCGACAGAATTTATAACCATGAAGATATCTGACATACGGAGGGAGTTCATAACTGAGAACAAAACATCAGCCGAACTGGCAGACTAAGTGTCATTCGAACCAGCACGTTTGGTCAAGTAACATGGACGGTTGTTTCAAAATACACAAGCATTTTGTTTTGTATTTTATTCTGTTTCATCTTTTGTACATAGGACATTAATTTAAGCATTAAAGAGAAGTCAAACGCACAAGTTACAAACTTACGTGATTTCGATAACGCCGATTAAGTCCACGCGCTGTTAATTGCTGTTATCTACAGAGAAGAATTCGCTCACCCTTTCAAAAGGCATTTGGCTAATGGTGTTCCACTTACTCCTGCACTTACCATTATAAACCACAGAAGCGTCCCCAGAGCAGTTGGTTCGTCCCCAGCGAACGTAGTTCACACCTGACAGCCCCTGTCCTTCTGGTCCCTTCTCTCCCGTAGACCCAGGAGGGCCCTGATGTCCCACATTTCCAGTCTTGCCAACTTCCCCTGCCATCATTGATAAACGTGAAACAGAACAGAATTTACAATTGTACGTTTGAAAATATTACGCATTTAGTAGACAATTTAAACTTGTAAACATTATAATCTGTTAGAAGCAGAACAAGAGGGCACTGAGTCCAAACCTCAACACGGCGGGGCCAAACCACCCCCCAAATGGGTCATTTAGACTAATTTTGCTTCTTTTTCATATTTCTTTTCCAAACTTGGCAAAAAACCTTGGGTTGTCGCCCAATTTATTTTAAGTATGAGAATGACTTAAAAAAACAAATTGTGACGTCATAATGGCTGACGTCACAAAACGAGTTAACTGAAAATTTCAAATTTGAAATAAAAAGTTATGTCATCTGAAAGAACTTGGCAAGGGGAGTAAAATGCTGAAAACCGTACCTCGCTAAGACAAACGTATCTTGAGTTATGGCAATTTAAAGACATTTAAAGTGTCCCCCCCGGAACCATACTTTTCTTCTAAAAACAACCCTGTTGATCTATTTTGTACAGTTTTTTTCCATGCAAGCTAATAATCTGGTAAAATGGACTTCTTGTTGTTCCAAAAAATCGTATCATTTTAGATTTTAAGTTTTCGGCTTGAAAACGATAATATTAGCAAGAGCATAACTGATCACGTGACACTTAATTACGTCACAAAACTGGTTTGGGGGCTCTAGCTCTGGCAGGAAAAAAATTTTCCGAGTTTTTCTTTTTCATTTAGCTTCCATCATTTACGACATCTTATCTGCAACTTAAATGGTGTCGTTGACGCAACAAAACAACACTTAAATTCAAACGTATTACACAAGGGGGGGACCCTATTTTGAGACTGTGAAATTTTCAAAATCTAAAATGCCATATCTCATCCATTATTTATCACATCGACAAACGGTTTTCAGCATTCAACTCCTCTTGACGTGTTCTTTCTAAAACACCAGAAAAAATTTAGAAATTCTAAAATTTTATTTTAGAGAATAATATGACGTCACCAATTATGACGTCATAATTTGACATTTGGCATCACCATTCATGTCAAATTGTTTGGCACAAAGACCCATATCAAATTACCAAGTTTGGTAAAGAAATGATGAAAAGTAACAAAATTATTAAAAATTAACCAAAAAACGGGACATTTCATGACCCATTTGGGGGGTGGTTTGGCCCCACCGTGAAGTCTTTTCAATTTTCCTGCATCGTAGATGTGCACTTGCAGAGAAAACTTGGAGGTAGAGTACGTAAATATCCAATCGTTGGCATGGAAAGGGCTATTTACTGACGTCATCTGGGGTTACTGAAGGTCTAAAATAAAATTCAAATTGACTTAATATGTATATTACTATTAAGTCAATTTGAATTTTGTTTTCTCACTTGAAAATGATGTCATGGTGACATCGAAACGTTGTGTTTTTTCGCTAATTTTTATTCTTAAAAGTAGTAAAAGTGGAGAATTTGCAAAAAGAAAAAAGGGTAAAGACAAAATACAGAATAAAACACAGTACCACTAGTACCAAAGCTCTGTTCAGAAAAAAGGGGCTCATTTCAAGGAGTTTTTCCAAGAAATAAAGTTAAAGAAAGTAAAATCTTCACATTAGACAAAATTATAAGGAAATTAAACATAAAATATAAAAGACTGTTAGGATATTAATGGATAAATTTTAAAAGGATAAATTTAAAACAAAAGTAAAACATTAATCGAAGCAGAGCCTGTAGATGTCACAATCCTTTTTTTTTTACTGTACCTAGACTAGGACATTGCTGTCGTTATTTCTTATTCTCAACCAGATAATACAGTATACCTAAGCTTTTTGGTTGACTGAATGTCTAACTCTCCCTGATCATAAAGTATTGGATTTTTGAAAAATAAAGAATTTTGTCCACAGTTTCAAAACCTAAAATTGTAGTAAACGACTCAAGGTTAATCTTATTCGTATTATTTCGTGATTTTTCTAAGATACCCCTTTGATAGCTTTTAGCCTTTCCACACCACAATATCAATCCTCTTTAAACAAGGAGTCTAATATTAGAAATCTATTAAAGCAAAAGAAAAAGTTATCCATCCTACCTGTTTTCTAACACGCTTTCTCTCTTAGCGAAGCTTTTCAGTGCAGACAACATTTGTGGAGTGGACCTTCGTTCTCTCAGTTTGTTTTGGTTCGCAGGTGGTTTAAGACCCTCTTTTAAGGTCCCTCTTTCAAAGAGCCACTCTACGATCCGCTCCAAATTATCCAACCGCTCGTCAATCGTCATGAATTTGCGGTAGTTATATACAAAAACAGAGAACTGGAAAGCAATGCACACCGGCAAGCACACAAACGTCACGAAATTCCACAAAGTACACGCTCTCTTAGAAGGTCCCATGACTGAGCTCACCTCGATCCGCGAGCGAAGAAGAGTCTTACACAGATCTGTTGAGGCGAAATGTCGAAAGTTAGACAACGCACATAAAAAGCCAAAACTGGACTGAATTGAAGACTCTTAACACTGACAGATCGCGACACTCCAAATAGTTACGCAACAATGGTGGTTTCATCTGTGGTCTCTGAGGACTAATTTGGACACTGTAGCTTGAATGAGAGTGACATGATGAAATATAACGGCTGACAAGCTAAGACGACAGAACCAGTATTTTCGAGAGTTTTGCAGTTATATGATTGGCCTGATAAAATTCAAGACGTGACCGCCAACAAAGACATTGATATCGGCGCACACATACTTTGAAATTGATTCTGGTTAATTTAACTCATCAGCTGTTAGCTACTTTAAAGGTTTGCCACATAAGTTATCAAAATGAACTTAAAAATAGTTACATAAAAAGGTGTCTCAAAAGTTTACTGCCCTTACTTTAGAGGCATATATGTCTCCTAACCTTTTACGACTCTATTGGATCGATCATATTACTACCGAGGTTTTTCGGCCTTGACTTAAATCGTTTTGTAAAATTTATGAAACGACTACAAAAAAGCGAAATCATCTATTCTTGAGCTCACACCTCTATGCTGAGCTAGCCTGCGTAGCAGGCGTAAGCGGGGAAGGGGAAAGGAAGCGAGTCCCCCATTTTTTCTCGTGTTCTCGCTCCCCTTCCCCTTCCCCGTTTACGCCTGCTACGCAGGCTATACTGAGCTCATCGGTGGACTGTCTGTTCGGGAAACAGCAAGTTTATCGGATAAAAGTGAGAGAACAGGTCAGTCAAGACAACGCAGTGAACACCTCAAAACGTCTTTGAAGACTACTGTTCCTAGTGGTTAATCATCCCCACGGAAAAATTTTACTGAAGGAAAAGACGGGCATAAAAGCGACTAAAAATGTTTGTCGAAATGTAAAGCATCTGTTCTTTGTGAAATTTAAGTTGTCATAGTCTTTAAAAATTGAAATATCTTCTTTTGTAAAAGAAGTACGAACTTTTGAGATTCGTTGTATACAGCAGCAATAAAGTAAAAAATTCTAAACACAAATAGAAAACTGTATTAATTTTTTAAGTCACCCATAAAACAGCTCACGGCATTCATCTTTTTAGGGACTGTGCAATAATTACCTGGAAGGGGGGGTTGGGAAATGGGTAAAATAAGGCTCAAAAAATTGGAAAATTGGAAAATTAACTTTAGCCTCTCGTCACCTCCCGGCATTGGTTCCCTCATACCTAATTTACGTTTTGGATGTCTTCCTCAGGGGCACAAAACGTACTTCAAATGACTCTTTAACGCATGCGTTCTCTCCATTGGAATCACTTGACTCTGATTCTGAAGTTGTGTCGTCTTCATGCAAGTTATTAAATTCTTCATCTTTTAGAACGTCTCTGGCAGCATTTTCACGTGCGTGGCTGAGAACTCGTTTAGTTAAATCAGCCTTACTTCCGCTTATCTTGAGACCATGTTGTTTCAAATACATTTTCAGCTGGTTCTTCGTAAGCGCTTCCACATCATTTTCATTTTTCCAAGAAATATTAGACGGAGGAGCGTTCCTTTTTCTTACTCTTTTTTTCGCCTTTGCATCCAAGAACTCAAGGTGCTCTACATATCTTTTACACGCAGTCTCGTCCACGTTGTCCTGGGAACAGAACTCTTGCAAAGACCTTTCTTCAGAGGAGGACAATTTTCCCTCGTTGAACAATTTCTTTATCTGGACCGCGGGAGAAGTTTATAAGCTTACTTTGCAATTGCAAAGTAATCAAACTGTTTATATTTACATAGATCAATTTATTGTTGTTAAAGTCAACAGTTGGGTTTTCCATTCTCTTTAATTATAATACAATGTAGGCTATCCTACATTGGCATCTTTCATTTTCATTGAATATTAACATCATAGTGCCAGGGCCGTAGCCAGACGTTTGTGATAACCGAGGCAATTGCGAAAGCGCCGAAGGCGCGAGCTTTTAGGGGGGAAATTTCGAAATCTAGACGCTCGGAATGCCATTTTTAGCGTTTTCCTGGTGGTATTTCCCCCATTGGTGCCAATAAAGTAGCTCTGTTTTAATATATAACAGAGGCATTCCTTTCCCACTGCATGGCAGATAGGAAAATGTTAAATAATCAGCCAGTTCAGAGATCAAAACACCTGGAGTTGATATTTTCCCAGTTTAATTCCAGTGTAAGCAAGTATAAATGTTTGAACTCTAATAGGCTAGGTCTTCTACCACTTTTCCAGTTTGTGAAAAAGAGTGAAAACAGTAATGCCCCCCCCGTATGTATTAAAGTTTACATCCAACCCCCCTCTCTCTAGTTGTGATTTTCCCCTATGCGCCCCCTCTGGTTTCCCACCCCCCCCCCTCCAGGTAATAATTGCACACTCCCTTACTAGTTGACTTGCTCAAGAAAGAATCACATGAAGCTTTTAAAATCGCTTCGTCTTCTTGTCTTCACCATTTCAGCTCATTTCAAGATCCGCCAAAAGGGATGATTAACTACTAGACGAGTATTTTAGAACACTTTTAATTAACAATTACGGTACATTTGTATGCAAAGAAACTGCTCACACTGAACACCCTTCATCGTTTGACTAGGCTGATCAGTGGAAAGGGATTTTCCCAAACATTCTGCCCCAGTCCAATTTGTGATGTTTTCTGAAATAGGTGTCACTTTTTGGCTGAAGTCAAGTTAAAGAAATTACCATGCAGTTAAACACGCAGTTTTGCCGTTTTTTATAGCTTATATAAAGCATACCTTTTTCAGCCATTTGAAGAGCAGGCCGTCGAGCAATCTGCATTGTAAATTATTTTCAGTAGCTTCATTTTTATTCTTATAAATTCCCCTGCTTTATTGGTGGAAAGAAAAAGAGAAAAATATAAATTCAAGGTTGTCTTAAAAGTTGGTACACGGAGTCATCGCGAGGGTGAAGATAGAAAACAATGGACCAAAATTTGAGCCCTCTAGGCCTTATTTTAATTTCTTGTTATAAAAAGGGTACTAAGCTCCCAGTCAATCCTTTATACTGGCATACATGACGTATAAGGAGAGAAGGCAGTTTCGTGCGGTGGATTTGTCAAAAAATCAGAAAAGCCATTCGCGCTACTTTGCCGATTCTAGCTTTCGCAGCCCAGTCGTTGAATTGTAAGAAACTCTTTGCAAGCTGGAAATCAATAAATTAGAACAGAAGATCTTCAAATAAGCTGGCTGGGGCACATGATATAGACTTTGGATAGATTATTTAAATAAAGGAAAACTTAAAATTAAAGGCTGCTTAGTTGGGATCAGGCACGAGAAAACGATTGGAAGAATCTTGGTTAAATGTAAAGCTCCGCGAGCAGCGTTTGAGATGTTTGGTTGGGGGGGGGGGTAAAAACTGTGGCGAGGAACATACTGTCCCAGCAAAAACTGACCTTCTAAGAGGCTCATTCATGGGGCTTCTCTGTTTACCTGGAGAAATCCCATAGCCGAAAATTGGGAAATTAATCCAAGACAATGACCCATATAGCCCATGCTGCGTCATACGTATAAGAACACCATGTACCCGATCAGGTGCTCGTTGTATGGAAGTTACAATCCGACGTAGCCGCCAAACGTCTAGCTTGCATGTTATGATTATGAGTAACACCAGGAGCCCATGGTAACACCAATACCATCAATGAGGTTGATAAATGATATTTTTGTAAGTATCAAAAAAAGAAAAACAAAACGGTTTTTCAATGATTCCACGTTATATTTTATTATTGCTTATCCCCTAAGTTAGCAGATATCGTCTACACTGTAGCAACCGAAGGTTCCCGTTCACTTTTTTTAACTAACTTAATTCAAAACGGTGTATTCCATCTAGTTTACGTTTAGTCTTAGAGCAAATTACGACAGTTTGTTAAATCACTCTACTTTTTTGTGGTCGGTCGTGTACAGCAACTGTGGTGAGACTTCTTGTCACTTGGTGCACACAGCGCAAGTCAACTCTCGACCAGCGACATATGGACCGCACGGGAGTGAGCCACACTGCCCTTCAACGGCATACAGCAACGCGCCATCCTTGTTGGCTCCGCTACCGGAAACATACTCTGCATCCTCATCAACACAGATGAAATCTTTCTGGTTCTTGTAGTTGTAATATTCAGTCATCAGGTACCCATGATACTCCTCGGTCCATCCAGATGGACAGTCATTCCGTGCGGGCATCATCAGCATTGATCCACGTGACTCAACAAAGCAAACTACGCAAGCTGCATCATGGTCAGCGATATTTTTCTTAAAAATGTGGTTGACTTGATACTCAGTGCCGTACATGTACCCTGCGGCTTGGTGGCCATTTTTGTACTTGTCATACTTTGGGTTGCTTGGAAGGCAAAGGTAGTTTGCGCCACCACCTTGGTGATTGTAATATTCTCCACCCATTATACCTGATTATAATAAGTAGAAAACAAGCATTAACAACCCGTTAAAAATTATCCAAAAAACGTTATTACGTGTTATTATTATTATTATTATTATTATTATTATTATTATTATTATTATTATTATTATTATTTTCTAGTCAATCGTCACAAAAAAGCGACTATCATCACGATTTAAATCTGAAGCCACTGGCGAAAATGAGAACCTTGAAATGCTAATAGAGTTTGCACTGTTGAAACCTATCAGTACAAATTAGCTGCAACGAAAACATGTTAATAGTAACAAGTTGTATACACGTCAATCACGTTTGGACTTCACATCATTGTTATTAATGGCGTTCTGGTTAGAGATGCCCCTTAATATAAGGTGACATTAATATTTATTCTGTCATTCGAATGAGTTTACTTTTCCTCACTCTTAAACGAAAAAAAGAATTCAAGGCCTCTGTTCCACAGAATGATGCATAAGTGAACCTGAGTCAAACTTAGAAGCAATGTGACGATACCTCGGTCAGTCAGTGTTTTAAGAGGTGGTCACGATTTTCTGCAAGAAAGAGTGATCTCCAAAGTAACGTGGCCGCGAACGGCTTATTCTAATGAACTTGGTTTCCAATCATCCTTCACTTTCCCAAAACGGAGCTCTGGAGGAAGGGAACCATAAATGAAAACTTTCTCGGAAAGTCTTTCATCTTTCTCATTTGGGATATTTTAATTTAATTTATACCCTTATCTGACGTCCACACTCAAGCAGACACAACGAGTTATATCCCATTTGTGCCTTTCGCAACATATTTAAAAGTTCGTTCCTCATTTGAATTATTACATCACAGTTCTTCAGTCAATTTAAGCTCTTGACAGAATGACACCACAATTTTCCATAATAATCCTGTCCCTTGTACAATTTTCCCCGATAATAGTGTGATAAAAACACCTTATATCTGAAACTTTTTGAGGGAAATGAAAGAAACCATTTTCCCATTATGTGTATACCTTTGTAAACAACCTGAGCACCACTAGGGCATGTGGTTCTCCCCCAGCGAACATATTTCACCCCAGATGTCCCCACTGCTTGTCCTTTTTCGCCCTTAGCTCCCTGATCTCCCTTGGCTCCAGTCCTCCCAACAGCTCCTTGGTCTCCTTTGAAGAGAAAGTTGATACGTTTTATGAGAAACCCAGTTTATTTAAATCCGCGCTAAGTGCCTATAAGCCTGGTGAATTTCAAGAGCGGTTATTATATGTTATGAGTTATTATTCATTTATATCATTGTAATTTTTTCCTTGGTGGTTCAATGTTACCTTGCGGGAGGGCACTGGGCACCAGCTGTCAACGTAATACACACAACACGCTTTTCACCGCTATTCATTGCATACCTTTTGGTCCTGTTTTCCCTGGGAGTCCTGTGGGTCCAGGTGGACCCACTACTGGTTGTTTTCCGTTATTTCGACCATCTCGCACTGAAAAACACAAAACAAATTACTACATAACACCTTCATACCTCATCACTATTTATCTGTCGATTTTACTCAATTACCGTGTGCGGTCGTGACGTGACTGGTTTCCTGGCTGTTAAATATGATCTGACAAACTGCTCATTGTATAGCAACTTTCATTGGAAAGGTTTTCACTCTTCACTTCACCATTCTAGTTACATTTTCAAGCACAACAATTAAACGTAATAAGCCTTTCTTTATTCTCCTAAAGCCTCCAATTGTTTGTTGTAACTATATGCTTGACTGAAGAACTCAGATGTACGAAATCCCATTAATGCTTCAAGCTAGTCATGTAAGGAGCTTGAAGACGTTCACCCTTGGTTCGTTATGTTCTTAATATCTTATCTTAAGATCATGTATGTATGTTAATTTGCGCAATATTAAGTAATAAATATTATTATTATTATTATTATTATTATTATTATTATTACTTATTTTCAGGCTGAAGTGAGGTTTTTTTTTGCCTTAAGTATGTACCAACCGAGAAGGTAGGCTAAAAGGGAAGAGTCACTTGACTGGGATGGCCTGTGCAGCAGGGCGTCAAGTCTGCAATAAGAAACAGTTGTATTGTGAAACAAGCTTCATTCATGTAATAGTGGTAGTCTTAGGGAACATTTCGTCTTACTGAAGGAAACATCAAAATCAGCCTGCAAGGGTGGCATGCATCACTTAATTTAGTGGATAGTCTGCAGAGTTTCCAGTGAGAAGACAGTTGCAATTTAGTTGTGGGAAAAATACATTTGAGAAGAGTGTCAAAATACCACTGAACAGAACTTTGAGGGTCCCAATTCGAATTTCTTCATCTTGTCAAAAGATACGAGGCCCTACCGTTTTATAAACCTCTTCTCCATTTCTTGAAATCGTTTTTCCATCAAGCTTGTGCTTTTGTTGTGCCTGTGAGAAAAAGAATGTGAAGTTTTACATCCTCCTTTAGGTTTTTAACCCTTTGAGTTTCTGAACCTGGGGGGGGGGACACAAAGTGCCCCCCTATAGATCTCGAAAAGTATTAAAGCTCTTGCGATGAAACTTGCACGTTTTTAGCACGTCATTAGCATAACAGATTGGGCTTATGACGTGGTAATTAGGACGTGTCGTGACGTCAGAATAATGTCACAAACCCGCCATTTTGAATTTGAGGCCGCCATCTTGAATCCCAAAGCTGCAGTCATACAGCTGACAATGATGTCACCAAAAAATATATGATTTTGTTCTGAGGAACATACTAACTCAAAACAAGCACACAAAAGTAAAAAATTATCTTCTTCCTGCAAACGAAGGGGGAAAACCTGAAAAGAGACTGAAAAAAGACAGAAAATAGTCAAAATACACTTCTTAGTAGACGGTTGCTATGGAAACGTCAATCATCATCGACACGTCATTGACACAGGAAAATTTTCTCTGACAAATTTTAGGAAAAGTCACGAGATTTGAGATGACACACGTACTGAGATGACTTAAAGCACCTAATTTTTTCCGCTCATTTCATGATTTTGGTTGGAAGTTTTGCATTGTTTACTCTATTGGTCCTTCTGACAATAGCAACAAAGTCTTACTCGTTCCATTAATTATGAGTTTGATGAGGGATAACAAAATTTGTTTTGCCAAGGCCTTTGAAAAATTGTTAATCTCAGCAGCGTATGGATCAGTCCGAAGTGTGGCAGCTTTCTTTGACGAGACTGGACTGTGTTGTTGGTAGATAGCGTCCATCATTAGTTGGAGTTTGTTTGTTTCTGTCTAGAGCTGGATTAATTCTCAATTTGGTTACCAAATGAAGATCTGGATTCTTAGGAATGCTAGTTTCTTCAAAGGTGTCCGGGATTTGTTTCCTTCCACGTTGGTATTTCTTTCATGGCCTATTTAAACTTTTAGGGTGGTAATGTGACACCTTTAGCTGCTAGTCCAAGTTGTGTTATCAAGTCAAGACGCTTTTGTTCCTCTTCTTCTCTGATCTTCAGATGCAACTCATTGCAGTGGCTTTTATGAGAAACATGACAGACTTCTTTTCAGTCAGTGTTTTTTTCTTTTCTTTTTTCTGTTTTTTCAGTCAGTGTTTTTTCAATTCATGCATGATATGATCACAGTTCTTATTTCTTCTGTTCACATCTTCCCCTACACACGCAGTCCTGTGGTGATGTTCACCTAGAGCTTTATGCTGATGATACTACACTGACGGCATCCGCGGATATCACCAAGTGCGATGGCCTCAGTCTGACTCTTACTAACGCGTTACACGAGGTGGAGCATTGGGCAAATGCAAACAAACTCCCGCTCAATGAAAAGAAGACTAAAACCCTGCTCATCACTGGCAAGCGGCTGCATGATAAGCTCGAACCCTCTAGTAGAGATCTTGGGGTGCAAACCTCGAGTGGACACTCTCTTCTACAAGAACCCTCGGCCAAAGTTCTTGGTCTAGAGATAGATAGTGAGCTTAGTTTCTCTACTCATGTTGATAGCATTTGTAAAAAACTAGCTAGTCGGATTGGCATTCTTAACAAGATCAAGATTAATCTTCCTTTAAGCCAGCGCATATTATTCTACAATTCAATAATTAGGCCAATTTTTAATTATGTAAATGCCGCATGGCTTGAACGCAGCAGTAAGGAAAATGTAATTAGACTTTTACGCTTGCAGAAAAGAGCAGCGCGAATCATTTTGGATGCGGGACCATGGTCACCATCAGTCCCTCTTTTTAATAGACTTAAGTGGTTACCTTTTTATCAAGAATGCGAAATTGCGAAATGCTCGTTAGCTTTTAAGAGAATAAATAATGAAGTTCCACAATACATATCGGAGAGATTAACTTTAAATAGCGAAAGTCATTCAAGGACAACACGATATTGTAATCTTAATTTTATCTGTCCCCGTTTTAAAAGAAAAACGGAAGGTGGAAGCACATTTAGCGTAACCACGACTACACTTTGGAACTCGCTACCTATTACTATCCGGCAAAGCTCATCTGCAATGGCCCTTAGAAATAGTCTTAGGAAACGGTTTTTAGCAGGCCAGAAATTTTTGCGCCACTTTTGTCCATAATTTTATTCTTATAATTTTTTATTCTTTTAGTTTATTTGTTTATTCATTTATTTATTTTATTTATTTACTTATTAATTATTTGTTTCTTCATTTACTTATTTTTCTTGATTATTTATTTATTTATATTTTTAAATTCTTTCTACTCAGTATTATAAATTGTAATAGTTACGTGTATATATATATGTATTTTTAATATTATATAGTTTTAGTACAGAGGGCCACAAGTTTATTAGTATGTATATACTATTATGTGTTTTACCCTCTTTAAATAAAGGCTTACTACTACTACTACTACTACATACATTCGCGCAAAGGCTTGACACGAGACCCAATTTTCCTTCTCAATCCCTCCACTCTCTGTAGCTGCTGTTTCTTCTTCTGCTTCTTCTTCTTCTTCTTCTTCTTCTTCTTCTTCTTCTTCTTCTTCTTCTTCTTCTTCTTCTTTTCTTTGCTTTGTCTTTCTTTTTGTGGCCCTTGTCAATTCTCTTCAGAATTTGAAGCGTTTCGTGATGAAAACAATTTTGTTTCAACTCCATCAAGGGCGAGCTTTTGCAACTCGAACATTGCCATTTGCATCATTCTTCGGCACTTTCTTGAGGCTACAGCACTCCAGTACGTCTTTAAAGGAGCCAGCCTCAATCAGTTATTAAGTCTGTTCCTTTTGATTTCTTGAGCTTGATCGCCAAGTTGTATTCATTTTCAGAGATTTGCCAAGGTTTTCTCTTTGTCCATTCGTCACTTCTGCTACATTTTGTTGACAAGGAAGGGTCGCTTTCTCATAAAATGTTAAGCCGTTTTTCTTTGAAAGCTATGCGCTTAAAAGTGAGCGTAAGTATACTCTGACGAGCCGTATTAATTTGGCTTGTAACTTTTTCTCAAGTTCGCAACGTTCGCACAATTCCGTGTTTTGGATGATTTTTGAATTGAGGTTATGTCATTCGTGATAATTATACCAAATGAAATAGACGGACATTAAGACTTCTCAAATAGTTCTTAAATGAAAAATAACAAGTTCAAATATTTTCTTGAGGATTATTTCGAAACTGATATAGACTACGTCAGCCTTCAAAAGAATACCTTTCTTCCATGGCCTTCAGTCGTTTTTCTACTTCAGCCAGGCTAGGGTTCCCATTATTTTTAACTGCTCTTCGTTCTCGGTGCATCTGTTTTCCAGTAGCTTCAGGGCCATCAGCAGACACTCGATTGAAGCTTGCAACTTCTCCTCTACGTAGTCCTTCAGGATTTTCATCAAGGGCAGAAATGTGAACCAGAATGGTACAATACATTACCAACACAGCCATCAAACGCAGGCCATCGCGAGGATTTTCTGCTGGGGACATTTTCATAGCGAACTAAGATTGGACTTTCCTTGAATCGCTGGGATTTTAATCTCACGAGAAGAAAACAATAACAGCCTTCTTTCTCTCCACCAAAAGAAAGTTGTAATACGCAATCGATGTCCAAGGATATTACACTGAGACACATGCGAGAATTTTTTCGCGTCTGTGACGTAACACTAGCTAGATAGAACAATACCTCATAATTACTTTTACTAAGTAATATTAATCCTTAAAAATATCAAACGCACGCCCATTAAAATAAAGATTCAATGATGTCATTTTGTAAAGTCAAACGAAGCAGGGCATTCGAGTATGTTGTTCAGGTTATTCTTTAGAGGAAGATACAGGTATGTTCAAAGAATCGTATTGGTTAAACATCAGGCGTCAAGTGTCATGAGGCAGGATATGTTTTATTGGTCCATTTCGATCATCAAAGGAGGCAATTAGCTATCGTGAGCTTCAACAGAGAACACTGCCATGGACAACCAACCGAATGGTCCTCATTTTAGACGTTAATTCGTAACAACACCATACTATTACAGAATTATAAAAGTCTCTTTATGATTGTGCTTTTGGATGTTAATTAGTTGAAATAAACTGAAACATACTTAATCTTTCAGTAGCTGGTAATAACTATTTGTTTGCTTTCACTGAAAACCCAATGCAAGGCCTAATTATATTGACGCCTTCTGTGGGGTGTTTTCATTTCAAGTGCATGTACATCCGAGTTATTTAAATCAAGGCCTAAACCGAAATAAATTAGTTCCTAAATTTCTTGATTAAGTTAACGTTTATTATTGTAGTTTGCACTTGAAGTAAATTAATTCAAATAGCTTGTATTTTTTGGGAAGTATTTTCATGAAAACAACACATTTTTAGCAGTTACTTTCAATTCTAATCTCACGGAAATATGAAAAAACAACTAACCGTATAACAAGACTGCCAAGTTTACAGTTGTAATAAGAGCTATACAATAAGCTAATATCTTCAAATACAATAAACCTTACTTGAAAGTTAGCGCACTATTCACCGTGAACATTTCGAAACATTTGTTTACTTGGATATGGTATTAGCATGAGTCCGAGCCATTCATTTTAAGAATTAGTTCGAAATTACGAAATTGACGTAATCAACTATTTATCTGCCGTTCTAGGAAGCAGTTGTAACACTCGGTGAACAGTCTGAGCTGAGAATTTTATGGAATAGTCCCAAGATATTTATTAACGCACCCTAAAAATAATCAAAATCAACTTATATAACGGCAGAAGCGCGTGAGAAGGTATAAAGGTATGTTTTGTATCCCCGATCGACGGGTAGCTACCATGCGTTGTATCGTAACCATAACAAGCAGTTTAAGTTGCAGATTTTAAATCTGCTGGCATATCTGCCTGACGTGTTCATCTGTGCACTGTGAATGTAACATGACTGATGGTTTCTCCTTCCCATCCCTGACTTCTTCGTCTGTTATCCTAAGAAAAAGATAAACTTTCAGTAAGACGTAAAGGGAAAGGACTAAAACCTGGTACAGTTCTATCGGTTCGTGCAGGAATCAATTATAATCCACCCTGATTAACAGACACCTGTTCAGTATGAACACCTCGCGCAGATCGACTTTTTCGTATCCGCTCAATTTCCCCATGTTTTTTCTGGCTCTAAAATTAAACAGCTTAATTCCCAACGTTATCCTTAACGGCGGTGTTCGATTGTTCTATGATATGGTTTCAGTCGTAACCAAAAAGTTTTTCTATAGCTATTTTTTTAAATGAAGATTCCATGTGTTTTAAGACAAGCACGTATCATGCTAGCGGAATTTATTATCAAAGATGACGACAGTGTGTCCCGCACGGGTTCATGGAATGGCGTTTAAATTCGATGATTAGCTTGCAGTTCTCCGATGGATTTCTCCGGGATTTTCTGAAACCCGAACAAATAAGCAGCAGTACATAAAAAAAATCGCCTCTCTTAAAGTCAAACTGATGGAGATATTGAACTGCGACGTACAACTGACATATTTTGATCCATCAAATATAAACTGTTTTCATCAAAACATCAAAATGTATGCAAATTCTAAGAAATTCCTAGATAAGTAACAGAATATTTAATTTACACACATGTCCTATCAAAACAGATTCGTAACAATGATCAGAGATTAGAGTAACCGAAAAGGAGATTTAGAGGCGAGAGAGGAAGTTTTTCAAACGAGACATGTATTTAGCGTTTCCTGAAATTAAACGTGCATTGGTGAAACGTACTATATGAACTCGGTGCCTCGAGCTCTATCACTGCTTTCTGAGTTCTGGATTAATGTATATATTTAATTCATAGCTTTATGTTTATCTTTCCGCTGGTCATTCCTACAGAAAATGAAGAGACTTTTATTATTAGTCAGTGACGGAAGCGTATTTTCATTACGCCGATTAGAAAACCGGCAAATTGCAAGTCTTGATGAATGTTTTCTCCGAGACATCCCCATTTGAGATTTTTGACAAACAATCGCAAACATCCGGTCTAAACATTTCCATGCATGAGATATTTTTACATAGCCATTAAAAACACGTAATTTTAGCAGTTCATGTTTCCCTGATTCGTAACAAAAATGATCTAAAATGGAAGAAAAAGAAAAACCGATTTATGTTTAAATTGTTATCAAATACGGTCGGTCTTTTAATTTTAGAGTGAGCAGATGGGAACCCTAACCCAGCTTAAAACCAAAGCTAAGCTCGGTTTGCTAGTTTCAAAGGAATGTTCATAAGAAAAACAAATATGTATAAGTGTGAACCTACAAAACGTAGGTCTTAAAGGTTCACGCACAGTTTTTTATACGAATTGAATCAGATGTCTTGAAATAGTTCATCAATGCTAACAAAAAACATTCGTATAAACTTCAGGAGTTAAATTTAGTTATTATAAAAATGATCCCCATGTATAAAATCTTTTATATTTATATGGAAGCGAATTGAATTGCAAATACAGCAGCGTGTTGGAGGACGGGAGACTCGTCAAGATTTTTAGTCGCCTAATTAACCGACTCAAGTTTAGATTGCTACGACTACAGCAGATCAAATGGATTCCTTACTGATTTAAAGCCTAATTCCCATACTGGAGAATCTACGCATGTAGTTATTCGTCACTGATTCGTGAACTGAACGGCGTTGTCTGATCAGAATTTATGTTTTTGCCAATGATGGCAAATAGTTAACGTTTTCTTATTGTAATTCATCCTGAGTACTTAAAGCCCGTGCACCTCTGGGGCAACGGTTCTTGTGTTAGGGTACAACTCCTAATTCCTTTTTACTGTCAAAGCTAGGAACTTTTAATGATAAGAACTTAACACAGTAACATAATCACTTACGTTCGTGGTCGTCAAGTTCCATCTTGCTCTCCAGTTTTGTAAATTTTTAACCAAACTCGCCGGTTGGTTAAAATATGTCTCGAACTGGACGAGTCCTGTAAAGCTGTAGGAATCTCTGTGGACTGCAAGTCTACTCCTTCGCTGCTCCCTGGAAATATCTTTTGCTCGAGCTTGCTAATTCTGTCGTTCACGTTCAGATAAATAAACACGATCCCAAGTAGAAATCCAACGATACAAAATATAAACAACAGTAACAAAGCCAAACGAGACACACGATCATCAAACCGTTTTCCTGAAACCGTTCGCATCCTTTTCCGGTCCAGAGATTAATGGAAGTATTGTGCTCGTGCTAACACAACTACATATCGCGGGTGCAAAGTATTTATGCAAAAATTTCTCCAGACATGTTAACTACTTGACATCTACAGTTGTTTTTATTTACTTTTTTAGCCAATGCAAACAGACTTTCCTGACCCTCAACTTAGTAGCGGGGGGGGGGGGGGGGGCGGAGGGGGTGGAAAATGGTGGATGTTACCCCCCATAAGGTTTTTCTTAAGTTTTTCCGTGGAGATTTATCAACTGCACCTACCGTTTTCAGTGGCTGTGCGCAATTCCTTAGACGCATTTGGCCACAAGCTTGAGATAATTGGTTGCTATGGTTACGATATGTGACGTCATAAGTAGCGTTTTTGAAGAAAAAGTGTGTTTTTAACCTTCCTTTTAGATTGGACAAGTACACAATGTTGACAAAAGTAAGCAGCGAAGTGTTTAATTACGACTTATTCTACATGTCCAGCATAAAAAAATTTCAATTTCCACCATTTTTGGATAATTTCTAATTTGGGGTAAAATCCAAGACGGCGGCCACTTCAGTGATTTCACAGGCTTCAGCAGCGCGGCAACCCATAACATATACCTCAACTGGTAGAGCACATCACAGCCTTTCTACTAAAGGTAAAATCTTTTCGATAGATTGTAACACGACAAAAACCCAGGGGGTACATCAATTCCCGCCTTTGTACCACGGTGGGGTGTGACTTTACTTTGTATCCAAAGTGTTATATACCGAGAGTAAAAACCCTGGATATCCGCAAGCGTGCTTTGATTGGCTCCTTGTTAACAGGCTCATATCCTGCAAGTACAGAAACCGCACGAGGTTTCTTTTATCAAAAAAAGGTTAACGAAAGAATTGTTTCAATCATGTGCGACTCAGTTTCGTGGAAAACGTTTTAATTATTCAGCGGTTTTTACTGCACCAACTTGTCACTTCCTCCTCCTCTTCTCCTTATTTACCCCCAGAAAGAGAGGAAATGTTATAACGGTAACTCAAATTTATTTTCAATTCTGGAAAACGTAAATATGAATCACAAAATATTAAATTACAATTAAATTGCTGGAAATTGAATAACTCGGCTACTTTTAATAAACCGGTTGAACTCAAGTCGTTAACTAATTTTCAGAACATATTTTGTCCAATACCTATTTCAAATATTAGGGGCCTCCTTCACCGGTATTATATCCCAAATAAACGTAAAAAATGAAAAAGCAGTCATCAAGAATATACGAGCAAATAATGAGGCTGTGACTAAAATCATAAAACAATAATAATATTGTTAAAAAGTACAATACGTTTTCCAGACTGAAGGGTTTGTAACACAGTATGTAGGATCAGGAGTCATAAGGTTGGATCGGAAATTTTAAGCGGTCAGATTACATTAGGTATCACAGGCCACGGAATCAGTCCAAGACCAGATTAGGAATCGGCCCCGCTATGATGTAGACTGTGTTATGCACAATAGCCAATGAAACGCCTCAACAGTTTGGAGATCAAACTTTTGGATGCAAAATAAGGAGAGAGTGAAAAACTACAATTGATGACCCTGTGATTTATTGAGATTGGTTGAATTTAAAATGTTAAATTGGAGCTCCCAGATTTTATTCAAGGAAATACGGTGTAGGATATATGGTTAGAGCTAACACAGTGCATCGAAACTTTCCTCGTACTGACAGCTGACAGTTCCCAATACAGGGGTGAGTCATAACAATCTTTATGCGTTGAGTTCACTTCTGTAAGAATCTTCTTCAACATCACTCCCTTCCACGAAGTATTTCTAATGAAACAGAACAATTAAAGTGAACATTACGAGTCAAGGCTTGATGACTGCTTATAAATTGTTAGTAGGAATTACATTTAAAAACCAATGGGAAGATCACAAGAAATAATGAAGTTTTTGGATGCATGTTCTGTTATACCACCAAGAAGTTCGCCGATGCCATTTCAAATCTATAATAGGTAGTATTTACATCTCAAAGTCCTCTCTATTATGAATGAAAAATTAATGCTTGATGCGTTCTTGATAGTAAAATGTCTTAATGCCCGAGGTATCACTTACTCTATATCTGCAACTGATATAACACTTTACCTTTAGTTGTGGAGTGTAGTTTCTAACCAGAAGGACCCTGCGGTCCTGCACTTCCAGTCTTGCCAACTTGTCCTATGGGCACGCACGTTTAAAATCATTTCTGAGAATAACAAAATGTGATTATAAGACGATTTTCGCAGGTACTGTAATTAATGAACCGCAATCAGTATCACGGTACGATGTGATTTTTTGTCGCAAACAGTATCACAGACATTTTTACCATTTAGTTTTCGGCTCTCTAAATTCAAAAGAAGTTGGTAAAGCCCAAAATGCAAGAAGAAGATAACAAGGAAATAGAAAGATGCAAGGGGGACACACTGAAGGGAATTGTTGGCAATGCAACTTGGCCTCGTTTAGTCAATTTTTGACAAAAAGGATCAAAAACTACTTAAGGTTTTACTATCGTAAACTAAGCTGGCAGCAAAGAAATATACCGTACCTCTGGGTCCCGTAAGTCCTCGAGGTCCCTGGGGACCTTCTCGGCCGTCCCTACCGTCCCTACCTATAAATAATAATAAAAGGAACGAAAAGACAATTATTGTACTATTAAATAAGGTGGTGTAAGTACATTATGTTTGCTTAGCAGCTGTCTTGGTTATCACCCACTGTAAAATACAATGAATTGAACTAATGGCACGTGAACTAATGGCACAACCCAACAAAATCAACTTACCAGGCGGGCCTGGTTGCCCAGCTGACCCTGGAGGCCCTGGTCTTCCATCTCTACCATCTCGACCTGAAATAACGAGCAAAACTATACTTTGAACTGTAGTCTCAAGAAATAGGCCAATATCTTTAAGGCGTGACCACTCAATTTTATCAATAAGGGGCTACTGCACTCTTTTTTAGCGATTTAGATGGCTTCGCAACGAGTTAAATTTTAACAATTTTTTGTATCTTTTGAAGAATTCGTCAATTTTAGTGAATTGAATAGAGTGCGTTCGCAACGGCCATGCTGGAGGAGGAAAACAATGAAATTCATTTCCATTGGGAAAACAATTTAAATTTATATTTTTGCAAATAGCTTTTATTGTTTTGCTCCTCCAACATGGCCACCGTGAACACACTTTATTGAACTAATGGCACGTGAACTAATGGCACGACCCAACACAATAAACTTTCCTGGCAGGCCTGGTTGCCCAACTGGCCCAGGAGGCCCTGGTCTCCCATCTCTACCATCTCGACCTGAAATAACGAACAAAACTATACTGTGAACTGTAGTCTCAACAAATAGGCCAATATAATTAAGGCGTGACCACTCAATTTTATTTATACGCGACTACTATACTCTTTTTTTTAGCCATGTAGATGGCTCTGTAACGAGTAAAATTTTAACAGTTTTTATCTTTTAAACAAATCGTCAAATTTAGCAAGTAGCTTATCTAGCAAACTTAAATCATGTAGCTAAAATCACAAAATTAATGAAGTTGTACCGTCGCTAGAAATAGTAAACTTTCGGTATAAAGAGAAATAGATAACAAACTTACATGGCCAAGAGGTCTACCACGGCACAAATGACGCGGAAAATAAGTGACTTGACGTTTTTATCCACACAGAAAGAGTACTATAACTTATGATCCAACTGTATCAGTTATTAGCTAGTTCTTGCAGAAAGCGCACGAAACGAGTACAAATATCACATGATATTGTACAGTTGGTTACTGTACAGTACCGTGCGCGCACTCATCCAGTTACACTTGAAGTTTTCTTTCAAGTTACCGAAAAAGGTTGAAAAAGGTTAAGTTGGACAATACTCGTTGTTTGTGTTTTGACTCGCCCTGCGGCCTCGTCAAAATACAGAACAAATCGTAAAAATATACGGCGATACTTCACACCGAAACATCTAATAAGATATACTTACTTATCGATAACAATCCGCTACTTTAATTTTACTCACCTCGCAAAAACGTTTTCAAGAGCAATTCGTCTGCAAAAGTTTTGTTACATTGGCGTATCCTGAAGAAAAAAGAAAGCTTTTCCATCCTATTTCCGCCATTTAGAGACTATGGTAGGGTAGGTGGGTAAAGTCGCACACTAGCCAAGGAGCCCCACACGGCCGGAGCTTAACCCAGTTTCTGTAGCATGAAGCAACTGAGAGTATTCAGTAGTAACCCCCTGGATGGGATGCTAGTCCATCGTAGGGCTTACCCCTTAGCAGTATGTCACCAGCTCCCATTTATACACCTGGGTGGAGAGAGACAATGTCAACCTGGGACAATGTCAACCTTGGGAACGAGGTTGAGACAATGTGGGGTCAAGTTTCTTGTCTAAGGAAACAACACGATGGGATGGACTGGACTTCGAACCACCGACATGAAGTTCAATGCGGTAACCACTACACCACCGCGCCCCCACAATTAAGAGGCCACATTCACCGGCACTGCTTTGATAAGAGTTTTACGTGCCTGAAGGTCAAAAAGGTTAATATTTTAATCAGCGAGAATAATGAAAATCTCATCCGCAAATAAATTTATAGATAACGAAGTTTTGAGCATAGACCTTTCCTGTGTAAAATTTAATGTGATCAAACATTTTTATGAGCCTTGGTTATGCTGCCGTCAAGTTTCCCTTAGTAGCTGTTTGAGTCCTGTTAAATTTACACCTACATACCCAACAGCGTTAGTTGTTGGTGGAATCGAACCCACGCACGTACTGCAAAGGGAATAGGGCTTCTCGCGGATGAGTAGCGCTTAGGCACAGTTTTTCGTGTCTCCTTCGCGCGAGCACGAATTAATGCTGCCATGCATGCAGACTCTCTGAGCCAAATTTGGGTCTTTATGTACGGAGTTTTCTTTTTTCGGTTTCTTTTGTTGCATTAATCGCTTAAAAGGTCGTCGCACTCTTGCTGCTAGTACAAAAAGTAATAAAAACAAACAGACAAATTGTTAATGACTGTTATCACGAAAGAGTGTAAGCTGAGAGACAGTAAAAAACAGAATGCCAAATCTGCACTAGGGAGGCATTCTAATCTATGGGCCCAAAATCCTGACTCAGCGCTCATCCTCTAACCCCTCCAATCCCCCAATAAATCCCTAATAGACACATGCACCCTTCTGTGACTTTGTTTAGGTTATCTTTTTGACTTGAAGGTTAGAGCATCGTTAGCTGCTCTCTATCACGTTTACTCTCTTAGCCAAACTTTGCAGATTAGTGGCCTTTTGTAGCGCCGATCTTCTTTCTCTCACGTCAGTGACATCTTCGTTTTGGATGAAACGTGCTTTATTCGCAGCAGCTTTGGGGAGCTCTTCAGCAATGATTTTATCCACACTACGTTCCACTTGATCCAAACGCTTCTCAATCGCCAGGAGTTTGTGATAATTGTACACACAAACAGAAAACTGAAAAGCGATGCACAGCAACAGGCATATCACTGTCACGAAATTTAACAAAGATGGAAACCGCTTGGGCCTACTAGAAGAGGATGGGATCGATTCTTGCCCCATTTTCAGACACTAAGATCTCGCCTTCGGAAATTGTAGATCTGTTACGTTTTTTGACCCGTGGGTGCAAAATATCAGTCACGTCAATCCAGATCCACACTGAACTGAGTTTGTAATCGATTTATAGCTTTTATTGTGTTTACGTCACAGATGATTCAAGATGTAACTTGAATAATTCACTTCCAATACCGATAAGGTGTCCTGAATGACGTGCCCCTGGGCATGCTCACGTATATCTTAGCTCTTTAAGCCCCAAGAGTGATCAACATCAAATTTCTCCTTATCATATCAGTGTACAATAACACACACAGGTCAAGAGAATTGAGGAAATGATCACCCACGCCTTGGTGTTTTAGCAAATTCTCCCAGCTAATGCCATAAGAAATATGTGGAGAACAATGAGGAGAATCTGCATGCTGAATTGGGGCTTAAAGGGTTAACTGTTAGCTACAAACCTCGATGTTACAGAAAAGCACCTCATATTAGACTGACTGTCTTTAGCTGTGTTTTAGTTACTTTATTGCAACTGGCCTTGTCGAACTCAATACAATAATTAGAAGCAAATATTCAACCAGAAAGAAACTCTCTCTCGACACATTTTGCCAGCCTCGTTCCCAGGCAGGAAATCAAATATGACGTCGCCCGTCGAACTCAGCGAAAGATTAGCCTGCATTGAACGGACGTTTATTTACACAACGTAAGGCATAAGACCTATGCTTTGACACTGGTTTACCAGAATTAATAAGTGCAGTTTTACTGCTTTGAAAAACAAGTGATATTTAAAATCCATACAAAGATTTCCTGTGTAGTCTCTTATTTCTACGGTGAAGGTCACTGACATAGATATCAATTTCGCGGTTATTGTTTTCAAGCCTAATTGCACTCGCCTTCTAAAACGATTTTATGCTTCCTGTCACGGCTACACTGATAAAGTACCCATAATACCGCCGTCATAAACGCCCGAATGTGCGCGTAACAATATTTAGCCTTGCGGAGTAAAACATAGAGTAGCAACACAGAGTAAAACGTCAAAGAATTATAGTACGAAATTTCTGCTTCTGGTAGAACTGGTGGCACTTCAAGACACTGTGACATTAAAATCTGCGTTCAAGATACCGCCTTAACTTGCTGTTGTTGGTTCTTTTGTTCAATGCTTATTGACCCATATTTTTTTCATTAAAACAGTTATTTCCCATAGCATGTCTATTGAAGCCACCACTTCACACCCGCCTGACGCATAACTTTTATCACTTGGTGCACACAGCACAAGTCAACTCTCGTCCATCAACATATGGAAGACAAGGGAGTGCACCACATCGTCCTTCAACAGGGTACAGCAAGGTACCATTCTGGTTGGCTCCGCTACCGGGAACATACTCTGCATCCTCATCAACACAGATGAAGTCACGCTGCTTCTTGTGATTATAATACTCAGTCATCAGATACCCCTCGGTCCATCCAGAGGGGCAGTCATTCCGTGTGGGCATCATTAGCATTGAACCACGTGACTTGACGTAGCAGACAACGCAAGGTGCCTCGTAGTCAGCAATATTGCTCTTAAAGATGTGGTTGACTTCATACTCAGTCCCGAACATGTACCCTGCGCTCTGGTGGCCATCGCTGTACTTGTCATACTTTGGCTTGTGTGGCAGACAAAGGTAGTTTACTCCACCACCTTGATTAGTGTAATGTTCTCCACCCACTATACCTTAAATAAGAAAAAATAATTTAAATCACATTAAGAACTGCCTGTCGATATCAGATACATAAACCTTAGTTCATGCCGCTTTCAGCACTACTAAACTTGACAATTGCAATTCGCTACTATATGGACCCCCACAATATTTACTTGATAGATTGCAAACTGTTCAGAACTCTACAGCTCGCCTCATAGCTCGCAGCTATATAAAATATGACCATATAACGCCGACCCTTAAAAAAGCTACATTGGTTACCAGTTAGGAAGAGAATATCATTTAAACTGCTACTTTCAGCATACAAGGCCTCAAATGAATTAGCTCCAGGTTATATTACAGACATGCTACAACTATATAGACCCTTTAGACCACTCTGCTCATCGACCCAACAGCTCCTAAGAATTCCAACAGCAAAATCATGGCGCTATGGTAAACGCTTCTTCTAGCATGCTGCACCAAAACTTTGGAATTCCCTGCCTGACCATTCCGACCTATCTATTTAAATAGAAAGAACTGCTAAAGGCAAAACCACAGCGACAAACCAGTGAGGAGTGCCGGATCTTGTGTAGACTTGGATCAGTAAAAATCTTGAAGACGAGAGTAAACAACAGTAAACTGATCCTTACGGCGAAAAGATTAAGAAATTAAAATGGAAACAGAAATGAAATAAAGTAAATATATTACTTTATTTCATTTCTGTTTCCATTTTAATTTCTTAATCTTTTCGCCGTAAGGATCAGTTTACTGTTGTTTACATTCGTCTATCTATTTAACCAGGCTTATGATTGTGGCTTATTTTCTACCGAAAATGATATCATTATGAATATATGAAATTCATATATTTGAACTGCGGAATAAAGAAATAAATGTAAATAAGATCCTCGCAGTTATTAACGCAACTTATGCAGTTGCGAAAAGAAAGCCTGAAAAAATCAGGCTTGCCGGCTTGCCGGAAAGCCTGATTTTTTCAGGCTTTCTTTTCGCAACTGCATAACACTACCAGGAGCAAACGTGTGAAATATATGTGAAATGCATGTGAAATGCATGTGAAATATATTAAGCATGTGAAATTCTGTGTGTGAAATAAGTTTCACACACAGAATTGAAGTTTCACATACATGTGAACTTCTTTCTTAGTGTGTGAAATAAGAACACTTTCAAATTAACACGTGAAAAAATAGTGTGAAAAAAACAGTGTTGTTCTATCGTGTGAAAAATCCATGTGAAAAATGGGGTGTGAAATTTTTATGGTGTAAGCCGTGTGAAAAATGCATGTGAAAAATGGGGTGTGAATTTTTTATGTTGTAAGTCATGTGAAAATAAGTGTGAAATACGTGTGAATTTTTTCGTCTTTGAACCATGTGAAAATAAGTGTGAAATATACCCATTAAAATGCCTCAATTCACTTAAGACAAGTTTTTCACAAACAGTTAGTCCATTAAAATTTAACTTAATGTTCCATTTATTGAGTTCTTTTGCTATAATCAAAGTTTCTTTGCCAAAACTTTCTATTTTTGATTTGAAGTTTACCGTTTGTTAAGTTCAAGCATGAACGAGAGAAGATTACAGGCTCTTGTGCAAATGAGTATTAAATATTGTTCTGATCCTAGCCTTAAGTTCCACTTTTCAAAAAGAAATCCATTTCATTCAAACTTTTAGAGAAAGAAAATTTCCCCAAATTTCCCTTGGACTTCTTCAAGTTAAGCGATTCCTTGCTGCTTTCTAAAAGACATCAACAGCCACTATCATTTGAACGAGTAAACCTGGGGAGAGTGAGCCATCGGTCAGCAGTTTTGGCCTACAGAGCAGGCTCTGTTCTACTCAAAAGTTCGTTTCTTTGGCGCAAATTCGAATGTTGGAAGGAAATAGATGCTTGGATCGATCAGAGAACATGAAGAATAACCAAAATGCATCGTGGACAATCCGAAGAAAACAAGGTAGGTAAAAGAGTTAATGTATCAGATCTTTGCTCAAAGTTTTAATGCTTCAAACGGAAACACAGTTGGCTTATGCACAGCTAGTTGTAGCTTGCTCTCTCTTAGGTAGAAATGCAGTTTTAAGCTTCACTCTCAGACACTCTTGTGAGAACAACTGAGAACATTTTTGCCAATTAGAGTCCTTCCAAATTTTAAATTTTGAACAAACAGTTTCACAGTGAACTAGAAAAACTACATGCCACAAAACTACATAGTCAAGCTTACTGAACTTTTAGCACTCGTTGAGAATTGGGATTGTCTGTTTTTATTAAAATTAATCAATCTTGATTTAAAAGCGGTTAGTGAGCTAGATTACTTTAAATACTGGTATGGATTTAAGATTATATAACAAGAACAGATATTTAAGTATTTATGTTTTGTTCTGTTGCAGCTACTGCAGTTTTGCCCATCAGCTGAATGATTACAAAAGCTTTCCAACAGCATAAACAGACATCAAACCCCTGTCCAGTTCATCTCAGCTAAGTGTGGAACAAACAATTTAAGATACAAAATAATGTTGGAAATTACAGTAGTTGCAATTCTGACAACACAAGTACAAACTTATGTTTTCTTTTTGACTGACAAATGGTCACTACAGTTTTTGGGAATTGATCCATGCAAGATTCTATTATATAGCAGCTGCTACGTGTAACAAAAAAAGAATTTACAATAAATAAAAATGCACTGTGAAAGTAATTTCATGTCCAGTATTTTCTTGTATCCTGTTATATTTTGCTGTTGTTGTACATATGAAATCTATAGCTAGGTAGGATGCCAAGATCTTGTGTAGCATTGGTAGTATCCCAGAAAATTCCATACTAGGATAATGAAAGTTTCCCTATCTTTCTTCTCTGACAGAGCATGTGAAACACTGTGTGAAAAGGTAATTTTTTTCACATGTCTTTCACATTCTTTTCACATGCCTTTCACATGGTAAAATTTCACATGTGCATATGAAATTATCAGGTGAAAAACGTATGAATACTATGTGAAAACAACCACCATTTCACACGGTATTTCACATGTTTGGTGTGTGAACTTGTCTGATAGAGCATGTGAAACACTGTGTGAAAGGGATAACATTTTTCACACCCTTTTTCACATTGTTTTCACATGCCTTTCACATGGCAAAATTTCACATGCATGTGGAATTTCATGTGAAATAAGTGTGAAAAACATGTGAATACCATGTGAAAATTACCACTTTTTCACACACTATTTCACATGGTTTTTCACATGTTTGCTCCTGGTAGTGTAAGTTGCGTCAATAACTGCGAGGATCTTATTTACATTTATGAAAATGATATCGTTGCCCATCGTTACAGCTTTTTGGCTTTTCTTTTTTGGCATTACATAATTGTGGTCTTAGGCATTTATCACGCTAATTTAAGCTTATGCACAGAAGTCGAAAAGAGTTGATGGGTGCACCAAATATATGAGGAATTACAACTTTTGAAAGTTTTTTTGTACGTTTTTCATCAAATTTCTGTCAAGGCCAAACCTTTCTTTAGTTAGTGTTGTGGTTTATATAATACACGGATCAAAACTTTTCAAATGGTGTACCATACACGGACATGTGGTTAGTAGCAAAAGGGTTAAACAAAACGTAAGCGTTAAAGAAAGAACCGATCCCATGGGCAGTTTGTTGGGGCGGGATGGAGTAAACCAGGCAAACATTTCTCCTGACCATCCTTCACCGACTAACTACCCATGGGTCTCCGAGGATCGTAAACGCCCAACACAATCAACTTACCTGACGGGCCTGGTTGCCCAGCTGGCCCAGGAGGCCCTGGTCTCCCATCTCTACCATCTCGGCCTGAAATAACGAGCAAAACTATACCATGAACTGTAATCTCAAGAAATAGGCCAATGTATTTAAGGCATGACTACTCAATATAGCGGCTACAAATTTTAGCGATGTCGATGGCCTTGCAACGAGTTAAATTTTCAGTGCTGCTTTTCAATTTTACCTTTCGAATAAATTAATAAATTTTGCAAGTATAGCTCATCTAACAGGTAACACATAACAGATTTCCATTCCTAGAGATTCGCTACAGCAGAAACAAGTAGAAATGATTGGAAAAAATACGTTACTGCTGAAGGTTTAAACACAGACAAAGAGAACTATACAATAACTTACTTATCACGGTGACGATCCGCCCCTTTGATTTTACTCACCTCGTAGAAACGTTTTAAAGAGCTATTCCTCTGCAAAAGATTTGTTGCATTGGCGTATTCTGAAGAAGAAAAAAAAAGGTTATACAACCTATTTAGAAGCTAGATTACGCTGTCATGTAAAACTTACTGTGAACAGAAATTTCCTTAAACCTTAGTTATGCTGTCGTCAAGCGTCCGGCAGTAACTATTTCAGTCCTGTTGAATTTAAGCCTACGAACCCGTCAGTGTTAGTTGTTGGTGGAACCGAGAATACGAGCTGCAAAAGGTGTGGGGACTTTCTGATCTTTTTTCGTGGCTTCGTTGCAAAAAACTCCGCGCTAAGGCAAAGTATACAGTCTTTCCCGTCTCCATCACAAAAACTAGCTTGCCCTCGAGCGATCATTAGTTAATTCTGCCAGGCACGCCGCCTAGCCAAATTTGGTTAACGTTCTGTATGTACCGAGTAATAAAAACAAAATTAACAAGCAAATACTTGTGCAAACGTTCTGGTTTTATTTTTGAATACTGACATGTTTTAAATGTTTAAATGTTTGAATTACTGAAGACTGTCATCACTAACGAGTGTATACAGACAGTCAAAAAAAATCTACACTAAAACTTCACGACGTGTAACTTAATAGTATTTATTACAATTAGGAAGGTATGTAGTATGGTAGCCCAAGGTCCTGATTCCCCACTAGCCCCCCTCCCCCCTGTAAGACATGATCATTACCTGCTCTCTATCACGTTTACTCTCTTAGCCAAGCTTTGCAGATTAGTGCCCGCTTTTAGTGAGGATCTTCTTTCTCTCACAGTGAAGACTTCGTTTTGGTTGAAACTTGCTTGATTCGCAGCAGCTTTTGGGAGATCGTCAGCAATGATTTTCTCCACACCGCGTTCCACTTGATCCAAACGCTTTTCAATCGCCAGGAATTTGTGATAATTGTACACGCAAACAGAAAACTGAAAAGCTATGCACGCCAACAGGCACACCACAGTCAAGAAATTTAACAAAGCACGAAACCGCACGGGCCTAGAAGAGGATGGGATCGATTCTTGCCCCATTTTCAGACACTAAGATCTCGCCTTCGGAAATTGTAGATCTGTTACCTTTTTTGACGCGTGGGTGCAAAATATTAGTCACGTCAATCCAGATCCACACTGAACTGAGTTTGTAATCGATTTATAGCTTTTATTATGTTTACGTCACAGATGATTCGTGATGTAACTTGAATAATTGACTTATCCTATGGCCGCAGGGTGTACCGAATGACGTGCCCCTGGGCATACTCATATATATTTCTTAACTGTTGGCTACAAGCCTCCATGTTACTGGAAAGCACCTCATATTAGACAGTTGCCGTTAGCTGAGTTTTAGCTACTTCATTGCAACTGGCCTTGTCGAGCTCCATTCCAACTAACAGAAGCAAATATTCAACCAGAAACAAACCCTCTCTCGACACATTTTGCCAGCCTCATTCCTAGGCAGGAAATTAAATGTGACGTCGCACGTCGAACTCCTGCATAACGGAGTTTATTTGGCCGAGCTAAGACATAAGACGTATGACACTGGTTTACCAGAGTTAATAAGTGCAGTTTTTCTGCTTTGGAAAACAAGTAATATTTAAAATCCATACAAAAATTTCCTGTGTAGTCTCTTATTTCTACAAGGTCACTGTGTGACATAGATAACAATTTCGCGGTTATTGTCTTCAAGTCATCATCCCCCCTCCTATAACGGTGATTTCGATGCTTTCTGTCACGACTACACTGATACAGTATTCATAATATTGCGGTCTGTTAACCCTGAAAGCCCCAATAGTGATTAGCATCAAATTTCTCCTCATCAGATCAGTGCGAAAAACACACAAAGGTCATGAGAATTGAGGAAATGATCACCAAAGATGAATTCTCTTGATGTCTTAACAATTTCACCCAATTGGTACTCAATGACACGTATGGAGACCAGTAAGGAGAATTTGAATAATGATACCGGACTTTAGCTTAGAGGGTTAAACGGCCAAATGTCCAAGTAACAATATTTAGACTTGCAGAGGTAACACTTTTAAGTAAAAAGACAAATAAGTATGGTAAGAAATTGCTACCTCTGGTAGATTGGTGGCTAGCCTGTCTGAGGCGTTAGGCACGAGAATGCCGATAAATATTGAGAGCGGAGAAAAGAAAAAACGAAAATATTTTTCGTTCGCGTGCCGACTAACTGAACGCCCGGAACAGACTAAGTGGTGAAACTTCAAGCCGTTGTGACATTAACATTTGTGTTCAAAAATACCGCCTTGACTTGTTGTATATAATGTTGTTTTTTCAATACTTATTGACCCAGTTTTTTTAGAACAGTTTTTGCCCATAGCATGTCTATTGAAGTCACCACTTCACACCCGCCTAACGTATAGGCGTTTATCACTTGGTGCACACAGCACAAGTCAACTCTCGTCCATCAACATATGGAAGGCAAGGGAGTGCACCGCATCTTCCTTCAACAGGGTACAGCAAGGCACCATTCTGGTTGGCACCGCTACCGGGAACATACTCTGCATCCTCATCAACACAGATGAAGTCACGCTGCTTCTTGTGGGCATAATGCTCAGTCATCAGGTACTCATGATACTCCTCAGTCCATCCAGACGGACAATCATTCCTTGCGGGCATCATCAGCGTTGAACCACGTGACTTGACGTAGCAGACAACGCAAGGTGCCTCGTGGTCAGCGATGTTGTTCTTAAAAATGTGGTTGGTTTCATACTCAGTCCCGTACATGTACCCTGCGTTCTGGTGGCCATCATTGTGCCTATCATACTTTGGATTGTGTGGCAGGCAAAGGTAGTTTACTCCACCACCTTGATGAGTGTAATGTTCTCCACCCATTATGCTTTAAATAAGACAAAAATATTTTTAAAACGTAACAAATACAAAGATTTTACATCATAAGTTTCTCAATGAAGACATCCCGCACATTTTCACACAGTACACACCCAAGAAAGTCTCTAAAGATATTGAGCTCGCCAACTCACACATGAGTATACATTAAGGCCAACAGCCGTTTGAGACATGAAGCTATTCGATGGTATTGAACGTTACTGTGCCAATTTTCCACCCCTTCGCACCTGTTGTATTTTCCACTTACCGCTGTACACCACAATAGCGTCCCCAGAGCAGTTGGTTCGTCCCCACAGAACGTAGGTCACACCTGACAACCCCCGTACGTCCTTCTGGTCCCTTCTCTCCTGCAGGCCCAGGAGGGCCCTGAGGTCCAACACTTCCAGTCTTGCCAACTTCTCCTATGTGATCATGGAAGAAATATTAAGGAGAAGATCAAGTCACCTTATCATAGGAGTTAAACAAATACTGTAATTAATTTGTTGCAATCAGAATCACAGAAAATGAGATTTTTGTCGCCAACAGTATCGTGGACATTTTCATCACTTATTTTTCATCTCAACTTGCGGACTTTTTAAAGGGTACATTGAAACCGGCTTTTCTAAACCCAGAGGAAGATGGTAAAGGCCAAAAATGCGAAAAGACGATAGCAAGGAAATAGAAAGTTGCAAGGGGAACAGACTGAAGGGAATTACTGGCGTCTTGGCCTCGTTAACATAATTATGTTCAATTAGCCAATTTTCGTGACACAAAACATCAAGAAACACTAAAGCCAAAAGATACTGTAAAAACCCGCATAAAATAACAAGTGGATTAATAACACTCAGGCTGAAATTTGGTCAAAAAAAGTACCATATACATAAGAACACAATCAGCCTGAAAAATGAACATTGTTCTTATATATAAAAAAGTGGCTGCCAGTTAGATTAGAATAACCTACTAGGGTACAGTACTAAGTACTAAGTAGATCTATATGTGGTAGACCATTCACTGCATGAAATAACAAATATATATATCTTATTAGACGGTTTAGTGTGTAGTATCGTGTGTAGTATCGTGGAAAAGTGGTTTATAAACTGCCTGAGTTGCGTGACAAACTAACGTGACTTCTGAGCAGCGAGTGAGCGCGCCAGCGGAGTCAGGTTTCGCGCGCTTGACGTGAGGTTGTTGTTGATTGGTCAAAAACGAAAACTTGTCAAACCTGTGTCAATCGAGCGAAGCGTCGGGATTTTATTTCAAACTTGCAAGGAAAACAAAGATGGAACAAGGCAAAACTGAATTATTTTCGGGTTTACAGTTAGATAAACAACAATGTTCTTGGTCACCGAGTAAAACTACGAAAAGAAAGAACTCGACAGAACAAACAGAACTCGAAAGTCAAGTCAAACAAAGTTAAACAGCACTTCAAGCTCAGTCATCTTCGTCCGAATCACTAACCACGGGTCGTTTTGGAAGAGATAGCGGTGGAGATTTCTGATCGACAACAATTGTGCATTTGTTGAAGACAGCTCCTGAGAAATGATGGGTTCCGTTTCCTGACTTTGACAAACAAATGACATAAAAGGTTGTTAAGTTCCTCGGCGGGAATTTCTTCAATGGCCCTTGTTTCTTTAACGGACTTGAGGTCAGTTTTTGTATTTTCTGTTGTATTTTAATACGTTTCGATTTTCTTCAATAAATAAAGAAATTTCACTGTCGTCTAGGTCATTGCTTGTCTCTAGGATCTCGTTTTCGTTAAAACCCTCAAAATTTGGGAAGCATTCATTTTTTTCTTCCGGAAAAACGAGCGTTTCGGCCATTTTTTTCATCGTTCACCTTGTAAGCCTAAAGCCTGACGTGGCATTTGTAGAAAACCTGTCAAACCGGTCTTCTGGAGTACAAATACCGTGGGATATTTGTACTCGTTTTGGGTGTTATTTGTACTCTACTGAATGCAGTTGAATAATAAAAGGTGGTATCGAGTCCGTATACATGACGTGTACGGAGCGATATCCTGACGTATAAGGAGAACGATGTATAAGGACTGTGTAACGATCAGTATACGCTTAACTCCTTATACTAGTGTATACTAAAGATTACATATACCCGTACACTAAGTATTAGAGCACCGTATATTCGTTCTTTTAACGAGTGTTCTAATGCTCTAAATTTACCAGCTTACAACTACTGAATATATTTTTACCCTGTTAAGTTACTGAATGGTACTTTTTGTTTTATTTTTTCCGGCTGATTTGTCAGGACACAAGGGCATACTGTTTTGTATACTGTGACTTATAGCGGAGCCAGCGCGCTAGCGTGCCAGTGGAGCTCCATTGGTAAGGAAATTTGGTAACCTATCAAGCCAAGAAATTTTGGTAGTGACGTAATAGTCACGTGACCGTCCGTCCGTAAGTACGTACGTCCGTCCGCCCCACAGGGTTGCCAATACGCTTCATACACTGGATATAACCCTGTGCTGAATCCCATGTGTTTTTGGCGCGAAATCGCATGTTGACCCGCGTTGTAGCAAAACAAGCAAAGACAACAAAATTCAAAAACAAATTTGTTAATGGAAAAAAAATGTTCAAAAGAATACTCAGTTGTTTTTTTGGTGGAAGGGGAAAAGTTCAATTTAGGCGAAAAAAATTAGGCGATAAAGTTCACCCGAAAAGTTCAAATTTGCCTTGTCGGTTCTGTTCGAACTCGGTCGGCACACCGCTTGAGTTCGCAGCTTTTCGCAGCGGTTTCGATGACAAATATAGTAGAGCTAGTGCTTTTTGGTTTTTCTGACCACAACCACGGTTTTTACGGCGTTCCGAACACATTTTGCCAGGAAAAACACCAACATTTTCATGCTGATAGGCAGCTTGTCACGAACAAAGAAATAAGTATTAAAATTAACTTCAATTGTGTCAATAAACTCTCATGGCCAAGTGGACTGATATCTAGCTTCATACGCCGACGACTTCGACTTGAATGAGAGTATTTTCACAAAATAATAACTGCCAGCAAAAAAAAAAAGCAAACAAACAAACAAAACAAAAGGAGGGCTCCGCTTTTAGGCTTGGCTAAATCTATATATTACTTAACCGTTCGTAAGTGTTAGGGCGTCGTAAATTCACTTTAAAAAATTACCATGAATGTAACGTTTCCCACAGTTTAGTGTGCGCACGTGTATATTGTTTGTATACTGTGGTATACTGATGTGTATACTGAGCATTATACATGTCCGTTCTTCAAGCGTTAAAAATCATTTCTTTATCAAATAATTATATATATAACCTTATTTTTACCAAACTGAAGCTCCCACGATTATAGGAATCATTAAGCCTTCGGTTTACCAATGTAACGTTACCCACAACTTTGTCCGGACACAAGTGTATATGAATATGTCTGGAATGAAAAGAGATATGGGTAAAAAGAAAGCACAATCATTCCTTATTTTGAAGGGGCATTCAAATAAGAAGTTCAAAAGAGTACTTTTCAGCTGAGCATATGTGACTTGCATTCTTCATCCATGAACGCACTTTGCCAGCTAATTTTCTTATCAAAACTAGCTTGTTTAACTTACCAGGAATGGTAATGTGTAAATTAAAATTGCACGAACCAAAAAGTACGACATGGGATAAAACATTCCTCTTAAACTGATTTTCCTTCATTTTTTTTGCACATGAGCCAATTGCCCTTCATATGCAAAGTCCATGAAAAAATAACACTGGAATTTTTTTCCCCTGCAACAGCCTTTTTTGAAATAAGCTGATTTCCACTTGTTAAATTAAAGCCACATCATCACCAAGAAAGGTAATTTTTGTTGCTTAATAAAAATGGGAGAAAACTTAAGACATTTTGAAAAAATGAGTTTGAGACAGCCAGCTGTACTGTTGCCATGGTGATGGCTATGATCCCATAACCTCCCTTAGAATATCGCCTTGTGAGCCTCCTCGAGATATTGTTTGTTTACACTTACATATGTTAGTTGCTAAGAAGTAGCGGTTAGTAAGAGTTAACAAGTTTTCAATCTAATTTATTTGTTACTCAAGCCAGGAATGTAATAGACTGCGGGCAGTCTCTCTTTTGCTCTAAAATTCCGCCCACGCTACTCGCTGCTCGCGGCTTCGCCGCTCGCCACTTGAATATCGCGTTCGTCCAGCACGGATTCTAGAGCGAAAGAGAGACTGCTCGCAGTCTAGGAATGTAAGGTTTTGACCAAGTCATCTATTATTTTAGAATTGGGAGTTAGTTACGGTTTCAGTCAAAACAACGACGACAGGATCTTCTAATTATTATTGTATTCTCTCCTTAGACTTGACAAGCGCAGCGAAAAAGCAGAGAATACCACAAACAAAAGGTGGAAAAGAACAAAGGCAACGAAGGGGGAGCCAGTAGAAAAAGAACTTCCCGTGAGTACTCCCAAATGGGCGCTCTCTGATGAGTGGATGGAAATAATTGAAAGAAGAGAGCAGGAGCAAATGGAAGGGTAAAGATGCAACTTTTCTTTTCAACAGAGGTTTCAAAATGTTAATTTTCTTGTTAGGTGTTGTTTACATTTTGCTTTAGTTTACGAACTATAAAGGAAAGCACTGACGAAGGAATTGTATAATACGCTGTATAATTTACCTGCTTAGTATGGCTTACCAATAAGAGTTTTCTTTACATAACTGTTTGGTTTCAGTGTTCGTTATGCATTGCTAACTTAACCTTTTTTGTATTTACAGTAACAACGACGCACGAGAGACCGTCGAAGAGAACCATGAGGAGGACCACGAGGAGAACAACTGATGAGGAGAACCATGAGGAGGACAATGAAGGAGATGACAGTGCAGATTAGAGGGGGGGGGGGGACTGTGAATTCAGCGACTATGATTGAATATTACAATTTTCAGTTTACAATTTATTGACTACCGTTAGTTGTTCATTAGGCTGGTGAATGTGACTCCTTCGTAGTGCGCCGAAATAGAGTGACGATCGCTATTGATTAATAAAACTATTTGCAATTGAATCATGACTTGTTGTGCTATTTTTTATTTCACCCGATGTAATTACCAAAGTAGTGCGAGAATCTTCACCGACGAAAGTCCTCCTTCAGCCTGGTCAAACATCGTTCATATGCATGTTAGGGATGTGAGAATGTGCCACTTTCTAAAAATCTAAGAATATGTTTGTTTCTTCTATGAAATATATTCAGTACACAACCATTTTCATACAGTGTTATACTGCATAGTATATGCACCCAAATTTTATGAGGAATCCTGCCATAAGTGTATACCTGCCTTCCACACGATATCCGTGCACTTCATACCTCATGCAGTACACATGATAAATACGGACAAGTATAATGGCGAATAAGAAATCCTATCACGAGTGTAAGAACAGTATACCGGCATTCCACACAATATTAGTACACTTCATACTTCGCGCAGTATACATGGTGTATACGGCCTTGTGTACTGACGATTATAAAATCTCACTGTGAGACATAAGAGTCCTTATACCTTCCTTCTACGCAACACCAGTATACCTCATGTTACCAGCAGTATACATGATGTATACTGATACGTGTACTGAATCCTGATACAAATGTGTAAGATCCTGCTATTTTCTGGGCATAGCCTGACGTATACTGATCCTTAAACGGTACCTTATACATCATGCCACGTCCTTATATCCCCCGTATACAACTATGTATACTGACCGTATAAGAGCTAAATAAGGGACCGTATTCGGATTATTCAGTTCATGCAGTGATTGCACACATAGAGTTTTTCACAGCAGGTATATGGGAATTTCCAGGGTACATTTAGCAACTGTTTTTAGACTTGGCTAATTTACGTAGCTAAATGACTGTTACCTTCTGTCAATCACATTCTTTATTTTCTGCGGACACAACATGCTGTGCTTGCACATTGATTTCATCTGTTGGTAGTCTATGCAGTATTTAATTTTAAGAAACAATTTTAAGAACACCTTAAGAATATTTTAGGCTGATTTTGCAGAAAAAACCAGAAATATAAGAACAAAATCAGCCTGAACCCCAAAACACGTGTTCTTTTATGCGGGTTTTTACTGTATACCTTTAGGTCCCGTAAGTCCTCGAGGTCCCTGAGGACCTTCTCGGCCATCCCTACCGTCCCTTCCTGGAGGAGATAAATAAATAAATAAATAAATAAGTAAATAAATAAATAAATAAGAAGAAGAAAGAAAGCACAAGAAAAGGAAAGAAAAGGAAAGGATAGAACTGCGCTCATCATTTTTTCAGCTTTTATTCAGTTATTATACTGTACACTTTTCCGCACTGTTAAGTTATTCAGGTTTGACAGGTTTCTGGCGTATATCGTCAATCAATGTACTGTTAAATAAGATGGCATAAGTACATTGTGTTTGCTTAGAAGTTGTCTTGGTGGTTATCACCCATGGTAAAATGCTACGAACTAATGGCACTTTTGTGGCGTTCAAATTTTTGCCTCCAAACTGGTCTTTTAGAGATCAGTTCTTAGCTGCTAAACATGATATGGTTGCTCATCCTTACAGCTTTTTGACAATTTTTCATCAAATACTTGTAGAATAAAGCATTTGCCATGTGTTAATCCGTGCACTGGAGCTGACAAAGGGTTAATGGCGGGCTATACTTAATATATTTATCTGGAGATTGCAACCTTGTAAAACCTTTTTCAATAATTTTAAACGCATTTCTGCCGATGCCTATAATCTTCCTTCAGTTTTGTTGTTGTGATTTATAAAATACACAGTACAAATAAAATCTTTCAAATGGTATACATCAAACATGGCCATGTGGTTCGTGGTTTTTCAGGTAAGCCCATTCGTGGTCAGCAAAACAGTTAGGCGAAACTATAAAGTTAAAGTCTGATAGGAGGCGGGACGAAGTAAACCAGGCCTAAAGATTCGTCCCACCACGGCTAACTGTCCACGGGTCTCCAAGGATCACGGTATGAAAGACCCAACACAATCAACTTACCTGGAGTGCCTGGTTGCCCAGCTGACCCAGGAGGCCCTGGTCTCCCATCTCTACCATCTCGACCTGAAATAACGAGCAAAACTATACTATGAACCGTGAACTCAAGAAATGGGTCAATATCATTTAAGGCGTGACCACTCAATGTAGCGGCTATGCCGAGCAGTAAATTATAACTGCTGTTTTAGTTTTTTACCCTTTCAATAAATTAGTAAATTGAGGAAGACAGTACAGCTAATTTAATATAATAATTTAATTTATATTGTTGTTTTCATTTTGTTAATTTTTGTAACTGAGCGACCGCTGCCCGCTCCATTGCCGGATCAGCATTATTTGTAACGCTAGTGGCAATTACCACGATTAAAGATTAAAGATTAAACCTTATCTAGAAATTTTAACGTCATGTCGCTAAAATTAAGTTGTAGTGTCGCAAGAAATCTTCACACAACAGATTTCTATTCCTACAGGACCTAAAGGTTCACTACTACATAAATGATAGGAAAAATACGTGGCCTGACGTTTCTGGACACAGTCAGTCAAAGAGAACTATAAGTTACTTATGAGGCCTTGTTAGGGTTTTAGGACTGTGGATTATTAGGGGTTCTTAGAGAAGGGATACGGATTATTAGCCACTAAATTTAAAGATTACGGATTATTTTAACAACAACAACAAGCTTTATTTGCATGACTGTAAACTTTTTACAATATTGCAAAAGCGTACAACTTATAAAGTAATAAAAAAAGGACATATATAAAATTAATTACATTGATAGCATTTTGTTACGTGAATCAAAACGAGATGAGATAAATTTAATTAATTGCATGTTCACAAAAAAGTTGGAAGAATTCATTAATTCTAAAATCAAATCAGACACAAATCAGGTAGCCGGCTAACATTTTGGATGTAAGGTTGTATTTTCTTGTAAAAGTTATCTCTTGTTGTTGCGTATCTGGAACAATAAAAGAGAAAATGAATTTCATCTTCGGTTTGATTACAATCACAGACTGGGCAAAGCCTATTGTCTCTGGGCGTATCGTTATATCTGCCCAGTCCGATCATTAGTTTATGATTACTAATACGTAATTTAATGTTCTCCTATCAGAGACTCTCCTAGTTAACTCTAGATAAATGGAAGTGGCATATTCGTTATTAAACGATCTATAAAAGTCTAGTTTTTGAGAATGCTGTGGAGTATGTTGCCAATAAGAAATATATTTCTGTTCCATTAACTGTAGAAACATTGCCACTTTTGCGGTGTCTACTAAATCAGGACTAAAATTGCCAAAATTAAAATATTCGGATATTTTCATCATATTAGAGTAAAAACTATTTTTACCAGCGGTGTGAAGTTCTGATGAAATTAAAAAAGATTGTCTAACAAAAGAATCTGGTTGCTTGTTTTGGAGATATAACAAGTAGTTGAGGATTCTTTGATTAATGGCAATAAGTAGAGGAAATCGACCAAGTTCAGCTCTACATGCGACATTAGAAACCTTATTACTAACTTCAAGATAACGTTTACAAAACTGTAGATGTGTTCTTTCAATTTGCGAACCATCCCAGGCCTTAAAATCAGATTTAACATAACCACCCCAAATTTCACTATTATAGAGCAAAATTGGAGATATCATTGTATCAAAAATCTTACAGGCAAGGGACGGTTTTAATTTACTAAAATTTGTGCGTCGTCTCAGACTGAAAAGGGCATGAAGTGCTTTCTCTTTTAGGTGATCAAGTGAGATTTTAAAATTTCCTGAAGAAGATATTTTGGTTCCTAAATAAGTATAATCTTCCTAAATAAGTATATATCTTCCTATATAAAATGTTTGTTCAGAACATTTTTTTGCACGTTTTTGAAAAACCATTATCTTGGTTTTTTTTGGGATTTACGCTCAACATCCACGTGTTGCAGTATGTGGCTAATGTGTTAAGACAATTTTGCAGGCCTGTTTTGGAAGGTGATAAAATAATTAAATCGTCGGCATATAGAAGAGCGTTTAATTTTGTACCGTTTGGTAGAACAAAAGGATCAGACAGAATATTTTCAAATGAGAACGGTAAATCGTTAATATAAAGATTGAAAAGTAATGGACTTAAAATACAACCTTGTCGTACACCTCTCGTATATTGAAAGGGTCGTGTTTGATATTGATCAATTTTTATTGAACAAGAAGACTTAGAATAAGTATTTAGTAATAGAACTTTATTTTAGGGATATAAAATAAAATTTTATTTTAGGGATACCTTGTTTACAAAATTGGGATACGGAACTTCCAAACTGACTACCCAGGATTATGGATTATTTGTCCTCTCCCCCCCCCCCCCTTCCCTAACCGGGCCTCACTTATCGATTACAATCCACTTACCTCGTAAAAACGTTTTCAAGAGCAATTCTTCTGCAAAAGATTTGTTGCATTGGCGTATTCTGAAGGGAAAAAAAGAAAGCTTTTACAACCTACTGAGAGTTTTTGATCGTTTACGAGCTCTGGGTGAATAATGAATTCTCAACCACTAACTCACAATTAACGAAAAGTCCTGAGCGTAGACCTTTCTCATGTAATAAAAAAATAAAGTTTTCATAAGCCTTGGTCATGCCGTGCCGTTGTCAATTTTCCCTCAGTAACGGTTTCAGTCCTGTTAAATTTACCCTACGTACCCGGCTGTCAGTGGAACCGTGAGTGCAAGCTGCAAAGGGAGTGGGGACGGTCTCTTTTTCGCGGCTCCGCTGCAAAAAGATCGCCTTATGACAACGTCTTTCACGTATTGGTGGCAAAAACAACAACAACACTAACAACAACTTTGCCTTCGCGCAAGCATTAAATGATGCTGCCAGGCATGAACGCTAGCCAAATTTAGGTCTTCTATGTACCGAGGTTTACTTTTGTAGGTTTGCTACGTTGGAAGTTGCCGCTAGTAAAAAAAAAAGTAATAAAACCAAACAAAAACTTGTGTCCCAAACGTTTCTGATTACGATATATTTTTCAAAAAAAAATGTTTGAATATTTCATTTGTTCAATTACTGAAGACTGCCATCACGAACAACTGCATACGGACCGTCAAAAATAGGATAACGAAATCTACGCAGAGACTTCACAACGTTCAACTTAATAGTTTTTATTATAATTAGGAAGGTATATATGGTAGTTCAAGGTCCTGATTCCCCACTAGCCAACCCCACCCCCACCCCCTCCACCCCCAAACCCCACCCCCACCCGCACCCCACCCCCATCCACCGCCAACCCCCATCCATCACATAAATCCCCGCTACACGCACTTGACATAGTATCAGGTTTATAGCGATTAACGTGGAGGTTGAACATCTTTACCTGCTCTCTATCACGCTTACTCTCTTAGCCAAGCCTTGCAGATTAGTGGACTTTTGTAGTGCGGATCTTCTTTCTCTCACAGATTACGACTTCGTTTTGGTTGAAACTTGCTTGATTTACGGCAGCCTTTGGAGGTTCTTTAGCAGTGATTTTGTCCACACCGCGTTCGACTTGATCTAAACGCTTCTCAATCGCCACGAATTTGTGATAATTGTACACGCAAACAGAAAACTGAAAAGCGATGCACGCAAGCAGGCATATCAGCGTCACGAAATTCACCAAAGCACGAAAGCGCTCGGGCCCAGGCGAGGTCGTGGTCGATTCTTGCCCCATTCTCAGTCACTTAGATCTCGTCTTCGGAAAGTATAGATTTCTCACGATTTTTTTACGCGTAGCTGCAAAAAGTCAAGTTCATTCACACGCGCTGTTCAGAACTAGACTGAACTAACTTTGTAATCGATTTATAGCTTTTATTATGTTAACGTCACATATGATTCGTGATGCAATTTGAACAGTTGTCACGTCCCATACCTACAGGGTGTCCCGAATTTAACGTGCCCCCCAACATGCTTATATTCGTATATCTTAAATTTTGACCAAATCCAGGTGGACATGTTTGTAAGAGTCGGGTTTAAAGTCATTTTGCCCATGCGATAGCCAGTTGGACCAGTTTTGTCGGGACAGTTGGTCGACCATTCTGCCAACTTTGTCGTCAAACATTTCCATGCAAGCTGAATCTTGCAGCCAGGGCTCACTAACTAGTATTCTACAATTTAGTTGCCTCTCGAGCAAACAGTTAAAAAATGAAGATAGCTCGCAAACATGGGTTAGAATTTTTTTATTATCGATTCCTTTATAAAGCAAACTCAAAACAAATTAAAAGACAGAGGAAACATGCGCAAAAATTGTGAAGTTCAATGCGGTAACCACTACACCACCGCGCCCCCACAATTAAGAGGCCACATTCACCGGCACTGCTTTGATAAGAGTTTTACGTGCCTGAAGGTCAAAAAGGTTAATATTTTAATCAGCAAGAATAATGAAAATCTCATCCGCATATAAATTTACAGATAACGAAGTTTTGAGCATAGACCTTTCCTGTCTGTTAATTCTGTCAGGCACGCCGCCTAGCCAAATTTGGGTCTGTATGTACCGGGTAATAAAAACAAAATTAACAAGCAAATACTTGTGCAAACGTTCTGGTTTTATTTTTGAATACATGTTTTAAATGTTTAAATGTTTGAATTACTGAAGACTGTCATCACTAACGAGTGTATACAGACAGTCAAAAAAAAATCTACACTAAGACTTCACGACGTGTAACTTAATAGTATTTATTACAATTAGGAAGGTATGTAGTATGGTAGCCCGAGGACCTGATTCCCCACTAGCCCCCCTCCCCCCGGTAAGACATGATCGTTACCTGCTCTCTATCACGTTTACTCTCTTAGCCAAGCTTTGCAGATTAGTGACCGCTTTTAGTGCGGATCTTCTTTCTCTCACAGTGAAGACTTCGTTTTGTTTGAAACTTGCTTGATTCGCAGCAGCTTTGGAGAGATCGTCAGCAATGATTTTCTCCGCAATGCTTTCCACTTGATCCAAACGCTTCTCAATCGCCAGGAATTTGTGATGATTGTACAGGCAAACAGAAAACTGAAAAGCTATGCACGCCAACAGGCACACCACCGTCAAGAAATTTAACAAAGCACGAAGCCGCTCGGGCCTAGAAGAGGATGGGATCGATTCTTGCACCATTTCCAGACACTTAGATCCCGTCTTTGGAATGTGTAGATCTGTTACGTTTTTTGACACGTGCGTGCAAAAGCCGCGTCAATTCGTTCACACAGGCTGATCAGAACTAAACTGAAATGAGTCTGTAATCGATTTATAGCTTTTATTATGTTTACGTCACACATGATTCGTGATGCAACTTGAATAATTGACTTATCCTATGGCCGCAGGGTGTACCGAATGATGTGCCCCTGGGCATACTCATATATATTTCTTAACTGTTGGCTACAAGCCTCAATGTTACGGAAAAGCACCTCATATTAGACAATTGGCGTTAGCTGAGTTTTAGCTACTTCATTGCAACTGGCCTCGTCGAGCTCAATTCTAACTAACAGAAGCAAATATTCAACCAGAAAGAAACCCTCTCTCGACACATTTTGCCAGCCTCATTCCCAGGCAGGAAATCAAATGTTACGTCGCACGTCGAACTCCTGCATAACGGAGTTTATTTGGCCGAGCTAAGACATAAGACCTATGACACTGGTTTACCAGAGTTAATAAGTGCAGTTTTTCTGCTTTGGAAAACAAGTAATATTTAAAATCCATACAAAGATTTCCTGTGTAGTCTCTTATTTCTACAAGGTCACTGCGTGACATAGATAACAATTTCGCGGTTATTGTCCTCAAGTCATCATCCCGCCTCCTATAACGGTGATTTCGATGATTTCTGTCACGACTACACTGATACAGTATTCACAATATTGCGGTCTGTTAACCTTGTAAGCCCCAATAGTGATTAGCATCAAATTTCTCCTCATCAGATCAGTGCATCATAACACACAAAGGTCATGAGAATTGAGGAAATGATCACCAAAGATGAATTCTCTTGATGTGTTAACAATTTCACCCAATTGGTACTCAATGACACGTATGGAGACCAGTAAGGAGAATTTGAATAATGATACCGGACTTTAGCTTAGAGGGTTAAACGGCCAAATGTGCAAGTAACAATATTTAGACTTGCAGAGGTAACACTTTTAAGTAAAAAGACAAAGAATTATGGTGAGAAATTGCTACCTTTGGTAGATTGGTGACTAGCCTGTCTGAGGCGTTAGGCACGAGAATACCGATAAATATTGAGAGCGGAGAAAAAAAAAAGGAAAATATTTTACGTTCGCGTGCCGACTAACTAAACGCCCGGAACAGACTAAGTGGTGAAACTTCAAGCCGTTGTGACATTAAAATTTGTGTTAACTTCGGTATATAATGTTGTTTTTTCAATGCTTATTAACCCAGTTTTTTTAGAACAGTTTTTCCCCATAGCATGTCTATTGAAGTCACCACTTCACACCCGTCTAACGTATAGGCGTTTATCACTTGGTGCACACAGCACAAGTCAACTCTCGTCCATCAACATATGGAAGACAAGGGAGTGCACCACATCGTCCTTCAACGGGGTACAGCAAGGCACCATTCTGGTTGGCACCGCTACCGGGAACATACTCTGCATCTTCATCAACACAGATGAAGTCACGCTGCTTCTTGTGGGCATAATGCTCAGTCATCAGGTACCCATGATACTCCTCAGTCCATCCAGATGGACAATCATTCCTTGCGGGCATCATCAGCGTTGAACCACGTGACTTGACGTAGCAGACAACGCAAGGTGCCTCGTGGTTAGCGATGTTGTTCTTAAAAATGTGGTTGGTTTCATACGCAGTCCCGTACATGTACCCTGCGTTCTGGTGGCCATCATTGTGCCTATCATACTTTGGATTGTGTGGCAGGCAAAGGTAGTTTACTCCACCACCTTGATGAGTGTAATGTTCTCCACCCATTATGCCTTAAATAAGACAAAAATATTTTTAAAACGTAACAAATACATAGATTTTACATCATAAGTTTCTCAATGAAGACATCCCGCACATTTTCACACAGTACACACCCAAGAAAGTCTCTAAAGATATTGAGCTCGCCAACTCACACATGAGTATACATTAAGGCCAACAGCCGTTTGAGACATGAAGCCATTCGATGGTATTGAACGTTACTGTGCCAATTTTCCACCCCTTCGCACCTGTTGTATTTTCCACTTACCGCTGTACACCACAATAGCGTCCCCAGAGCAGTTGGTTCGTCCCCACCGAACGTAGCTCACACCTGACAGCCCCTGTCCTTGTGGTCCCTTCTCTCCTGCAGGCCCAGGAGGGCCCTGAGGTCCAACACTTCCAGTCTTGCCAACTTCTCCTATGTGATCATGGAAGAAATATTAATAAGGGGAATAACAAGTCACCTTATCATAGGAGTTGAACAAATACTGTAATTAATTTGTTGCAATCAGAATCACAGAAAATGAGATTTTTGTCGCCAACAGTATCGTGGACATTTTCATCACTTATTTTTCATCTCAACTTGTAATTGCGGACTTTTTATAGGGTACATTGAAACCGGCTTTTCTAAGCCCAGAGGAAGATGGTAAAGGCCAAAATACGAAAAGACGATAGCAAGGAATAGAAAGTTGCAAGGGGAACAGACTGAAGGGATTACTGGCGTCTGGCCTCGTTTACATAATTATGTTCAATTAGCCAATTTTTGTGACACAAAACATCAAGAAACACTAAAGCGAAAAGATACAGTAAAAACCCGCATAAAAGAACAAGTGGATTAAGAACACTCAGGCTGAAATTTGGTCAAAAAAGTACCATATACATAAGAACACATTCAGCCTGAAAAATGAAAATTGTTCTTATATATAAAAAAAAAGTGGCTGCCAGTTAGATTAGAATAACCTACTAGGGTACAGTACTAAGTACTGAGTAGATCTATATGTGCTAGACCATTCACTGCATGAAATAACAAATATAAGGTGGTATCATGAGTCCGTATAAATGACGTGTACGGAGCGATATCCTGACGTATAAGGAGAACGATGTATAAGGACTGTGTAACGATCAGTATACGCTTAACTCCTTATACTAGTGTATACTAAAGATTACGCATACCCGTACACTAAGTATTAGAGCACCGTATATTCGTTCTTTTAACGAGTGTTGTAATGCTCTAAATTTACCAGCTTACAACTACTGAATATATTTTTACCCTGTTAAGTTACTGAATGGTACTTTTTGTTTTATCTTTTCCGGCTGATTTGTCAAGACACAAGGGCATACTGTTTTGTATACTGTGACTTATATCGGAGCCAGCGCGCTAGCGCGTCAGCGGAGCTCTATTGCTAAGGAAATTTGGTAACCTATCAAGCCAAGAAATTTTGGTAGTGACGTAATAGTCACGTGACCGTCCGTCTGTACTTACGTACGTCCGTCCGCACCACAGGGTTGCCAATACACTTCATACACTGGATATAACCCTGTGCTGAATCCCATGTGTTTTTGGCGCGAAATCGCATGTTGACCCGCGTTGTAGCAAAACAAGCAAAGACCACAAAATTCAAAAACAAATTTGTTAATGGAAAAAAATGTTCAAAAGAATACTCAGTTGTCTTTTTGGTGCAAGGGGAAAAGTTCAATTTAGGCGCAAAAAATTAGGCGGTAAAGTTCACCCGAAAAGTTCAAATTTGCCTTGTCGGTTCTGTTCGAACTCGGTCGGCACACCGCTTGAGTTCGCAGCTTTTCACAGCGGTTTTGATGCCAAATATAGCAGAGCTAGTGCTTTTTGGTTTTTCTGTCCACAACCACGGTTTTTACGGCGTTCCGAACACATTTTGCCAGGAAAAACACCAACATTTTCATGCTGATAGGCAGCTTGTCACGAACAAAAAAATAAGTATTAAAATTAACTTCAAATGTGTCAATAAACTCTCATGGTCAAGTGGACTGATATCTAGCTTCATACGCCGACGACCTGGGTTCGGCTCTCAGAGAGGGTAGGAATTTTTTTCTTTGTTTTTTTTTTATTTATCGACTTGAATGAGAGTATTTTCACAAATTAATAACTGCCAGCAAAAAAAACAAACAAACAAACAAACAAACAAACAAAACAAAAGGGGGGCTCTGCTTTTAGGCTTGGCTAAATCTATATATTACTTAACCGTTCATAAGTGTTAGGGCGTCGTAAATTCACTTTAAAAAATTACCATGAATGTAACGTTTCCCACAGTTTAGTGTGCGCACGTGTATATTGTTTGTATACTGTGGTATACTGATGTGTATACTGAGCATTATACATGTCCGTTCTTCAAGCGTTAAAAATCATTTCTTTATCAAATAATTATATATACAACCTTATTTTTACCAAACTGAAGCTCCCACGATTATAGGAATGATTAAGCCTTCAGTTTACCAATGTAACGTTACCCACAACTTTGTCCGGACACACGTGTATATGAATATGTCTGGAATGAAAAGAGATATGGGTAAAAAGAAAGCACAATCATTCCTTATTTTGAAGGGGCATTCAAATAAGAGGTTCAAAAGAGTACTTTTCAGCTGAGCATATGTGACTTGCATTCTTCATCCATGAACGCACTTTGCCAGCTAATTTTCTTATCAAAACTAGCTTGTTTAACTTACCAGGAATGGTAATGTGTAAATTAAAATTGCACGAACCAAAAAGTACGACATGGGATAAAACATTCCTCTTAAACTGATTTTCCTTCATTTTTTTTGCACATGAGCCAATTGCCCTTCATATGCAAAGTCCATGAAAAAATAACACTGGAATTTTTTTCCCCTGCAACAGCCTTTTTTTGAAATAAGCTGATTTCCACTTGTTAAATTTTTGCCACATGATCACCAAGAAAAGGTAATTATTGTTGCTTAATAAAAATGGGAGAAAACGTAAGACAATTTGAAAAAATGAGTTTAAGACAGCCAGCTGTTCTGTTGCCATGGTGATGGCTATGATCCCATAACCTTCCTTAGAATATCGCCTTGTGAGCCTCCTCGAGATATTGTTTGTTTACACTTACAATATGTTAGTTGCTAAGAAGTAGCGGTTAGTAAGACTTAACAAGTTTTCAATCTAATTTATTTGTTACTCAAGCCAGGAATGTAATAGACTGCGGGCAGTCTCTCTTTTGCTCTAAAATTCCGCCCACGCTACTCGCGGCTCGCGGCTTCGCTGCTCGCCACTCGAATATCGCGCTCGTGGTTTTGCCGTTCGTCCAGCACGGATTCTAGAGCGAAAGAGAGACTGCTCGCAGTCTAGGAATGTAAGGTTTTGACCAAGTCATCTATTAATTTTTGAGTTTTGGAGTTAGTTACGGTTTCAGTCAAAACAACGACGACAGGATCTTGACAAGCGCAGCGAAAAAGCAGAGAATACCACAAACAAAAGGTGGAAAAGAACAAAGGCACGGAAGGGGGAGCCAGTAGAAAAGAACTTCCCGTGGGTACTCCCAAATGGGCTCTCTCTGATGAGTGGAGGGAAATAATTGAAAGAAGAGAGCAGGAGCAAATGGAAGGGTAAAGATGCAGCTTTTCTTTTCAACAGAGGTTTTAGAATGTTAATTTTCTTGTTAGATGTTGTTTACATTTTGCTTTAGTTTACGAACTATAAAGGAAAGCACTGACGAAGGAATTGTATAATACGCTGTATAATTTACCTGCTTAGTATGGCTTACCAATAAGAGTTTTCTTTACATGCCGAAGAAATACAACCTAACTGTTTGGTTTCAGTGTTCGTTATGCATTGCTAACTTAACCTTTTTTGTATTTACAGTAACGACGACGCACGAGGGACCGTCGAAGAGAACCATGAGAAGGACCACGAAGAGAACAATGAGGAGAACCATGAGGAGGACAATGAAGGAGATGACAGTGCAGATTCCGGGGGGACTGTGAATTCAGCGACTATGATGGAATATTACAATTTTCAGTTTACAATTTATTGACTACCGTTAGTTGTTCATTAGCCTGGTGAATGTGACTCCTTCGTAGTGCGAAATAGAGTGACGATCGCTATTGATTAATAAAACTATTTGCAATTGAATCATGACTTGTTGTGCTATTTTTTATTTTACCTCATGTAATTACCAATGTAGTGCAAGAATCCTCACTGACGAAAGTCCTCCTTCAGCCTGGTCAAACATCGTTCATGTTAGGGATGTGAGAATGTGCCACTTTCTAAAAATCTAAGAATATGTTTGTTTCTTCTATGGAATATATTCAGTACACAACCATTTTCATACAGTGTTATACTGCATGGTATATGCACCCAAATTTTATAAAGAATCCTGCCATAAGTGTAACAATCCGTATACCTGCCTTCCACACGATATCCGTGCACTTCATACTTCATGCAGTACACATGATAAATACGGACAAGTATAATGGCGGATAAGAAATCCTATCACGAGTGTAAGAACAGTATATCGGCATTCCACACAATATTAGTACACTTCATACTTCGCGCAGTATACATGGTGTATACGGACTTGTGTACTGACGATTAAGAAATCTCACTGTGAGACGTAAGACTCCTTATACCTTCCTTCTACGCAACACCAGTATACCTCATGTTACCAGCAGTACACATGATGTATACTGATACGTGTACTGACGTATAAGGAATCCTGATACAAATGTGTAAGATCCTGCTATTTTCTGGGCATAGCCTGACGTATACTGATCCTTAAACGGTACCTTATACATCATGCCACGTCCTTATATCCCCCGTATACAACTATGTATACTGACCGTATAAGAGCTAATTAAGGGACCGAATTCGGATTATTTCATGCAGTGATTGCACACATAGAGTTTTTCACAGCAGGTATATGGGAATTTCCAGGGTACATTTAGCAACTGTTTTTAGACTTGGCTAATTTATGTAGCTAAATGACTGTTACCTTCTGTCAATCACATTCTTTATTTGCTGCAGACACAACATGTTGTGCTTGCACATTGATTTCATCTGTTGGTAGTCTATGCAGTATTTAATTTTTAGAAACAATTTTAAGAACACCTAAAGAATATTTTTAGGCTGATTTTGCAGAAAAAACCCGAAATATAAGAACAAAATCACCCTGAACCCCCAAAACACGTGTTTTTTTATGCGGGTTTTTACTGTATACCTTTAGGTCCAGTAAGTCCTCGAGGTCCCTGGGGACCTTCTCGGCCATCCCTACCGTCCCTTCCTGGAGGAGATAAATAAATAAATAAATAAATAAATAATTAAATAAATAAATAATAAGAAGAAAGAAAGCACAAGAAAAGGAAAGAAAAGGAAAGGATAGAACTGCTCTCATCATTTTTTCAGCTTTTATTCAGTTATTATACTGTACACTTTTCCGCACTGTAGTTATTCACAGGTTTGACAGGTTTCCCGCGTATATCGTCAATCAATGTACTGTTAAATAGGATGGTATAAGTATATTGTGTTTGCTTAGAAGCTGTCTTGGTGGTTATCACCCACGGAAAAATGCTACGAACTAATGGCACTTTTGTGGCGTTCAAATTTTTACCTCCAAACTGGTCTTTTAGAGATCAGTTCTTAGCTGCTAAACATGATATGGTTGCTCATCCTTACAGCTCTTTGACAATTTTTTCATCAAATACTTGTAGAATAAAGCATTTGCCATGTGTTAATCCGTGCACTGGAGCTGACGAAGGGTTAATGGCGGGCTATACTTAATATATTCATCTGGAGATTGCAACCTTGTAAAACCTTTTTCATTAATTTTAAACGCATTTCTGCCGATGCCTATAATCTTCCTTCAATTTTGTTGTTGTGATTTATAAAATACACAGTACAAAAAAAATATTTCAAATGGTATACATCAAACATGGCCATGTGGTTCGTAGTTTTTCAGGTAAGCCCATTCGCGGTCAGCAAAACAGTTAGGCGAAACTATCAAAGTTAAAGTCTGATAGGAGGCGGGACGAAGTAAACCAGGCCTAAAGATTCGTCCCACCACGGCTAACTGTCCACGGGTCTCCAAGGATCACGGTATGAAAGACCCAACACAGTCAACTTACCTGGAGTGCCTGGTTGCCCAGCTGACCCAGGAGGCCCTGGTCTCCCATCTCTACCATCTCGACCTGAAATAACGAGCAAAACTATACTATGAACCGTGAACTCAAGAAATGGGTCAATATCATTTAAGGCGTGACCACTCAATGTAGCGGCTATGCCAAGCAGTATATCATATATAACTGCTGTTTTAGTTTTTTACCATTTCAATAAATCAGTAAATTGAGGAAGACAGTACAGCTAATTTAATATAATAATTTAATTTATATCGTTATTTTCATTTTGTTGTAACTGAGCGACCGCTGCCCGCTCCATTGCCGGATTACCATTATTTGTAACGCTAGTGGTAATTACCACGATTAAAGATTAAAGATTAAACCTTATCTAGAAATTTTAACGTCATGTCGCTAAAATTAAGTTGTAGTGTCGCAAGAAATCTTCATACAACAGATTTCTATTCCTACAGGACCTAAAGGTTCACCACTACATAAATGATCGGAAAAATACGTGGCCTGAAGTTTCTGGACACATGCAGTCAAAGAGAACTATAAGTTACTTATGAGGCCTTGTTAGGGTTTTAGGACTATGGATTATTAGGGGTTTTTAGAGAAGGGATACGGATTATTAGCCACTAAATTTAAAGATTACGGATTATTTAACAACAACAACAATCTTTATTTGCATGACTGTAAATTTGTTACAATATTGCAAAAGCGTACAACTTATTATTAATAAGTAATAAAAAAGGACATATATAAAATTAATTACATTGATAGCATTTTGTTACGTGAATCAAAACGAGATGAGATAAATTTAATTAATTGCATGTTCACAAAAAAGTTGGAAGAATTCATTAATTCTAAAATCAAATCAGACACTGGTAGCCGGCTAACATTTTGGATGTAAGGTTGTATTTTCTTGTAAAAGTTATCTCTCGTTGTTGCGTATCTGGAACAATAAAAGAGAAAATGAATTTCATCTTCGGTTTGATTACAATCACAGACTGGGCAAAGCCTATTGTCTCTGGGCGTATCGTTATATCTTCCCAGTTCGATCATTAGTTTCTGGTTACTAATACGTAATTTAGTTAATGTTCTCCTATCAGAGACTCTCCTAGTTAACTCTAGATAACTGGAAGAGGCATATTCGTTCTTAAAAGATCTATAAAATTCTAGTTTTTGAGAATGCTGTAGAGTATGTTGCCAATAAGAAATATATTTTTGTTTCATTAACTGTACAAACATTGTCACAATTAAAATATTCGGATATTTTCATTAGATTAGAGTAAAAACTATTTTTACCAGCGGTGTGAAGTTCTGATGAAATTAAAAAAGATTGTCTAACAAAAGAATCCGGTTGCTTGTTTTGGAGATAACAAGTAGTTGAGGATTCTTTGATTAATGGCAATAAGTAGAGGAAATCGACCAAGTTCAGCTCTACCTGCAACGTTAGAAGCCTTATTACTAACTTCAAGATAACGTTTACAAAACTGTAGATGTGTTCTTTCAATTTGTGAACCATCCCAGGCCTTAAAATCAGATTTAACATAACCACCCCAAATTTCACTATTATAGAGCAAAATTGGAGATATCATTGTATCAAAAATCTTACAGGCAAGGGACGGTTTTAATTTACTATAATTTGTGTGTCGTCTCAGACTGAAAAGGGCATGACGTGGCTTCTCTTTTAGGTGATCAAGTGAGAATTTAAAGATTCCTGAAGAAGATATTTTGGTTCCTAAATAAGTATAATCTTGTACAACATCAATTGCTTGATTTCCTATATAAAATGTTTGTTCAGAACATTTTTTTGCACGGTTTTGAAAAACCATTATCTTGGTTTTTTGGGGTTTAAGCTCAACATCCACGTGTTGCAGTATGTTGCTTAATGTGTTAAGACAATTTTGCAGGCCTGTTTTGGAACGTGATTAAATAATTAAATCGTCGGCATATAGAAGAGCGTTTAATTTTGTACCGTTTGGTAGAACAAAAGGATCAGACAGAATATTTTCAAATGAGAACGGTAAATCGTTAATATAAAGGTTGAAAAGTAGTGGACTTAAAATACAACCTTGTCGTACACCTCTCGTATATTGAAAGGGTCGTGTTTGATACTGATCAATTTTTATTGAACAAGAAGACTTAGAATAAGTATTTAGTAATAGAACTTTATTTTAGGGATATAAAATAAAATTTTATTTTAGGGATACCTTGTTTACAAAATTGGGATACGGAACTTCCAAAAACTACCCAGGATTATGGATTATTTGTCCCCTCCCCCCCCCTTCCCTAACAGGGCCTCACTTATCGATGACAATCCACTTACCTCGTAAAAACGTTTTCAAGAGCAATTCTTCTGCAAAAGATTTGTTGCATTGGCGTATTCTGAAGGGAAAAAAAGAAAGCTTTTACAACCTACTGAGAGTTTTTGATCGTTTACGAGCTCTGGGTGAATAATGAATTCTCAACCACTAATAAATTCACAATTAACGAAAAGTCCTGAGCGTAGATCTTTCTCATGTAATAAAAAAATAAAGTTTTCATAAGCCTTGGTCATGCCGTGCCGTTGTCAATTTTCCCTCAGTAACGGTTTCAGTCCTGTTAAATTACCCTACGTACCCGGCTGTCAGTGGAACCGTGAGTACAAGCTGCAAAGGGAGTGGGAACGGTCTCTTTTTCGCGGCTCCTCTGCAAAAAGATCGCCGTACGACAACGTCTTTCACGTATTGGTGGCAAAAACAACAACAACAGTAACAACAACTTTGCCTTCGCGCAAGCATTAAATGGTGCTGCCAGGCATGAACGCTAGCCAAATTTAGGTCTTCTATGTACCGAGGTTTACTTTTGTAGGTTTACTACGTTGGAAGTTGCCGCTAGTAAAAAAAAGTAATAAAACCAAACAAAAACTTGTGTCCCAAACGTTTCTGATTACGATATATTTTTCAAAAAAAATGTTTGAATATTTCATTTGTTAAATTACTGAAGACTGCCATTACGAACAACTACATACAGACCGTCAAAAATAGGATAGCGAAATCTACACAGAGTTTCACAACGTTCAACTCAATAGTTTTTATTATAATTAGGAAGGTGTATATGGTAGCCCACGGTCCTGATTCCCCACTAGCCACCCCCACCCCGACCCCCATTCCACCCCCACCCCCATCCCACCCCCAACCCTCATCCATCACATAAATCCCCGCTACACGCACTTGACATAGTATCAGGTTTATAGCGATTAACGTGGAGGTTGAACATCTTTACCTGCTCTCTATCACGCTTACTCTCTTAGCCAAGCTTTGCAAATTAGTGGACTTTTGTAGTGCGGATCTTCTTTCTCTCACAGTGACGACTTCGTTTTGGTTGAAACTTGCTTGATTTAAAGCAGCCTTTGGAGGTTCTTTAGCAATGATTTTGTCCACACTGCGTTCCACTTGATCCAAACGCTTCTCAATCGCCAGGAATTTGTGATAATTGTACACGCAAACAGAAAACTGAAAAGCGATGCAAGCAAGCAGGCATATCAGCGTCACGAAATTCAACAAAGCACGAAACCGCTCGGGCCTAGGCAAGGCCGTGGTCGATTCTTGCCCCATTCTCAGTCACTTAGATCTCGTCTTCGGAAAGTATAGATTTCTCACGATTTTTTTTACGCGTAGCTGCAAAAAGTCAAGTTCATTCACACGCGCTGTTCAGAACTAGACTCATGGACTAACTTTGTAATCGATTTAATAGCTTTTATTATGTTTACGTCACATATCATTCGTGATGCAATTTGAACAGTTGTCACGTCCCATACCTACAGGGTGTCTCGAATTTAACGTGCCCCTCAACATGCTTATATTCGTATATCTTAAATTTTTACTAAATCCAGGTGGACATGTTTGTAAGCGTCGGGTTTAAAGTCATTCTGCCCATGCGATAGCCAGTTGGACCAGTTTTGTCGGGACAGTTGGTCGACCATTCTGCCAACTTTGTCGTCAAACATTTCCATGCAAGCTGAATCTTGCAGCCAGGGCTCACTAACTAGTATTCTACAATTTAGTTGCCTCTCGAGCAAACAGTTAAGCAATGTAGATAGCTCGCAAACATGGGTTAGAATTTTTTTATTATCGATTCCTTTATAAAGCAAACTCAAAACAAATTAAAAGACAGAGGAAACATGCGCAAAAATTGTGGAAAACAATGACGTGCTGAAACGCCAATTAACGGCAAGGATTTGACGGTGAATTTCTACACTGAAATTTGAGAGCCCAACAAAATTTTTTTTAACTCAGTGAGTAGTTTATGAGAAAGAATGAAAGTGAAAATAAGAGAGTGCTGCGCGGTACATCCCATTAGTGAAAGTAAATTAAATAACTAGTTAAAATTAATGGAAATCACCGCGACCTTAAAGATGGCACGAACTTTCAGGAACCCTATTACGCTACAATGCTTGAAGGTCAGGGTCAGGGCAAAATGCAAAATGACACGATCGAGAAACTAACCGGTCAACACGTGACTAGCCACCCTGCCTCATCTTGGCCGCCAACTCATGAAGACTCTGAAATAAATAACACTTTTATTCGCCTTTTCAATAATCTATGCCTTATGACCAATCCCCTTCTGACTGATCTCATCACACTGCTTATCTAAACCTTAACATTACCAAGCTAAAATATCAGTTCCCAACGGTTTTTCATGTCACTGGATGTAACGTTTCTTAGGGCCGATTTAGACGGTACGATTTTCGCTTACGACTGTCGTGTGCAGCTTTTGAAGCGCGCACTGCTCGCGTCAGGAATAGATCGTATACAACTCGTCATTCTATCATTTTGATTGTGATTACCACTGTCGTAGGGTTTTAAAACATGTTTCAAAATCCTACGACATTTTTCGTGTTGTATGCAACTGTCGTGAAGATGTTGTACGTCTGATTTAGACGACACGATTCGTGTTGCAGACATGACGTGAGCAAGTCGAATACTGCAGTCGTAAGGAAAAATCGTACCGTCTAAATCAGCCCTTACGTGGACGAAAATCTAAACAGTGGGTATTTTACATCAGTTTTCTTGCGTTGTAGGGTGTGAACTCTTAATGGTTTGAGGGTTTTACTTTTAGGGATAGGACTAAAATCGCGGAAGCGGGAAACATGATGCCTAATTTTTAACGGCGGGGTGAAAGGGTGTGCTTTTTATTTGTAGGCGGTTTGCGGGAAAATATTGAAGTATATATATGTCGGGACGCGAGATCCAAAGCATCTTCGCCCCAGTCAAAACACACCATGTATGGAGGGATGGGGATTCCGACTAGTCTTGCGCGGGACGGCGGGACGGCGGGACGGGACAAAGATCAAGCAGCTGGCGCTTACTTCGGCTTCCGTAGTATGAAGCGACTAGAAGCATCACAATCCCCCCTTGATGGAATGCTAGTCCATCGCAGGGTTACCCCCAGCATTTCTGCTAGGATTCTGTAACAGTCAGCTCGTAGGAAAACAACACGCGATACAATTGGCTATGGCCAGAGCCTAAAGCAATAGGCTTTATCATTTAATTCGATCGTACTTAAACGTCGTTATATTCGACATCTTTTATGCTTATTATATAATAAATCATTTAAAAGTACTTAAAAATATTTAAAAGTATATAAAAATAGTCAGAATACTCCGAACCTTATTCTTTGTGCTATGATTACACAATCAAATCACTTGCTTGTACAAAGAGTGTGACTCTCCGTGAAAAGTGGTCGGGTTTGAGATCGCGGTGAAAATCCTTTTTTCCATCCACAAAGACAAGTAACTGACAGAACTACGTAACTATTTTCCTTCTACACTTAAGCTTCGTCTGTGGACATGTTTAAACTTTTAGCTACAACGTTTAGATGGGGGCATATGTTTTTTTGGTTATTTTTTCTCTGGTCGTCTCATGCTACATCAGTAGGATTCTCACCGTGCACTGGCTTGTTACATGTTTAACACACAAAGAAAAGATATCATTTTTCTCTTTCAATGTTGTAGCTATTACACAGAGGATATTACGTGGTCGCCCGGAGATACGACATTTATCTTCGAGTGTTGAAAAATATTTTAGCAGTGAGCGCAGCGAAGGAGTAAAATATTTTGCAACACAATAAGGATAACGATGTCTTGGAGTAGTCCTTTACTCGTTGAAACAATCTAATAAAATACAGATCTTACGCACATTCCAATTTTGGTCGAAAAATTGAGAAAATAAGTAGCGTTTATTTGTATTCCGAGTATTATAGCAATAAGGCAAATAACTTTTTTAAATTTCAATGGCTGACTGAAGTAGCCATGAAAACCGGGATATCTTCACATGTGAAAAATAAAAATCGTATCTTTACTGGATACTAAATTTTTCGTCACTGGAAAGATCCTGGTATTTTCATCGTTGTCTATATAATAAACATGATAAAGTTTATTATGATAGCCTGTTCAGTCGCTGCTAGGGCCGTGACTTAGCTTATCTTTACTTAAAATAGTTTTTTACTCTAATGTTTATGAAAATGTCTGAATATTATAATTTGCCTGATTTTGACCCTACTTTCTTAACTGATGCTAAGATTAAACACTATGTAAGTCTTATGCAACAAAAGTATATTTCACACTGGCAACATACTATTCGAAACTCTAAGAAATTAGCATTCTATAACACTTTTAAGGACGAATATACGCCTTCCTGCTATTTAGATCTTACAAGAAAACTAAATAACAGGAAAGAATTAGTGAAACTTAGAATAGGTAATCATAAATTATTGATCGAAACTGGCAGATATGATCAAATCCCGAGGGATAATAGACTCTGCCCTACGTGTAAATCAAACCAAATTGAAGATGATTCAGAAATTCATTTACTTTTTTCCTATTACATGATTATGATTGTTATAAGTTTCGCTTAAGTTAAGTTTTACGCTTTTGCAATACTGTATGTACTTATAGTCATGCAAATAAAGCTTGTTGTTGTTGTTGTTGTTGTTGTTGTTATCTTTACTTGGTGCACACAGCGCAAGTTAACTCTCGATGCTCAACATATGGAAGACACGGGAGTGAACCACACCGTCCTTCAACAGGATACAGCAAGGCGCCGTCCTTGTTGGCATGGCTACCAGGAACATACTCAGGGTGCCCGTCAACACATATGAAGTCACGTGCCTTCTTGTGGGCGTAATGTTCAGTCATCAGGTACCCATGATACTCCTTGGTCCAACCAGAGGGACAATCATTCCGTGCAGGCATCATCAGCATTGAACTACGTGACTTGACATAGCAGACGACGCATGGTGCATCATGGTCTTGGAGTCTTTTCATGAAAGGGTCCTCGTTGTACTGACCGACTTCATACTCAGCACCGTACATGTAACCCGCGTATTGTGCACCATCGTTGTACCTCTCATATTTTGGGTTGTATGGAAGGCAAAGGTAGTTCACTCCACCACCAGTGTGAGAGTAATGCTCACCTCCCATCACACCTAATTAATAAAACCAAAAACATGATATAGTAGAGAGGTTTTCAATTGAGTGTCGAAAGTAATTTGAAGTTTGCTTTGGTTTTGCTTTACTTCGCCCTGTGATTGGTTAAAAAATCTCGCACCACTTTCTCGACCAATCAGAAAAAAACTCAAACCAATCACAACTTGCTCGCACGCGTTTTCCCACGCTTGGCACCTGTTACATGTGTTTGCTTCGAGTTCTGATTGGTTCACTGGGTAATTTGTGTTTGTTGTAATTGGCTTGGGCAATTACTTTGGTTTTGGTTTTACGACATTTATTTGAAAAGTGCTCTAATAATAGTACAAGAATGCGTCACTTATGATAACCGGCCACGATTGAGAGCACTACGATCAAAGCTGCTGACTAGACCGACAGGGGACAGTGAATAGTTCGCTCTTACGGCATCGTATTCTACGCCAAGAAGTAAAACGTGGGAGTGCATGCCACGACAATTTGGTTTAAGGTGGTTGGAACACTGGAAACTCTGTTTTTGTAGCTAATAACTATACTCGAGGTCCTTCCAATCACAGATATATTTCAAGTACAAACGTCTCTCAACAGAATTTATAACCGTGAAGATATTTGACATATATATGGAGGGAGTTCAAAGAGAACAAAACATCAACCGAACTCGCAGACTAAAAATGTTATTCGAATCAGTACGTTTGGTCAAGTAACATGGTCGGTTGTTTCATAGTACACAATCATTTTTGTATTTCATTCTGTTACATCTTTTGTACACAGGACATTAATTTTAAAATTAAAGAGAAATCAAACGCACAAGTTACAAACTCACGTGATTTCGATAACGCCGATTGAGTCCACGAACTGGGAATTGCTGTTATCTACAGAGAAGAGTTCGTTCACTCTTTCAAAAGGCATTTGGCTTATGGTATTCCAGTTACTCCTGCGCTTACCATTATAAACCACAGCAGCGTGCTCCGCTAAGAATTTAGACTTTCATCTTCTCACACTTAAGTACGCAAAGGCCAAGACAAGAGACGTTTAAGGTTACGGCACGTTACCAATATTCTACCTCTTCGCGCCATTTCTATTTTTCACTGACCGCTGTACACCACAGTGGCATCCCCAGAGCAGTTGGTTCGACCCCAGCGAACGTAGCTCACACCCGACAGCCCCTGTCCTACTGGTCCCTTCTCTCCTGCAGGCCCAGGAGGGCCCTGAGGTCCCACATTTCCGGTCTTACCTACTTCCCCTGTTATCATGATAAAGTGAAACAGGACAGAATTTAAAATTGTACGTCTGAAAATATTAGGCACTTAGTAGACCATTTGAACAAACATTGTAATCTGTTCGAAGCAGTTCAAGAGGGCACTGAGTCCAAACCTCAAGTCTTTTCAATTTTCCTCCATCGTAGAGGCACCTGATAGAGAAAACTTGAGAGTAAAGTACGTAAACATCCAATCTTTGGCATAGAAAGAGCCATTTACTGACGTCATCTGGTGATAGCTTGTGAATTTTCCTTAAATTGAAGGTGTGCATCCACATTATTTCAATGCAGGTTTTTTTATTTTTTTGTTTGTTTTTGTGTTAAACGTGGTCCTAGTTGGCCGATATGTCCTGTATTTACCGTTACTGCTTGTTATGCTGTGATTTTAACGCTATAATTTGTTTACTCTGCATATATTTTAAGAAAACATTTGCTTGAATGAGATAGTAGACGTTAGACATTATGGAGCTAGTTGTCTCCTCTTGGTCCCATCAGTCCTCGAGGGCCCGCGGGACCCTCTCTTCCGTCTCGCCCATCCCTACCTGAAAATAGGATGTTATACTCTAATTTAAGCAGTGAAACGAGTATCAAACATTTTTTAAATTAATCATAATAACTCCACATAATGTCAAAAAGCAGGAATCTCCTTTATTGTGTCTGAGCAAAGGCAACTTACAGGTTACAAGCCATAATTTACAAAATCCAGCAGCTGGTGCGTCATTTACTTTGGGCGGGCAACTCGTTAAATTGATGCTCGAGCAAAAAAGGTTACAAGTTACAAGCTCTAAGTAACAAGCTTCAAGATAAAAAATCAGCTAGTGTAGGGCAATAATTACATAAAAAACACAGGAAATAAAAAATATAAGACAAGAGATACCTTTCAAAGCTTCCTGCATAACTTAACGCTCCCTTAAACATGATGAAACCTACAAGGTTACTAACAGCTTGATCAAACAACTTAGTAACACATTAATCACACATGCGTTCCTTACAAAAATCAAACTAGCATTGTATAATACCAAAACAATTGCAAAATATATCTGCTTTTAAAGGGAAAATAATGTCACAAGTAAGCCTAGCAGAAAAAAAAATTTAGAAACGGCAGCCAAAAAACTAAAACCTTAACAATCACAAACGCAAACCAGACTCACCAGAGAGGCCTGGTTGCCCAGCTGGACCAGGAGGTCCCGGTCTTCCATCTCTACCATCCCGACCTGAAATATGGAACAAAATCATGGAAACGGACGTCAATCATGCTTATAGGAAGCACTACAACTTAATTCTTTCAGGCCGGTAATTTCCAAACTTCATGCAAACAAAAGTGAACTCCACCGAATGATTGGGTTACTGACGGTCTAAATCGTTATCAAAAACTTGTATGTCTACAGTCTGTAGAGAATGAGTTCTAAATATTTGATAAGATCAAACAAGGGAATCGTTGTCTTTAAGCCTACAATATAAGGCACTCCCTGAAAAGAAAAGCTTTTTACATTTAGTTTCCCTGGTGGAAGCTAGGAACCTTGAATATCGGTTCTTACAATCGACAAGGATATCAAAGATTCATACAGATGGACGCCTTACAGGGGCCCTGTTTTTGTGTTTGAAGTCAATCGTTGTGTCCACGGATGTAATAATAAGCTACTTAAACAAATAACAATTGTCACAGAAATGAAAAATTTTATCAAAACATTAAGGACAAGTGCACAGTAGATAATGGCGAAAGGAACTTCAATATTTGCAGTTGACCAGCAGGAATCCCCCTACCTCGTAAAATTAACGTTCTGTTACACTCAAGAATCCTGAAAAGTGAAGGAGAATGGTGAATAAAGTCAGCTTTAATTTGGTCATGTAACCCTGAGCTGCTTTAGAAATTACCCTAAATTACACAAGCAAAAGTAGTAAAACTGGAAAAATTGCAAAAAGAAAAAATAGAATAAAACGCGCTATCGACAAGAATCATTCTTTATAACGGACTGCATGAAAGTCGAATTGTTTTCGCTTGTTATTTTTTTTGTGGATAGCTATTCTGAAATAACAGAATATAACAAAAACGAATAAAAACTGTATTTATCCCAAAATTGGCGAACGAATTCTTAAACCGTAATATCTTAATATTACAACTATAATAAAAGAAAGCTTTTTTTCCTGTTAATTGTATTCCTATGCTTTATGAGACCTGATATTGCACAACTGATGATTGTTTACCTCTGTTTTGGAGAATTAAGTTCGACTGATTAAGGTCGACGTCTGAATCAACTGCCGAAATTAATTATTTAGGTCGACCCAAATAGCAAATAGCAATTCATTCATTCATTCATTCATTCATTCATTCATTCATTCATTCATTCATTCATTCATTCATTCATTCATTCATTCATTCATTCATTCATTCATTCGTTCATTCATTCAATTTAGTTAGCTTTATAAAAATTCTATATTAGAGACGGTTAGCAATAAAAAACTTGGTTTCAGAATATGGAACGTTAACAGACAAAATTATGAGGCAATCAAACATAAAATATAAAATATTGTTAGGAAATTAAAGGATAAATTTAAAACAAAAGTAAAAAGTAAAACATTAATCTAAGCAGAACCTGTAAGTGCCACAATCTTTTTTTACTGTACCTAGGCTAGGACATTCTTGTTGTTATTTCTTATTCTCAACCAGATAATACAGTATACCTGAGCCGTTTGATTGACTGGATGTCCAACTCTTCCTGATCTTATAGAATTGGATTTTTGAAAAATAAAGCATTTTATCCACAGTTTCAAATCCTAGAACCACAGTAAATGACACAAGGTTCATCTTATTCGTATTATTTCGTGATTTCTCTTAGATACCCCTTCGATAGCTCTTAGCCTTTCTACACCACAATATCGCTCCTCTTGAAACAATGAGTCTAATATTAGAAATCTATTAAGGCAAAAGAAAAAACCATCCATCCTACCTGTTTTCTAACACGCTTATTCTCGTAGCCAAGCTTTTCAGTGCAGACAGCATTTGTGGAGTGGACCTTCGCTCTCTCAGTTTGTTTTGGTTCGCAGGTGGCTTAAGACTCTCTTTTGAGGTCCCTCTTTCAAAGAGCGACTCTACGATCCGCTCCAAATTATCCAACCGCTCGTCAATCGTCATGAATTTGCGGTAGTTATACACAAAAACAGAGAACTGGAAAGCAATGCACACCAGCAAGCACAGAAACGTCACGAAATTCCACAAAGTACAGGCTCTCTTAGAAGGTCCCATGACCGAGCTCAACTCGAGCGACGAAGAGTGTTACACAGATCCATTGGGGCGAAATTTCGAAAGTTAGACAACGCACATAAAAAGCCAAAACTGGACTGAATTGAAGACTCTTAACACTGACAGATCGCGACACTTCAAATACGCAACAATGGTGGTTTCATCTGTGGTCTCTGAGGACTAAATTGATCACTGTAGCTTGAATGAGAGTGATATGATGAAATATAACGGCTGACAAGCTAAGACGCCAGAACCAGTATTTTCGAGAGTTTTGCAGTTATATGATTGGCCTGATAAAATTCAAGACGTGACCACCAACATAGACATTGATATCGGCACATACATACTTTGAAATTGATTTTGGTTAATTTAACTCAGCAGCTGTTAGCTACTTTAAAGGTTTGCCACATAAGTTATTAAAATGAACTTAAAAATAGATACATAAACAGGTGTCTCAAACGGTTACTGCCCTTACTTTAGAGGCATATATATCTCCTAAGCTTTTACGATTCTATTGGATCGTTCTTTTAATCATATTGTAACCGAGGTTTTTCGGCATTGACTTAAATCGTTTTGTAAAATTTATGAAACGACTACAAAGAAGCGAAATCATCTATTCTTGAGCACACACCTCCATGCTGAGCTAGCCTGCGTAGCAGGCGTAAACGGGGAAGGGGAAAGGAAGCGAGTCCCCCATTTTTCCCGCGTTCTCGCTCCCCTTCCCCTTCCCCGTTTACGCCTGCTACGCAGGCTATACTGAGCTCATCGGTGGTACTGTCTGTTCGGGAAACAGCAAGTTTATAGGATAAAAGTGAGAGAACAGGTCAGTCAAGACAAGGCAGTGAACACCTCAAAACGTCTTTGAAGACTACTGTTCCTAGCGGTTAATCATCCCTACGGAAAAATTTTACTAAAGAAAAAGACGGGTATAAAAGCGACTAAAAATGTTTGTCGAAATGTAAAGCATCTGTTCTTTGTGAAATTTAAGTTGTCGTAGTCTTAAGAAGGCATTGAAATATCTTCTTCTGTAAAAGATGCACGAACTTTTGAGATTCGTTGCATACAGCAGCAATAAAGTAAAAAATTCTAAATACAAATAGAAAACTGTATTAATTTTTTTAAGTCACCCGTAAAACAGCTCATTACATTCATCTTTTTAGGGACTGTGCAATAATTACCTGGAGGGGGGGGGAGGTTGGGAAATGGGTAAAATAAGGCTCAAAATTAAGTCGCACCCCCCTCCCCTCTCACTAGACGAAAATTAACTTTAACCTCCCGTCACCTCCCCGCATTGGTTCCCTCATACCTAATTTACGTTTTGGATGTCTTCCTCAGGGGCACAAAACGTACTTCAAATGACTCTTAAACGCATGCGTTCTCTCCATTGGAATCACTTGACTCTGATTCTGAAGTTGTGTCGTCTTCATGCAAGTTATTAAATTCTTCATCTTTCAGAACATCTCTGGCAGCATTTTCACGTGCGTGGCTGAGAACTCGTTTAGTTAAATCAGCCTTACTTCCGCTTATCTTGAGACCATGTTGTTTCAAATACATTTTCAGCTGGTTGTTCGTAAGCGCTTCCACATCATTTTCATTTTTCCAAGAAATATCAGACGGAGGAGCGTTCCTTTTTCTTACTCTTTTTTTCGCCTTTGCATCCAAGAACTCAAGGTGCTCTACATAACTTTTACACGCAGTCTCGTCCACGTTGTCCTGGGAACAGAACTCTTGCAAAGACCTTTCTTCAGAGAAGGACAATTTTCCCTCGTTGAACAATTTCTTTATCTGGACACTCGAGAGACGTTTTTTTAAGCTTACTTTGCAATTGCAAAGTAATCAAACTGTTTATATTTACATAGATCAATTTATTGTTGTTAAAGTCAACAGTTGGGTTTTCCATTCTCTTTAATTATAATACAATGCAGGCTATCCTACATTGGCATCTTTCTTTTTCATTGAATAACATCATAGTGCCAGGGCCGTAGCCAGACGTTTGTGATAACCAAGGCAATTGCGAAAGCGCCGAAGGCGCGAGCTTTTAGGGGGTGAAATTTCGAAATCTAGACGCTGGGGATGCCATTTTTAGCGTTTTCCTGGTGGTATTTCCCCCATTGGTGCCAATAAAGTAGATCTGTTTTAATATATAACAGAGGCATTCCTTTCCTACTGCATGACAGATAGGAAAATGTTAAATAATCAGCCAGTTCAGAGATCAAAGCACCTGGAGTTGATATTTGCTCAGTTTAATTCCAGTGTAAACAAGTATAAATGTTTGAACTCTAATAGGCTAGGTCTTCTACCACTTTTCCAGTTTGTGAAAAAGAGTGAAAAAAGTAATGCCCCCCCCCCTGTATGTATTAAATTTCTTCATCCAAGCCCCCCTCTCTCTAGTTGTGATTTTTCCCTTTGTCCCCCCTCTGGTTCCCCCCCTCTCCAGGTAATAATTGCACACTCCCTTACTAGTTGACTTGCTCAAGAAAGAATCACATGAAGCTTTTAAAATCGTTTCGTCTTCTTGTCTTCACCATTTCAGCTCATTTCAAGATCCGCCAAAGGGATGATTAACTACTAGACAAGCATTTCCGGACACTTTTAATTGACAATTACGGTACATTTGTATGCAAAGAAACTGCTCACACTGAACACCCTTCATCGTTTGACTAGGCTGGTCAGTGAAAAGGGATTTTCCCAAACATTCTGCCCCAGTCCAATTTGTGATGTTTTCTGAAATAGGTGTCACTTTTTGGCTGAAGTCAAGTTAAAGAAATTACCATGCAGTTAAACACGCAGTTTTGCCGTTTTTTATAGCTTATATAAAGCATACCATTTTCAGCCATTTGAAGAGCAGGCAGTCGAGCAATCTGCATTGTAAATTATTTTCAGTAGCTTCATTTTTATTCTTATAAATTCCCCTGCTTTATTGGTGGAAAGGAAAAGAGAAAAATATAAATTCAAGGTTGTCTTAAAAGTTGGTACACGGAGTCATCGCGAGGGTGAAGATAGAAAACAATGGACCAAAATTTGAGCCCTCTAGGCCTTATTTTAATTTCTTGATACAAAAAGGGTGCTAAGCTCCCAGTCAATCCTTTATACTGGCATACATGACGTATAAGGAGAGAAGGCAGTTTGGTGCGGTTGATTTGTCAAAAAATCAGAAAAGCCAAACATTCTGCCCCAGTCCAATTTGTGACGTTTTCTTAAATAGGTGTCACTTTTTGGCTGAAGTCAAGTTAAAGAAATTACCATGCAGTTAAACACGCAGTTTTGCCGTTTTTTATAGCTTATATAAAGCATACCATTTTCAGCCATTTGAAGAGCAGGCAGTCGAGCAATCTGCATTGTAAATTATTTTCAGTAGCTTCATTTTTATTCTTATAAATTCCCCTGCTTTATTGGGGGAAAGGAAAAGAGAAAAATATAAATTCAAGGTTGTCTTAAAAGTTGGTACACGGAGTCATCGCGAGGGTGAAGATAGAAAACAATGGACCAAAATTTGAGCCCTCTAGGCCTTATTTTAATTTCTTGATACAAAAAGGGCACTAAGCTCCCAGTCAATCCTTTATACTGGCATACATGACGTATAAGGAGAGAAGGCAGTTTGGTGCAGTTGATTTGTCAAAAAATCAGAAAAGCCATTCGCGCTACTTTGCCGGTTAAGATTCTAGCTTTCGCAGCCCAGTCGTTGAATTGTAAGAAACTCTTTGCAAGCTGAAAATCAATAAATTAGAACAGAAGATCTTCAAATAAGCTGGCTGGGGCACATGATATAGAGTTTGGATAGGTTATTTCAAAAAAGGAAAACTTAAAATTAGAGGCTGCTTAGTTGGGATCAGGCACGAGAAAACGATCGGAAGAATCTTGGTTAAATGTAAAGCTCCGCGAGCAGCGTTTGAGATGTTTGGTGGGGGGGGGGGGGGGGGGGTAAAAATTGTGGCGAGGAACATACTGTCCCAGCAAAAACTGACCTTCTAAGAGGCTCGTTCATGGGGCTTCTCAGAAAGTAGGGGCTCATTTCAAGAGGGTTTTCGATCCAAAAAATTAATTTAAACAAAGTAAAATCTTCATATAGTTATCTTATAGTTACCTTTTTATTGTTAGTTAGGTATCCCCTACTAGCAGGGGGATTTCCCCCAACACTTTAGACACGTTAATAAAGTTAATTCATTCATTCATTCATTCATTCAATTTATTTAGCTTTATAAAAATTCTATATTAGAGACGGTAAGCAATAAAAAACTTGGTTTCAGAATATGGAACGTTAACAGACAAAATTATGAGGCAATCAAACATAAAATATAAAATATTGTTAGGAAATTAAAGGATAAATTTAAAACAAAAGTAAAAAGTAAAACATTAATCTAAGCAGAGCCTGTAAGTGTCATCTTTTTTACTGTACCTAGGCTAGGACATTCTTGTTGTTATTTCTTATTCTCAACCAGATAATACAGTATACCTAAGCCGTTTGATTGACTGAATGTTCAACTCTTCCTGATCTTATAGTATTGAAATTTTTGAAAAATAAAGTATTTTATCCACAGTTTCAAATCCTAGAACCACAGTAAATGACACAAGGTTCATCTTATTCGTATTATTTCGTGATTTCTCTTAGATACCCCTTCGATAGCTCTTAGCCTTTCCACACCACAATATCGCTCCTCTTGAAACAATGAGTCTAATATTAGAAATCTATTAAAGCAAAAGAAAAAACCATCCATCCTACCTGTTTTCTAACACGCTTACTCTCGTAGCCAAGCTTTTCAGTGCAGACAGCATTTGTGGAGTGGACCTTCGCTCTCTCAGTTTGTTTTGGTTCGCAGGTGGCTTAAGACTCTCTTTTGAGGTCCCTCTTTCAAAGAGCCACTCTACGAGCCGCTCCAAATTATCCAACCGCTCGTCAATCGTCATGAATTTGCGTGTAGTTATATACAAAAACAGAGAACTGGAAAGCAATGCACACCAGCAAGCACAGAAACGTCACGAAATTCCACAAAGTACAGGCTCTCTTAGAAGGTCCCATGACCGAGCTCAACTCGAGCGACGAAGAGTGTTACACAGATCCACTGAGGCGAAATGTCGAAAGTTAGACAACGCACATAAAAAGCCAAAACTGGACTGAATAGGCTTCTTTCGATATACTAAAATTCAGCTTGGTAGCGAGGCCTAGAGGACACAAATAAAAGAAATTTTACAAGCATGTTTATTCATTTCTTTTGTTTGTGTCCTCTAGGCCTCGCTACCAAGCTGAATTTTAATATATCGAAAGAAGCCTATTGAAGACTCTTAACACTGACAGATCGCGACACTCCAAATACGCAACAATGGTGGTTTCATCTGTGGCCTCTGAGGACTAAATTGATCACTGTAGCTTGAGTGAGAGTGACATGATGAAATATAACGGCTGACAAGCTAAGACACCAGAACCAGTATTTTCGAGAGTTTTGCAGTTATATGATTGGCCTGATAAAATTCAAGACGTGACCACCAACATAGACATTGATATCGGCACACACATACTTTGAAATTGATTCTGGTTAATTTAACTCAGCAGCTGTCAGCTACTTTAAAGGTTTGCCACATAAGTTATTAAAATGAACTTAAAAATAGATACATAAACAGGTGTTTGAAAAGGTTACTGCCCTTACTTTGGAGGCATATATATATACCTCCTAGGCTTTTAAGATTCTACTGGATCGTTCTTTTAATCATATTGCTACCTAGGTTTTTCGGCTTTGACTTAAATCGCTTTGTAAAATTTATGAAACGACTACAAAGGAGCGAAATCATCTATTCTTGAGCACACACCTCCATGCTGAGCTAGCCTGCGTAGCAGGCGTAAACGGGGAAGGGGAAAGGAAGCGAGTCCCCCATTTTTTCCCGCGTTCTCGCTCCTCTTCCCCTTCCCCGTTTACGCCTGCTACGCAGGCTATACTGAGCTCATCGGTGGACTGTCTGTTCGGGAAACAGCAAGTTTATAGGATAAAAGTGAGAGAACAGGTCAGTCAAGACAAGGCAGTGAACACCTCAAAACGTCTTTAAAGACTACTGTTCCTAGTGGTTAATCATCCCTACTGAAAAATTTTACTGAAGGAAAAGCAACTAAAAATGTTTGTCGAATGTAAAGCATCTGTTCTTTGTGAAATTTAAGTTGTCGTAGTCTTAAGAAGGCATTGAAATGTCTTCTTCTGTAAAAGAAGCTCGTTGCATTCATCTGTTTAGGGAGTGTGCAATAATTACCTGGAGGGGAGGGAGAGGTTGGGAAATGGGTAAAATAAGGCTCAAAATTAAGTCGCCCCCCCCCCCCTCACTAAACGAAAATTGACTTTAACCTCCCGTCACCTCCCCGCATTGGTTCCCTCATACCTAATTCACGTTTTGGATGTCTTCCTCAGGGGGCACAAAACGTATTTTTTTTTTTTTTTTTTTTTTTTTTGATCAAGCAGTTTATTGATTAACACTGACTTACAATACATTACAATACATAGCTTACTTACAATTACAATACACTACAATACATAGCTTACTTACAGAGAATAATTTACGTTACACAAAGGGCATGCGGAAACTAAAAAAAAAAAGAATATATTACAGAGAACAGGAAACCTGGGTGCCTACTTTTGTTGTTATTATATCTATTATTTCTATATGTGTTTATTTTTATATATACTTATTTCTATAGTTATTGTTACGGATTACAACTGTATCTGTTTCTTAGATTTATGCATCTCTATCTGAATTTTACTTTCAAGAACGGCCATGAAAGCTTCCCAGTAGTACTCTTCTTCTTTTCTGGAGGCAGTGTAAATGTAATGTTTTGCGATAATCAAGCAGAGGTTTAAACCAAGTCGACGAGAGAAGTCATTGGCAACACCGTAAATGATCATGTTTTCATCAAGAGTTATTGACTCGGAGTTTTTGAAATTCCACCAATTAGTAAAATGAGACCAAAAGCTCTTAACTTTTGAACAGGAAGCGAAAAGATGAGCTAGTGTTTGTCTTTCAGAGCATAGGTGACATTTATCGGTTTCTTTAAGTGCGTCTCTAAAAAGTGTTGAGTTTGTTGGCAGAATGTGATGTATAATTTTAAATTGAAAGATGGCAAGTCTGATGTCCTTAGTAACTTTGAAAGGAAGGCTATATATGAGTTGTATTGTTTTTTCATTCAAATTTGCTTTTACCATCCTTTTTTCGGCAGTAGGTGTTACAAACTTTTTTTTGACAAAGAATCGTGTAGCCGATTTGCAAGAGAGCTTATTCAAAGGTATTCTATTGTTATCTTCACCATCCAAAAGCGCCTGGATGTTTCCTTTTAGGATATTAACCCATTCTCTAGGGATTGAGTGGCATACTCCATGATACGTAAGAAAGTTAGCTTTGATTTTAAATCTAGAGCAGAACTCAGGAAAAGATAGAAAAGCATTGTTTTGGAAAATGTCTTTGATTTTAATGACTCCGGCTTCATGCCATTTTTTGTAATAAACAGAAACACCACCAACTTTAATGAAGCGATTGTTCCAAATAATTTCATTCAAAACTTGTTCTTTGGTGTTAGGAGAAAAATAATTTATTTTTCCCCACGCGTAGAGAGCTTCCGAGTAAAAAGCAAGGGGTATTTCAATTTTAAGTGCTTTTAAGTCAAAATTACATTGAAGTAGAAACAAGCCTCCAACATCCCTTAGGTAGCTCAATGGTATGTAGCTCCAACTTGAAGTTTCATTACTGTCGTTGAGTCTTTTTATCCAGGAAACTTTAAGTGCATCGTTGATTATTTCAAAATCAGGCATATCTAGTCCACCTTTTTCTCTCGGGCCGATCATAGTCTTTTGTTTTATTTTAACTTTCTTGTTCCACACAAATTGGGTAATTGCTTGATTTACCATGTTGACAAATTTCGAAGGAAAGGTGAGCACTGATGTATTATATACGAGTTTAGAGATTGCGAGAGATTTTAGAATCGTTATACGGCCATATAAAGTGAGGTTTCTAGGATACCATAAGTTGAGAAGGCTTTTCATTGAGTTCAGTTTTTGTTCGAAGTTTTTCTTATATGCAACTTCATCATCATGTGAAAAATGAATACCTAATGCGAGTATTGAGTTGGAAGGCCAAGCTATTCCAAGGGGCTCTGTTGTATTGTTTCTGTTCGCGCCCAACCACATACCTTCAGTTTTGCTTTTATTAATCTCTAGGCCTGAACATTCCTGGAAGTTTGACAATAATTGGAACAAGTTATTTGCAGATTTTAGGTCAGAGACAAAGGCAGTTGTGTCATCGGCATATTGAGAAAGCTTAAATTCTTTGTTGTGTATATTAATTCCTTGAATAGTTTTGTCAGTTCTTATTGCATTGGCTAGGATTTCAGCACATAGGACAAATAAAATACCCGAGAGTGGACAGCCTTGTCGAACGCCTCTCTCAGGCATGAAAAACTCAGACGCATATCCGTTGTTTATGAAGCAACTGGAGCAATCCGTGTAAAAGGTTTTTATCCACTTTTGAATGCATGGACCGAAGTTAAAAGCTTGTAGGGTCTTGTGAAGAAAATTCCAGTCGACCGTGTCGAAGGCTTTCTTAAAGTCAATGAATATAGCCAGCCCAGGGATGTTTTCTAATTCAGTTACTTTCATAATATCCATAATGAGCCTAATGTTTTGACCAATATAACGCTCTTTAACGTATCCGGTTTGATCATCGTTGATTATTTTGGGAAGAACGTTTGAAATCCTATGAGCTATGGCTTTAGTTGCAATTTTGTAATCGACATTAAGTAGTGTCAGCGGTCTCCAGTTTTCAAGATATAGTTTGTCCTTACGTTTTTTTGGTATTACTTTGATAATTCCTTGTTTTTGCGTTATATTCAAATGTTGATGTTCGAATCCGTAGTTTAGACTTTGTACCAACTCTTCACCCAGCATCGACCAAAAGCGTAAATAGAACTCTACTGAAAGTCCATCGCTACCAGGGCATTTGCCCTTGGCGCACTGCTCTAAAATGTGAAGGCATTCCTCGTTACTGAGTGGGTGCTCTAGTTCATTTTTTCCAGTTTCATCTAGCTTAGCAAGATTAGGATTCTCAAAGAAAAGATTGTACTTCGAATTGTTGCACGGTGCTGCAGTATATAGATTTTTATAGAACATCTTTCCTTGTTCTAGGATATCGTTCGGAGTAGTAATTTCTCTATCATCGTTTGTTTTCAATTTGGAAATGTGCGTCTTAAAATGGTGCCTTTTTTCTAAATTCAAGAAATATTTAGTGTTTTTTTCGCCTTGTTCATGCCAGCGTGTTCTACTTCTTATTATTGCGCCTTTAGTTCGATATTCCGCAATAGCGTTAAGTTCAGCTCTAAGACGATAAAATTTTAAAATGTTTTCCTTTGAACGCTCCGTCTTCAGCAAGGTCATCAAATGGTCAATTTGAGTTTGAAGGTTTTTTTCAGCATTTCTGCGTTCTCTATTTTTCCGTTTTGTATACTGGACACAAAAGCCTCTCACTTCCATTTTTATCATGTCCCAGTAGAGACCTTTATCCTCTAGATAATTGTGCTTTGTTTTGAAATCTGGTATCTTGTTAGAAAGTTCCTGTATGAATTTTTCATCGTGCAGCAGAGAGTTGTTTATTTTCCAAAAACCTGGGCCTCGCTGAGTATATTCTTTTGATTGCAGATTAAGGATAATTGCAGAATGATCAGACAATGTGTAATGAACAATTGTAGAGTCTTTCACAGAGTTTGACAAGTCTTTTGAAACCAGCCAGTAATCCAGCCTGCATTGTACTTTTAGAGAGTTGTTACGCCACGTGTATTGTGACTGATTGGGGTGTTGACTCCTCCATACATCTTGTAGGTTGTATGTTTTGCATAAATTTTTGATCTCGCTAATTACTGCTTTTTTTCTTTCAATAGAAGTTCCACCAGTTTTGTCTAAAGGTGCTAGGGCGCAATTAAAGTCGCCCCCAAGAATAATTTGCATATCAGCGTATTCTCGAAGGGTGTCATTGAGCTTTGAGAAGAATATTTTTTGACTGTTATTGTCGTTTGGGCTGTAAATATTGCAAAGTAGAAACGTAGAATCATACAGCGAGGCTTCTAGTAGTATATACCTTCCGTTTTTATCAGCTATAATGTTTTTAATGCGAACATCTAATTTCGGATTAAAGAGGATTGCAACTCCTTTTGAGTGATTTGTCCCGTGACTGAAGAAAAAATTCCCTCCCCATTCTGATTTCCACCTTGCTTCTATGTTTTCCGTAGAGTAAGTTTCTTGAAGGAAGATTACATCAAATTTATAGTTGTGAAGCCATCTGAAAAGTTGTCTTCTTTTTCTTGTTTGGTTTAAACCTCTTGCATTGAGTGAGCAAAACGACGCTTTAAACGGTGTTGTCATATCCTGATATTGTGTGATTCTTTCTTACTGAAACAGTTGTAATCCGATTTGTGATATTTAACATATTTGGATTGTAATAACATGTTGCTATCCTTATAGCTTGTTTTTAAAAATGTGAACAAGGCATAATGGTTTCTTATAAGATTGATTGAGTATAATTGTTTACTTATAGATATTACTGTATTACTAGATAGTTGCCAAGAAACCTGTAGAAGAAATATTAACATAGAAACGAAAATCCTAAGAACTACAAAAATACAAGACACACGTGAACGACAGAAACGTGCCAGTTTATAGAAAAAAAAAAAACTAGCACGGTGAAACTACTTTGCCGAGCGCCGAGTCAGCAAAGGAAGGCAAGGGAGCTGTATGATTATTAAATAACTAAATTTCTATATATACTTCAAATGACTCTTTAACGCATGCGTTCTCTCCATCGGAATCACTTGACTCTGATTCTGAAGTTGTGTCGTCTTCATGCAAGTTATTAAATTCTTCATCTTTTAGAACATCTCTGGCAGCATTTTCACGTGCGTGGCTGAGAACTCGTTTAGTTGAATCAGCCTTACTTCTGCTTATCTTGAGACCATGTTGTTTCAAATACATTTTCAGCTGGTTGTTCGTAAGTGCTTCCACATCATTTTCATTTTTCCAAGAAATATTAGACGGAGGAGCGTTCCTTTCTCTTACTCTTTTTTTCGCCTTTGCATCCAAAAACTCATGCAATTTGCTCTACATAACTTTTACACACAGTCTCGTCCACGTTGTACTGGGAACAGAACTCTTGCAAAGACCTTTCTTCAGAGAAGGACAATTTTCCCTCGTTGAACAATTTCTTTATCTGGACACTCGGGAGAAGTTTATAAGCGTACTTTGCAATTGCAAAGCAATCAAACTGTTTACATTTACATAGATCAATTTATTGTTGTTAAAGTCAACAGTTGGGTTTTCCATTCTCTTTAATTATAATACAATGCAGGCTATTCTACGTTGGCATCTTTCTTTTTCATTGAATAACATCATAGTGTCAGGGCCGTAGCCAGACGTTTGTGATAACCAAGGCAATTGCGAAAGCGTCGAAGGTGCGAGCTTTTAGGGGGGGGGGGGGAATTTCGAAATCTAGACGCTCGGAATGCCATTTTTAGCGTTTTCCTGGTGGTATTTTCCCCCATTGGTGCCAATAAAGTAGATCTGTTTTAATATATAACAGAGGCATTCCTTTCCTATTGCATGACAGATGGGAAAATGTTAAATAATCAGCCATTTCAGAGATCAAAGCACCTGGAGTTGATATTTTCCCAGTTTAATTCCAGTGTAAGCAAGTATAAATGTTTGAACTCTAACAGGCTACTGAGGTCTTCTACCACTTTTCCAGTTTGTGAAAAAGAGTGAAAAAAGTAATGTCCCCCCCCCTGTATGTATTAAATTTTACATCCAACCTCCTCTCTCTCTAGTTGTGATATTCCCCTATGTCCCCCCTCTGGTTTCCCAACCCCCTCCTCCAGGTAATAATTGCACAGTCCCTTACTAGTTGACTTGCTCAAGAAAGAATCACATGAAGCTTTTAAAATCGTTTCGTCTTCTTGTCTTCACCATTTCAGCTCATTTCAAGATCCGCCAAAGGGATGATTAACTACTAGACAAGCATTTCCGGACACTTTTAATTGACAATTACGGTACATTTGTATGCAAAGAAACTGCTCACACTGAACACCCTTCATCGTTTGACTAAGCTGGTCAGTGAAAAGGGATTTTCCCAAACATTCTGCCCCAGTCCAATTTGTGATGTTTTCTGAAATAGGTGTCACTTTTTGGCTGAAGTCAAGTTAAAGAAATTACCATGCAGTTAAACACGCAGTTTTGCCGTTTTTTATAGCTTATATAAAGCATACCATTTTCAGCCATTTGAAGAGCAGGCAGTCGAGCAATCTGCATTGTAAATTATTTTCAGTAGCTTCATTTTTATTCTTATAAATTCCCCTGCTTTATTGGTGGAAAGGAAAAGAGAAAAATATAAATTCAAGGTTGTCTTAAAAGTTGGTACACGGAGTCATCGCGAGGGTGAAGATAGAAAACAATGGACCAAAATTTGAGCCCTCTAGGCCTTATTTTAATTTCTTGATACAAAAAGGGTGCTAAGCTCCCAGTCAATCCTTTATACTGGCATACATGACGTATAAGGAGAGAAGGCAGTTTGGTGCGGTTGATTTGTCAAAAAATCAGAAAAGCCAAACATTCTGCCCCAGTCCAATTTGTGATGTTTTCTTAAATAGGTGTCACTTTTTGGCTGAAGTCAAGTTAAAGAAATTACCATGCAGTTAAACACGCAGTTTTGCCGTTTTTTATAGCTTATATAAAGCATACCATTTTCAGCCATTTGAAGAGCAGGCAGTCGAGCAATCTGCATTGTAAATTATTTTCAGTAGCTTCATTTTTATTCTTATAAATTCCCCTGCTTTATTGGTGGAAAGGAAAAGAGAAAAATATAAATTCAAGGTTGTCTTAAAAGTTGGTACACGGAGTCATCGCGAGGGTGAAGATAGAAAACAATGGACCAAAATTTGAGCCCTCTAGGCCTTATTTTAATTTCTTGATACAAAAAGGGTACTAAGCTCCCAGTCAATCCTTTATACTGGCATACATGACGTATAAGGAGAGAAGGCAGTTTGGTGCAGTTGATTTGTCAAAAAATCAGAAAAGCCATTCGCGCTACTTTGCCGGTTAAGATTCTAGCTTTCGCAGCCCAGTCGTTGAATTGTAAGAAACTCTTTGCAAGCTGAAAATCAATAAATTAGAACAGAAGATCTTCAAATAAGCTGGCTGGGGCACATGATATAGAGTTTGGATAGGTTATTTAAAAAAAGGAAAACTTAAAATTAGAGGCTGCTTAGTTGGGATCAGGCACGAGAAAACGATCGGAAGAATCTTGGTTAAATGTAAAGCTCCGCGAGCAGCGTTTGAGATGTTTGGTGGGGGGGGGGGGGGGGGGTAAAAATTGTGGCGAGGAACATACTGTCCCAGCAAAAACTGACCTTCTAAGAGGCTCGTTCATGGGGCTTCTCTGTTTACCTGGAGAAATCCCATAGCCGAAAATTGGGAAATTAATCCAAGACAATGACCAACATAGCCCATGCTGCGTCTTACTTATAAGAACACCATGTACCCGATCAGGTCCTCGTTGTATGGAAGTTACAATCCGACGTAGCCGCCAAACGACTAGCTTGCATGTTATGATTATGAGTAACACCAGGAGCCCATGGTAACACCAATACCAACAATGAGGTTGATAAATGATATTTTTGTAAGTATCAAAAAAAGAAAAACAAAACGGTTTTTTCAATGATTCCACGTTATATTTTATTATTGCTCATCCCCTAAGTTAGCAGATATCGTCTCCACTGTAGCAAGCTTCCCGTTCACTTGTTTACCTAACTTAATTCAAAATGGTGTATTCCATCTAGTTTAGGTTTAGACTTAGAGCAAGTTACGACAGTTTGTTAAATCACTCTACTTTTTTGTGGTCGGTCGTGTACAGCAACTGTGGTGAGCCTTCTTTCACTTGGTGCACACAGCACAAGTCAACTCTCGACCAGAGACATATGGACCACATGGGAGTGATCCACACTGCCCTTCCACTGAGTACAGCAAGGCACCATTCTTGTTGGCTCCGCTACCGGAAACATACTCTGCATCCTCATCAACACAGATGAAATCTTTCTGGTTCTTTTGGTTGTAATATGCAGTCATCAGGTACCCATGATACTCCTCGGTCCATCCAGATGGACAATCATTCCGTGCAGGCATCATCAGCATTGATCCACGTGACTCAACAAAACAAACAACGCAAGGTGCATCATGGTCAGCAATATTTTTCTTAAAAATGTGGTTGACTTCATACTCAGTGCCGTACATGTACCCTGCGCTCTGGTGGCCATTTTTGTACTTGTCATACTTTGGGTTGCTAGGAAGACAAAGGTAGTTTGCACCGCCACCTTGATGATCATAATATTCTCCACCCATTATACCTGATTATAATAAGTAGAAAACAAGCATTAGTACACCCGTTAAAAATTATCCAAAAAACGTTATTGCGTGTTTATTATTATTATTATTATTATTATTACTATTATTATTATTATTATTATTATTATTATTATTATTATTATTATTATTTTCTAGTCAATCGTCACAAAAAAGCGACTATCATCACAATTTAAATCTTAAGCCACTGGCGAAAATGAGAACCTTGAAATGCTAATAGAGTTTGCACTGTTGAAACCTATCAGTACAAATTAGCTGCAACGAAAAAATGTTAATAGTAACACGTTATATACACGTCAATCACGTTTGGACTTCACATCACTTTTATTAATGGCGTTCTGGTTAGGGATGCCCCTTAATATAAGGTCACATTAATATTTATTCTGTCATTCGAATGAGTTTACTTTTCCTCACTCTTAAGTGACAAAAAGAATTCAAGGCCTCTGTTCCACAGAATGATGCATAAGTGAACCTGAGTCAAACTTAGAAGCAATGTGACGTTACCTCGGTCAGTAAGTGTTTTAACCCTATTTCGCCTAGGCTTTTTTTGAGTTTCTGAGCCTGGGGGGGGGGGGGGGCCCTATAGTTCTCGAAAATTATTAACGCTCTTGTAATGAAACTTGGCACGTTTTTAGTACGTCATTAGCTTAACAGATTGTAATATGACGTGTTAATTATGACGTGTCATGACGTCATAATGGCGTCACAAACCCGCCATTTTGAATTTGAGGCCGCCATCTTGGATCCCGAGCTAGCACCTGGCATACGAAGCTTGCGCCCGCGGTGCTAGCGGCAGTGAAAACCGAGTTTTCCTACGTCATCATCCCTCATCGTAACATTGGGGACATTGGGTACATTGCGATATGGATTACATGATGTCACTAGCTAATTGTCCAGTTTTTCCAACTCGAGCCAGAGAGCAGGAAAGCATGCAGCGCAACAGGAGCGAGTTGCATAAAAGTTAACGTCCGGCGAAACTTATAACGCCAGACGTTCACTCCAGTCAAAGTCACTATTTTAACGTCTGTCACTAGCTGTTAAGTCCCGTGTTAGGTTTTTGCAATGATAGATAACCAACGAAGTGCATAGCGGCGAGCTAGTTATAATTGTTTGATATCCAGCAAGTCCGAGTAGAATAATTGTTTTATTAAGACCTCGACCACTATAGCTGTTATAAAATCAAGACAGAAAGAAAAAGACCAGTAAGAGATAAAAAGGGACAAGAATTGGTCACATGACCAAACGAAAAAGGCGCCAAAAGCTCGCTAAGTTTGCAGCGTTTCTCTCCAAAGCTGAATGAATCAAAATGAAACTGCTTCGGCGATCCAAACGGAACGAGGTGGCACACGTTTTGGGAAAAAATCTACTAATTTTTGGCTCTGGAAATGCCGTACGTGTTTGATTTTTCTTGAAACATTGTTATAATCATCGTTCAAAGTGGATTGAAGCTGTACGATTTCACCATATTAGCTGCGGCAGTTGAAACGGAGCAAGATTGTAATCCGTTCGCACAACGATGTTTAGAGCGGTTTTCAATTGAGTGTCGAAAGTAATTCGTGTTTTGCTTTGGTTTTGCTTTACTTCGCTCTGTGATTGGATAAAACCTTTGGCACCACTTTCTCGACCAATCAGGAGTAAAACTCAAACCAATCAGTCGCGACTTGCTCGCGCTCGCACGCGTTTTCCCGCGCTTGACGCCGGTTACATGTACTTGCTTCGAGTTCTGATTGGTTCATTGGGTAATTTGTGTTTGTTGTGATTGGCTGGGGTAATTACTTTGGTTTTGGTTTTACGACACTCATTTGAAAAGCGCTCTAATCGAACTGAAGACAGAATTTTAACTTGAACAGGTTATCTCTATGCAGCTCAGAAACAGGATTACTGCTGTGAGGAACGTCAGAATTCACCATCCTAGTTTGTTAAAGGCAAGACACAAAACGCAGTTGTTCTCAGTTTAGGGTTGTGGACGGAATGGTAACAACAACACTCAAACAACTGGGAAGCGATTCAACTTCTTTCAGATAGCATCCAATTTCTATCAGAACATTTGGAGCTTTTGGAACAGAGAGCTACAACGAGTGCAGGTAAACTAGAGTCAACTTTGTGTGGTATAGCCAAAAAATGTCGCCCTTCCTTCTTTCTCGGTAGTTTGCTCGGTTCTTGCTTAGATTGCTTCTTGATTTTCGTACTGACTCGCCATGAATATGTGACAGTTTTTATTAAATGCTTCTCTTTCATTTTACTGTGTTTTATATTATGTCTTGTCTTGATACTTCGGAGTGGAAAGCCTTCCTGACTGATCGAACCCACCGCTTGTAATATTTTATGATCGACGTGACGATGAAAGAAATTGTTAAGCTGAATTGCAAACACAACGCTAACTGCTTAAATTTCTATTTCTACACAGTTTCTTGTCGTATTAAGAAATTTAGGCACTCCGGGACAATTTTGATTTGTGTCTCAGTGACGCTGTTGGAATTTCTGCTTAATTTAAATTCGTTGAAAGGTGATTTTTCTCGTCCATTTTTCTCACCAGGTTGCTTGCTCATATTTAAAGATGAAAAACAACAAGGGAAAACATAAACGCAAAAACACAATGCGGACCGCTGAGGAAACAGTAAAGTCGACTTATTTTCCTTCAAAAATAAGACTTCAGCAAGACATTCACCGACAGCGCTTTTTGCAGCATTCTTTGGAAGCTTACTAAGGTCAAGAAGAGTACTCGTGAAAATACAGTTGCTCTGTTATAAAAACGAATGAACTCACGTCAGTTGCTCCCGGCAGCCGAGGAGCGACTCGAGAGACTTTGCAATCTAAATACCGGTACGCATTTTTCACTGATTCACATGCCCACTGGCTGTTTAATTCTGTCAGTCATTAAACAACTTTGCTAACATAAACAATATCACCCAGGCATCAGGCCGTTTACTGGGAAATGTCACCCGAAAAATGTTTTCTGAAACTTCCAAGCACAATTATGGAGGGAAAATGGCACAACTTTTTCGCCCGCGAAGTATTACTCGGGTGTTTTAAAGAACACACCCTAAACTATTTTTCGGAAGCTTTTAGAGTCTCTTTTTGGACAAAATAGCTTTAGACCGAGAACTGTTTCACCTATAGTTACTTGAATAACTTTTTCATTTTGATCTACAGGCACGCTACAAAACCATGCTACACTGAACTCACTCACTGAATCGGCGATTCTAATTTATTTTAGTCTCTAAATTAGGACAGAAATGGCATTCGCTTCAAATGAGGAAGCTGAAAATATAACAATACAGGGAGCTGATAAAATATTGCACAACTGAAAAAACATAGAGCTTTTCACTAAGACTATAAACTTGACGACAGAGCGACTGACTCTTCAGATTGTTGGATAATTAAATTAGCAGTCAGTCAAAACAACCCAATGTGCAGTGACGAATACTAAACTGGATTGAGAAAACAACACCGACCCAGTCTAAAATAGTCACACTATCTAATTTTGTGATAAAATGTAAACCAGTTGCAAAATGAGAATTGCTCAAAAAACGAACTTTAACGAAAAAAATCTTAAAAGACTACGCAACGAACTGCAATTTTTTAAGCTTACGATCGCTTATTTACGAAATTCCTTTAATGACTAAACGTAGAAAATGGGACAACCGACTTTCACAAAACTAAAACTACATTGAGATAAGCACTTGTTTGCCTGCATTCATACATATAAATGTAAATCTAACTAGAATCACTGGTGTGACATTGCTGGTAAACGAACACAAACACGATGCTCGACTGAACAGGCGACAACCTCGTTCCCGGGGTCCTTTCTCCTTAGGACGTAGGAAAACTCAGTTTGCCCTGCGTACTGAGCTCTGATTGGTCAATTTCAATTTCAGTCGCGTGCACCGTATGCCAGGCCCAGTCATACAGTTGACAATGACGACATCGAAAAATATATGAATTTGTTCTAGGAAACATACTTAACCAAAACAAGCACCAAAAAGAAAAGGATTACCTTTTTCTTACGAACGAAGGGTAAAAAACTGAGGAAAAGACTGAAAAACGACAGACAATAGTCAAAATACACTCCTGAGAAGATGGTTGCTATGGAAACGTCAATCACCATAGACACGTCATCTACACAGGAAAATTTTCTCTGATAACTTTTAGGAAAAGTCACGAGATTTGGTGATTATTCGACAAGCCGTTTAAAAGTTCGTTAAAGTCAGCACGGGCACAATGTGCCCCCCCCCCCCAGGCTAAATAGGGCTAAGAGGTGGTCACGATGTTCTGCAAGAAAGAGTGATCTCCAAAGTAACGTGGCCGCGAACGGCTTATTCTAATGAAGTTGGTTTCCAATCATCCTTCACTGTCCCAAAACGGAGCTCTGGAGGAAGGGAACCATAAATGAAAACTTTTCTCGGAAAGTCTTTCATCTTTCTCATTTGGGATATTTTAATTTTATCAGGAGCCATAATCGGGGACGGAGACCGTAAGCGCGGGATCCACGCGGCCCCATCGAAAAAGACAAATGTGCTATTTTTAGAAAAAATTGCGCCACCCTCAACGTCATAAACGCGCGTGGCTACACGCAAATTTGCGTTCAACGTGGATATGACCAAGATGGTTATAATTATTTGATATCCAGTATGCCCGAGTACATAATGGTTTTTATTATTAAAAACGCAATCGCTAATTGCTATGAAATCAAGAAAGAGAAAAAAAAGAGAGAAACTCCGAGATAAAAGGGAACAGGAATCGATCGCGATCACATGACTGACCGAAAAAGGCGCCAAAACCTTGCGAAGTGTTGCAGCGTTTCTTTGCGGACCTGAATGAATCAACGAAACTGCTCCGAAGTGAACGTACAAGCACAAGGTTTGGGAAAAATCTTCCAATTATGGGCTCTGAAATGTGGCACGTGTTTGAGTTCTCCTGAAAATTGTTGGAATCGTCGTTCAAAGCGGATTGAAGCTGTACGATCTCACCGTTATAGCTGCTGGAGTTCAAATGAAAGAGTTTGTAATCGCTCCGTTCGCACAACGATGACAACGGAGCCATCATGTGTTTGTTTGATCGAACTGAAGGCAGAATTAATAATTAAGCTTGAACGATAATTTCTATGCAGCTCACCGAAACAAGACTACGGAGGTGAGGAACATTAGAATTCACCATCTTACTTTTTAAACGCAACACGGTGGGGCCAAACCACCCCCCAAATGGGTCATGAAATGTCCCGTTTTTTGGTTAATTTTTAATAATTTTGTTACTTTTCATCATTTCTTTACCAAACTTGGTAATTTGATATGGGTCTTTGTGCCAAACAATTTGACATGAATGGTGATGCCAAATGTCAAATTATGACGTCATAATTGGTGACGTCATATTATTCTCTAAAATAAAATTTTAGAATTTCTAAATTTTTTCTGGTGTTTTAGAAAGAACACGTCAAGAGGAGTTGAATGCTGAAAACCGTTTGTCGATGTGATAAATAATGGATGAGATATGGCATTTTAGATTTTGAAAATTTCACAGTCTCAAAATAGGGTCCCCCCCTTGTGTAATACGTTTGAATTTAAGTGTTGTTTTGTTGCGTCAACGACACCATTTAAGTTGCAGATAAGATGTCGTAAATGACGGAAGCTAAATGAAAAAGAAAAACTCGGAAAATTTTTTTCCTGCCAGAGCTAGAGCCCCCAAACCAGTTTTGTGACGTAATTAAGTGTCACGTGATCAGTTATGCTCTTGCTAATATTATCGTTTTCAAGCCGAAAACTTAAAATCTAAAATGATACGATTTTTTGGAACAACAAGAAGTCCATTTTACCAGATTATTAGCTTGCATGGAAAAAAAACTGTACAAAATAGATCAACAGGGTTGTTTTTAGAAGAAAAGTATGGTTCCGGGGGGGACACTTTAAATGTCTTTAAATTGCCATAACTCAAGATACGTTTGTCTTAGCGAGGTACGGTTTTCAGCATTTTACTCCCCTTGCCAAGTTCTTTCAGATGACATAACGTTTTATTTCAAATTTGAAATTTTCAGTTAACTCGTTTTGTGACGTCAGCCATTATGACGTCACAATTTGTTTTTTTAAGTCATTCTCATACTTAAAATAAATTGGGCGACAACCCAAGGTTTTTTGCCAAGTTTGGAAAAGAAATATGAAAAAGAAGCAAAATTAGTCTAAATGACCCATTTGGGGGGTGGTTTGGCCCCGCCGTGAAACCACAAAACGGAATTGTTCTCAGTTTAGAGCCCGCGGACGGAATGGTAAAAACAACACTCAAACAAATGTGAAAGCGATTCAACGTATTTTACATGGCATCCGACTTATGTCTAAATGTCTAGAGCTGCTCAAGGGAACACAGATAGAGCCACAACGAGTACAGGTAAACCAGTGTCAATTTTGCGTGGTATAACCAAAAATTTCGCCTTTTCTGATACTGAATTTGTCTAATGCTTTTTGTTCAGACTGCTGCATGATTTTTGTACTGACTCGCCATAAAAAGTGTGACAATTTTTATTAAATGCCTCTTTCCTATTTTACTGTGCTTATTTTGTCTTGTGTCGATATTTCCGACTCAAAGCCTTCCGTATAAAACCTACTGTTTGTGAAATTTTAAGAACAAGTTGATTGAGTTGACGATGAAAGAAATTTTAAACACAGCGCTAAATGCTTATATTTCTATTTCTACAGTTTCTGTTCGTCCGAAGAAATCAAGCATTTGTGTCTCAGTGACGTTCAGTTGTAATTTCTCCTTAATTTTGCTTCGATACAAAGTGATTTTTCTCGCCGGGTTGCTGGCGGAGAAAAAAAATCAAGCTCACTCTGTCGTTGAAACCCTTGCCATGTCCACTGCGCTATGCATCTCTTCTAGGTTCGTAAATTACCCAGTAAGTCATATTCAGTACTAGGGCAGCATGAAGTTTCACTTCATCTTTCTCCTTCTCATCGACGGAAGTAGTTTTTTCTTGGTGTTTTTCCAGTTCTCTATTTTGTCGAAGATTGATAACGCACGGCGAGAGTATTTGATTGAAAACAAAGCGCGCTTTTCACTATTCTTTGTCTTCATTATAAACATTTCGGTCATTTCGGTAAAGGCGGACATTATTTCAGAAAACATACGCTGCGAAATCTCGGCAAACGTTTTCTTTAATGATTCGGTATTTGAATCTATGTTACTATTTTTCTTGCTGGGGAAATAGTGACAACGATTTATCAGTGCGTTACTTTTCTTCACAACGTGCTTGGAAAATCATTTTATAGTCTTTGCGGCTGCCCTCCAATCTCTGTACGTCCTCAGAGGAAAAACATTTTCGGGATGTATTTTCCCTTTTCCTGCCTGATTCGCCTTCAACTGATTTTTTCGTCGTTCGACGCCTTTTTGGCCCGCAAAACGTTTGTTCCGTCTAACGGGGAAATCCTCGTCCGACATGTCCGACGCATCTTCGCTAATGGATTTTTCTAAAATATTCTCACTTCCATCATCGGAATCACTTGTACAATCCTCGTATCCAGAGTCACTATCCAAAAAGTTCTCCTCAAGGGCTTGCCTTAGATTTGGAATTGTCACTGATGACAAAAACTGCCGGATTTCTTTATCTCCAACGAAGGTAATTTCCGACGCCATTTTGTTTGTCGTTTCTTTGCGCGGCATCCTCGCAACATACACGCGTGTTTCACGCGCGCGATGGCGCAATTTTTTCTAAAAATAGCACATTTGTCTTTTTCGATGGGGCCAGCCCCATCACTGAAAATGGTATTCAGTTACGGTCTCCGTCCCCGATTATGGCTCCTGATTTTATTTATACCCTTATCTGACGTCCACACTCAAGCAGACACAACGAGTTATATGCCATTTGTGCCTTTCGCAACATATTTAAAAGTTCGTTCCTCATTTGAATTATTACATCACAGTTCTTCAGTCAATTTAAGCTCTTGACAGAATGACACCACAATTTTCCATAATAATCCTGTCCCTTGTACAATTTTCCCCGATAATAGTGTGATAAAAACACCTTATATCTGAAGCATATAGCTTTTGAGGGAAATGAAAGAAACTATTTTCCCATTATGTACATACCTTTGTAAACAACCTGAGCACCACTAGGGCATGTGGTTCTTCCCCAGCGCACATACTTTACCCCAGACGTCCCCACTGCTTGTCCTTTTTCGCCCTTAGCTCCCTGATCTCCCTTGGCTCCAGTCCTCCCAACAGCTCCTTGGTCCCCTTTGAAGAGAAAGTTGATACGTTTTATGAGAAACCCAGTTTATTTAAATCCACGCTAAGTGCCTATAAGCCTGGTGAATTTCAAGAGCGGTTATTATATGTTATGAGTTATTATTCATTTATATCATTGTAATTTTTTCCTTGGTGGTTCAATGTTACCTTGCGGGAGGGCACTGGGCACCAGCTGTCCAGGTAATACACACAACACGCGTTTCACCGCTATTCATTGCATACCTTTTGGTCCTGTTTTCCCTGGGAGTCCTGTGGGTCCAGGTGGACCCACTACTGGTTGTTTTCCGTTATTTCGACCATTTCGCACTGAAAAACACAAAACAAATTACTACATAACACCTTCATACCTCATCACTATTTATCTGTCGATTTTACTCAATTACCGTGTGCGGTCGTGACGTGACTGGTTTTCTGGCTGTTAAATATGATCTGACAAACTGCTCATTGTATAGCAACTTTCAAGGTTTTCACTCTTCACTTCACCATTCTAGTTACATTTTCAAGCACAACAATTAAACGTAATAAGCCTTTCTTTATTTTCCTAAAGCCTCCAATTGTTTGTTGTAACTATATGCTTGACTGAAGAACTCAGATGTACGAAATCCCATTAATGCTTCAAGCTAGTCATGTAAGGAGCTTCAAGACGTTTCACCCTTGGTTCGTTATGTTCTTAATATCTTATCTTAAGATCATGTATGTATGTTAATTTGCGCAATATTAAGTAATAAATATTATTATTATTATTATTATTATTATTACTTATTTTCAGGCTAAAGTGAGTTTTTTTTTTTGCCTTAAGTATGTACCAACCGAGAAGGTAGGCTAAAAGGGAAGAGTCACTTGACTGGGATGGCCTGTGCAGCAGGGCGTCAAGTCTGCAATAAGAAACAGTTGTATTGTGAAACAAGCTTCATTCATGTAATGGTGGTAGTCTTAGGGAACATTTCGTCTTACTGAAGCTAGCTAGGAAACATCAAAATCAGCCTGCAAGGGTGGCATGCATCACTTAATTTAGTGGATAGTCTGCAGAGTTTCCAGTGAGAAGACAGTTGCAATTTAGTTGTGGGAAAAATACATTTGAGAAGAGTGTCAAAACACCACTGAACAGAACTTTGAGGGTCCCAATTCGAATTTCTTCATCTTGTCAAAAGATACGAGGCCCTACCGTTTTATAAACCTCTTCTCCATTTCTTGAAATCGTTTTTCCATCAAGCTTGTGCTTTTGTTGTGCCTGTGAGAAAAAGAATGTGAAGTTTTACATCCTCCTTTAGGTTTTTAACCCCTTGAGTTTCTGAACCTGGGGGGGGGACACAAAGTGCCCCCCTATAGATCTCGAAAAGTATTAAAGCTCTTGCGATGAAACTTGCACGTTTGTAGCACGTCATTAGCTTAACAGATTGGGCTTATGACATGGTAATTATGACGTGTCGTGACGTCACAATAATGTCACAAACCCGCCATTTTGAATTTGAGGCCGCCATCTTGAATCCCAAAGCTGCAGTCATACAGCTGACAATGATGTCACCAAAAAATATATGATTTTGTTCTGAGGAACATACTAACTCAAAACAAGCACACAAAAGTAAAAAATTATCTTCTTCTACAAACGAAGGGGGAAAACCTGAAAAGAGACTGAAAAAAGACAGAAAATAGTCAAAATACACTTCTTAGTAGACGGTTGCTATGGAAACGTCAATCATCATAGACACGTCATTGACACAGGAAAATTTTCTCTGACAAATTTTAGGAAAGTCACGAGATTTGAGATGACGGACGTACTGAGATGACTTAAAGCACCTTATTTTTTCCGCTCATTTCATGATTTTGGTTGGAAGTTTTGCATTGTTTACTCTATTGGTCCTTCTGACAATAGCAACAAAGTCTTACTCGTTCCATTAATTATGAGTTTGATGAGGGATAACAAAATGTGTTTTACCAAGGCCTTTGAAAAAGTGTTAATCTCAGCAGCGTATGGATCAGTCGCGAAGTGTGGCAGCGTTCTTTGACGAGACTGGACTGTGTTGTTGGTAGATAGCCTCCATCATTAGTTGGAGTTTGTTTGTTTCTGTCTAGAGCTGGATTAATTCTCAATTTGGTTACCAAATGAAGATCTGGATTCTTAGGAATGCTAGTTTCTTCAAAGGTGTCCGGGATTTGTTTCCTTCCACGTTGGAATTTTTTTTCATGGCCTATTTAAACTTTTAGGGTGATAATGTGACACCTTTAGCTGCTAGTCCAAGTTGTGTTATCAAAGTCAAGACGCTTTTGTTCCTCTTCTTCTCTGATCTTCAGATGCAACTCATTGCAGTGGCTTTTATGAGAAACATGACAGACTTCTTTTCAGTCAGTGTTTTTCTTTTCTTTTTTCTGTTTTTTCAGTCACTGTTTTTTCAATTCATGCATGATATGATCACAGTTCTTATTTCTTCTGTTCACATACATTCGCGCAAAGGCTTGACACGAGACCCAATTTTCCTTCTCAATCCCTCCACTCTCTATAGCTGCTGTTTCTTCTTCTTCTTCTTCTTCTTCTTCTTCTTTTCTTTGCTTTGTCTTTCTTTTTGTGGCCCTTGTCAATTCTCTTCAGAATTTGAAGCGTTTCGTGATGAAAACAATTTTGTTTCAACTCCATCAAGGGCGAGCTTTTGCAACTCGAACATTGCCATTTGTATCATTCTTCGGCACTTTCTTGAGGCTACAGCACTCCAGTACGTCTTTAAAGGAGCCAGCCTCAATCAGTTATTAAGTCTGTTCCTTTTGATTTCTTGAGCTTGATCGCCAAGTTGTATTCATTTTCAGAGATTTGCCAAGGTTTTCTCTTTGTCCATTCGTCGCTTCTGCTACATTTTGTTGACAAGGAAGGGTCGCTTTCTCATAAAATGTTAAGCCGTTTTTCTTTGAAAGCTATGCGCTTAAAAGTGAGCGTAAGTATACTCTGACGAGCCGTATTAATTTGGCTTGTAACTTTTTCTCAAGTTCGCAACGTTCGCACAATTCCGTGTTTTGGATGATTTTTGAATTGAGGTTATGTCATTCGTGATAATTATACCAAATGAAATAGACGGACATTAAGACTTCTCAAATAGTTCTTAAATGAAAAATAACAAGTTCAAATATTTTCTTGAGGATTATTTCGAAACTGATATAGACTACGTCAGCCTTCAAAAGCATACCTTTCTTCCATGGCCTTCAGTCGTTTTTCTACTTCAGCCAGGCTAGGGTTCCCATTATTTTTAACTGCTCTTCGTTCTCGGTGCATCTGTTTTCCAGTAGCTTCAGGGCCATCAGCAGACACTCGATTGAAGCTTGCAACTTCTCCTCTACGTAGTCCTTCAGGATTTTCATCAAGGGCAGAAATGTGAACCAGAATGGTACAACACATTACCAACACAGCCATCAAACGCAGGCCATCGCGAGGATTTTCTGCTGGGGACATTTTCATAGCGAACTAAGATTGGACTTTCCTTGAATTGCTGGGATTTTAATCTCACGAGAAGAAAACAATAACAGCCTTCTTTCTCTCCACCAAAAGAAAGTTGTAATACGCAATCGATGTCCAAGGATATTACACTGAGACATATGCGAGAATTTTTTCGCGTCTGTGACGTAACACTAGCTATATAGAACAATACCTCATAATTACTTTTACTAAGTAATATTAATCCTTAAAAATATCAAAAGCACGCCCATTAAAACAAAGATTCAATGATGTCATTTTGTAAAGTCAAACGAAGCAGGGCATTCGAGTATGTTGTTCAGGTTATTCTTTAGAGGAAGATACAGGTATGTTCAAAGAATCGTACTGGTTAAACATGAGTCGTCAAGTGTCATCAGGCAGGATATGTTTTATTGGTCCATTTCGATCATCAAAGGAGGCATTTAGCTATCGTGAGCTTCAACTGAGAACACTGCCATGGACAACCAACCGAATGGTCCTCATTTTAGACGTTAATTCGTAACAACACCATACTATTACAGAATTATAAAAGTCTCTTTATGATTATGCTGTTGGATGTTAATTAGTGAAATAAACTGAAACATACTTAATCTTTCAGTAGCTGGTAATAACTATTTCTTTGCTTTCACTGAAAACCCAGTGCAAGGCCTAATCATATTGACGCCTTCTGTGGGGTGTTTTCATTTCAAGTGCATGTACATCCGAGTTATTTAAATCAAGGCCTAAACCGAAATAAATTAGTTCCTAAATTTCCTGATTAAGTTAACGTTTATTATTGTAGTTTGCACTTGAAGTAAATTAATTCAAATAGCTTGTATTTTTTGGGAAGTATTTTCATGAAAACAACACATTTTTAGCAGTTACTTTCAATTCTTATCTCACGGAAATATGAAAGAACAACTAACCGTATAACAAGACTGCCAAGTTTACAGTTGTAATAAGAGCTATACAATAAGGTAATATCTTCAAATACAATAAACCTTACTTGAAAGTTACCGCACTATTCACCGTGAACATTTCGAAACATTTGTTTACTTGGATATGGTATTAGCATGAGTCCGAGCCATTCATTTTAAGAATTAGTTCGAAATTACGAAATTGACGTAATCAACTATTTATCTGCCGTTCTAGGAAGCTGTTGTAACACTCGGTGAACAGTCTGAGCTGAGAATTTTATGGAATAGTCCCAAGATATTTATTAACGCACCCTCAAAATAATCAAAATCAACTTATATAACGGCAGAAGCGCGTGAGAAGGTATAAAGGTATGTTTTGCATCCCCGATCGACGGGTAGCTACCATGCACTGTATCGTAACCATAACAAGCAGTTTAAGTTGCAGATTTTAAATCTGCTGGCATATCTGCCTGACGTGTTCATCTGTGCACTGTGAATGTAACATGACTGATGGTTTCTCCTTCCCATCCCTGACTTCTTCGTCTGTTATCCTAAGAAAAAGATAAACTTTCAGTAAGACGTAAAGGGAAAGGTCTAAAATCTGGTACAGTTCGATCGGTTCGTGTAGGAATCAATTATAATCCATCCCTGATTAACAGACACCTGTTAATACGAACACCTCCCGCAGATCTACTTTTTCGTATCCGCTCAATTTCCCCATATATTTTCTGGCTCTAAAATTAAACAGCTTAATTCCCAACGTTATCCTTAACGGCGGTGTTCGATTGTTCTATGATATGGTTTCAGTCGTAACCAAAAAGTTTTTCTATAGCTATTTTTTTAAATGAAGATTCCATGTGTTTTAAGACAAGCACGTATCATGCTAGCGGAATTTATTATCAAAGATGACGACAGTGTGTCCCGTACGGGTTCATCGAATGGCGTTTAAATTCGATGAAACCCCAACAAATAAGCAGCAGTACATAAAAAAAATCGCCTCTCTTAAAGTCAAACTGATGGAGATATTGAACTGCGACGTACAACTGACATATTTTGATCCATCAAATATAAACTGTTTTCATCAAAATATCAAAATGTATGCAAATTCTAAGAAATTCCTAGATAAGTAACAGAATATTTAATTTACACACATGTCCCATCAAAACAGATTCGTAACAATGATCAGAGATTAGATAGAGTAACCGAAAAGGAGATTTAGAGGTGAGAGAGGAAGTTTTTCAAACGAGACATGTATTTTAGCGTTTCCTGAAATTAAACGTGCATTGGTGAAACGTACTATATGAACTCGGTGCCTCGAGCTCTATCACTGCTTTCTGAGTTCTCGATTAATGTATATATTTAATTCATAGCTTTATGTTTATCTTTGCACTGGTCATTCCTACAGAAAATGAAGAGACTTATTATTAGTCAGTGATGGAAGCGTATTTTCATTACGCCGTTTAGAAAACCGGCAAATTACAAGTCTTGATGAATGTTTTCTCCGGGACATCCCCATTTGAGATTTTTGACAAACAATTGCAAACAGCCGGTCTAAACATTTGCATGCATGTGACATTTTTACATAGCCATTAAAAACACGTAATTTTAGCAGTTCATGTTTCCCTGATTCGTAACAAAAATTATCTAAAGTGGAAGAAAAAGACAAGCCGATTTATGTTCAAATTGATATCAAATACGGTCGGTCTTTTAATTTAAGACTGAGCAGATCTGGCAGATGGGAACCCTAACCCAGCTTAAAACCAAAGCTAAGCTCGGTTTGCTAGTTTCAAAGGAATGTTCATAAGAAAAGCAAATATACAAGCGTGAACCTACAAAACGTAGGTCTTGTAGGTTCACGCACAGTTTTTTATGCGAATTGAATCAGATATCGTGAAATAGTTCATCAGATGTTAACAAAAAAATTCGTATAAACTTCAGGAGTTAAATTTAGTTATTAAAAAAATGACCCCCGTGTATAAAATCTTTTATATTTATATGGAAGCGAATTGAATTGCAAATACAGCAGCGTGTTGGAGGACGGAAGACTCGTCAAGATTTTTAGTCGCCTAACCGACTCAAGTTTAGATTGCTACGGACTACGGCAGATCAAATGGATTCCTTACTGATTAAGCCTAATTCCCATACTGGAGAATCTACGCATGTAGTTATTCGTCACTGATTCGTGAACTGAACGGCGTTGTCTGATCAGAATTTATGTCTTTGCCAATGATGGCAAATACTTAACGTTTTCTTATTGTAATTCATCCTGAGTACTAAGCCCGTGCACCTCTGGCCAGGGGCAATGGTTCATGTGTTAGAGTACAACTCCTAATTCCTTTTTACTGTCAAAGCCAGGAACTTTTAATGATAAGAACTTAACACAGTAAAATAATCACTGACTTACGTTCGTGGTCGTCAAGTTCCATCTTGCTCTGCAGTTTTGTAAATTTTTAACCAAACTCGCCGCTTGGTTAAAATATGTCTCGAACTGGACGAGTCCTGTAAAGCTGTAGGAATCTCTGTGGACTGCAAGTCTACCCCTTCGCCGGCTGCTCCCTGGAAATATCTTTTGCTCGAGCTTGCTAATTCTGTCGTTCACGTTCAGATAAATAAACACGATCCCAAGTAGAAATCCAACGATACAAAATATAAACAACAGTAACAAAGCCAAACGAGACACACGATCATCAAACCGTTTTCCTGAAACCGTTCGCATCCTTTTCCGGTCCAGAAATTAATGGAAGTATTGTGCGCGTGTTAACACAACTACATATCGCGGGTGCAAAGTATTTATGCAAAAATTTCTCCAGACGTGGTAACTACTTGACATCTACAGTTGATTTTATTTACTTTTTTAGCCAATGCAAACAGACTTTTCCTGACCCTCAACTTAGTAGCGGGGGGAGGGAGGGGGGTGGAAAGTGATGGATGTTACCCCCGATAAGGTTTTCCTTAAGTTTTTCCGTGGCGATTTATCAACTGTACCTACCGTTTTCAGTAGCTGTGCGCATATTCCTTAGACGCATTTGGCCACAAGTTTGAGATAATTGGTTACTATGGTTACGATATGTGACGTCATAAGTAGCGTTTTTGAAGAAAAAGTGTGTTTTTAACCTTTCTTTTAGATTGGACAAGTACACAATGTTGACAAAATTAATCAGCGAAGTGTTTAATTACGACTTATTCTGCATATCCAGCATAAAAATTTCAATTTCTGCCATTTTTGGATAGTTTCTAATTTGGGGTAAAATCCAAGACGGCGGCCACTTCGGTGATTTCACAGGCTTCAGCAGCGCCGCAACCCATAATATATACCTCAACTGGCAGAGCACATCACAGCCTTTCTATTGAAGGTAAAATCTTTTCGATAGATTGTAACACGACAAAAACCCGGGGGGTACATCAATTCCCCCCTTTGTACCCCGGTGGGGTGTGACTTTACTTTGCATCCAAAGGGTTATATACCGAGAGTAAAACCCTGGATATCCGCAAGCGTACGCGTGCTTTGATTGGCTCCTTGTTAACAGGCTCATATCCTGCAAGTACAGAAACCGCACGAGGTTTCTTTTATCAAAAAAAGAAATAATTGTTTCAATCATGTGCGACTCAGTTTCGTGGAAAACGTTTTAATTATTCAGCGGTTTTTACTGCACCAACCTGTCACTTCCTCCTCCTCTTCTCCTTCTTTACCCCCAGAAAGAGAGGAAATGTTATAACGGTAACTCAAATTTATTTTCAATTCTGGAAAACGTAAATATGAATCACAAAATATTAAATTACAATTAAATTGCTGGAAATTGAATAACTCGGCTACTTTTAATAAACCTGTTGAACTCAAGTCGTTAACTAATTTTCAGAACATATTTTGTCCAATACCTATTTCAAATATTAGGGGCCTCCTTCACCGGTATTATATCCCAAATAAACGTAAAAAATGAAAAAGCAGTCATAAAGAATATACGAGCAAATAATGATGCTGTGACTAAAATCATAAAACAATAATAATATTGTTAAAAAGTACAATACGTTTTCCAGACTGAAGGGTTTGTAACACAGTATGTAGGATCAGGAGTCATAAGGTTGGATCGGAAATTTTAAGCGGTCAGATTACATTAGGTATCACAGGCCACGGAATCAGTCCAAGACCAGATTAGGAATCGGCCCCGCTATGATGTAGACTGTGTTATGCACAATAGCGAATGAAACGCCTCAACAGTTTGGAGATCAAACTTTTGGATGCAAAATAAGGAGAGAGTGAAAAACTACAATTGATGACCCTGTGATTTATTGAGATTGGTTGAATTTAAAATGTTAAATTGGAGCTCCCAGATTTTATTCAAGGAAATACGGTGTAGGATATATGGTTAGAGCTAACACAGTCCATCGAAAACTTTCCTCGTACTGACAGCTGACAGTTCCCAATACAGGGGTGAGTCATAACAATCTTTATGCGTTGAGTTCACTTCTGTAAGAATCTTCTTCAACATCACTCCCTTCCACGAAGTATTTCTAATGAAACAGAACAATTAAAGTGAACATTACAAGTCAAGGCTTGATGACTGCTTATAAATTGTTAGTAGGAATTACATTTAAAAACCAATGGGAAGATCACAAGAAATAGTGAAGTTTTTGGATGCATGTTCTGTTATACCACCAAGGAGTTCGCCGATGCCATTTCAAATCTATAATAGTTAGTATTTACATCTCAAAGTCCTCTCTATTATGAATGAAAAATTAATGCTTGATGCGTTCTTGATAGTAAAATGTCTTAATGCCCGAGGGATCACTTACTCTATATCTGCAACTGATATAACACTTTACCTTTAGTTGTGGAGTGTAGTTTCTAACATGTGTCCATCGAAATGCTTCCTGGCATGCGACCATACACATGATTGAATGAAAGCTCTGTAGTTTATGTTGCTGTCATTGGTGATGTTTGTTTCTTAGTTTTGTAGCATGATTTTGCGGAATGATTTATATGGGAGGTGGGTTATTTGGGGAGAACTCTTTTAGATGTCAATGAACTGGCGTAAGTCTCCATTCACTTGCTTGCATAAAATTCATGCATTTACACTAGTTGATTCCTCCAGGTTTCATGGCAACTCAGAAAATATATAGCCTATTGAAAACTAAACAACTGAACAGGTGCAGATCTGTTAGAGACGTTTAAGTCAAACCACAAAGTGTTGCACGCTGTCTTCAAAATGCTAAATCAATCATATATCGGCAGGAGGTATATAAACAACCATCCTACCTTCCACACATTTTCATGGTGTTGATATCCCAGTTCACTGCTGGGTGTCCCCAGGCCCCTTATCGGAGACTTAAACTGCCGGTCGTCTTCATTAAGAAGTTCTGGATTGTGTTTTGCCAGATAATGACGTAACTGAATGAAAACATCACCATGGAAGTTGTCCCCAGTGCTATCAGCCATTACTTTTAACTCCTCCATGCAAGCCCGGATGCTTGCTTCATCACACACTGATTTCTACAATAAAACATAACAACTGAGAAACGAATGCACTCTCGCAGTTGTTATGATTTGAGCAATGGCAGACAGACCACCGTAGGAACGAAAGATTAAACAATAGTATACTAGCCGTGGCAGGCACAAGAAAGGACCAATCAACCCCATTTTGATCTCGGGAGCAACAATTTTTAGCCAGTCCTGCTTGAACCAGTTTAGAGTCAAACATTGTATTGAGAACCTCATCAAGTTCCAACTCTCTAAAAAACCCGTTTAGATCAATTATTGGCCGCATGGCCACAAATTCCGGACATCAGAGCAGCGAATTCTCGTGCGGCTTTCATCTGGCATATGATACTCCTCGGTCCATCCAGATGGGCAGTCATTCCTCGCGGGCATCATCAGCATTGAACCACGTGACATGACATAGCAGACAACGCAAGGGGCCTCGTGGTTACGGAGTTTTTTAAAAGGATCGAAATCGTTGACTTGATACTCAGTACCGTAAACGTAACCTGCGGTCTGATCGCTATCGCTGTACCTGTCATACTTTAGTTTGTTCGGAAGACAAAGGTAGTTTACGCCACTGCCTTGATGACTGTAATGTTCTCCACCCATTATACCTTAAATAAGAAAACAAAATTTGACCGTGAAAAAAGTTTTACATTATGAGCTTCTCAATATAGGAATTCCGCTTATTTTCACACAGTGACCTCCAAAAAGACTAAAGAGTTTAGCTCTTTATCCCACACATTAGTAATAAAGGCCAAAAGCCTTTTGGCAGATGAAGCTATTTGTGGTACTGCACGTTACCATGATTCTACCTCTTCGCACCTGTTCTATTTTCCACTTACCGCTGTACACCACATTAGCGTCTCCAGAGCAGTTGGTTCGTCCCCAGCGAACGTAACTCACACCTGACAGCCCCTGTCCTTCTGGTCCCTTCTCCCCTTGAGGTCCAGAAGGACCCTGAGGTCCTGCACTTCCAGTCTTGCCAACTTGTCCTATGAAATTATGGAAGAAAAAAAAGGGCACGCACGTTTAAAATCATTTCTGAGAATAAATGTGATTATAAGACGATTTTCGCAGGTACTGTAATTAATGAACCGCAATCAGTATCACGGTACGATGTGATTTTTTGTCGCAAACAGTATCACAGACATTTTTACCATTTACTTTTCAGCTCTCTAAATTCAAACGAAGTTGGTAAAGCCCAAAATGCAAGAAGAAGATAGCAAGGAAATAGAAAGATGCAAGGGGGACACACTGAAGAGAATTGTTGGCAATGCAACTTGGCCTCGTTTAGTCAATTTTTGACAAAAAGGATCAAAAACTACTTAAGGTTTTACTATCGTAAACTAAGCTGGCAGCAAAGAAATATACCGTACCTCTGGGTCCCGTGAGTCCTCGAGGTCCCTGGGGACCTTCTCGGCCGTCCCTACCGTCCCTGGTCTTCCATCTCTACTATCTCGACCTGAAATAACGAGCAAAACTATACTTTGAACTGTAGTCTCAAGAAATAGGCCAATATCTTTAAGGCGTGACCACTCAATTTTATCAATAAGGGGCTACTGCACTCTTTTTTAGCGATTTAGATGGCTTCGCAACGAGTTTTAAATTTTAACAATTTTTTGTATCTTTTGAAGAATTCGTCAATTTTAGTGAATTGAATAGAGTGCGTTCGCAGCGGCCATGCTGGAGGAGGAAAACAATGAAATTCATTTCCATTGGGAAAACAGTTTAAATTTATATTTTTGCAAATAGCTTTTATTGTTTTGTGTTTCGGCCTGCCAAAGCAATTTCTGACATTTTCTTAAATACGTATTATGCGACGTGATAAACGATAATTAGAGAGAACGAACTTAATCATCTTCACTAGTCGCGGATCCGTTCCACAGACACCAATGGGTAAGCTGTAACTTTTTATTCATTTATTATATATTTCTTCACTCCCCTAACGAATTGTAATCTATTGACAGCTTTCGAATAACCTACTGTATGAAACGTGGCAATAAACCTTACAGTGTAACATTTGAATCCTTGGTAATGCGGCTAGTGAAACATTCGAAAGCCAATCAAAAGTCAAGTTGAAAACCGAGTCACATTGGGGACGGCAACAAGACAGCAACAAGATGGCAGAAGCAGCAAAGATAGCGAGACGCTCAGCTAAAGGGAAATTCACAAGAAAAAGAAGCGATTTCTTAAACTCTGTTCGAGACAGAAACAGTATCGCAACTATAGAGAAAGCCTATGATCAATTGGAAGACGCTATGAAAGACCTTGAAGGTAAACATGAGCAATTCACATCGTTTCTAAACGACGAAGAATTCGATGCAGCTGAAAATTGGATGAGTGAGCTGCAAACATTATACAGAGATGCAACAAATCTGAAAAATGAATACATGGATAATATACAATTTGATGAATCTAACGCGCGCGCTACACGTGAGCGCGAGGAACTAGAAAATCAACAAAGAGAGCAAAATGAAAAATTGAAAGAAAACATTCTAATAAAGAGAGCCGGCGCGCGCACTCTTTTTGATGCTATATTTAGCAATGCGACGCACATTCTAGAAACTGAGAATGCTGCAACTTCTCTCATGAAGAAAGTACTCGCACAACTCGAAGAAGCATTTATTGAATGCAAGTTAAGGAATGAACAATATCTAGAGTTAATAGGCAAGGAAATGATGGAACAAGAACTGCTATGGATTTCAAATGTCCAGGTTCTGTACAGTCAAATATTTGAAATATTTGAAACCCGAATCAGTGAAAAGGAAGAAAGCAAACTCAGCGAAACAACCCTATGCAACAGTAATTCACCGGGAACCGCCAATAATGTACATTTAGAGAAGATCAAAAGACCGCACTTTGAAGGCGATATAAGAGAGTACCCTCAGTTTAAGCGAGATTTCCAAACGCAAGTAATGCCAGGTCTTACTAAGCTCACAGCCCCGTCCGTACACGTTACGTACTTGTCTTGACAAAGAAGCTCTAGCACAGTTTAAATCAGTTGATGATGATATCGAAGAAATGTGGGCCCGTTTAGATGAAAAGTTCGGAGACCCAGGAAAGGTCACGGATATGATCATTAATGATATCAAGCGATTTAAAGTCATCCGAGAGGGAGAAAGCAAGAAATTTGTGGAATTCGTAGATATGATAGAGGATAGTTATCGTGACTTGAAAAGACTCGGTATTGAAAAGGAAATTACAACCACAAGCTCAGTTAGCACTATTGAAAGCAAACTTCCTCCTGATCACAGAAAGGAATGGGCTAGGCTTGTTAGCTCACGCAAAAGTACAGTCGACAAAACTGACAAATTTCCGAGTCTCCTCGATTTTCTATTGGATCAAAAACGTGCCATAGAATATGACGCATCTGACTTAAGATCAGCAGGCACACCTCAAGTGCGAGGCGCAACCCATTTATCAGATGGGAGACCATCGCCAACGGCAAAATATTGCCTTGTGCATGGTAACGCGAAGCATTCCACTTACGAGTGTAGAAATTATCTAGCTAAACCTGTTCAACAGAGAAAGGATGTTGTAAAGGATAAGCTTGCATGCTTTTCGTGCCTGAAACCAGGCCATCGCTGGGTTCAGTGCAAAAAGAAGAAAGAATGTGGAATTGATAATTGCAAGGTATTCCATCACCGAACTCTTCACGAGAATAAAAGGAACACCCCAACCGGCGAGGATGATCAAGAAGAAGAAGTCTCTGGCACCACAAACACGTGTTCGAGAATCAGTAGTAAGACCACATGCCTCTTACAGATACAACGCATAAAAACGCACGCAAATTGGCTCAATGTTATGTGGGATAATGCATCTTCGCTTAGTTTTATTACGAACAAGACAGCCAAAGCGCAAAAATTGCATGGTACAACAGTTCAGCTGTCACTTGTAAAGGTTGGAGCAGAGAAAAAGGATATCACGACGAAGAAGTACACATTACCACTTATTGATTTGCAAGGACATCAGACCCTCATTGAAGTTTATGGAATCGACCAAATAACATCTAACATCCGCAAAATCAAGATCGATGGAATACTCCATATTTTTGACGTCCCAAAGAAGGACATAGAACGACCAACTGGAACCATCGACGTGCTGATAGGATATGACTATGCAGGATTGCATCCAGAAATGCAAAATCGCTCGGGACACCTCCTGTTGCTAAAGAATCGCTTTGGTTTCTGTATCGGTGGGACACACCCAGCAATTGAAGAAAATGCAGAATGTTTCAAATACAATGTAGCACATGTAAATCATGTAAGAGGAATCGAGTTAAGCGATTTCTACAAAATAGAAAATCTGGGCGTGGAGTGTACACCGCGCTGCAGCGGCTGTGAATGTGGGAAATGCCCACCAGGCAGTAAGAATTATACGCTCAAAGAAGAAAAGGAATTGAATCTTATCGAGAATAATCTTGAATATAATTCACAAGAGAATCTATGGATAACTACCTACCCATGGATTAAAGACCCGCATAACCTCCCGGACAACAAAAGAGCCGCGTATGGAAGATTGATGTCAACAGAACAACGTCTGCGCAAAAATCCAGATCACGCGAAAGTGTACCAACAACAGATACAAGATATGATCGACAGAGATGTAGCTCGTAAACTAAACACTGAAGAAATAACAAAGTACAACGGGCCAGTGCATTACATCTCGCATCACGAGGTCTTGAAAACTGATTCAAAATCCACACCTGTCCGCATCGTCTTCAATAGCAGTGCTAGCTATATGGGCCATATTCTAAACGAATATTGGGCAAAGGGACCAGACCTCTTGAATAACCTATTAGGAATACTCATAAGATTTCGCGAATATCGTGTTGCATTCATTGGAGATGTCAGCAAGATGTATCATACTGTAAAAACTAAGGTCGTTGAACAACATACTCATCGTTTCCTATGGAGAGACATGAACACGGCAAGAGAACCTGACACTTATGTGATACAAAGAGTGTCCTTTGGCGACAGACCTTCCGGAACGATAGCAACCGTTGCTATGAGAAAAACAGCACAAATGGGTATCGAATCTCATCCCCAAGCAGCTCAGATTATAAAGGAAAACTCCTACATGGATGACATAATTGAGAGCGTCGACGACACTAAGTTAGCTAAACAACTAACAGAAGCTATTGAAGAACTCTTGATCAAGGGAGGATTTCGCATAAAAGAATGGATAATGTCAAAAGATGACACTGAAGAAAATCTGACGCTCACCTTGAGAGGCGATTCAAACGAACCCACGGAAAAGGTTCTTGGAGTTGTATGGAATCCGCGTACGGATCAGTTGTGTTTTCGCGTTAAATTCGATTTACAGATGAAGAGTAAAAGGAAAAGATCTCCACCCCAAGGAATTGATATAACGAGCTCACAAGACATCAAACTTACAAAAAGAATTGTCTTATCTCAAGTCAATCGCATTTATGATCCGATGGGACTCGCCACTCCATTTACAATCAGGGCTAAAGGCTTGATGAGAAGTTTGTGGATAAGCGAAAACAAATCTGACTGGGATGATCCAATTCCTGATATGCTTAAGAAAGAATGGATGAACTTCTTTGATGATCTTCCAAACATGGAACAAGAAGTCTTTGAGAGATGTATCAAACCCGCAAATGCAAGAGGGGATCCAATTTTAGTGATATTTAGTGACGGATCAGAAGTAGCTTACGGCGCATGCGCTTACGCCAGGTGGAACACCACAGACAACAGCTATGAGAGCAGATTGATCATATCGAAAAATCGACTTTCCCCTGTGAAGAAAATGTCTATTGACCGAGTCGAATTATGTGGAGCAGTTCTGAATAAAAGACTCAAGACATTTATAGAAAAGGAATCGAGGTACAAATTTACTAAATTCTACCACATCGTTGACTCACAAATAGTGTACGGAATGGTTCAGAAGGAATCATATGGCTTTAATACTTTCGCCGCCACACGTATTGGCGAGATCCAACAGGGAACCAACAAAGATGATTGGTATTGGGTAGAGAGTAAGAATAACATAGCGGATTGGATTACACGAGGAAGGAAACCGGCAGAGATTGGATTGAATAGCATCTGGCAAACCGGTCCAGAATTCCTTAGATTTCCTGAACATGAGTGGCCGATATGCAAGCCAAATTATCAGAAAGAGTTACCAGAACAAATAAAAACAGTTATGTTAGCTGAAGCTAAATCTGAAGATAGCTTAGAAGCAAGAATTGACATAAACAGATATTCCAACTACACTAAGCTAATCAGAGTGACTGCAAGGGTATTGTCCTTGTACAAACGAAAACCTCGACCTTCCTTAAAGAACGTAACTAGTCCATTAACGCCAGAAGATATAGACAGAGCAGAAAGATTCTGGATACTTCGATGTCAAAAATTGTTAACAGCGGACATGGAAAAGGGAAGATTCAAAAGACTATGTCCACGAACGCGAGAGGATGGCATAATAGTTGTAGGCGGCAGAGTTGAAAAGTGGCTCGAGATAAGCTATAATAAGAACGACTTAATTTTGCTACCATACGAGCATCGCTTTGCAAGGTTATATGCTGAATATATACACCAAAGAGGGCATCATGGGGTATCATCTACAGTAAGCAAGATAAGAGCACGATTTTGGATTACAAATATCCAACGTATGGTGAGGTCCATCAAATACAACTGCGTAATCTGCAAGAAGATAGATAAACAGCTTTGCCAACAAAAGATGGGAAAACTACCAGAGGAGAGATTGAAACCCTCCCCACCTTGGCACTATACAGGTATAGATCTCTTTGGACCTTTCAAAATCAGAGATGAAGTGAAGCGAAGAACCTATGGGAAATGTTACGGAGTGATATTCAACTGCATGTGCACTCGAGCAGTTCACTTAGATCTAGCACCGGACTACAGCACGGAAACATTTCTATTAGTACTCAGAAGATTTGTATCATTGAGAGGGTATCCAGCAAAGTTGTATTCTGACAACGGACCACAATTAGTAGCTGCTGATAAAGAGCTCAAAGATATAACGAAGAACTGGAATTGGGACGAATTACTCGAATTCGGAGTAACAGAGGGCCTACAATGGGAATTCTCACCTGCCGACGCCCCTTGGTACAATGGCACATCCGAAGCATTAATACGTTCCGTCAAACGAGGCTTAAACATCGCAATCGGAGATAACATCATGACATTCTCTGAATTACAGACAGCCTGCTTTGAAGTTGGTAACTTGATAAACGAAAGACCAATTGGTAAGCACCCAACTGATACAGATGATGGCGTATATTTAAGTCCGAACGACCTATTACTTGGAAGATCTACTTCACGAGTTCCAAGCGGACCCTTTAGGGAAACAACAAACCCTCGTCACAGATTTGAATTTGTCCAGAATATAGTGAAGAGCTTCTGGAGAAAATGGACGCGCGATTATTTTCCTAGTCTTCTTATTGAATCGAAGTGGCACACCGCACACCGTGATGTTAAAGTCGGAGACGTCGTCTTGATACAAGACTCGAATCTTGTTCGAGGAAATTGGAAACTAGGCAAAGTTATCACAGCCAAACTGAGTAAAGATGGAAGAGTACGCAGAGTGGAGATCGTCTATAAGAACACTAAGCCAGGAGAACATGTAAAGACATACCGCGGAGGAAGCTATGTAACGGTTGAACGTCCTGTTCAGAGGATAATAGTCATCGTTCCAGTGGACGAAAACGAAATGAAAGACTAAATGAACTTTACTAAACTCGATTTTGTAACTTTACTATTTAAACTTTTTAACTTGCACAACTTTCTAGAAGAGAGGGGAGTGTTTCGGCCTACGAAAGCAATTTCTGACATTTTCTTAAATACGTATTATGCGACGTAATAAACGATAATTAGAGAGAACGAACTTAATCATCTTCACTAGTCGCGGATCCGTTCCACAGACACCAATGGGTAAGCTGTAACTTTTTATTCATTTATTATATATTTCTTCACTCCCCTAACGAATTGTAATCTATTGACAGCTTTCGAATAACCTACTGTATGAAACGTGGCAATAAACCTTACAGTGTAACATTTCAATCCTTGGTAATGCGGCTAGTGAAACATTTTGCTCCTCCAACATGGCCACCGTGAACACACTTTATTGAACTAATGGCACGTGAGCTAATGGCACGACCCAACACAATAAACTTTCCTGGCAGGCCTGGTTGCCCAACTGGCCCAGGAGGCCCTGGTCTCCCATCTCTACCATCTCGACCTGAAATAACGAGCAAAACTATACTGTGAACTGTAGTCTCAAGAAATAGGCCAATATAATTAAGAGCCATTTTCTGAGAACATCGAGAATCGAAAGACACTCACAAAAAATCGAATTTTTTTTTATTTTGCCAAAACATCCCTTTGGGTAAGCTAATTCAAGAAAAAATAATCCAAAGTTCCAACGAGTTATTTAACGGACGAAAATTTAAAAAGTTCGAAAAATGCATAAAATGGCGGTTTTAGGGTCTCTAAACGGCTCAAATTCTCACTCAACTTTAGGAAGCTGGTGAGAGCGTAAAAAAGATTCTTTTAAAACGAAACAAACCCCGAACATTATTTAACCTTTCTACTTTAAAACTGTGTAATAAATTTGCCAATGTTTGGTTTCGAACATTTTCAAGCGGCGTTTTTATTGAGCCGCCCTTAACCTTGTTTCTCACAAGGTAAAATGAAGGCCAACTTCGGCCGCTTAAAACGGCATCTGGTATGTATTGTTCAATGATTAAGACTACACAGAAAGAAAGCTCTGTCATTGTACTTTTCACCAGGAAAGTTACAGCTTTGGGAATCAAATACTTCACCGTCAGTAAATTTTTACTGTTTAGTGATCTGAGCGGGTAAAATTATATGCAAATTACAGATTTAATTCCTGGAATACTGCTAACAATTACAAAGGTCGTTTAAGATAGGCTCACCGTTAGTTACACATGCACGCACAATGTTTTTCCTGATCTTTGAAAGAAAGTTCTGCTTTCCTGACTGTCCTGAGTCTTGCTGAGTCTTGTTATGTTAAAACAAAGCAGACTTTTAACGGCATTTCAACAAGACAGGAATCCACTCATTCAACTTAACCAACATAACATCGAAAACACAGAGAAACGACATACTATGCCTCCTACCTTGCCAACCGAAAACTAGACTGCGAGCAGTCTCTCTTTTGCTCTAAAATCCCTGCCGGAGGAGTGGCGAGAAAGCGAGTGCGATATTCGAGCCGCGAGCCGCAAGCCGTGAGCCGCGAGCCGCGAGCCGCGCATCGCCTAGAGGAATACGCGGAAAGACAGGTGACCTCTGCCCTGACCCGCACGTGTCACACCACACTAACAGAGAGAGTCACGTATTCGATTTTTGTTGTGTGATTTGAAATAAAAACTTGGTGGAAAGTTAAAAAGAAAAAAAAAACTTGCAACAGATAGCTAGTACTTTGTTGGGTTACATGTTAACACAAGCTCCACAAAGGAGTTTTTACGGCGCGGTAATTTCGCAATGTACGTGCTGTTGTAATTATACTACTAATTTAATTACAGCTCATGAAATAAAATAAATATTGCAGTAAGTTACATTCACAGTGTGTAAGTACTGACACAGGAAAAAATACCCAGTTCCCTAATTGGGAACTTGTTGGGTTTTCGTTTGATACCCAACAAAATCCCAACCTCTGTTAAGGTTGGGAAAGTGAGACTGTTCCCAATGTCATTTTTGTTGGGTATTACTGATTCCCAGTGTTGGAAATTTGTACAGTTCCCAAATTGGGTTTTGATGTTTTATTTGTGGGACTTCATTGGGAACTTGGAGAAAATTCCCAACCTATTTTCAACAATTTCCCAACGTTGGGATAAAACAAAAGTGAAACTGTTCCCAGTTTCACTTGTTGGGTATTTTGGAGTCCCAAGGCAGATCCCAGATTGGGTTTTGATATTTCTTAGTGGAAATTTTCTGGGAAATCTGTGAAAATTCCCATACTATTTTCAGCTGAATTTCCCATTATTAGGATGAAAAAAGAAGACTGGAATATTTAATGTCCAGTGCATTTTAGATGCATGCCATTATTTTGTGGCCCACTATTGCAGGGATCTTTAACTCAAGTCCAATAAATCTGTTTGGAATTCAAGAGTTGGAACTGTCCAGTTTAAAATAAAAATGCAAAGCCAATGAAATGTGAATCTTAGTTTAATTCAGTAAAAGAAATTGTTCTCAAATTACAGTTCATAAACACTATATATCTAATGCCACTGTGACTGCATGAGAAGACAAGTGCTAGTAACACCTCAATCTAAATCACTTTACACTTAAGTACTACAATGAACACAAGCATATTTCAAAGGTTTGTAGAGATTCTACTGTACAACATTTAAGCATTTTGATCCCTTGTAAATTGGCTACCGGGATCCCGGCGGGATCCCGCCAAGAATCCCGCTTCCTACCGGGATCTTGCCGGGAAATGAAAAATCTTGCCGGGAAACGGAATTTCCCCGCCGGGATTCTAACGGGATCTTGGCAAGAAAAAATCTTGGCCGGGATCTTGGCAAGAATCCCGGCGAGAGTTTCGGTCCCCGGCGTGATCTTGCCAAGACATCGGTGATCCCGCCAAGACAACCGTAATCACGGCAAGACAGCTACGATCTTGGCAAGATGCGCAGATTCAAAACTGACCGTGATGAGACTTCAGAAAAAATATTACAAGTTGTGGTATGTAAAGCCCGAGCAAACTTTAGCGAGGTCTGTTGCAACTGATATTTTTATCAGAGTGCGTTTCAAACAGCGATCATGTTGATGAATAAAAAATAGGGCGATCATCGTGCGGGAGTTCGCGCTGGCACGTTGTGCGAGATTGTAAAGACGATGGTCATTAATCCCGAACTCTATTAATCTTCAAAAGTTTATAATCTTCAAACGGGATTAAAGTGACAATTAACGCAGTGCTGTATCCGTAAGGAGAATCATTCCGGGTTCTCGATATAACTGAAAATAACAATCGACGAAGAACAATGTTAACGGTTGTCCGGTTTTGTAGCTTTGCCGCTACGCGCGACATCTACCAAACTAACAACGATCAGAAACGCTGCTGGCTCTGATCGGCTCTGTTTTACAAGTCATTTCATTTTATCAGACCACTGATGTCTATTTGTTGTCACTTAAGCTTACCTTTTATGCAGAGGACTTCGTTTTCGCATCCCTGTATTTTAAATGACTACTTCTGTCTAGGTGATGTCATGCCATCTCTTTGTTGGACTTTCTTTATAAGCCACCACGGAAGAGTTAAGCAAGGGTTTTTAAATATACTGTTTCCTGTGATTAATATGTTGTCGTTCTGAATTTAACTTTTTTCGCTGCTTGCCGGCCATGTACCTAATACCGTAGTCGCGCCAAAAAATCCCGCCTTGACTCCCGCCATTGCGTTAATGGAACAATGTGATTGGTTGATTCAATCACGCCATCGGCGAGCGCTGCTCGCGTAATCCAAAAAATGCGAGAACTTTTCCACAACACAAGTTGAAAATGGCTTCTTTTTATTGTATGTACAGGAGAAAATTGAAACGTTTAACTTATTATTTTTACCGAAAACAACATGGTTCTGTCAAGTTTGAAGCAAGAGAACGTTTTGCAAGAAACTCAAGAAACTGTTGTCAACGAGAGAACGGCCGGCATGCTAAACCCAGCTAAACATGCCACACTAAAGTGTACTGAGAATGAACATAAACAAAGGATGAGTAGATATTGTGGACAAAGCTACATTTGAGGAATGAACAATCGAGTTAAATGCTTTCAAAAATTTCCAAAGGACGTCTATAGTCTCTACAGCTTACTAATTTGCCGCGATGGAAGCCGCTTAACTCAACTGGGTTTCTTTCCTTCGGCGAGTCTGGTCGCTCCAAGCATTCAACATGTGAGGAAAAGGTCAGTGAGTTTCACTTTTATATTTCACTCAAAAGCGTCAGCGTGTACTGCTTTTCGTTGCCTTATGTTTTTTTTTTTCGCTGAAAGAACCCTTTTAGATGTCGTCGACTGTTGACCTTTAATTTATTTTAATTGGTGATGTTGATTTCAGTCAAGTGAACTGACCATTGGCGGGTCTTTCACAGAAAGAGGCTCCTTTGTGAGAAAAAATCCACACTGAAAAAAAGCTTGACTTACCTATAAAAATGTGTGAGGATGGTATAAATAAACTTACTTACCGGTAACTAATTTGCTCTTAGACATTACTTAAGCATTCATTTTGTGAGTTCAAAAAGTAAGCTTAATTTTCGCCGTCTTCTCCAGATTTGCGTGAACTTGACACAATTTACCCCGATAGCGAACAGAACAGCCAGGTGACAAGTCTGACAAATTTCAGAATTTGCGGCAAGTTGCAGAATCTAATACTGAAAATGGTTCCTTGTTAAATGGTTTTAGATGCAAAACAACAACAACAATATATAAACAATTTGCGATCGACAATTTCACGAGCTTTTTAAAACTACATGACAAAAAAATCGTGACTTGCGTGACCACAGTTTGGCGAGCAGCCAATTTCTGCAAGACGAGAAGACGCCACAAAACAAACACTTTATTTTTACATTGTCATTTTTCTTGTTCAGTTTCTTTACTCGAACCTTTAAGGAAAATAAAAAAGGTTCGAGGTATTTGAAGGTTTGTCACTTATCCAGGACAAAATTCTGAAGGAAATGTTGTGAAGAGAAAAAAGCGTTCACCTCGAGTTATAAAGTTGGCGGGAGGTTCGATTAACTGAGGCTTCAAGTTACCGGGAAGTATAGTTTGTTTGTAACCCCTTGAATTCTATTTTTCTTTGTTCGGTGTCACCGGTTTCACCTTTTTATTCTCCATAACGTGTTCTCCTTTTGTATTCTTTTCCAAGGCGAATAGTTGAGGAAGAACTACGCAAGATAAATTCCAGAACAAATTGAGACAGTCTAATTAGATGTACATAGTTTTCATTTAAAAAGTCCTCGCACATTCTGTTTTCAGTTGAACTATCCAAAATAAAGCACAAAGACAAAGGAAAATAATGGGATTATTTACTAGATACAATTTATTGGATTCTTAGGGTTATACAAAAACAGATGGTCATCCCTGTTCATCCCTGCAGATCATATTTCAGTGTTTACATTTATAAACAAGTTGAAGCGCAATGCAAGCGGCGCAGATGTTTTCAACAAATTCCCCACATTTGCTAGTATTTGGCGATTTAATTTGTGTTTTGCATAAGCTTCGCCCAGTTACAGACCCTGCACGTATGTTCAGGCAGAACGCGTCAACAAAATTTAATACACTTAACGTTTATTAAAGAGAGAGTAATCTTGAAATAACGATGTAGATTAACCTTAAATCTGAAACGGTGTGCATGTTATAAAATAAAACCCAAGCCTTTCCACCTGTCTCCTCCAATGGGGCGGTTCTGTGAAATTCTGAATACTTTGGAGTACCAAACAATATTTGTTCCTCTGATGACAATTGTAAAAGGTGCTTCGCAAAACTGCGTTGCCAGATACTTCAGATTTCACACGTTTCTTTCACTCAGCATTTAAATTTCCACTGACAAATTCTCGTCCAGCACACTGTTCCTTTCTTAGATGATCATGAACAAGCCTGAGTTTCTACACGGCCGCTATTCCATGCTTTGTCTTGACTACAAATAAATCGATCTCTCTGAACCGCGAACACATATAGTTTACATTTGAGAGTATAAAATGCAAGTGCGAACAAACACAAAAATGCTCAAAACACCATCAAACTCTTCCTGTTCGTTGGTTATTCTCCTGCAGATGCTACGGATTTCACAGCAAATAAATAAGAAAGACACTTGCCTCCTTCCACCAGCAACTTTCATGTGGAACGTGGAAATCAATCAACAACGTTAAAGTAACATCACATGCACGTGAACTATTCTTTGTCTTCTCGTTATTGTCACATGGAAATAGTACCACATAAGGGATAATTCAATTAAGAAACACGTGCAAGGCTGATAACAATCATGTCAACAATACTTGGGACTGCAATACAGGGCATAGTTTTGTCAGCGTCTGGTAGTTTGATTAATGTTAATTATGGTTCTCATCGCGAATCCTGGCAAGATTCCAGACAGGACCCCCGAAGATTTTGGCTGCCGGGAAGATTTTGACCACAAGGAATTTTGTTTCCCGTCGCAAATCCCGGCAACACTCCCACCGAGATATCCGGTTGCCCGCCAAGAATCCCGGCAAGACTCCTGCCGGGATCCTGCCGAGATTTTGGCCGCCGGGATCCCGCTTCCCGCCAAGAATCCCGGCAAGATTCCCACCGGGATCCTGCCGCGATTTTGGCCGCCGGGAATCCCGTCTCCCACCAAGAATCCCGGCAAGATTCCCGCCGGGATCCCGCCGAGATTTTGGCCGCCGGGAATCCCGCCTTTCCGCCAAGAATCCCGGTAAGAATCCCGGCGGGAACCGGGAATCCCGGCGGCCAAAATCTCGGCGGGATCCCGGCGGGAATCTTGGCGGGATCTTGGCAAGATCCCGCCAAGATCCCGGTACCATTTTTACAAGGGATACAGCTGGCTTTCACCAAGCCAACTGTTTTCCCAGACTAAAACTGAGGAACAAGTGAAAATAAACTGACAGTGCAGGAAAAATTTATTTACCAAATTTCTGACACAATTAAAGGTCTCACCAACAATCAAAGCCTTGTTGTGGTATTGATAAAATATCAGACTTCTCCCTCTGGAATTTATCATGTCTTCCACACTTTTACCAGATTGATCTGGACACTCAAGAGTTTCCCTTCACTTGTAAGATGTGTAGACTCTGTACAAACCCTGAATCAACAGTGAGTTTTGCCAAACAATAGTTAAATCAAACCCTTATACTATTATTTAGTACATAAAACATCAAATAATTCCAATGTCAAATACCTTGAAAGTCACAATAACATGACAAATATTCAGGATGAAACAATTAAAGGACACCATTAATATATATTTCCACACAGAGCAAGAAATACGTTTCAAGGTTCTGTAAAATAACGTTTATCTATGTATGTTCATCTCAAGGCAATAAAAGTTCTTACTTGACTTTATTTGGCTTGATGAAAGCCACCTATTGATGCCAGTCATTAAAAGGATCAGACTGGGCACCAGGACTTGGAGTAACTTTGTAATATTGAACTTCAATTTTCGTGTCCTTGCTCCATACGGAAAAATATGTTCCTATCAACAAAGATGAGACTGTCCTAGCTTAAAAAGTAAGTATTTAATAAAGCTTAAGGCCAAATATAAACATTTCTGGGCATCAAAATGGTGTGAATTGAATCAAATTACAGTACCGGCTAAAACAGTTACCACATATTGCAAAACACAACAATATGGAAACCTCAGGTTACTTTAACTTCACCAAAACCTTGAAATTTAGTGAAAAAAATCCCTTTTTATGAGGGGTCTACACTAATCTCTTCAATCATTCGTTATCCAAGAGAATTAGGGACAAATTGTTGACGTACAAGTTGAAAAGTGAAGATAATTATCGTCCTATGTACAACAACTGACGGCAAATGTTACTTGACAGGGTGGCACAGATTTTTGAAGAAAAGCAATCAAGAATAGAAGATTTCCTTCAAATTTTTTTCGTCATTGCTAGTTTTGTTCTTGTAGGTTTTTCATATCAAGTGTAATCAGATGCACAAAAAAGGTATTGCAAAATTGGGCTACAAAAAAGCTGCACTGTGGGTAAAAACTAAGACTTTTTGGAGCAGTCAGTTGTTTCCATACTTTTTCATGTCAGAAAAACTTGTCAGAACATGTCCTTCTCTTTCCAGATTTCAAGAATCTGTGCATAACCCGCAAGGAAACGGAAACAAAAAATCTTACATACATAGAGTTAATTTATGATGAATGTAAATTTAACCTCAGTAAGTGTTCCATAAGCATCTCTGTTTCTTTTTGCTAAGTATGATGCTACTTGACATGCATAACCACAAACAAAAGTAGTTCCACTTCTTATCTCAGGATGAGAGTGGGTGTCTACTACCAGTAATTTACCAGTTCCTTCACTGACAATCAATAAAGACTTAAGGCTGGAAACAAACACAGCTGCATTTTTCCCTGTCTTCCTTGAAAACTTATCAAGGTGAAATTGCAGTGTACATGAAAAGGGTTCTGTGAAAGCTGACAACCAAACTGGTAATGGTTCAGAGGTTGAAATAGTTTCTTCACAATCATTTCTGTTTAAAATGTTAGCAACATCAATAACATCAAGAAGTAAACCAGGTCTGCAAAAATTAGTATCATAGAGATGATTGCCCTCTACTATTGCATTAGCTACAGCATGATACCAAGCATTAGGTAGGCTTCTCTGTGGAAAAGGCAATTGGGATGATCCGGAAAATGATCTGGCCAACAAAACAGCGATAATAGTGCAAGAACTGCTCCCATTTCTCCCACCTAGTCTCCCTTGACTTAACTGTGAATTGGATGTCCAAACAGAAACTAAAAAAAATTGAATTACAGGGATTAATAGTAATTATTAATTGGCTACTTAAAGTGGATTTGGCTTAACCAACTTATTTTTGAACTTATAAATAAAATTTACAAACAGTGGTTTGTTAATAATTATCTTATGTTAAACCCTGTCCTGCTTGGATAGAGACAGGTCTTTCAAGTCTTGTCTTATATCTTTGTCTGGACAGATTTGCACATCTTCAATTTGCAAATTTGCTAGATTTTGTGAACTTATGACAACATATCGACGGTCAATGAAAGCTTTAGCAAGCCTCTTGGTGACAGTAGGCTTGGAATGACCCCTCACTCCTGTAACTTTGAGAAACCTGCAAGCAGGTAAAATCTGTTTATGAAGCTTGACATCCCTAGCTTTTCTCTCATCAAAGATAGACATCAGTATTACTTCTGCACTTTTGAGAGTTAATTGTTTTTCAGAATTTTCTCCTGAAATTTTAAAAATGAAACAAATGTTCTGTGAATAGAGAGAGTGGAAATGATCTATAGATACTGTACTACTCCAGCAGTACACAGAGACTGTACTAAAACTACTGAAACGAAGTTTTTTATGGATTTCCCAACCATTTCCTTAGATCTAGAAATCAAGTCTAGTCAGGTAATTTAATGCCTGGTGCTATTATTCTTAATCACCTTCATCTTCTGGAGCACTTGGGCTTGACTGGCTTGTTGAACTTAAGATTTCTGTGCCATCTGTGTCTTCATCCTCATCACGATCATTTGTTAAACTTTTCTTTTTCTTTTGCTGAGAGCATGGAGGTTCATTTTCACTATCACTTGGATCCCTCTTTTTCCCCTGTAAATAATAATAAAAAATAAAATTGTTTGGGATACCAGAATCAAACAGAACAAATTTTATGCTGTTATTGTGAATATTTCTGTGTCTAATCAGGATCAGGGTTACAAACAACCAGCCATGAAATCAGCATGGGATAGATTGTATGGAGTGATGAGACAATGGAATGATAACAAAGGGAGAGGGAGATGTTTCATATCTTACTTCATAACTGTGTCCCAGCGTGACCATGCGACGACGTTCATTCAATACCGCCATGATATGTGCACGGATTCCCTCTGAAAATGAGATTGGAGCATTAAATTATTTTATTTCAGACTATTATAATATATCTAATCATTTGTGTGAAGGAATGAGAATTATGGCAGGAAGGATTTCAAGAGCCTATTTCCTAGATGGGAAAGGGAGATGATGATTTTAACAACTTTTGCTCTGTCTAGCAGTTTGAATACACATACTTTCAAATCACGAATATTGGCTGATAAACAAAATGCCCTCAAAGCAAACTGGAGACTCAACAGGCCAGGCCCACAAGGCTGTCTTTCAAATAAAAGTTGGGAGGGGAGGGGGGGGGGTAACCTGTATTAAGAAATTACTGGATACTGTTGACTTTGATAGAATCGTGCTGCCTTGTCACAAATTATGTGAAATAGGTTTTTTTCAAGCTTCTGGGGAAGTCCTAGGCAACTTAGGTGAAGAAAGTTCTTAGGTGCGTGCAGTTATAATTATTATTTTGTTAATTAATTTACTAGGAATACCTTCTTCAAACCCAAGTTCTCTGATGGTACATGTTTCAGTTAGACGCTTTACCAGTTCTTCAAGCCTTTTCTTTGCATCTGGATTACTTCTAAAAGTGGGAATTTTATTGCCAGGAAACTCTTCTTCTGCTGCTTTGCGTATCCGTGCCCTCCTGACATAAAAAAATGTTAAAAGTAAATATTATCAACATTTTCAGGACAGAATCCTTAGCTAAGACAACAAATGAGTAGGACACAAAGCCTATCCCGTATTTCTTCACAGTGCAATATATACTTACACTGTAAGGTAAATGGATTTGGAGGATGAGTCTAAGGCTTTGATGTCAGGCAGTTTGAGTTTTCCTTTCCCTGTTGGCTTAACCTCTTGCAGCACAGAAGCCCTTGCTGACTGTTTTCCTATGTGATTAGTGGCAGAAAATGCAGTAGAAATTAGATCAACAAAAACAATAGTAATTTACGGTGTCTTTAAAGCATGGTTTCTACTTGCAAGACATAAATCAGAAGCATGAGACAGAACCAATCAATCAAGCTGCAATCCAGTCAATCAATCAATCAATCAATCAATCAATCGATCGATCATTTAATCGATAGCATTTCAGTAAAAGCAGCTAATAAGCCAAAGTGGCCATGTTGTTAAGAACAAGGTTGTCACATGTGCAAAGCTGCAAATAACTGTCGGTCATCGGGCAATGTCCGACTAAAATTGGCTCGGCCATGTATGGTGAAATCTTAACTTTGGTTGGACATTATGTCCGGACACATTTTTTTACCAAATAATCAGTACATAATGACAAAAAATAATTACTTCAAAAAGACGTCCACTTAAAAAGCAATAATTAAAAAAAACTTACGACCGCATTTCTGTTTTGTCCTACCAAAATGGAGACTTGGTCGGACATATGTCCTTTCAAGTAAGAAAAATTATTTGCAGCCCTGTCTGTGACTGGCACAAGCACAGAACAAAATGTTCAAGCACGTTTCTTGTTCTATTCTTAAGCTTAAGCTTGTCAATATATAATGCAGTACCAAGCGAATCACTCTAGCCTGGCCCTGTGAGCTGCTTTATCTCTCACAAGTCTACAGAAGAAATATTGTATCCTCACATAGAAAAAAAAAACATATTGACAGGAGGCAGCAGTTCAACGTTCATTAAGTCGTTTCCATACCACTTTCCAAGAGAGATTCCAAAGCTATTTTAAAGTCTAGTTGATGGCATAGTTCACGCAAGCCACAACGTTCAACCATCTGCAACTGCAGGTTTCCTGATTTGTCTATAAAATGCGGTAAATGCTTTCCAACTATTTTGTTTTCTGAAAGGGTCAAGAAAAAACACTTGGTTATCCCTTCAACAAAAATGGAAAAAGTAAGCATTAAGCATTCCGTAGCAAAAATTATTCCCCAAATGGAAGTACGAGATAGCCTGAGATAAGATTAACTATTTTGGCGCGAAGACATTTATACCCACAAAGAGGCTAGGGCTCATTTTCAAACGTTTAGAGACGTTATTCAACTTGGAATCCTTTATTTTCCATTGCAGCTTAGTAAGAAAACGAAAAGAAGCAAAAACTTTTGCATTAACCGAACCTGTAACCTAAAGTTACCTTGGAAAGCGGCCGCCACGTCTTCAGGTAAACTCGCAACCTCCCTGCACCATGCGTAAACTTCCTCTGAACTCCACTCTGCTCAGAAAATTACAAATTTCAGACAGGGTTACGTCGACTATCTTTTGTCGAATACATTCAGAAATTAATTACCAGCATTTGCAAGGAGTTCAAAGCTAAATTACCTTTAAAATTTGAACAGTTTTTGGCTCCATCATCTCCACTTGCAACACCCGCCATCTTTCTTCAGAGAAACTTACGGGAAAGGTAATGGCGCCAAAATACTGCGCATGCTTACTGTCAAGGAAACTCGTTTTGATGCACTCGTAACCAGTGTCCCCGCATTCAACGGCAATATTCCTGGTGATAAAATGGCGCGTTTGTCTGCGGAAAAATGGGATATTTTTATTTGTAACTGCGAGGAATACGAACAAGATCACGTTCATTGTGGCTGTAGTTCGTGCAATGGTGCAATTGTTTCAAGAGCAACAGCATTTAGACATCGAGCTCGTGAGAGTCAGAGCTTACCTTCGTGTTCTGCAGCTGATAGTGAAACATTCGGTGAACTGGAACCCTGCGCTAGTGAAACCGATTCGAGTGTAAACAACTCTATGGATTGGTCATCGAATGGAGACCATGAGGGGCTTTCGGAAAATGACATTCCTGAGAACTGTTCTGACAACCTTGAAGAAACTCAAACACCACCAGGTGATGCGGCCGGCCACATCGAATTTGAGGTGAAAGAGAAAATTGTAAATGCAATTTTAGATGCACTGGAACTTCAACTCGAACTAAAACTGTCAAACATTGGTTTTGATCATATTTTAGAATGGGGGAAGAAGATATTTCTTATGGGTCATAATGAAAAATTTGACCACTTGTGGCCAACTTGTTGGAAGGAAGCAGAGAAGCTACTACATTCTGTTGGATACCGAGATGCTAAAAAATACCTTATTTGCCTTGATGAGGGCCATAGATGCCATTTTAGCATTCTGTCAGCAGAGGATGATCTTTGCCCCCATTGTAGCAAAAGTGGTACTATTCCATTCTACTATCTTGGCTTAGGTCCTAAAGTCAACCTGTGGGCAAGTGATCCTGAGTTTTGTAAGAAAATGTTGTCTCACTGGTTTGAAAGAGATCACTGGATTGTGCAAGAAAGTGAAGGTGGTTGGGGTTTTGAAACCAAAACAGAAATATGGGATGGAAACCGTTTTGCAGAGCTTCAGTGGTTTTGGAATCCAGAGGAACAGTGGAAACTGCCTGCACAATGTCCCACTTGTAAGGGCGTTATATCAGTTGACGATATTGAGTCTTTTCCCGATGGAAATAGCGGAGAGAAGTTAGTAATCTGCCCATTCTGCAGGGAAAGTTTTGCACACAAGATAGAGATGGCCAATGGAGATCCAAGAAACATAGCATACATACTTCATTGGGATGGATTTCAACCTTTTGATGGAAAGTATAATCATGGCTCAGGAGCTTTAGAAGTCCAGATTGCTAACATGTATAAGGAGGACAGACAGAAACAAAGTGAGATCTTTGTTGTTGGTTTCGTACCAACTTATTTGCTACCAGAACGAAGACCTGTAGCTCTTGATCCTTTTTTGTTGCCCCTCCTTGAGGAAATTGAGGATGGCTTCATAAATGGAATTAAGGTGGATAATTATGCATTTTCAATTCCACAATTTCCCTCTGGCCCTGCAAAGCTAAGGCATCTTATTTTGTTGGTCACAGCGGATCATGTTGCTATGTGTGAAATTTGCAAAGCATTATTCTGTGGAAAAAACCCTTGCCGTCGTTGTAAATGTGGTAGCACCTTAGTACCAGTGAGTAACCACTATTATTATGGAGATTACCGCAAGTCAACCAAGTATCCTTGGCCAAAGCGTAATTTTGATGATGAGCTTCAAACTCTTCAGGCAATTGAAGATGAAGAAAGGAAAACGGTAGCTCAAGAAATGGCTAAAGAGGCTGGATTTACTGGATTGTCAATATTACATCGACTACATGCACTTTATGGGTTTGACTACCGCAAACATTGTGTTTTTGACGTGATGCACACGGTAGTTTTGGGTGTTGTCAAGAAACATTTGACTTTTCTCTTTGAAAATGAGCTTTTGGATAGAAGAACACTTCAGGATAGACTTTCTCACGTGCCCTGGACTGCAGAATTTCTTTCGTCACGTTATCCCACCCAGCTTTCCAGGATGGGTTTTTGGAAAGCCGAAGAGTTTCAGAAATTTGCCTATCCTATTTCAGAGGTATTGTTGGGAGGCCTTCTAACTGATGAGCATTATGAAGCCTGGGAATGCTTGGCACGTATTGTAGAGTTTTTGTATTGTCAAGGTAGAAATGGATGGACAGTTGATTCTGCAGCAATTTTCCACCAGATTGTCTTAAGATATAATATATTGCTAGAGGAAAGCCAAGGATTAACTGCTTGTCATGTTGTTAACCACAACCTTACCCACATCCATGAAGATGTGTTGAATTTTGGTGCTCCAGACAACTACTGGTGTTATAACTTTGAACGTGCAGTTCAACGCTATATCGCTATTTCAAACAACCACAAAAATATTGAAGTAACCTTTGCAAGGACAGAATTACGCAGAGAGATTTTGAAAGTGCGCTCTTCCTTGAAATCTCAAGAAAGTGACTCTGTGGTAGGCATTTGCTATCCAGAAGCGAGGCATTATCGGTCACTCCCTACACTGGAAAGTGATCTAGAACATTTCACAGCTGAAGGTAAACTCCTATCCGCGAGGGATGGTATACTGGTTGGAAAACTGATACCTATTTTTCTCTCTGATGCCTCTCAAATGAATTCAATACGTCAACACATAAGAGCTTTAAAAGGGACAAACCACGGTAGCATCAGTGAGGTGGCAGAGGAATGTCGAAGTATATTTTTTACTAATCCAGCCAGAGGTGGTGGAATGTTATACAGACTGGGTGAACATATTGTTTACTCACTGCCTCCTGGTGATCAAGAAAAGATTTTAACCTTGACTAAACTTGTCAGGGTTAAAGTAAGCAATGAATATCATCTTTTTGCCACTGGGGACTGTTTGGAACCTGTAATGCAAGGCACTGATGCTGGAAGTCATCCATGGGGCAAGGGTGCCCTGCTGAGGCCAGCTGGTAGTGAAGTAACAGTACCCTCATCCTGTTTTCAACGCAAGGTTATGCTTTACCCAGAACCTGATAATCTTACTGATCCCAGCTTTTATGTCTGTATTGATTACCAGAGACCACACTTTCCAGTTACTAGTGTGATTGTTCCTATCTATCCTGAAGTTGGGGATATGATCCTGGTGAAGGGAGACGACCCAGAGCCCTGGCGAGCATTAGTTCTTACTGTTCAGCAAAGAAACAATGTTGTTCAAGTACATTTTTATGTTCCCCACCCTCGTTGGGGTAGGCAGTCAGGTTTATGGGTTCGTGAGGGAACGAGATCTCAACTAGTTCACCTCAAGAGCATCACTGGCCTGTCATCAGGAACTTGGCAGTCTGGTAGAAGTTTGTACAAAGAGGATTGAAGATACACTAGATCAGTGATGTTGAAAAAAACTCAGCATTCATGCCATGGTTGATTTTCTATTTCCCTACTGTCACGAAACCAGCATGTTACCAGTATCTTTTGTCATTAAAATAAATCAAAAACTAAATCCAAACATTTCCCACAATACTTTCCAATACTGGGTTAAACATTCCCAACATGCTATATCAATTTCTCAACATCAAAGCAACATTTTTTCAGCTATACAAATGTACAATCGCAAACTAGTCCCAACATTTTCCCATGATATTTTCCAATATTGGGATAAACATTCCCAAAATATCAACCGGATTTTCCCAAAATGAAATTTGGATTTTTGGGGCCAGACGAATCCCAAACAAATCCCAACAGTTTCCCATGGTATTGTCAGTATTGGGATAAACATTCCCAACATGAGGAATTGATTTCCCAACATGAAATCGGTATTTTGGGGACAAAAACAAATCCCAAACTAGACCCAACAACTTCCCATGATATTTTCCAATATTGGGATAAACATTCCCAATGTAGTGGATCAATTTCCCAACATCAAAAATGAATTTGTTTTTCCCAATGAAATCCCAATGAACTCCCAATCATTTCCCAAGACTGGGATACTAATTCCCATAATTGGGTTATGAACTTGGGAATTTTATGAGAATTCCCAATTTGGGAACTGGGTATTTTTTCCTGTGTGATACTGGCGTCGTGTAGTTTTTCCACTCTTCTAGAGAGGGTTACTGCCTGTGGATTAAGCAGTTGTTACCCAGGCCACGCTGAAGTTGTTTCCCTAAAAGAATGCACAAGACACATCTCGCGGCATCTTCAATTGCACGGACTAAGTGCAGATAAAGCAGTTGACAGTGAATTCAAGTGTTGTTAGCCCGAGCAGGTAATGTTATTGCATTTGGTCTGGAATTACTGTGTTCCATAATTTTGGCCACAGATACTCCGGCTCCCGGGGGTGGGGAGGGGGAGAAAGGGTCTTTTGACCAATGTTTGGGTGTAGGGGTGACGTTGCGACTTCGACACCCTGGCCCTGTTTAGGACAGAAAAACGAAATGGAATGTCGATCGTACTGACCATACCCGGTTGGGGAAGATGCGCATAAAATAATTTACCATGTTTAGGGACAGAGACCAAAACCATATCCTGTCCAGCGGCACACCCCAGTATAGACCACATTAGGCAGTAACCCTCCCTTCCGGAGGGGAAGTGGGGGGGGGGGGGAGAGTGTCGTGCTTAGCCTTAACTCGCTCAACTGTAGCACAATATTCTTCGACGATAGCACTATGTGATTATTGAACGTCCCCTGATGTAATCTTCCTTGGCAGCAGTTTGAGCGAGCGAGACGCGGAAGCCACGCGGGCCCATGTGAGAACTCGCCCACACGATACCCTTTCTCGCTTTGTTATTTGGTTTTTGGGTCATGAGGTTGGAAGCCTAGAGTTCAAAGTATATTTATCTTTGATTTCTGGTTATTTAGGCATTTTTTCAGTAGAAGAGTCTAAGCTTTCAACCCCATGACGCAAAAACCAAAAACGGGCTAGCTAAAATGGCAAACCGAGAAAAGGTATTATGTGGGCGAGTTCTCGCATAGGCCTGCGTGGCCTCCGCGTCTCGCTCGATCGAACTGCTGCCAAGGAAGATTGCATTGAAGTTCAATTTTCGGCGTCTGAAATTACATCGTGCTATCGTCATGCTAAACACGGCACCACCACCCTCTTCCCCCCGCCCGGAAGGGAGGGTTAATCCCTTATGTGGACTATACTGGGGTTTGCCGCTAGACAGGATACGGTTTATGGTCTCTGTCCCTAAGCATGGTATATAATTTTATGCCCGTCTTCCCCAACCGGGTATGGTCAGTACGATCGACATTCCATTTCGTTTTTCTGTCCTAAACAGGGCCAGGGTGTCAAACCCGCAGCGTCACCCCTACACCCAAACATTGGTCAAAATAAAAATAAATAAATACACTTCATTTCAGTAGGGTGCATAATTACAGTCAAACTGTAGTCTCTCTTATGGCCCTACGTCCACGTCGAATTGGAATTTGGAAATGTTGGTTTTTATGGAGGGAGGAAAACCCTCGGAGCAAGGACGAGAACGAACAACAAACTCAACCCACATATGACTCCGGGACCAGGAATCGAACCCGGGCCACATTGGTGGAAGGCGAGTGCTCTCACCACTGCGCCATCCCTGCCACCCCCCCCCCCTGCCCCCGGGCGCCCATGGGCACGGGAGTGGCGCGACTCTGCAGAACCTTAGATTAAGGGACGCCGAGTGCCGAGTGGAACACAGTAATTCTAGAACAAAATCCAATAACATTACCTGCTCGGGCTAACAGCAACTTGAATTCACTGTCAACCGCTTTATCTGCACTTAGTCCGTGTAATTGAAGATGCCGCGAGATGTGTCTTGTTCATTCTTTTAGGGAAACAACTTCAACGTGGCCTGGGTAACAACTACTTAATCCACAGACAGTAACCCTCTCCAGAAGAGTGGAAAAACTACACGACGCCATATATCAGTAATTAGACACTGTGAATGTAACTTACTGCAATATTTATTTTATTTCATGAGCTGTAATTAAATTAGTAATAAAATTACAACAGCACATACATTGCGAAATTACCACGCCGTAAAAACTCCTTTGTGGAGCTTGTGCTAACATGTAATCCAACAAAGTACTAGCTATCTGTTGCAAGTTTTTTTTCTTTTTAACTTTCCACCAAGTGTTTATCTCAAATCACACAACAAAAATCGAATACGTGACTCTCTCTGTTAGTGTGGTGTGACACGTGCGGGTCAGTGCAGAGGTCACCTGTCTTTCCACGTATTCCTCTAGGCGATGAGTTTTTAAATATCTTCGCTCAATCAGGAAACTGAAAATTCGTTTAGTTTGGAATTTTTGGAATGTTTTTCTATTGTATTGTTGCGTTTTCGGTTGGCAAGGTAGGGGGCATAGTACGTCGTTCTCTGTGTTTTCGATGTTATCTTGGTTAAGTTGAATGAGTGGATTCCTGTCTTGTTGAAATGCCGTTAAAAATCTCCTTTGTTTTAACATAATAAGACTCAGCAAGACTCAAGAAAACAGAACTTTCTTTCAAAGAGCAGGAAAAACATTGTGCGTGCATGTGTAACTAATGGTGAGTCTATCTTAAACGACCTTTGTAATTGTTAGCAGTATTCCAGGAATTAAATCTGTAATTTGCATATAATTCTATCCGCTCAGATCACTAAACAGTAAAAATTTACTGACGGGAAAGTATTTGATTCCCAAAGCTGTAACTTTCCTGGTGAAAAGTACAATGACAGAGCTTTCTTTCTGTGTAGTGTTAATCATTGAACGATACATACCAGATGCCGTTTTAAGCGGCCGAAGTTGGCCTTCATTTTACCTTGTGAGAAACAAGGTTAAGAGCGGCTCAATAAAAACGCCGCTTGAAAATGTTCGAAACCAAACATTGGCAAATTTATTACACAGTTTTAAAGTAGAAAGGTTAAATAATGTTCGTGGTTTGTTTCGTTTTAAAAGAATCTTTTTTACGCTCTCACCGGCTTCCTAAAGTTGAGTGAGAATTTGAGCCGTTTAGAGACCCTAAAACCGCCATTTTATGCATTTTTCGAACTTTTCAAATTTTCGTCCGTTGAATAACTCGTTGGAACTTTGGATTATTTTTTCTTGAATTAGCTTACCCAAAGGGATGTTTTGGCAAAATAAAAAAAAATTCGATTTTTTGTGAGTGTCTTTCGATTCTCGATATTCTCAGAAAGTGGCTCTTAAGGCGTGACCACTCAATTTTATTTATACGCGACTACTATACTCTTTTTTTTAGCCATGTAGATGGCTCTGTAACGAGTAAAATTTTAACAGTTTTTATCTTTTAAACAAATCGTCAAATTTAGCAAGTAGCTTATCTAGCAAACTTAAATCATGTAGCTAAAATCACAAAATTAATGAAGTTGTACCGTCGCTAGAAATAGTAAACTTTCGGTATAAAGAGAAATAGATAACAAACTTACATGGCCAAGAGGTCTACCACGGCACAAATGACGCGGAAAATAAGTGACTTGACGTTTTTATCCACGCAGAAAGAGTACTATAACTTATGATCCAACTGTATCAGTTATTAGCTAGTTCTTGCAGAAAGCGCACGAAACGAGTACAAATATCACATGATATTGTACAGTTGGTTACTGTACAGTACCGTGCGCGCACTCATCCAGTTACACTTGAAGTTTTCTTTCAAGTTACCGAAAAAGGTTGAAAAAGGTTAAGTTGGACAATACTCGTTGTTTGTGTTTTGACTCGCCCTGCGGCCTCGTCAAAATACAGAACAAATCGTAAAAATATACGGCGATACTTCACACCGAAACATCTAATAAGATATACTTACTTATCGATAACAATCCGCTACTTTAATTTTACTCACCTCGCAAAAACGTTTTCAAGAGCAATTCGTCTGCAAAAGTTTTGTTACATTGGCGTATCCTGAAGAAAAAACAAAAGCTTTTCCATCCTATTTCCGCCATTTAGAGGCTATGGTAGGGTAGGTGGGTAAAGTCGCACACTAGCCAAGGAGCCCCACACGGCCGGAGCTTAACCCAGTTTCTGTAGCATGAAGCAACTGAGAGTATTTAGTAGTAACCCCCTGGATGGGATGCTAGTCCATCGTAGGGCTTAACCCTTAGCAGTATGTCACCAGCTCCCATTTATACACCTGGGAGGAGAGAGACAATGTCAACCTGGGACAATGTCAACCTTGGGAACGAGGTTGAGACAATGTGAGGTCAAGTTTCTTGTCTAAGGAAACAACACGATGGCATGGACTGGACTTCGAACCACCGACATGAAGTTCAATGAGGTAACCACTACACCACCGCGCCCCCACAATTAAGAGGCCACATTCACCGGCACTGCTTTGATAAGAGTTTTACGTGCCTGAAGGTCAAAAAGGTTAATATTTTAATCAGCGAGAATAATGAAAATCTCATCCGCATATAAATTTACAGATAATGACGTTTTGAGCATAGACCTTTCCTGTGTAAAATTTAATGTGATCAAAAATTTTTATGAGCCTTGGTTATGCTGCCGTCAAGTTACCCTTAGTAGCTGTTTGAGTCCTGTTAAATTTACACCTACATACCCAACAGCAAGGCTGCTGCCTAAGGAAAATTTTCGGGAGCCCTTCGGGCTCCCAAAATCAAAACTTAGGAACCCAACTCACATTCCTAGGAGCCCAGAATTAGTTAATTATTTATTTACACCGCATCATAAAAGAAAACCCTAGCCCCAGCCAATGCTGTCTCTGTCTCTCTCATTCTGTATCCTTGGCCAAATTGTTTTTGGACTACGAACATCTCTTTCTTGCTTCTGGTTTCATGAGCAGCATGGCACGTGTCTGTAGCTAACTGTGCAGCTAATTACAGGAAGTGTTATGCAAAAAAATGAAAGTAATAAATGATGAAATACATAATTACAATAAACAATACCAAACAGAAGTTGTAGACAAGAAAATGTCCAATTTAACTCAACATAGTTTTAATAAAATCGTAGGTAATGCAATTTAGTCGTCATTAGTGTTCACGTCATTACGTCATTAGTGTTTGATCTTGAACCTTACTGATGGCTCCTAACAGTACTAACAGTGAGACTAACAGTACAGTGTTTCACAGCTTAGTCTTTATGAAATTTGCTAACAATGTTACAATCTTGTTCATACTATTTGTATACATATATGCAGATAAAACAACAACAGAACATCACTGCTTGCAATGAGCTTTAGTCTGGATGGTTGAAATATCTGCAATAGAAAGCTGCATTGGCCTCCGGATAATTATCAAATGTATCCAAGTAAAAGTTTCTGTTTTAGTTTAGACTATAAAAATTTGTATGGGTACCGAAGTCTTATACTGCCTCCTGAATGATTTCTAATCATTGTGACTTTACCTTTTTGTCATTTAAGTTGTTGGGGAGTGTTTTTAACTCTTTGACAGTGAAACTAGAGATAGGTCACATAGTGGCATGCTTACATTTTCAGTTTGACTTCGATTTCCACACAACCATTTCACTTCGCGCCATACCTGACATCCAGACGCAAAAGTTTATGTTTTTACACACAAACAAACATACTAGTATTTTTATAAAGTCAGTTTTAGCGAGAAATTTCTGTATACAAACGATCAAATCACAAAAGCAAATTGCGCGGGAAATATCAAATTGAATTAATAATCTGTCACCCCGGTTTCATGATCTTTGAACTCAAAATCGGTGACTTCATGGACCACAGGAGCAGTAGATCGTGTCTCTGGAAGTGGGACGGTTATTCTATAATCGAAATACTACACTAGTTCAAAAAACGTTAAATATACGATCAAATGAAGTAACGCAAGTCGCATTGCATAAGCAAGATTTGTTGTTTTGTAAGGTTTTTAAATTGCTATCGAGCGGAAGCTTAGATAATTATGTTTTCGTATGGAGAAATCGAGAAAAACAACTTTATATATTTTACCTGTTCCTGCTGCGAGAACTCCATCGCTGCCATCGGGTTATACTCCGTTAAAGCTAAGGAAACCTTCAGTGATTTTCGCAGAAATTAGCGCTTGAACGCGTGCAGCAAAGTAAAGATTACACCAAGTTCGTAAGGTTTCTTTATTTGAATATAATGAGATCACAAAATGATGAAGGATTCAGGGCGAACTTGTACATGAAATCAAATATCAAAAACGTTGAGGCGATAGCACACAAGTCATCTACCCGTTCTTCTCACAAAAAGAAAAATATACATATCAAATAGACATAACAGTCTTCCTTGCTGCCAGCGCGTCATCACTTGCGAATGCCTGGGGCAACAAAACAGCCCATCATTTTGATATTCCATATTTGGGAATCACATCTTGTACCCAGTCTCCAACTGCCAACAGGAGATAAACGATGGCTTCGCAAACCTTCGCTGTTTTAACACTTTTGTTACGGGTTTTTGAAGAATTCTACCATGTATGGCTTCGCGCCAAATACATAAATAGTTCCATTGTTTGAAGCTAAGCTAATAGAACCAAATTTATCGGGACGTAGGGGCCATTGTCCCAAGATAATCTCAGGTTTATAGGAGCCCGTGCGGGCTCCTTGTACAGAAATGTGGTCGCCCGCATGTACAACTTAGGCGCCCCTGGCGACCGGGCGCCCGTTAGGCAGCAGCCTTGCAACAGTGTTAGTTGTTGGTGGAATCGAACCCACGCACGTGCTGCAAAGGGAATAGGGCTTCTCGCGAATGAGTAGCGCTTAGGCACAGTTTTTCGTGTCTCCTTCGCGCGAGCACGAATTAATGCTGCCATGCATGCAGACTCTCTGAGCCAAATTTGGGTCTTTATGTACGGAGTTTTCTTTTTTCGGTCTATTTTGTTGCATTAATCGCTTAAAAGGTCGTACGTCGCACTCTTGCTGCTAGTACAAAAAGTAATAAAAACAAACAGACAAATTATTAATGACTGTTATCACGAAAGAGTGTAAGCTGAGAGACAGTAAAAAACAGAATGCCAAATCTGCACTAGGGAGGCATTGTAATCTATGGGCCCAAGATCCTGATTCACCGCTCATCCTCTAACCCCTCCAACCCCCCAATAAATCCCTAATAGACACATGCACCCTTCTGTGACTTTGTTTAGGTTATCTTTTTGACTTGAAGGTTAGAGCATCGTTACCTGCTCTCTATCACGTTTACTCTCTTAGCCAAACTTTGAAGATTAGTGGCCTTTTGTAGCGCGGATCTTCTTTCTCTCACGTCAGTGACATCTTTGTTTTGGATGAAACGTGCTTTATTCGCAGCAGCTTTGGAGAGCTCTTCAGCAATGATTTTATCCACACTGCGTTCCACTTGATCCAAATGTTTCTCAATCGCCAGGAATTTGTGATAATTGTACACACAAACAGAAAACTGAAAAGCGATGCACAGCAACAGGCATATCACCGTCACGAAATTTAACAAAGATGGAAACCGCTCGGGCCTACTAGAAGAGGATGGGATCGATTCTTGCCCCATTTTCAGACACTAAGATCTCGCCTTCGGAAAGTGGAGATCTGTTACGTTTTTTGACGCGTGGGTGCAAAATTAGTCACGCCAATCCAGATCCACACTGAACTGAGTTTGTAATCGATTTATAGCTTTTATTATGTTTACGTCACAGATGATTCAAGATGTAACTTGAATAACTGACTTCCCATACCGACAAGGTGTCCTGAATGACGTGCCCCTGGGCATGCTCACGTATATCTTAACCCTTTAAGCCTCAAGAGTGATCAACATCAAATTTCTCCTTATCATATCAGTGTACAATAACACACACAGGGCAAGAGACTTGAGGAAATGATCACCAAAGATGAAACGCCTTGGTGTTTTAGCAAATTCTCCCAGCTAATGCCATAAGAAATATTTGCAGAACAGTGAGGAGAATCTGCATGCTGAATTGGGGCTTAAAGGGTTAACTGTTAGTTACAAACCTCGATGTTACAGAAAAGCACCTCATATTAGACTGACTGTCTTTAGCTGTGTTTTAGTTACTTTATTGCAACTGGCCTTGTCGAACTCAATACAATAATTAGAAGAAAATATTCAACCAGAAAGAAACTCTCTCTCGACACATTTTGCCAGCCTCGTTCCCAGGCAGGAAATCAAATATGACGTCGCCCGTCGAACTCAGCGAAAGATTAGCCTGCACTGAACGGACGTTTATTTACACAACGTAAGACATAAGACCTATGCTATGACACTGGTTTACCAGAATTAATAAGTGCAGTTTTACTGCTTTGAAAAACAAGCAATATTTAAAATCCATACAAAGATTTCCTGTGTAGTCTCTTATTTCTACCGTGAAGGTCACTGACATAGATATCAATTTCGCGGTTATTGTTTTCAAGCATAATTGCACTCGCCTCCTATAACGATTTTTATGCTTCCTGTCACGGCTACACTGATAAAGTACCCATAATACTGCCGTCATAAACGGCCGAATTTGCATGTAACAATATTTAGCCTTGCGGAGTAAAACATAGAGTAGCAACACAGAGTAAAACGTCAAAGAATTATAGTACGAAATTTCTGCTTCTGGTAGAACTGGTGACACTTCAAGACACTGTGACATTAAAATCTGTTGTTGGTTCTTTTGTTCAATGCTTATTGACCCATATTTTTTTCATTAAAACAGTTATTTCCCATAGCATGTCTATTGAAGCCACCACTTCACACCCGCCTAACGCATAACTTTTATCACTTGGTGCACACAGCACAAGTCAACTCTCGTCCATCAACATATGGAAGACAAGGGAGTGCACCACATCGTCCTTCAACAGGGTACAGCAAGGCACCATTCTGGTTGGCTCCGCTACCGGGAACATACTCTGCATCCTCATCAACACAGATGAAGTCACGCTGCTTCTTGTGACCATAATACTCAGTCATCAGGTACCCATGATACTCCTCGGTCCATCCAGAGGGGCAGTCATTCCGTGCGGGCATCATCAGCATTGAACCACGTGACTTGACGTAGCAGACAACGCAAGGTGTCTCGTAGTCAGCAATATTGCTCTTAAAGATGTGGTTGACTTCATACTCAGTCCCGAACATGTACCCTGCGCTCTGGTGGCCATCGCTGTACTTGTCATACTTTGGCTTGTGTGGCAGACAAAGGTAGTTTACTCCACCACCTTGATTAGTGTAATGTTCTCCACCCACTATACCTTAAATAAGAAAAAATAATTTAAATCACATCAGTAAGAACTGCCTGTCGATATCAGATACATAAACCTTAGTTCATGCCGCTTTCATCACTACTAAACGTGACAATAAATTGAATTGCAATTCGCTACTATATGGACCCCCACAATATTTACTTGATAGATTGCAAACTGTTCAGAACTCTACAGCTCGCCTCATAGCTCGCAGCTATATAAAATATGACCATATAACGCCGACCCTTAAAAAAGCTACATTGGTTACCAGTTAGGAAGAGAATATCATTTAAACTGCTACTTTCAGCATACAAGGCCTCAAATGAATTAGCTCCAGGTTATATTACAGACATGCTACAACTATATAGACCCTTTAGACCACTCTGCTCATCGACCCAGCAGCTCCTAAGAATTCCAACAGCAAAATCATCGCACTATGGTGAACGCTTCTTCTAGCATGCTGCACCAAAACTTTGGAATTCCCTGCCTGACCATTCCGACCTATCTATTTAAATAGAAAGAACTGCTAAAGGCAAAACCACAGCGACAAACCAGTGAGGAGTGCCGGATCTTGTGTAGACCTGGATCAGTAAAAATCTTGAAGACGAGAGTAAACAACAGTAAACTGATCCTTATGGCGAAAAGATTAAGAAATTAAAATGGAAACAGAAATGAAATAAAGTAAATATATTACTTTATTTCATTTCTGTTTCCATTTTAATTTCTTAATCTTCTCGCCGTAAGGATCAGTTTACGGTTGTTTACATTCGTCTATCTATTTAACCAGGCTTATGATTGTGGTTTATCCAATTCATTTTAATTTTAGTCAGTTAGGATACCTGATTGTAAAGCGCCATTGGGCTAAACGGAAATGGCCCTATATCATATTATTATTATTATTATTATTATTATTATTGTTATTATTATTATTGCACAACTTATAAATGCATAGAAAATTAGCCACAAAGCAAAGCCGGTAACCTATGTTGCTCTACAGGAATTCAACACTGAAAAAGTTGCTAATATCCTAAATCTTTTACTCTTTCCCGTCAAGAGTCGTATTTTAGAGCCGTTTTAGACCCGAGACATTGAACCACTAGTGACGTCATCATTTTTGACGTCAGCAGATTATTTTGATAAGCAGCTAACACAGCAAGGACAGATCCATCCATACGTGTGTCCATTTTGAATATCGACCAACGCTGGCAGAACTATACCAGAAAAAAGGTGTCCAATTTTGGGTTTAAGTTCGTCGTAAAATAGGCCAAGTCACCTAGTTGATCAATGTTCGATTTCCAGGTTTTTAGAAGGGCTGAGGCCAAAACTTTTCCAGTGGATAGAAAGGGGATAAAGGGAAGAAGATAAAGAGAAAAGAAAGGGAGAGAAAAAGGAAAGCAAGAGAAGCGAGAAAAAAAATTGGAAATGAATCAGCCAAAACAAAACAAATTTTGGTTTATGCGCATGCGTGAAAGCAAAATATTGTACAATTTACAACAGAAGCTGACTCAAAATCTAGCTAAATTGTACGAAAACGCTTTTGTAGCAAAGTTTAGTGGCATTTGGCAACATAGCACTTAAAAAAACCGCTTTAACGGTAAAAAATGCGGTTTTTTAAGGAAAAAAGGCTGACGGGAAAGGGTTAACTAGTACCAGCTTAAGAATCCTATAAAAAGAATCCTAAAACTTGTGCAAGCCTAAAATTTATATAATAAAAATGAAATTGTAAAGCAAGTGTGAAACTAATACAACTCTTAATAAAATATAACTCTTGACATCATCATCTGGGGTGTCACTTGGTAATAACTAGGAATGCTCGTGCAATGTTCAGGGAGCTGGACAATAACGCAGTCTACTGCGTCATCTTCAGGACATCACTTGATCGCGCACCAAAGATCTTATTCATCTCGACATCCAGCTCCTTGAACCATCTCCCCAGTACGTCCATGATGACGTTCAACTGTACGATCTTGTAGCCTGGGTATTGTCTGGTAAGCTCCCACCGCAATGGTAATTCTCTGTCTTCTCAGTGTCGTTCCTCGCGCGATTGTCCAACCAAGGACAGCTCATTTCCGGCAACCTCTTCGCCTTGTGGTCTACAAATCACGCATCCCCCTGTTGGCTCGGACGAAAGTGTGTTCTTTGTAGACAGGTACATCCCAAAATGCTTGAGCGTCTGTTGGCTCGTACATCGGTTTGGGCTCCACCCGTGAGTACCAAGGAGGAACAGAGTTGGCAAGCTTGAGGTCTCTCAGCATTTCAAAAAAAGCATTTTTAGGCAGCATTGTACCCGTCGCAAGAGCTGTTCGTAAAGCTCCATTACACCTGCAAGCGCATGCGTAGGAACACACACCCACCCGTTCAACCAGACAAGACTAGCCTGCGTAGCAAGCGTTTCCGTAAGGCTTTCCGACTGTTGCGCTCGCCCAACTTTTCGCGCCGCCAAAAAGCAAAAAATGCCTCGAACTACGGAAACGCTTGCTACGTAGGCTAAGGCAAAACAGCCACGTTTACTCAGCTGGCCGTCTTCCCATCTGGTCCACAGCAGACGTCCCTGCCATTTCTTGTCTTCCACCTTCTCCTTGAGCTTCTCTCCCACGGCTTTCTTAAGATGTTGTCTCACCTGATTAGTAATGCCCTCTTTTATTATTGTTATTATTATTATTATTATTATTAAGTTTCTCAATAAAAACACCTCGTTCATTTTCACACATAACCAAAACGGGCTTAAGAATTTAGGTCTTCATCTCCTCCTACATAAATACATAATGGCCAAGAACCTTTTGAGGGTAGAGCACATTACCAATATTCAACCTCTTCGCACCTTTCCTATATTCCACTTACCGCTGTACACCACAGTAGCGTCTCCAGAGCAGCTGGTTCGTCCCCAGCGAACGTCGTTCGCACTTGACAGCCCCTGTCCTTGTGGTCCCTTCTCTCCTGTAGGTCCAGGAGGGCCCCGAGGTCCAATACTTCCAGTCTTGCCAACTTCTCCTACGTAGTTATGGAAGAAATAAAAAGGACACGTACGTTTAAAAACTTTTCTAAGAATAATAAGTTATATTATTAGACGACTTGAGCAAGTACTGCAGTTAATAAATCGCAGTCAGTATCACGGTACAATAAGATTTTTGTCGTAAACAGTATCGCGGACGTTTCCACCATTTACTTTTCAGCACAACTTGCAGACTTTTTTTAGGGTACTTTGAAATCTTTTCAAAATGTGAAAATAAGAAAATAGAAAGATGCAAGGGGATGGGAATTATTGGCAATGTATCTTGGCCTCGTTCAGTTAGTTTTTGGCAGAAAGCATCAAGTAATACTAAAGGTTTTACTGTCGTAAAAAAAAAACTTTCCTCGCAGCCAACGATATACCTCTAGGTCCCGTAAGTCCTCGAAGTCCAGGGGGACCATCTCTGCCATCTCTACCGTCCCTTCCTGGAAGTAAAAAATAAATTTAATGAATAAATAATAATAAATGGAAATAAAGCACAAGAAAATGAGAGAAAAGAAAAAAGAATAGAAAATGCGCTCGTTATTTTTTCGAATTTTGCATCATTTTACTGTACGGGTTTCGTACCGTAACCATTCAAGTTTGACAGGTTTCCCGCGTAGATCGTCAATCATTGTATCATTAAATACGATGGTATAAGTACATTATGTTTGCTCAGAAGCTGTCTTGGTAGTTTCACCCACTGTAAAATACAATCAACTAATCGCACATAATGCTACTACTTGTTCGATATTTTGTGGCTTTTTATAAATTTTCACCAACAATATGGTCTTACAGAGATCTTCTCTGTAAAAGAACGGGAGCATGATCTTCTTGCTACCGAAAATGATATCGTTGCCCATCGTTACAGCTTTTTGGCTTTTCTTTTTTGGCATTACATAATTGTGGTCTTAGGCATTTATCACGCTAATTTAAGCTTATGCACAGAAGCCGAAAAGAGTTGATGGGTGCACATATGAGGAATTACAACTTTTGAAAGTTTTTTTGTACATTTGTCATCAAATTTCTGTCAAGGCCAAACCTTTCTTTAGTTAGTGTTGTGGTTTATATAATACACGGATGAAAACTTTTTCAAATGGTGTAACATACACGGACATGTGGTTAGTAGCAAAAGGGTTAAACAAAACGTAAGCTTTAAAGAAAGAACCTATCCCATGGGCAGTTTGTTGGGGCGGGATGGAGTAAACCAGGCAAACATTTCTCCTGACCATCCCTCACCGACTAACTACCCATGGGTCTCCGAAGGTCGCCCAACACAATCAACTTAATAGGCGGGCCTGGTTGCCCAGCTGGCCCAGGAGACCCTGGTCTCCCGTCTCTACCATCTCGACTGACCTGAAATAACGAGCAAAACTATACCATGAACTGTGATCTCAAGAAATAGGCCAATGTATTTAAGGCATGACTACTCAATATAGCGGCTACAAATTTTAGCGATGTCAATGGCCTTGCAACGAGTTAAATTTTCAGTGCTGCTTTTCAATTTTACCTTTCTAATAATTTTTTAAACTTTGCAATTATAGCTCATCTAACAGGTAACACATAACAGATTTCCATTCCTAGAGATTTCCTACAGCAGAAACAAGTAGAAATGATTGGAAAAAAATACGTGACTGCTGAAGGTTTAAACACAGACAAAGAGAACTATACAATAACTTACTTATCATGGTGACGATCCGCCCCTTTGATTTTACTCACCTCGTAGAAACGTTTTAAAGAGCCATTCCTCTGCAAAAGATTTGTTGCATTGGCGTATTCTGAAGAACAAAAGGTTATACAACCTATTTAGAAGCTAGATTACGCTATCATGTACAACTTTCTGTGAACAGAAATTTCCTTAAACCTTAGTTTTGCTGTCGTCAAGTTTCCGCCAGTAACTATTTCAGTCCTGTTGAATTTAAGCCCACGAACCTGTCAGTGTTAGTTGTTGGTGGAACCGAGAATACGTGTGGGGACTTTCTGATCTTTTTTCGTGGCTTCATTGCAAAAAACTCCGCGCTAAGGCAAAGTGCACAGTCTTTCCCGTCTCCGTCACAAACACTAGCTTGGCCTCGAGCGATCATTAGTTTCTGCCAGGCACGCCGCCTAGCCAAATTTGGGTCTGTATGTACCGAGTAATAAAAACAAAATTAACAAGCAAATACTTGTGCAAACGTTCTGATTTTATTTTTGAATACATGTTTTGAATGTTTTTGTTGAATTACTGAAGACTGTCATCACTAACGAGTGTATACAGACAGTAAAAAAAAATCTACACTAAGACTTCACGACGTTTAACTTAATAGTATTTATTACAATTAGGAAGGTATGTATGGTAGCCCAAGGTCCTGATTCCCCACTAGCCTCCCTCCCCCCGATAAGACATGATCGTTACCTGCTCTCTATCACGTTTACTCTCTTAGCCAAGCTTTGCAGATTAGTGACCGCCTTTAGTGCGGATCTTCTTTCTCTCACAGTGAAGACTTCGTTTTGTTTGAAACTTGCTTGATACGCAGCAGCTTTGGGGAGATCGTCAGCAATGATTTTCTCCACACCGCGTTCCGCGATCCAAACGCTTCTCAATCGCCAGGAATTTGTGATAATTGTACACGCAAACAGAAAACTGAAAAGCGATGCACAGCAACAAGCACACCACCGTCAAGAAATTTAATTTAGCACGAAACCGCTCGGGCCTAGAAGAGGATGGGATCGATTCAGACACTTAGATCCCGTCTTCGGAATGTGTAGATCTGTTACGTTTTTTGACACGTGCGTGCAAAAGCCGCGTCAATTCGTTCACACAGGCTGATCAGAACTAAATTGAAATGAGTTTGTAATCGATTTATAGCTTTTATTATGTTTACGTCACAGATGATTCGTGATGTAACTTGAATAATTGACTTATCCTATGGCCGCAGGGTGTACCGAATAACGTGCCCCTGGGCATACTCATATATATTTCTTAACTGTTGGCTACAAGCCTCCATGGTACGGAAAAGCACCTCATATTAGACAATTGCCGTTAGCTGAGTTTTAGCTACTTCATTGCAACTGGCCTTGTCGAGCTCAATTCCAACTAACAGAAGCAAATATACAACCAGAAACAAACCCTCTCTCGACACATTTTGCCAGCCTCACTCCCAGGCAGGAAATCAAATGTGACGTCGCACGTCGAACTCCTGCATAACGGAGTTTATTTGGCCGAGCTAACACATAAGACCTATGACACTGGTTTACCAGAGTTAATAAGTGCAGTTTTTCTGCTTTGGAAAACAAGTAATATTTAAAATCCATACAAAGATTTCCTGTGTAGTCCCTTATATCCACAAGGTCACTGTGTGACATAGATAACAATTTCGCGGTTATTGTCTTCAAGTCATCATCCCGCCTCCTATAAAGGTGATTTCTATGCTTTCTGTCACGACTACACTGATACAGTATTCACAATATTGCGGTCTGTTAACCCTGAAAGCCCCAATAGTGATTAGCATCAAATTTCTCCTCATCATATCAGTGCATCATAACACACAAAGGTCATGAGAATTGAGGAAATGATCACCAAAGATGAATTCTCTTGATGTCTTAACAAGTTCACCCAATTGGTACTCAATGACACGTATGGAGACCAGTAAGGAGAATTTCAATAACGATACCGGACTTTAGTTTAGAGGGTTAAACGGCCAAATGTGCAAGTAACAATACTTAGACTTGCAGAGGTAACACTTTTAAGTAAAAAGACGAAGAATTATGGTAAGAAATTGCTACCTCTGGTAGATTGGTGACTAGCCTGTCTGAGGCGTTAGGCACGAGAATGCCGATAAATATTGAGAGCGGAGAAAAAAAAAACGTTTTTTCGTTCGCGTGCCGACTAACTAAACGCCCGGAACAGACTAAGTGGTGAAACTTCAAGCCGTTGTGACATTAAAATTTGTGTTAACTTGTTGTATATAATGTTGTTTTTTCAATGCTTATTCACCCAGTTTTTTTAGAACAGTTTTTCCCCATAGCATGTCTATTGAAGTCACCACTTCACACCCGCCTAACGTATAGGCGTTTATCACTTGGTGCACACAGCACAAGTCAACTCTCGTCCATCAACATATGGAAGACAAGGGAGTGCACCACATCGTCCTTCAACAGGGTACAGCAAGGCACCATTCTGATTGGCACCGCTACCGGGAACATACTCTGCATCCTCATCAACACAGATGAAGTCACGCTGCTTCTTGTGGGCATAATGCTCCGTCATCAGGTACCCATGATACTCTTTAGTCCACCCAGATGGACAAACATTCCTTGCGGGCATCATCAGCGCTGAGCCACGTGACTTGACGTAACAGACAACGCAAGGTGCCTCGTGGTCAGCGATGTTGTTCTTAAAAATGTGGTTGGTTTCATACTCAGTCCCGTACATGTACCCTGCGCTCTGGTGGCCATCATTGTACTTATCATACTTTGGATTGTGTGGCAGGCAAAGGTAGTTTACTCCACCACCTTGATGAGTGTAATGTTCTCCACCCATTATGCCTTAAATAAGACAAAAATATTTTTAAAACGTAACAAAAAGAAAGATTTTACATCATAAGTTTCTCAATGAAGACATCCCGCTCATTTTCACACAGTACACACCCAAGAAAGTCTCTAAAGAATTGAGCTCGCCGACTCAAACATGAGTATACGTTAAGGCCAACAGCCGTTTGAGAGATGAAGCTATTCGATGGTATTGAACACTACTGTGCCAATTTTCTACCTCTTCACACCTGTTCTATTTTCCACTTACCACTGTACACCACAGTAGCGTCCCCAGAGCAGTTGGTTTGTCCCCACCGAACGTAGCTCACACCTGACAAACCCCGTCCTTCTGGTCCCTTCTCTCCTGCAGGCCCAGGAGGGCCCTGAGGTCCAAAACTTCCAGTCTTGCCAACTTCTCCTATGTGATCATGGAAGAAATATTCAGGAGAATATTAAGTCATCTTATCAAAGGAGTTGAAAATACTGTAATTAATTACTTGCAATCAGAATCACAGAAGATGTGATTTTTGTCGCCAACAGTATCGTGGACATTTTTAACGTTTATTTTTCATCTCAACTTGCGGACTCTTTAGGGTACATTGAAACCGGCTTTTCTAAACCCAGCGGAAGATGGTAAAGCCCAAAATGCGAAAAGACGATAGCTAGTAAATATAAATTAAGTTGCAAGGGGAACAGACTGAAGGGAATTACTGGCAATGCATCTTGGCCTCGTTTACATATTCAATTAGCCAATTTTTGTGACACAAAACATCAAGAAACACTAAAGCCAAAAGATATACCTTTAGGTCCCGTAAGTCCTCGAGGTCCCTGGGCACCTTCTCGGCCATCCCTACCGTCCCTTCCTGGTAATAAATAAATAAATTATAAAAGGAAAGAAAGCACAAGAAAATGAAAGAAAAGGAAAGGATAGAATATGCGCTCATCATTTTTTCAGCTTTTTCATTATTGTACTGTACACTTTTCTGCACTGCAGTTATTCAGGTTTGACAGGTTTCCCGCGTATATCGTCAATCAATGTACCGTTAAATAAGATGGTATAAGTACATTGTGTTTACTTAGAAGCTGTCTTGGTGGTTATCACCCACGGTAAAATACTTCAAACTAATGGCACATAGTGCCACTTCTTCGTCAATGTTTTGGTGGCGTTCAAATGTTTGCCTCCAAACTGGTCTTTTAGAGACCAGTTGTTAGCTGCTAAACATGATATGGTTGCTCATCCTTACAGCTTTTTGACAAATTTTTTCATCAAATAATTGTAGAATAAAGCATTTGCCATGTGTTAATCCGTGCACTGGAGCTGAAAAAGGGTTAATAGCGGGCTATACTTAATATATTCATCTGGAGATTGCAACTTTGTGAAACCTTTTTAATTAATTTTAAACGCATTTCTGCCGATGCCTATAATCTTCCTTCAGTTTTGTCGTTGTGATTTATAAAATACACAGCACAAATAAAATCTTTGAAATGGTATATATCAAACATGGTCAAACAGTTAAGCGAAACTATACAGTTCAAGTCTGTTACAAGACGGGACGAAGTAAACCAGGGCGAAAGATTCGTCCCATGACGGCTAACTGTCCACAGATCTCCAAGGATGGTATGAAATTAGAGACCCAACACAATCAACTTACCTGGCGGGCCTGGTTGCCCAGCTGGCCCAGGAGGCCCTGGTCTCCCATCTCTACCATCTCGACCTGAAATAACGAGCAAAACTATACTACGAACCGTGAACTCAAGAAATGGGTCAATACCATTTAAGGCGTGACCACTCAATGTAGCGGCTACGCCGAGCAGTAAATTATAACTGCTGTTTTAATTTGAATAAATCACTGACAGTAAATTGAGGGAGATAGTACAGCTTATCTAGAAATTTTAACGTTATGTCGCTAAAATTAAGTTGTAGTGTCGCAAGAAATCTTCACACAACAGACTTCTATTCCTACAGGACCTATAGGTTCACCACTACATAAATGATCGGAAAAATACGTGGCCTGAAGTTTCTAGACACAGTCAAAGAGAACTATAAGTTACCTATCGATGACGATCCACTTACCTCGTAAAAACGTTTTCAAGAGCAATTCTTCTGCAAAAGATTTGTTGCGTTGGCGTATTCTGAAGGAAAAAAAGAAAGTTTTACAACCTACTAAGAGTTTTTGATCGTTTACGAGCTCTGGGTGAATGATTTCTCAAACACTAATAAACTCACAAATAACGAAAAGTCCTGAGCGTAGACCTTTCTCATGTAAAAAAAATTAAATTTTTCATAAGCCTTGGTCATGCCGTGCCGTTGCCAATTTTTCCTCAGTAACGGTTTCAGTCCTGTTAAATTTACCCTACGTACCCGGCTGTCAGTGGAGCCGTGAGTACAAGCTGCAGGGGGGGGGGGGGGGGGGGTGGTGACGGTCTCTTTTTCGCGGCTCCGCTGCAAAAAGTTCGCCTTATGACAACGTCTTTCACGTCTCGGTGGCAAAAACAACAACAACAACAACAATAACAACAACAGTAACAACAACGTTTAACTTTGCCTTCGTGCAAACATTAAATGATACTGCCAGGCATGAACGCTAGCCAAATTTAGGTCTTCTATGTACCGAGGTTTACTTTTGTAGGTTTGCTACGTTGGAAGTCGCCGCTAGTAAGAAAAGTAATAAAAACAAAAACTTTTGCCCAAAACGTTTCTGATTACGTTATATTTTTCAAAAAAATGTTTGAATATTTCATTTGTTCAATTACTGAAGACTGCCATCACAAACAACTGCATACAGACCGTCCAGGAGGGAGGGGGCGTCTCCAAGGTAACTGCTGGTTCAGTCCTCACTGCCAGTATGACGTCACGTCTCACTTCGGCGACATTCAAAATGGCGGCCAAAGTCGTGGTTGACAAGGCGGATAAAATTGTAGAATTTCTCATGGATATGTTGAATAATGTTATTAGATTTGGCGATAATAAGATTCCTATTGTAATAGAAATCCAGAATTTGGTACCTTTGTTGGATGAAACATTTAGAAGTGTGATGAATTTTAACGATTCCTTTCTATCGTCGAGCAAATCTGCCGAGCAGCCATATCAACCGGTCAGACTTTCGAGGGCCAGTGCACAGCAAATTGGAGGTGTTTAGACTCAGCAATAGGAGGTTCATCAAAGGGGATACTAGGCTTTGAGCATCTCTAATCTTAGCTCTTCATTGCCGATGGTTCGCCATATCAATCCCTTCAAAGTTCGTTTAGTGGCAGCGCAGAAAGAGTAGCTGAATTGCAGGTATTGTTGAGTGTTGATATTATTTTTGTTTTACTATATTTTACAGTGTAGGGCATACCCTGTAATTCTGTAACTTATTCCCGAAAAAAAAACGGTTCTGGAAAATTATTCTGTATGCGAAGCAAGTCTGGTCGTAGTTATGCACTGTAGTGTTGCACATAAGCTTAATATTATTATATTTATATAAACTAAGTAGGCTACTCAACATGCCTTTCGTCAAGCAAATATGTCTTAGGCAGTCTTAAGAGTCAGTGAAATTCACCATTATCCGACGTAAAGTATGATGCATCCAAAGAAAAATTATAAGCCAGTGGTCAGGGCGTTTAGTGTGTACAAGTCATGTACAGTATGTGTTGTACTTTGGGTTTGGGTAACCATTTTGTGTAGGTTTTTGGCCCTGGTAATAAGTTCAGCACGAGATAGTCTGCTGAGATTAACATGGGAGTCATGAGCTGGTTTGGATTGTGTACTCTCACGAGCAGGTTGTTTTTGCAAACGCATGTTAGACCTTAGAAAAACCTGGCATTCATGACATCTTACTTTTGATTCATTAGCTAGAATGTGAGAACACCTGGTGCTTCTTATTTTTCCATCAACAATTGACCTTTGAGAGTCAACTTGGTATAAGGAGACGTGTTCTTTTCCTTCAGCAGTGTTAATCATTGTTGGATCATTTATTCCAGGACAAACACTAAGTCTTCAGTTGTTTTGAGTACCATTTGTTGTGCAGTTTTAAGAATGTTTGGATGAAAGATGAACTGCGGAAGTTCCCCATAATCCACTTTGTGCCCCATGATGTGCACTGTAAAATGACAAATGTTCTGTGTTGCAGTTGCCAGGTGTAAGGGAAGGAAAAAGGTTATTTCTTTCTAGTTAGGTATTTGAACACCATTCGTTACATTTGGCTCAGTAAGAACAACCTTGAGACTGTTATCGGTTGTTTTCAAATTTGAAAATGTGATGACAAGGAGAACAGATTGAAAGATTGTGTATGCATTTGATTGCAAGGGCTCTGAGAGATTTTCTCCAGAAGCATAGCATCCCCCAGTTTTGTTGGCTGTGAGCCTTTGGTCTTCCAGAAGTTGTAGAGACCCTTTTGTAAAAATACCTGCTTTTTATTTGAAATCATGGGCAACTCAAATTTAGCTTCTGGTTCATCAGAAATTTGAGTGGAAGTGAAGCTTCTTGTGTGTGGTTTGGCTTGGATGGCAGGGTCAGACCAAAGTGATGGATTGGAACATTTTTGTGTCTCTTCAAACATAGCTTGAGCTTTCATGTACTCATCCTGTGTTTCGACAGATCTCAAAAAGAATGGCAGATGTGACACACATATGTAACTTACTTTAGATTCATCATTTGAATCTTTAGCTTGATAAAGGTCATTGTGAAAATCAGTTTTATTTCCAGTTTGCTCATCTAGAAAGTTGCATGCTACCGCAAACAGATTGTTGAGTACATTTATCTTGTGTTTATTGCAGGGAAATGTCACTGGAATGACAGACTTCATTTCTGCACTGTGAACATTACACAATGCATGGATTGACCTTTAGAATACCACGCTGGGCATCACTTCCAGATTTTGATGAACTTTTACCCTTTGCAGGCTTGCGCCCTCTGGATGTTAAACTGGCATAGTGTTTATCACACACCCTTCGATTCTTAACATTTTTCATATCATCAGTTAGGTCTTGAGGGCTTCACTTAATTTCATACCTCCCAATTAGGCTGTCAAATTTGCAAGTGCCTGTATCATTTTTGCACCCCTTAAGTAAAGTTAAACGCTCATTCATAATTACAGCCCCGGATATTTCTTTTAATGACACAAAGTCATGTAAAGGTTTACCACTGGTTGATAGCCTGTATAAATCACTTGTTATGTTAAATTTGGAATTCACTTGTGATCTCAAGTTAAAGACAGTTGCATGTGCGAAGGTAAAAGAGTGTGATTTTCCTGTTATATCTATAACTAAAATACATTGTAGATGTAACAAACCTTTTTGACCTGAACACCATACTGAAGAAAATGCCAGGGTGGTGGAGTTCAACCATTTTTATACAAGGATAACTTAACAACGTACCAAGGGAAAGGTACAAAACAGGGAACAACAAAAGGTCTCTAGGATGAGTGGAGCTAGCATAAAAGCTTTCACCAACTGTTGTTACAAAAACCAAATATGGAACTGCCAGAAATTGACAGGGTAGAGCAGATATGGTCAGAATGAGAGAAGTGGCTGCTAAGTAAAAGGGAACAGAATGGCCCACTACCAGAGTTTGGTTTGTTGCAAGATTTAACAAGACGCTGTAGTACAGTAAAAGACATGTAACCGACCATACTGATGTAGTAAAAACAAAATTTTTGATTCCAAAAATATTGCACAAGGGAGAATTTGGATAGTGACTTGAAATGTAAACAAGTCTTATAAAGAGGTTCAGGCAGATATAAATTAATAGAATTTAATATTAACAACAGCAGGAAAGAAGATAATCTCCAATAAATAATTTTGTGTTTGGCTATACTTTACAATGTGCTTTGAACAAGTTTTGCACATGATTTCCAAGTTCATGAGGACAATGATTGTAAGTACAGCACAAACAAAAGTATGGTTGAATAAACTAAATTTGACAGGAGAGTGGGATAAAATTGCATTGTTTCAAACTGTTGCATAACATCAGTAACAGTGCCCCCTGAAGCACACCCAAATTTGAATCAATTTATCTGATGAACACTTGCCCCACTCCACTGGCATGGCATTTTTTAATTGGAATTTGGCATGAACTTGAAGTGATGTAAAGGCTATGAGGCGGCCTTGCAATGTTTGGAAAGGTTTTGAAAGGGGTGGGGGCGCAATGGAGGGAAAGCTCTTTCCATCTTTCCCTCTATTGCGCCCCCACCCCCAAGGGAGCTTGCTCGCAGGCTATTGAAATAGCTCCCATTACAACATGACTGTACACAACAGATGCCACAAGATACACAAAGAAATGGCATTCATGGACAAAACAAGCAACGTTAAATACTAAATCATACAGCAAAATTGTCATTACCAAAATTAAAAGAAATACCTCTTTTTAATCAATAATTTGTTTCTTTATATTTTCTGCCAAATAATAATTGTTGACATTACAATAATATTACATCAATATTATGTCACTTTTCTTTTAATTATTATTATATAAAACTATCTTATTATAATAAAAAATATATTTTTCTTGTTTTTTGCTTTCTTATGAAATAATTATATTATTCAGCAAATTAAATGCTGTGATTTTTATGTCATTTTGTTGTCACACTTGTGTGTTCAACACCAGACTTTAGAATATTATATGCACTAAATTTGACAACCAAATACAGCTTATTTCCGAAGGCACGCTGTTTAAAAAAGAAACAATGAAACAATTTTAAAGGCCACGCAAGCGCAACACCACACGATAACAACAGCAAAACAACCGCTACAATATTTACATCGCAGGAATTTAGCAACAATTAAGCCACACGGATCAAAATTAACGCACAATCAATATTTTAAAAAGCCAATAGATTGCCTTAACCAGTGTAAAAGCCCACAAATTTAAAAACAAAAAACCAAGATAATTAACACAAGAACAGTCAGACAGAAGATTGAAGACAGTCAACCAAAGTAGGTACTCACAAAAAGAAAGAAATCGATCACACCACTGTGAAATTCGGAGGGAAATCAAGAAATAAACCATAGCCCACACTCAAACGGATTGATATGGAGAACGGCTGATTCAATCCGTAAAAAAATATATCGAAGTTAAACGTGTGTGATCAGTGAATAAAACCTCCTATTCTGAAGACTATTCGTTGCGTATTTTAGAGACGAAACGTCACTGATTTATGTTGACCTTTGTGGTCCCGCAAAAAAGATGGCGGTCCCGCCACAAAGCCCTCGACACAAATTAACAAAATTACACAATTACGCACACAAAACACTACAACAGTTTGTACAAACAGATAAAAGCAACAACAAAGCTCACACACTTACGATCAAATTAGCGAACAATAGCGATATTAGCCTAGAGTTTTGTCTCTTCTTCACCTCTGTTGTTCTTGCTTCGATGACGTCCTACGCTGAATCTGCACAAGCGACACGAAGCTCTTGCCCGTTGCTATGTGACGTCACACTGGCAGACGGAGTGGGTCAAGAAACGTAATTGGAAAACAATAGAGACGCCCCCTCCCTCCTGAGACCGTCAAAAATAGGATTACGAAATCTACACAGAGACTTCACAACGTTCAACTTAATAGTTTTTATTATAATTAGGAAGGTATATATGGTAGCTCAAGGTCCTGATTCCCCACTAGCCAACCCCACCCCCACCCCCTCCCACCCCCAACCCCCACCCCCACCCCCACCCCACCCCCATCCCACCCCCAACCCCCATCCATCACATAAATCCCCGCTACACGCACTTGACATAGTATCAGGTTTATAGCGATTAACGTGGAGGTTGAACATCTTTACCTGCTCTCTATCACGCTTACTCTCTTAGCCAAGCTTTGCAGATTAGTGGACTTTTGTAGTGCGGATCTTCTTTCTCTCACAGAGACGACTTCGTTTTGGTTGAAACTTGCTAGATTTACGGCAGCCTTTGGAGGTTCTTTAGCAGTGATTTTGTCCACACTGCGTTCGACTTGATCTAAACGCTTCTCAATCGCCAGGAATTTGTGATAATTGTACACGCAAACTGAAAACTGAAAAGCGATGCACGCAAGCAGGCATATCAGCGTCACGAAATTCAACAAAGCACGAAAGCGCTCGGGCCCAGGCGAGGCCGTGGTCGATTCTTGCCCCATTCTCAGTCACTTAGATCTCGTCTTCGGAAAGTATAGATTTCTCACGATTTTTTACGCGTAGCTGCAAAAAGTCAAGTTCATTCACACGCGCTGTTCAGAACTAGGCTGAACTAACTTTGTAATCGATTTATAGCTTTTATTATGTTTACGTCACATATGATTCGTGATGCAATTTGAACAGTTGTCACGTCCCACACCTACAGGGTGTCCCGAATTTAACGTGCCCCTCAACATGCTTATATTCGTATATCTTAAATTTTGACTAAATCCAGGTGGACATGTTTGTAAGAGTCGGGTTTAAAGGGTTTCTGCCCATGCGATAGCCAGTTGGACCAGTTTTGTCGGGACAGTTGGTCGACCATTCTGCCAACTTTGTCGTGAAACATTTCCATGCAAGCTGAATCTTGCAGCCGGGGCTCACTAACTAGTATTTTACAATTTAGTTGCCTCTCGAGCAAACAGTTAAGCAATGAAGGTAGCTCGCAAACATGGGTTGGAATTTTTCTATTATCGATTCCTTTAAAAAGCAAACTCAAAACAAATTAAAAGACAGAGGAAACATGCGCAAAAATTGTGGAAAACAATGACGTGCTGAAACGCCAATTAACGGCGAAGATTTGACGGTGAATTTCTACATTGAAATTTGAGAGCCCAACAAAATTTTTTTTAACTCAGTGGGTAGATTATGAGAAAGAATGAAAGTGAAAATAAGAGAGTGCTGCGCGGTACATCCCATTAGTGAAAGTAAATTAAACAACTAGTTAAAATTAATGGAAATCACCGCGACCTTAAAGATGGCACGAACTTTCAGGAACCCTATTACGCTACAATGCTTGAAGGTCAGGGTCAGGGCAAAATGCAAAATGACACGATCGAGAAACTAACCGGTCAACACGTGACTAGCCACCTTGCCTCATCTTGGCCGCCAACTCATGTAGACTCTGAAATAAATAACACTTTTATTCGCCTTTTCAATAATCTATGCTTTATGACCAATCCCGTTCTGACTGATCTCATCACACTGCTTATCTAAACCTTAACATTACCAAGCTAAAATATCAGTTCCCAACGGTTTTTCATGTCACTGGATGTAACGTTTCTTAGGGCCGATTGAGACGGTACGATTTTCGCTTACGACTGTCGTGTGCAACTTTTGAAGCGCGCACTGCTCGCGTCAGGAATAGATCGTATACAACTCGTCATTCTATCATTTTGATTGTGATTACCACTGTCGTAGGGTTTTAAAACATGTTTCAAAATCCTACGACATTTTTCGTGATGTATGCAACTGTCGTGAAGATGTTGTACGTCTGATTTAGACGACACGATTCGTGTTGCAGACATGACGTGAGCAAGTCGAATACTACAGTCGTAAGGAAAAATCGTACCGTCTAAATCAGCCCTTACGTGGACGAAAATCTAAACAGTGGGTATTTTACATCAGTTTTCTTGCGTTGTAGGGTGTGAACTCTTAATGGTTTGAGGGTTTTACTTTTAGGGATTAAGGACTAAAATCGCGCGAAGCGGGACACATGATGCCTAATTTTTAACGGCGGGGTGAAAGGGTGTGCTTTTTATTTGTAGGCGGGTTGCGGGAAAATATTGAAGTATATATATGTCGGGACGCGAGATCCAAAGCATCTTCGCCCCAGTCAAAACACACCATGTATGGAGGGATGGGGATTCCGACTAGGCTTGCGCGGGACGGCGGGACGGCGGGACGGCGGGACGGGACAAAGATCAAGCAGCTGGCGCTTACTTCGGTTTCCGTAGCCGGTATGAAGCGACTAGAAGCATCACAATCCCCCCTTGATGGAATGCTAGTCCATCGCAGGGTTACCCCCAACATTTCTGCTAGGATTCTGTAACAGTCAGCTCGTAGGAAAACAACACGCGATACAATTGGCTATGGCCAGAGCCTAAAGCAATAGGCTTTATCATTTAATTCGATCGTACTTAAACGTTGTTGTATTCGACATCTTTTATGTTTATTATATAATAAATCATTTAAAAGTACTTAAAAATATTTAAAAGTATATAAAAATAGTCAGAATACTCCGAACCTTATTCTTTGTGCTATGATTACACAATCAAATCAATTGCTTGTACAAAGAGTGTGACTCTCCGTGAAAAGTAGTCGGGTTTGAGATCGCGGTGAAAATCCTTTTTTCCATCCACAAAGGCAAGCAACTGACAGAACTACGTAACTATTTTCCTTCTACACTTCGTCTGTGGACATGTTTAAACTTTTAGCTACAACGTTTAGATGGGGGCATATGTTTTTTTGGTTATTTTTTCTCTGGTCGTCTCATGCTACATCAGTAGGATTCTCACCGTGCACTGGCTTGTTACATGTTTAACACACAAAGAAAAGATATCATTTTTCTCTTTCAATGTTGTAGCTATTACATAGAGGATATTACGTGGTCGCCCGGAGATACGACATTTATCTTCGAGTGTTGAAAAATATTTTAGCAGTGAGCGCAGCGAAGGAGTAAAATATTTTTCAACACAATAAGGATAACGATGTCTTGGAGTAGTCCTTTATTCGTTGAAGCAATCTAATAAAATACAGATCTTACGCACATTCCAATTTTGGTCGAAAAATTGAGAAAATTAGTAGCGTTTATTTGTATTCCGAATATTATAGCAATAAGGCAAATAACTTTTTTAAATTTCAATGGCTGACTGAAGTAGCCATGAAAACCGGGATATCTTCACATGTGAAAAATGAAAATCGTATCTTTACTGGATACTAAATTTTTCGTCACTGGAAAGATCCTGGTATTTTCATCGGTGTCTATATAATAAACATGAGAAAGTTTATTATGATAGCCTGTTCAGTCGCTGCTAGGACCGTGACTTAGCTTATCTTTACTTAAAATGGTTTTTTACTCTAATGTTTATGAAAATGTCTGAATATTATAATTTGCCTGATTTTGACCCTACTTTCTTAACTGATGCTAAGATTACACACTATGTAAGTCTTATGCAACAAAAGTATATTTCACACTGGCAACATACTATTCGAAACTCTAAGAAATTAGAATTCTATAACACTTTTAAGGACGAATATACGCCTTCCTGCTATTTAGATCTTACAAGAAAACTAAATAACAGGAAAGAATTAGTGAAACTTAGAATAGGTAATCATAAATTATTGATCGAAACTGGCAGATATGATAATAGACTCTGTCCTACGTGTAAATCAAACCAAATTGAAGATGATTCAGAAATTGATTTACTTTATTTTCCATTGTACTAAATACTGTAGTTTTAGAGACGAATTTTACAAAAATATAGAGAACCAAATACCAAACATAACACAATTACCTCCTATGCAAGCCACCAAAAAATTGGTGAATTCTGATAATTATTATTTAAATACTCAACTGATGAAGTTCACTTTGAGATGCTTATCTTTACGAAATAATCTTCTATCGAATGAAAGAAATGTAACGCATACATAATTGCTTTTTTTCCTATTACATGATTATGATTGTTATAAGTTTCGCTTAAGTTAAGTTTTACGCTTTTGCAATACTGTATGTACTTATAGTCATGCAAATAAAGCTTGTTGTTGTTGTTGTTGTTGTTGTTATCTTTACTTGGTGCACACAGCGCAAGTTAACTCTCGATGCTCAACATATGGAAGACACGGGAGTGAACCACACCGTCCTTCAACAGGATACAGCAAGGCGCCGTCCTTGTTGGCATGGCTACCAGGAACATACTCAGGGTGCCTGTCAACACATATGAAGTCACGTGCCTTCTTGTGGGCGTAATGTTCAGTCATCAGGTACCCATGATACTCTTTGGTCCAACCAGAGGGACAATCATTCCGTGCAGGCATCATCAGCATTGAACCACGTGACTTGACATAGCAGACGACGCATGGTGCATCATGGTCTTGGAGTCTTTTCATGAAAGGGTCCTCGTTGTACTGACCGACTTCATACTCAGCACCGTACATGTAACCCGCGTATTGTGCACCATCGTTGTACCTCTCATATTTTGGGTTGTATGGAAGGCAAAGGTAGTTCACTCCACCACCAGTGTGAGAGTAATGCTCACCTCCCATCACACCTAATTGATAAAACCAAAAACATGATATAGAGCTGTTTTCAATTGAGCGTCGAAAGTAGTTTGAAGTTTGCTTTGGTTTTGCTTTACTTCGCCCTGTGATTGGTTAAAGAATCTCACGCCACTTTCTCGACCAATCAGAAAAAAACTCAAACCAATCGCAACTTGCTCGCACGCGTTTTCCCGCGCTTGGCATTGGTTACATGTAATTGCTTCGAGTTCTGATTGGTTCGTTGGGTAATTTGTGTTTGTTGTGATTGGCTAGGGTAGTTACTTTGGTTTTGGTTTTACGATACTCATTTGAAAAGCGCTCTCATAATAGTACAAGCATGCGTCACTTGTGATAACCGGCCTGTTTACTTTCGTCCATATTTTGTTTATATTTTTACTTGTGATCGTCGAGTTCGATCACTGAGAGCTACAGTTGAGAGTACTATGATCAAAACTGCTGACTAGATCGACAGGCGACAGTGAATACTTCGCTCTTACAGCATAGCATTCTACGCCAAGAAGTAAAACGTGGGAGTGTATGCCATGCCGTCTCTGAACAGAATTTATAACCGTGAAGATATTTGACATACAGCGGAAGGAGTTCATAACTGAGGACAAAACATCAACCGAACTTGCAGAGTACAAATGTCATTTGAATCAGCACGTTTGGTCAAGTAACATGGACGGTTAACACACAATCATTTTTTGTATTTTGTTCTGTTTCATCTTTTGTATATAGGACATTAATTTAAGCATTAAAGAGAAATCAAACGCACAAGTTACAAACTTACGTGACTCGATAACGCCGATTGAGTCCACCAGCTGTCAATTGCTATTACAGAGAAGAGTTCGCTCACTCTTCCAAAAGGCATTTGGCTGATGGTATTCCACTTACTCCTGCACTTACCATTATAAACGACAGTAGCGTCTCCAGAGCAGTTGGTTCGTCCCCAGCGAACGTAGCTCACACCCGACAGCCCCTGTCCTACTGGTCCCTTCGCTCCAGGAGTCCCAGGAGGGCCCTGAGGTCCCACATTTCCAGTCTTACCTACTTCCCCTGTTGTCATGATAAACGTGAAACAGAACAGAATTTAAAATTGTACGTCCGGAAGTATTAGGCATTTCGAAGACGAGTGGAACAAACATTGTAATCTGTTAGAAGCAGTTCAAGAGGGCACTGAGTCCAAATTTCAAGTCTTTTCAATTTGCCTGCATCGTAGATGTCAACTGATGGGGAAAACGTGGGGTAGAGTACGTAAATATCCAATCATTGGCATGGAAAGAGCCATTTACTGACGTCATCTGTGATAGCCATAACATTTTAATAATAGCTTGCAAAATGTTCCTTAAATTGAAGGTGTGCTTCCACATTATGTTCATGTCTGTTTTTTTTTTGTTTTAAACGTGATCCTAGTTGGCCGTTATGTCCTGTATATACCGTTATTTTTTGCTTTTTATGCTGGGATTTGACGCTGTAATTTGTTTACTTTGTGTATATTCCAGGAAAACATTTGCTTGAATGAGATGGTAGACAATAGAAATTATGAACCTAGTTGTTTCGATTTTTAAATCTTACCTCTTGGTCCCATCAGTCCTCGAGGACCCGTGGGACCCTCTCTTCCGTCTCGCCCATCCCTACCTAAAAAAAAGGATATGTTATAGTATAATTTAAGCCGTGAAAAAATGAAATTAAATTTGACATTGTTCAACGAGAATGACAATAAGCAGTTTTTCAACTGATGAACCTGTGGCCCTCGGGTCTCAGATCGAATAGAAATTTGAAAAAGTTGGTTTTTGAGGGAAGGAAAACCTCAGGACCCGAAGAAAAAACCCTCGGAGCGAGAACCAACAGCAAATTCAACCCACATGTGACACCGAGTGCGGGAATCGAACCCAGGCCACATTGGTGGGAGGCGAGTGCTCTTACCACTGCGCCATCCCCGCAACCCAAATAATGTCAAGGGACAGGAATCTCCTTTATTGTGTCCGAGCAAAGGCAACTTATAGGTTACTGCAGGCTACAAGTTACAAGTTACAGCCTATGGCGGAGTTACAAGCTATAATTTACAAAATCCGGCAGCTAGTGCGACAGTTACTTTGGGCGGGCATCTCGTTAATTGATGCTTGAGCAAAAAGAGTTATAAGTTACAAGCTGTAAGTAACACGCTTCAAGATAAAAAAAAATGAGCTAATGTAGGGCGATAATTACATAAAAAACACAGGACATAAAAATATAGACTTGAAAGGCATCTCTTCTTGAAAGGCATCTCTTCTTAGGGCAAGAGATGCCTTTCAAAGGTTCCTGCATAATTTAAAACTCCCTTGACAAATGCTACAGGGTTACTAACACCTTGATCAAACAACTTAGTAACACATTAATCAAACATGCGTTCCTTACAAAAATACAAACTAGCATATTGTATAATACTAAAACAATTGCAAAATATATCTGCTTTTAACATGAAAATAATTTCAAAAGTAAGCCTAGCAAAGAAAAAAAAAACAAATTTTAAAAACCGGCAGCCAAAAAACAAAAACGTTAACAATCATAAACGCAAACTCACCGGAGAGGCCTGGTTGCCCAGCTGGACGTGGAGGCCCCGGTCTTCCATCTCTACCATCCCGACCTGAAATATGGAACAAAACCATGGAAACGGATGTCAATCATGCGTATAGGGAGCACTAAAACAATTCTTTTAGGTGATTTCCAAACTTAATGCAAAATGCTGAATGCATAACTGAAGTCGACCTATGAATAAGGTTACTGAAGGTCTAAAGCGATATTAAAAAACTTATATGTCTACAGTCCGCAGAGGATGAGGTCCAAATATTTGATCAGACATCAAACATGGGAATAGTTGTCTTTAAGCCTACAAGATAAGGCAGTCGCTGCCAAGAAAAGCTTTTTACGTTTGGTTTCCGAGGCGGAAGCTAGTAACCAGTTGAATATCGGTTCTTACAATCGACGAGGATACCAAAGATTTATACCGATGGAAGCGTTTTATCACGTGACAAGGCAAAATGGTGTTCAGGGGCCCCCGTTTTTGTGTTCGAAGTCAATCGGTGTGACCACGGATGTAATGTTTAGCTACTTAAACGAGTAACAATTGCCGTAGAAATGAAAAATCTTGTCAAAGCATTAAAGACAAGTGCGCAAGACTTAGATAATGGTCAAAGAAACTTTAATATATGCAGTTGACCAGCAGGATTATCCTTACCTCGTAAAATTAACGTTCTATTCCACTCGAGAATCGGCCTAAAAAATGAAGGAGAATGATGAATATAGTCAGCTTTGATTTGGTCAGGTAACTCTGAGCTCCTTTTGAAAATACCATAAACAGCACAAGCAAAAGTAGTACAAGTGGAAAAAGTGCAAGAAGAAAAAAGGGAAAAGAAAAACATAGGGAATAAAACACAATACCACCAGTGCCCAAGCACTTCTCAGAAAGTAGATGCTCGTTTCAAGGGGGTTTTCCAAAAAATAAAGTTAAACAAAGTAACATCTTTACAAAGTTATCTTATAGTTACCTTTTATTAATTGTTAGTTATAGTTAGGTGTCCCCTATTAGCGGGGGATTTCTCCCCGCTAGTCATTTTAGACACGTTAATAAAGTTCCCCGACTCATTCATACAATTTATTTAGCTTTATAAAAATTCTATATTAGAGACAGTTAGCAATAAAAAACTTGGTTTCAGAATATAAAACGTTAACAGACAAAATTATAAGGCAATTTTAAAAACCTAAAATATTAAAGACTGTTAGGAAATTAATGGATAAATTTTAAAAGGATAAATTTAACACCAAAGTGAAAAGTAAAACATTAATCTAAGCAGAGCCTGTAGACGTCACATTTTTTTCTTTTACTGTACGTAGGTCATTCTTGTCGTTATTTCTTATTCTCAACCAGATAATACGGTATACCTAAGCTTTTTGATTGACTGAATGTCTTACTCTTCCTGATCTTAAAATATTGGGTTTTTGAATTAATAAGGAATTTTATCCATAGTTTCAAATCCTAGAATCACAGTAAATGACACAAGGTTCATCTTATTCATATTATTTCGTGATTTCCTTTAGATACCTCCTCGATAGCTCTTAGCCTTTCCACACCACAATATCGCTCCTCTTGAAACAAGGAGTCTAATATTAGAAATCTATTAAAGCAAAAGAAAAAATCATGCATCCTACCTGTTTTCTAGCACGCTTACTCTCGTAGCCAAGCTTTTCAGTGCAGACAGCATTTGTGGAGTGGACCTTCGCTCTCTCAGTTTGTTTTGGTTTGCAGGTGGCCTAAGTTTCTCTTTTGAGGTCCCTCTTTCAAAGAGCCACTCTACGATCCGCTCCAAATTATCCAACCGCTCGTCAATCGTCATGAATTTGCGGTAGTTATATACAAAAACAGAGAACTGGAAAGTAATGCACACCAGCAAGCACAGAAACGTCACGAAATTCCACAAAGTACAGGCTCTCTTAAAAGGTCCCATGACCGAGCTCACCTCGAGCGACGAAGAGCCCTAAACAGATCTGTTGAGGCGAAATGTCGAAAGTCAATCAACGCGCATGAAAAGCCAAACCTGGGCTGAATTGAAGACTCTTAAAGGATCCTAGTCAGGCACACCTTTGTTATTGTTTTGATCTGAAATTTGCGATCAAATTACTCGTCGAACGTGACAAAACGTCAACAGTTCAACTGGTAAAAATATAAATTGTAGCCTGAAGCTGAAATTTCTCGCTTGTTTTCGATTTTAGTGCCAGTAAAAGGGCTTTCGATTATTTTCAGCGCATTTTGGCGGCTGTCCAAAAACCTAGAACTCAAAGAATGTTTGTGTTCGTAAGCCGGCCAGCCTCCCAGTCCGCCAACCCAAAAGCAAACTATATTCAGCGAGCGCTCGCGGAATATGATTTACAAGCGAATCTAGAATCATAAAGGTTTGGAATCTTGTTTAATTGGGTATTCTTGACTTTCCCATCACCATGAAACACAAAAGGCGAATGCACGAAGGGCAGAAATGTTTTCAAAACTCACTCGATCACGCCGCTCTGACCACAGCTCCGAACTGCATTTATTTTTAATTAGCGCTAGATAAAGCGAGAGCATTTCACAGTCCTTTCAAATAGAAGAAACTCTTTTGTTAATAGCTTTTATTTTCTTTGTTATCATCGCACAGGATGGATATTCATTTCAATTTTCAAAATACATGAATTGCCCTGAAAACAAAACGTACTGCAGCTAGCTAAGGTGTCGACTGTGGCTAACAGATCTGATTTACAAGTTTCTGTTTGCAAACCATTCTTTCTCCTCCTTCTCTGCAATTCCAGGGATTAGTTTATGGAAAAAATCGAAGTGCTGTTCTTAGGCATCGAAGGCTTTGAAGCTGTCGCTTTAGCGTCGCTACCGGCACTGCAGAGCGAGTCCCGCCGTCACATTTAGAAAACCAAAACATTTCAGCGCGTGAAGAACGCGCACCGTAATGAAGTAAAATGTCAGCGAATAAGCTTGACCAGCATTTCAATCTATTGGATACCTTTTGCTTGACTAGTGCAATAACCAAGAAGGTCCTTGAATAATGATTTCTTTCATAAGCTTGACTGTTTTGGTACTGCCACGCGAAGGAGAGCATAAACCCGCACATTTCACGAGAAAAATAGCAAACAACACCAAAATAACCAGCCAGATGTAACCGCTATTAATTTTTTAAGGCCAAAAAAGTGAATGAAGGCCCAAACTGGCAGTATTGGTGCGGATGTAACCGGATTTCAAGTCACTGTTAAAAAGATCGTGATTTTAGATGGCATAGAAAATGGCGCATTTCTCACTCAATGCGCGCAAAGCACTGTGGGTGACTAGGATCCTTTAACACTGACAGATCGCGACACTTCAAATACGCAACAATGATGATTTCAACTGTGGTTTCTGAGGTCTAATTTGATCACTGTAGCTTGGAGGAGAGTGACATGCTGAAGTATAACGGCTGACGTGACAAACTAAGATATACTAGGCCAGTATTTTGACAGAGTTTTGCAATTATATGATTGGCCTGATAAAATCCAAGACGTGCTCACCGACATTGATATAGGTCATATAGGCACAGACACACTTTGAAGTTTATTCTCGATAATGTACTCAACAGCTGTTAGTAGCTACTTACAGGTTTACCACTTAAGCTAAAATATGAACTTGTGAAATAGATGTGTAATATGCATAAACAGGTGTCTCAAAAGTTTGCTAACCTTAATTACTTTAGAGGCATATCTCCTAACTTTTACGACTCTATCTGGATGGTCGCTTTGTAAAATTAAATAAATGAAACGTCTACAAAGAAGCGAAATCATCTGATCCTTGAGCTCACGCCTCTGTGTTAAGGTCATCCGTGGACTGCTTGTTCGGGAAACAGTAAATTTATAGGATAAAAGTGAGAGCCGGGTCAGTCAAGAAGCTAGCAGCGGACAGCTGAAATCAACTCAGTGGAGTGCTCAAAACGGCTTTGAGGACTGCTGTTCGTAGTGGTTAATGGTAAATTATTGGTTAAAGAAACACGAACTTTTGAAATAAGTTGTGTACAGCACCTATAAATATAATATTTATGAATACATGCATAGCTAGAAGTTTGTATTTTAAATCACTCAAAAAGATTAAGGTTAAAGAACCATTTATCTTATTGGTTAACTGGCACGAGAATAAAGCTTTTAAAATCTTTTCGTCTTTTCATCTTTACCACTTTAGTTAATTTCAAGATCTGCCTTAAAAAAGACGGGCATTTGAGAACACGTTTATCAATATTTGCAGCAAATTGAGTATTTTTGAATGTTTTTGTCCAGACGTGTACAGCGTATCTGCATGTATGCAAAGAAACTGCCTCAAACACTCCTCACCGTTTCACCATTTTGGCTTTCCTCTAGTCAAGGATTTCCAAGGATGATACAGCTCTGCAAAAATGTCAAAAGGTACTTTGGCCTCACCTCTGCAATATTTAGCGAGTGGAAAAATTATTTAAAAGAAGAAAATCAAGTTAGTGCAATTAATTTTAATTACCGGCCATTGATAAGATCACTTGCACTTCTCTCCTCTAACGGCAGAAAAAAAAGCTAACAGAATATGGATTCAGCAAAGACATACGTCAGAAGATTTATTCTCAACCTTTTCTTGTAACAAAAGAAATCAAACTTTCAACGTTTCAGTACAAAATTATTCATAACATACTATATACGAACGCTATTTTATACAGAATGAAAAAGTTCAGGAACCTTTTTGTCCCTAATGTACAAATAACACGTTCTAAAACCAAACACGATATTCTAAAATAGCTAAATTCTGGTAAAAAATAACCTTTTTGGTCAAATGTTTTCCATTTATGCGCTGTATTCAGTCCTTAAAGACTGTAATTATTTTAACTAAAACAGCGAATTATTACCAATGTGAGGCTTGGGCTTACAATATTTCGCTGATCTAGTGCAGAGTTTGCCAACAATTCATTCGAGTGTGCAAAATTTTAGACTATATTCTGCTTCTCGTTTTGAGATTTCTCTATCTTCTAACTATTGACCATGAAAATTTCCAACGTCATTTTTAGACAAACTCAAAATGGCCATAGAAAATTCCAACGTCATTTTCTTCACCGAAACCCAAAATGACCATGGAAAATTCGAACGTCATTTTCTCCACTGACGCCGAAAATGACCATGGAAAATTCCAACGTCATTTTCAGACAAACTCAAAATGACCACAGAAAATTCCAACGTCATTTTCTTCACTGAATCCCAAAATGAACATGGGAAATGTACAGCAAACAGTCAACCATTTAATCAGTATTTGTATCCTGTCCAATCGCAGTTTTCTTCCGGTCCGACTTTACTCGTTGGTATCAGTCTTTATCCAACAAAACTATAACTCTTGTTGTAGATAAGCAATTAAACACGCGGTTTTGCCGTTTTGTATACCTTTTAGAAAGCACACCATTTTCAGCCATGTAAAGAGCGCGCAATCGCGCAATCTATATATCCTAAATTAGTTTCAGTAGCTTTTGCTTTCAGTCTTACAAATTATCCTGCTTTGTTAGTGGAAAGGATGGGAGCGAGAAGTAAAATAAGGTGAAACGAGGGGTGGAGAGGTGAGAACTTGATTCAAGCTTCAGTTTTAAAGGTCGGATCATGGAGTCAACGTTTAGGGGTGGGGGTAGGCAAAATTGACAAAACTTTGAACCCTCTAGGCGTTAGTTTCTTGAAAGAAAAACGCTCTCTGGAAACCCGCCATTACATAGGCCACTGTAATTGACACATTTTATTTATTTATTTATTTATTTATTTTTACATTTCGCAGATGATGAAAAGATCATTTCAAATATTAGCATAATGACGCTTCAGGGGAGATGACAGTTTGGTGCGGTTGATTTGTCAAAAATCAAACAAGCCATTCGCGCTACTTTGACAAGGTTCTAGCTTTCGCAGCTAGATTATTAGATTATTAGACAAAAGAAGACGCGAAAATAATCGCAAGAATCGCAAGAGGGACTTCTTGTAGTCAGAACACAATTTATTTTTAGAGTCTAATAGCAAGAAAAAAACAAATATTAAGTCATTTTTCCCCTGCTAGAGTCTGTGTTTTAGTATCAATTCCCAGCAAGCTGGGTGTTTACGAAACATCCCACCCAGTTAACTGTCTACTGTTTAATTTTCCCAGCCAGCTCAATTCAAGCCTGTCGCGCGGGTTTTTTGTCGAGCGGCCCCGTCAGGTACTCCTGAAGAATATTGGTTAAATGTAAAGCTCCATAAGCGGCATTTGAGCTGGATGATTACGGTGGGTAAAAATTGAGGCGGGAAAACTCTGTGAGCTAAAACGGGACTTCTCGGCTCGTTCATGGGGCTTCTCTGCTTTCAAGGAAAATTTTAAATCCAAGACAATGACTCAAATAGCCTATGCTGCGTCATGTGTATCAGTGCATCGCATAACCGAATCGGGCGTTCGTGGCATGGAAATTACAATCCGGCCGGCCTAGCCAAACGACTTAACGCCTACCAACTACAAGGTGGTTAAATGATATTTTGTGAAACCCTTGGTTATAAAACTAAACAAACTGGGAACGTTTTCAATGATTCCAAGTTATTTTTATTATTGCTTTTACCTAGGGTTAATAAACATGATCCAAAGGTAACGATTTTCCAGCTTACTTGTTAACTAAATTAATTCAAAATGCTGTGTTTCATAGTTTCTGTTTACTCTTAAGGCAAATCACGACAGTTTGTTAAATCACTCTTCATTTTTTTGTGGTAGGTCGTTGTCAGCTACTTTAGAAGGCGTGCCGCCTTCCTGTCACTTGGTGCACACAGCGCAAGTCAACTCTCGACCAGCGACATATGGACCACACGGGAGTGAACCACAAACTCCTTCAACGACATACAGCAGGGCACCATCCTTGCTGGCTCCGCTACCGGAAATGTACTCTGGGTCCTCGTCAACGCAGATGAAATCACGTTGCTTCTTGTGACCATAATATTCAGTCATCAGGTACCCATGATATTCCTCGGTCCATCCAGATGGACAGTCATTCCGTGCGGGCATCATCAGCATTGAACCACGTAAGCTGACGTAGCATACAACGCAAGGTGCCTCATGGTTATGGAGATTTTTCTTAAAAGGGTTGACAGTATTGACTTCGTACTCAGTGCCGAACATGCGTCCCGAGTCCTGATAGCCGTTTTTGTAATAAGCGTACTTTGGATTGTTTGGAAGGCAAAGGTAGTTTACTCCACCACCGATGTGACCATAATATTCTCCACCCATTATACCTGATAATAATAAAAAGTAGGAAACCAGCATGAGTTGATCCAGTAATGATTCTCTAAAAATAGAGTATTAAATTACTGGAGGATAAGTGGAAAAATAAAATTTCCTTGAGCTGCGTGGCACTTGTAAAAAGTACAAAAATATATAAAAAATATAAAAAATTTCTCACTTAATGAGTTAAGAGTGCCTAAAAATCGTATAAAATTCCATACGTTTCGGGCTCAGCCCTTCTTCAGTGGAAAGTCAAGATTTCAGTCAACTGAAATCTTGACTTTCCACTGAAGAAGGGCTGAGCCCGAAACGTATGGAATTTTATACGATTTTTAGGCACTCTTAACTCATTAAGTGAGAAATTTTTTATATTTATTTTATATATTTTTGTATTAAATTACTGTTTGGTTTTGTTATTTTCTTGTCAATGGTCAAAAAATGCCCTAACAACACAATTTAAAATTCTGTTCAAAAGCTGAGAGCTTGATTATTATCGAGTTTACACAGTTTAATCCTCTTAATACAGATTAATTCGTGCAGATTTGGTCAATGAAAGATTCATTACATGACCAAAGGAACACCAAAGAATTTGAGTTTCTAATAAGCCCTTCACGAAACTCGTCAACATCTTGGTTTTCCTCGTTCTCTTCGAGGCTTTTAGCTGCTTTGTTTTCCGACTCCATCGATTGATAGAAAGAAACTACGAAAAATCTTTTTGATGTATATACAAGGCTAAAAAAGATAAAAAAGGGGGGTATAAACAATTAAAAGGAACCAAACGTTTTCGACAAGTATGTCATCATCAGGGTTAAAAGGCCGTTCGTGATTTGCATGGTTTTTATACTCAGGTTATTCCCGAAGGGAACAACTGTGCAACATAGCAATTAACTTGTTTGTTCAAAGTTGGGCTCCTTTGTTGGATAATTAGGCTCTCGATGATCTTTCTCTTAAAATAAGATCTTGCTGAACAAAAGACTCTCCACTGGAATGAGTGACTTGCGTTTTCCAAAAGGTGACGTGCTGGTTCCGAGGTGTGGCAGATATTTGAATGTTCTGTTATTCGCACTTCAAAATTTCGCATTGTTTCACCTACATAGTTTTCTCCGCATGAGCATTCTCCTTCGTAAATAACGTGGGACTTGTGAAGGTTTTTGTCCTTGAGGCTGAATAGACTTTTGATTTGTCTAGTTTGCCACAGAATAATGAAAATATACTTGAAATTAGTGAAGGAGTTCAGTTTTGTTTATACCCCCCCCCCCCCTTTTATCTTTTTTAGCCTTGTATATACATCATTTTTTAATTACCTCTTAGCGAATATTATGTCAAAAATCTTTTTCTTGTCCATGTCAAAACTAACATACTTTTAATTAGCGGAAATTACAAACGAAACCATTCGTGATCCGGCTTCTGAGAAAATTTTCTCTGGCGGGCAATCTGGAGAGAGCAAGATAGCTCTCTCTTGCCCGTTAGGGTAGCCAATCAGACCGCAGGGTTTTGTTCACCTTGCAAGCTCGCACAGACAGCCAAATAACAAAATTGCGTAATATACACCCGTTCTATCACGTTAAACTGACCGGCTATACTTCTGACATTTCGATTTCATATCATTTTTATGACGTATTTTATATTTATTCTGGGCATGCTCACTTTGAGACACCTTTTATTATTCTGTCATTCGAATGAGTGTAATTTTCGTCGCTCTTGAACTATATAAGGATTTAGGGCTTTATAAAGGATTCAGGGCTTTATTGACGGTGCCCAAGGACCAAGAAATATGGGAGCTCACTTGAACATTGAATCAATGTAAGACGTTGTGACACAGAATGAGGCATAAGGTAAGCTGGGTCATCTTTACTGGTTTCAGTCAACTGAGGCTCAAATGTACAGTATTTTTCTGCAAGAGAAAGAGAGCCCCGAAAGCGGCGTGGCCGCGAACAGCTTATTCCTATTTAGATTGGTTTCCATCCTTCACTTAACAGGGTACCACAAATGACAACTTTTCTCGGAAAGTTATCAAGCTCTTGTGGAATATTTATAGTAATACTCTTACCTGACTCCAACACTCAAGCAGACAGAACGAGTTATCCCATTTGTTCCTTAACATTTTTAAAACGTTCTTTCCCATTGGAAATTTAGCATCGCAGAATATTTTTATCACTGCATAGCTATCAAATTCTGTTTTCTAGAATGTTCAGTAAGTTCTTCAATTTAAGTTCCTGACAGAATGATGCTACAATTTTCCAAAATAATCCTGTACTTTGTACAATTTTCAGCCAAAATGGTGTAGTAAAAACACACCTTATATCTGAAACATATAGTTTTTGAAAGGAATAAAAGCAGTCATTTTCTCATCCTATTACCTTTGTAAACAACCTGAGCACCACTAGGACATGTGGTTCTTCCCCAGCGGACATATTTTACCCCAGATATCCCCACTGCTTGTCCTTTTTCTCCTTTATCTCCCTGTGATCCCTTCTCTCCAGGACTCCCAACAGCTCCCTGGTCTCCTTTGGATAGAAAGGTAAAACGTTTTCAGAGATAACTAGGTTTTGAGGTTCCTACCTAGTGCCTACAAGCCTAGAGAATTGTTCATAATAGTTTGTACAACGGTTTTAACTTGTTATGAACTGTTATTCAAGTATATCATTAAAATGTTTTCCTCGTAATGTTACCCTTCTGGGGGGGGGGGGGGGGGTTCTGGGGCACTAGCTGCAAATAGGTATTACGTGCAACATTCTTTACAGCTGCTACTGCATACCTTTCGGTCCTGTTTTCCCTTGGAGTCCTGGGGGTCCTGGTGGTCCCACTACCGGTTGATTTCCGTTTTTTCCACCATCGCGCACTGAAAAACACAAAACAAAAACAAATTACTACAGAACACCTTCATACCTCATCACTATTTATCTGTCGACTTGACTCTGTTAAGGTGTGCGGTCAAGACGTGACTGGTTCAGGCTGACTCAGTGTTAAATATGATCTCACAAACCGCTCTCTGTATAGCAACAATCATTGCAATGGTTTTAACTTTCCACTGCACCAATTTAGTTACATTTTCAAGCACAACAACCGTTCGCTATTTCCTAAAGCCTTCACTTTTTTGTTTTAACTAAGCTTGAAAACGTAGATCTCGGATGATAAGTTCTATTTAGTGTGGTCTACTGGTGTTAATGCTTCTACAATCGTGGACAAAACTAGTTGCGACAAACGCAATTAGCGAGCGTATTTCTCCATTTCTTTGTATGGAAACACCGACAAGATCGCAGAAATGCTTTTTCTACCCCCTCCCCTCCATCAATGCTGTTTGGAGGGACTGAGGAATCCTCAAGGAGTTTTTGGTGGCAAAGCAACATTGATAAGGGGGAGAGGGGGGAAGATTTGTTGTGGTAAGTGATTTTTACGGCCCAAGTTCTCATTCATTTCGAAGTGTCTCAACTGAGTTTTGTCCGAGATTGTGTAAGAAGGTTTTAACGCTTTATCCAGGATTTGCGTCGTCTTCAAAGCTCCGGGGTCTTATATTATCTCTGGCCCGGCAAAGTAAATGTTTTACAAGCTATTTGCCTGCAATTGAGTATGAATTAAATAAATTGTGCGCAAAAATGAGCTGCCTTACCTTCGATTAAAATAGCTGTCAACAAGTTACGCAACTATCGTTTCACTATGGCTATGGTTTTTATCGACAGTTAGTTTGTTAAACGTGCCTTTAGGGGTAACATTTCAATTTTAGCCTTTTTCTTCAAGTTGTCAGATGTAGTAAACACACGCTTGTGCAAAATTTCCTACAGACATCACAGAAGCAGTATCAGTTTTGGTGGCAAAGCAACATTGATAAGGGGGAGAGGGGGGAAGATTTGTTGTGGTAAGTGATTTTCACGGCCCAAGTTCTCATTCATTTCGAAGTGTCTCAACTGAGTTTTGTCCGAGAGTGTAAGAAGGTTTTAACGCTTTATCCAGGATTTGCGTCGTCTTCAAAGCTCCGGGGTCTTATATTATCTCTGGCCCGGCAAAGTAAATGTTTTACAAGCTATTTGCCTGCAATTGAGTATGAATTAAATAAATTGTGCGCAAAAATGAGCTGCCTTACCTTCGATTAAAATAGCTGTCAACAAGTTACGCAACTATCATTTCACTATGGCTATGGTTTTTATCGACAGTTAGTTTGTTAAACGTGCCTTTAGGGGTAACATTTCAATTTTAGCCTTTTTCTTCAAGTTGTCAGATGTAGTAAACACACGCTTGTGCAAAATTTCCTACAGACATCACAGAAGCAGTATCAGTTTTGGTGGCAAAGCAACATTGATAAGGGGGAGAGGGGGGAAGATTTGTTGTGGTAAGTGATTTTCACGGCCCAAGTTCTCATTCATTTCGAAGTGTCTCAACTGAGTTTTGTCCGAGATTGTGTAAGAAGGTTTTAACGCTTTATCCAGGATTTGCGTCGTCTTCAAAGCTCCGGGGTCTTATATTATCTCTGGCCCGGCAAAGTAAATGTTTTACAAGCTATTTGCCTGCAATTGAGTATGAATTAAATAAATTGTGCGCAAAAATGAGCTGCCTTACCTTCGATTAAAATAGCTGTCAACAAGTTACGCAACTATCATTTCACTATGGCTATGGTTTTTATCGACAGTTAGTTTGTTAAACGTGCCTTTAGGGGTAACATTTCAATTTTAGCCTTTTTCTTCAAGTTGTCAGATGTAGTACACGCTTGTGAAAAATTTCCTACAGACATCACAGAAGCAGTATCAGTTTTCACTTGTCAGAATGTTGTTATTAGATCCCGTGGGAATGTGTACAAGAGATCCCGTTATGTAAAATGTAGTTTTTACCTGTTTGAATGAACAGTACTTAAACAATGCTTGAAGAACTGACGGTTAACTTTGTATATTAAATACAATGGAACCATAAAAACACGATTAACAGAGGTTTAGAACGGTTAACAGCTGAATCGTAATAATACAAAGACTATCAACAGGGTCTGGAAGGGGGGTCCTGATCCCGTATTCCCGCTCCTTTTGCACGAGAATCCCGTATCCCGCACTTTTTTCATCGCTATCCCGAATATCGTTTTTTCTTTCCCAAAAATGCATGAAAAAAGACTAATTTCTGCAAAAGCTGGTCCTTTCGATTGATATTTTGCCCTCGCCTGGTTGATTCGCTTTTGCCGCCATAACGTTTATTTGGGTCCTGACGATTTCCCGCATTCCCAACAGACAGGCAACAAAATCCCGCTTCCCGTCCCAAAATTTTGGCAAATCCCGCTTCCCTGGTAGCAGTCAAATCCCGAATCCCGTCAAGATATTTTTCGTTTTCCCGAATCCCGCACCGTATTTGGGACAAATCCTGGATCCCGAGAATACCCTTCCAGACCCTGTATCAAGTATTTCTATTTATACGATACTATATATGTTAATCGTTGTTAATCGTCTAAAAGATCACTTCAGGCACTGTTAATCGTCTTGAAGCAAGCTTTTCAGCTAATTGACCGTTCTAGGTGAGAAACATGGACAAGCGGCTCGTTTTAAAGGCACTAGAAGTAAAGTTTTATGGAAAACTCTTCTGACAGCTAGCAGTGCTTACACAAGACAGACACATTCCATGACCCCCGGAGTTCACAAGTCACGCATGCGCGTGCGTGCGTGACATAGTTTAAATCCGTAAATATTGGTAATGCATGCCTGACGACTTTTAATGCTTTCCCCTATTATAGTATCTGCATATTAAAGCCAATTTGTTTTAAGTCTTGAAAATGCTCTTGCTATTACTGGGGTACATTTTCAGGGGAATCACCATGTCACAAAATCGGTCTTGCTGCATAATGCTCACGTCACAAGCTCCTCCCTTGCTTTTATCACATGATTTAAACAATATTTTCGTACATTCTGAGAAAATGTTCCACTGCAATTTTATTCTAAAATATCCACTAGAAAAATAGGTTGATACTCAGACGGAAATACCTTTCCTGCAAGCGTTCAAGATGCGTCGGCAGTTTATAACCTATACCCATGATATTATTGCACGCGCACGAGTTGTTACCAACTAAAGATAACAAGAACCATGCCTGTTTATTTTTGGCCGTAAAATTTTTATGTCAATATTTATTTTAACAAAAAGGGTTTTAAATCTGCTTTGGTGAATCCCACATAGAAAATGATTGAGGACTTCTGGAAGCAACGCATATCCTGTACAATCGCGGGAACCCTCTTTACACAATCGTGGACAAAACTAGTTGAGACAAACGCAATTAGCGAGCGTATTTCTCCATTTCTTTGTATGGAAACACCGACAAGATCGCAGAAATGCTTTTCCTCCCCCCTCCCCTCCATCAATGTTGTTTGGAGGGACTGAGGAATCCTCAGGGGGTTTTTGGTGGCAAAGCAACATTGATAAGGGGGAGAGGGGGGAAGATTTGTTGTGGTAAGTGATTTTCACGGCCTAAATTCTCATTCATTCCGAAGTGTCTCAACAGTTTTGTCCGAGATTGTAGCTGGTCATGGAGGGAGCTTCAAGGCGTTATGTTCTTAATATCCTAACAATAACTTTTTTTCAGGGTGGGATGTTTTTTTTTGGGGGGGGGGCCTTAAGTATGTACATACCAAGAAGGTAGGCCGAAAGCGAAGAGTCACTTGACTTGGATGGCACTTGCAGGAGGGCGTCAAGTCTGCAATAAGAAACAGCTGTATTGTGATTTTATCTGTTTATATACATTCGCGGCAAATGCCGGGCACAAGCCCCTGAGTTTCCTGAGCCAGGTGACTCGTAATCTTGCTCGTTCTCTGTGCTGCTGCTGCTGTTGCTGCTTCTTCTCCTTCCTTGCTTTGTCTTCCTTTTTCTGTTCAGAATTTGAAGCGTTTCTTGATGAAAACTATTTCCAACTCCATTAAGGGCGACCTATTGCAACTCGCACATTTTTGAGCCTACAGTACTCCAGTACGTCTTTATAGGATTTAAGAGGCAATGTCCACTAAGACCGAGCGAAATCGAAAATATGTGGCACATGATGAAAAATCAAAATTCTCCGTTTTTCGCCCAGAGATACCTTATGGTAGCTCTAGAAACGTGGTGGCATTTTTTGTTGAGAAACTATTTTTAAACCTCCAAAAATTTAAAAAACCGTTACCGCACTACGTGTCTCTACAAACACCCCGAATAAACGCGAATCATACCTTCTCGTAAACTTCGGTCTGTTTAATTCGCGTCATTGAACAATCCTGTTTTGAGCTTAGAAATTTGCTGTTGAAGAGTTTACAAGTAATTTGAGTCAAATTATTCTTTTGTGGATTAATTTTCAAGGTCATGGCAGGCTGCTGAAAACCACTAAAATTCGCTTACTTTGAATTCTCAATTTGGCACAGTTTTCCAAGAGAAAGTTTCCCTCCCCGGTAAAACACCGAATCACTTGAAATTCAGAATTCTTGAAAGAGGAAATGCCGTTCTTAAACCAGGTTTACAAATTAGTTTCGGGCTTTTTATCAGCGCCGAGTACAAACGCTCTCAAAATCCCGATACAGTACAACATTAACACGTCAACAATTGGTTCATACCTCCGACCAAATAACCGAAAATGTGGACATTTCTTCTATTTTGGTTGGTATTCGGTTGTAATCCACAGCAGAAAGGTAATGTCTAGCTCACCTGAATATGGTATTGTCTAAATATCAGGTTCTGTGCGTACTCTTTCATAATAACCATGATCTTGGCGTCCGGGGTCAACAACATCACTGAAGCATCGCGTATTGGCAATCAACTCAAATGACTTATTTTCATCCCGCCTCCTTTTGTTAAAATGAAGAACCTTCAGGAATAAAATGATTTTGCCTTATTTGAACTTCAAAAGAGTTTTCTCCTATAAGACGTCTTTTCTTGATCTGTATTCGTTGTAAAATTTCGAAACGATAATTTCTTGCCGAAAGCTTACAAGCCTGTTTAGTTTGAGTCACGTAACAAAATGTCACGCACTTGATTTTACCTGACGTCGGGTTTGACTTGGAGGGGGAAATGCACAGAAAACAAAAAAACAAAAAACAAAACGAAAAAACAACAACAACAACAAGCAAGCAAAAAACAAACAAAAAAAGACAAAGCAATGAGAACTTTGAAAACCTGTGGACCCAGGGACGAGGGTGGTAAAGGGTATTTTCGTGATCCGTGATCGGCCCCTTTCTTTTCCCGTGAAATGTGAAATGGCAATTTTTTTTCTCGTGAATCGTGATTTCTATAGTAGCCGTGAACCGTGATTTTCCAAAATTATTTTTGCCGAAATGAGAAATAAATGTTTATTTCGCCGTGAACCGTGATTTTTATTATGTTTTTTGTTATTTTTGACATCCGTCATTACGTAATGAAGACAAAAATAATATTGCGTGACGTGACAGGACAGTGGATCCTTGTGTTGACCACGTGGTGTGCTCTGGTGTTTGGTGACCTTTGGCCAAACCTGCCTGGTTCATCATACACAGAACTCAGAGCTTGGTTTCCTTTTTGAAGCGCCCAGAACGCGAAGCGGACGGATAGTGAAAACCTCAAACAAGGCTTTGCTTTGGAGGTAACTTTTCAAAATGTAACGGTATGTTATGTCAGAAAAAACTTTTTTTTTCGTGAAGCGTGAAATTTCATTATTATTTTTCGTGAATTGTGAAAGGGCCGATTTATTTTTCGTGAAACGTGATCTATACCCCACCTTTACCACCCTCAGGGACCGATTACCGTCAACTGCCGCTTATAAGCCCTGGGCTTATACAACTTTGTAAGGGGTATTGGGTGGGCTTATAAACGGAAGGGCTTATATCCGGGGGGGCTTATAAGTTTCGAAATGAGCCACAGCAGTGTTGATCGAAATGCGTTTTTAATTTACCAGTTTTTAATTAACCTTTGAAACGTCACAATAAATTGAGTTCATTTCAATTTTAATTTAACAAAAAAATCAAAACTGTAACAACACGAACGTAACCGGAACGTAACGAAACAGAAGCTCAGAGTTCATCTTCGCAGTGTTCTGTGAGAGTGCTTAATACTAAGGAAACAGGGAAAACTAGAGGGCGAGTTATATCCGGTGGAGCATATACCGGATGTATTTTTTTTGTACTAGGGCTTTGAAAAAGAAATTATTATTAGGTCTCGATGTATTGGTCTTCAAAAATTGGTCAAGACACGAGTGAGAATGTAAAAATGTATGTTGAGTTTACTCAAGCCCAAATCAGGGGTGTGGCCAGGGGTGCCGGAACCGTCCATTTCGTTCTTTATAAGCTTGTGAAACCATTTTATGGCAAGCCTAGCGGATTACAATTTTATACATGAAACTCGAAATTAAGTTGAGTTTGAAACTCAACTCATGTTGAAACTCATCATGACAAGGAGTCCTAATGTTTAGGGCTCTTTGTCGCTTTCCGCCTGATCTTCTGAGCAGTGCAGGTGACGAAGGTGGAGAACCATCCTTGTGACGAATGGCTAACTCTCGAAACGTCAGCTTTCAATCTCTTCACGGTGGCTCAATTTACCTTATCAACTCAGTTGATAAATACAAAGTTTTGTGTTTCGCTTCCCCATCGATGCAGCACCACAGTTTCTCTAGAAACTAACCCCCTTGTTTGTCAAGAGATAGTTGGTTGTGCGATTTTTCTCCGTCTTCTCACGGTTGAGGAGAACGAGCTCGGTTTCGCTTAGAGCACTGCTATGGAAGGTAGACCATCAGATGACAGGGCCTTAGATTTCAGCGCAGATATTGGTCTTATAGGTCCCACGCTATATGCTTTCCATACACGGACGGATTCCTTCTTTAGAAAACTGTATATTCACACCATTGATCTTCCAAGTGGCAACTAAACGGCTTGCAATGGACGCGCACCGGATGACACTTAAGGATGGTTCTCCACCGGGATCTTGATATCGTGTCTGGAGTTTAGGAGGACAAATGTATCCGACTTAGTCTCCACCGTCCTTGGGGTCGCAGGCTCCCTTCCCTTGGGAAGGGAGCCAAGAGTTTGAACACCACGCCCAGCTCTGCTCCTAGTACTCCTGTGCAAACTATGGTGGCCCTGCAGGCCCTGCAGTGGTAGCAGCCAGCGCTGTCTTGCCGGAAGCTGACTGTCTTCAGGGCTGGTATGGTAGTGTTAATCTGCTTAATGACGTCTGCCATCACAGCGAGGAATGCACGAAAGTGGGTATGAGAAAAAAGTGTACTTACCAGAGCCCACTGGAGGGAAGACACCGATGTGTTGCAAAATAGCTTTGGACTCCGACTTGCCATTTCCACGGTCTGCTTTTCTCACTTTCCCATTCGAGGCATGCTTAGACAGCCCTAGTAGAACTCAACATGTCCAACGTCGATTAGTTCCCTCTGCGCTATTCCCAGACAAGAGCGATGGGCTGGGCAAATGGTCCATGTTAAGAATACTAATTAAAAATACTTTTGCGCGTGCTAAAAGAAAATCAACGAAGCTCAACTTCTGAGTGGCTATCGCTGATTCCAACACTGCAAGTGTGACCCGAAAAGTATTTTTTTGCAACTGGAACAGCAACTGCTTGTTCATATCGCTTGTAAGAGGCGCAAACGCCTGCAACTAGTTTCTGAAAAGAATAAGTCACCTCTATTCGCAGCCAAGGGAGATAATGGTTTGATTGGCCATTGTACTCGGTGACAGGGGTCCTGCCTGCGAGAACTCCAAAGAACCTATCCTTTTACAATGGCGCGATATAGAGGAAGCGCTCTACAACTGCTGCGTGTTAAATCTGGCGTTTTCCTTTTTTTTTTTAACGAAAATGATCAGTTTTTGAGCATTTACTCAAAGCCGATCCGCACTTAAGACATTTTGTCTAGTTTCCAATAATGCCGCACCTGAAATTCTCACACGCCTGATTTCCAACAAGAAAATTATTTCCGCAAATGACAGCTTCTCGAGGCGCCTTCTTCGACGCAACACTGGTGGCTTGCAAATAATAGTGAAATCCTTCACCGTGAAATGAATTAGACTTGAAAAGTCGAACTCTTGAAAAGTCGAACTCTGCATTAGATATAAAAAATTTTTGATGTTTACTATTTTAGACTATCGGAAGCTAATACTTTCTGCTTCTAGTGAACACGTGACAATTTTTTCCTCTCGCCAGAGCGTCACAAAATGTACATCTATGTAATCTGCAACTTGTTTTGCACATGTCAGAATTGTGTGGTGAATAGTCCCGTCATATGTAGTATCACTCTATTTTACTAGTCGAAAGATATTTTAGGCATAACCTCGGTGGTGTAACCACAGGTAACCAAAGCGTAATATGAGAGTTTGTATGGAGCTGAAATTCGATCGAAAATAATCGGCGGTTTTCCGCCGAAAATACATTAAAATCGAAATAAAGTTTAAAAAACCTTACCTGTTGCGTGTTTGCTGTGTTTTTATCGCTTTTCCGAGCTTCCGGAGGCCGTTTTGGGCGATTTTCTGCTTAACGGTCGATGCGACGGCATGTCACGTACTAAAGAGAGCTAAAGGTAGGAAAACGGGAATTCAAAATTGCCAACCGACACTCGAGGTCCCGATCAAAATACCCGCTAAAAATCGATTCAATCTAAAGTCAGCGCTTTAAAACCACAACACATTTCAAAAAGGATAAATCTGCTACCTTTCTATGTGATTCAATCGTCAATTAGTTTATCTCTCGAAGTACAGCCCTGCATTAAAAACGAACTAACTTTTCGAAATCGCCGCCATCACAAGCTTGTAAGGAAAAGAGGGTCAAAACTAACGGTCAAGCCTGGGACAAAGCGCCAAATTTCGCTCCACCGGGGGACGACATGAGTGACTTCTATGTCGCCAAATGCCAAACTCACCCCTTCTCCGGTAAATCAAGTGTTGTACCGCTCAAATTTCGGCGGGAAATCGCGCGCGGGTCGCATTCAGGTATAAAACTTGACTTACCGGAGAGAGGGTGAGTTTGGCATTTGGCGACATAGAAGTCACTCAAGTCGTCCCCCGGTGGAGCGAAATTTGGCGCTTTGTCCCAGGCTTGACCGTTAGTTTTGACCCTCTTTTCCTTACAAGCCTGTGATGGCGGCGATTTCGAAAAGTTAGTTCGTTTTTAATGCAGGGCTGTACTTCGAGAGATAAACTAATTGACGATTGAATCACATAGAAAGGTAGGAGATTTATCCTTTTTGAAATGTGTTGTGGTTTTAAAGCGCTGACTTTAGATTGAATCGATTTTTAGCGGGTATTTTGATCAGGACCTCGAGTGTCGGTTGGCAATTTTGAATTCCCGTTTTCCTACCTTTAGCTCTCTTTAGTACGTGACATGCCGTCGCATCGACCGTTAAGCAGAAAATCGCCCAAAACGGCCTCCGGAAGCTCGGAAAAGCGATTAAAACACAGCAAACACACAACAGGTAAGGTTTTTTAAACTTTATTTCGATTTTAATGTATTTTCGGCGGAAAACCGCCGATTATTTTCGGTCGAATTTCAGCTCCATACAAACTCTCATATTACGCTTTGGTTACCTGTGGTGTAACATGACACCAAACAGGAGGACGGAATGTGAGTAAACAAACACAGTTGTAGCCACGCATTGAAAACTTACGATTATAGAGAAAAGTGAACTTAAAATTTTCAGGAAACTTGTAAAAAAACAAATGGATGCCTTCTTTGTTAGCCTTCGATGTGCTTTAGTTTAAATCATGGAAAAAAAATTCAGCTATCTCTGCGGTTTGTTTTTACATTGAGGTAGTCCGGCATCTGGGATGAAAACGGGAAACGATCATTTCCGGTCGAGTTGCTGAAACAAACGCCATCACTATTTACATCGCCTTCCATCTTGTATAATTTCTCTCATAGCTTAAGTTATTTCAGACGTCCTAATCTTTCCATTTTTTCCCCCCATTTTTGCAATCCCACTACCAAACCTATCCTGTGACTTGACCAGAACCCGTTGCGTGACAGCCAAATTTAGTTAAATCAGACCATGATAACAGTACGGTTTCTGAGATGAACGTGGAGATCACTGCAAAGTTATTTAGTTTCTTCAGGGAATTAACACTGGGAGATTTTAAAAATTCATTTGCCATTCGTTAAGGGATGTGAATGTGTTGGCGGAGTAGTTATTCATTAGTTGAAAGTCAATCTGGAGATACCAGGAGATAACGGTCGATTCCACGCGTCAAGATGGCCCTTGGACAGTACACCTAAAACTTGACAAAACCTGGCATTTAGGCAAAATCTTATTCAAGGTAAGCTAGATACGACCTTTATCCTGTACTTTTCATCCAAATACCAAAGGAAACAAGGAAAAAATTCCAAGTTTTCGGCTATTCGGTCGGAGGCACGAGCCTATTGTTTGTACTGGTTGACAGGTTAATGTTGTGATTATCGGGATTTTGAGAGCGTTTGCACTCGGCGCTGATAAAAAGCCCGAAACTAATTTTTAAACCTGATTTTAGAATGGTATTTCGTCTTTCAAGAATTCTGAATTTCAAGTGATTTGGTGTTTTACCGGGGAAGAAAACTTTCTCTTGAAAAACTGTGCCAAATTGAGAATTCAAAACAAGCGAATTTTAGTGATTTTCAGCAGCTCGCCATGACCTTGAAAATTAATTCACAGATCTAAAACAGGACTCAATTACTTCCTACACGCTTTAAAAGCAAACTTCCACGCTTAAAATGGGGGTTTTCTGGGGTGCAAATCAAACAGAGCGAAGTTTACGAGAAGGTATGATACACGTTTATTTCGCGTGTTTACAGGACACGTGTGGCGTAAACATGTTAAATTTTTTTTTCGGGCTTAAAAAAATTTTTCAAGAAAAAAATTCCACCACGTTTCTTAGATTGCCATAGGGTATCCGTGGAAAATTTATGAGGGAATTTTATTTTTCATCATGTGCCGCCACTCGCTCGATGTTAGTGGACATCCCCTCTTGAAGGCGCTGCCGCTTTCTCTTCAATTTTAGAAAGAGTTAGTTTATTAACAAACTTGGCCTTAGTTTTTAATTTCTTGCCTCTTAATTTCTTCAGCTCGATCACTGAGTTGCAATAAGTATTCCTGTTCAGAGATTTACCACGGTTCCTCCTTTGCTCTATTCGTCTCTCTGCCACTTTTTGGCCGATTCTCTTTGAAAGCCATACTCGTTAAAGTGAGTCTAACTATACTCTGACGAGCTGGTTAATGTGGCTTGTAACTATTTCTCAATTTCGCAGTGTTCGCACAATTCTGTGTTTTGTAATAATTTTGAATTGACGCATGTAGTCATTCGTGATTATTATACCGATTAAAATAGACTGACTTCATTAAGACTTCTCAAATGATTCTCAAATGAAAACTAACCAGTTCAAATAACTTTTTGAGGATTATTTCGAAATTTGGTATAGAATACGGAACTTCAAAAGCATACCTTTCTTCCATAGCCTTCAATCGTTTTTCTACTTCAGCCAGGCTAGAGGTCGCATTATTTTTAACTGCTCTTCGTTCTCGGTGTAGCTGTTTTCCAGCAGCTTCAGGGCCATCAGCAGATACTCGATTGGAGCTTCCAACTTCTCCTCTACGTAGTCCTTCAGGAGTTTTATCCGAGGCAGAAATGTGAACCAGAATGGTACAACACATTATCAGCAGGGCCATCAAACGCAGGCCAACGCAAGGATTTTCTGCTGGGAACATTTTCATAGCGAACTGATTGGGCTTTCCGTAGATTGCTGGGATTTTAATCTCACGAAAAGAAAACAACAACAGCCTTCTTTCTCTCCACCAAAAGAAAGTTGTGATATGCAGTCGATATCGAGAGATATTGCACTGAGACATACGCGAGAATTTTTTCGCGTCTGTGACGTAGCACTATCTAGAACAATACTTCGTGATGACTTTTACTAACTATTATTAATCCCTGAAAATATCAATAACAAGCGGAAGTAAAGTTCTATTGACGTCATTTGGTTAAGTCAAACAGAGCAGGGTATTCGAGTATATTATTCAGATTATTCTTCAGAGGAAGATACAGGTATGTTCAAAGAGTCGTATTGGTTAAGTATCAGAGGCGCTAAGTGTCATAAGGGAACATATAATATGTTTTATTGATCCTTTTGTAACGCTATAAAGGAGGCCTTTAGCCGTCGTGATCTTCAACCGAGAACTCTGCCATGGACAACCAAATAAACGCTATTTGTTTTAGACCTTAATTCATAACACCATCCTTTGCTATTACTGAATTTTCAAAGTCTCTCTATGAGCATGCCAATGATTTATGCTGTTGGAAGTTAATTAGTTGAAATAAAGTGATCAATCAACATAATCAAACTTTCAGTATCGGCTTATAATTGTTTGTCTGCTTTCACTGAAAACCAAGCCAATGCACACCATGTACCAGACTGTGCAGTCTGTGGGAAGATTTCAGTCCAAGTACATGTATATCCGAGTTATCTAAAACAAGGCCTATATTTCCGAAATCAAATTCGTTCCTAAATTTACTGATTAACTTTATAAGTTTGCGTTTATAATAATTGTTTTTTGCACTCAAAGTAAGTTAAATCAAATAGTAATGTTTGGTAAGTATTTTCATGAAGACAAAACATTTGATGTATTTTTATTTGTTTGAAATAGCTTAGCAGTTATTTCAATTTTTTTACTGTCTCACGGAAATATGAAAGAACAACTAACCGTATAAAAAATGACTGCCAGGTTTACAGTAACCCAATCTCTGTAAATACAAAAGAATTTACTTGAAAGTAACCGCACTATACACAGTGAACATTTGTGTACGTGGAGATAGTATTAGCATGAGTCCATCCGGTTTAGGAATTAGTTCGGAATTACGTAATTATCGTAAAAATCAACTATTAACCTGCCGTTCTAGGAAGCATAATTGTAACACCAAGTAAACAGTCTGAGCCGAGAAGTTTACGGGAATAGTCCCAAAATAATCAACGGTTACGCTCCGGCTGAAAATAGTCAAAATCAACTTAACGGCAAAAGCGTGTAAGAAGGTATAAAATATTAGGTGTCTTTTGCATCCCCAAGCGACGAAGAACTGGCAGGCGCTGTATATAACCATAGCAAGCAGTTCAAACTGCAGTTTAATCTGCTAACTCAGACATATCTGCCTGACGTGTTCATCTGTGTATTTTGAGTGTATTATGACTGATGGTTTCTCCTTCCTATCCCTGACTTCTCCGCCGCTCCGTTCCTAAAAAAAAAGATAACTTTCACTGAGACGTTAAAGGATAGGACCAAAAACTGGTATCGTTCGGTTCACGTAGGAGTCAATTACGGTCCAACCCTGATTTACAGACACCTGTTTTAAAATACGGACAGCTCGCTATTATGGCAAATAGATTTTTTCGTTCCCACTCAATTCCTTTCCCCAAATATTTTACGGCTCTAAAATTAAACACAGTGTAAACAGCTTACTTCCCAACGTTATCCTTAACGACGGTGTTAGATTGTATTATGATATGGTTTCAGTCGTAATAGTAAAACAATGTTTTTCATTGCCTTTTTTTAAATTTTAATGAAGGTTCCTGATTCGTTTTAAGACAAGGTCGTATCATGATACTAGCGGAATTCTCAAAGACGTTTAACTGGGCATGCAGAAAGCATTGACGGCGTAGTGGTGAGAGCTGAGTGTGTCCAACGGTTCAGCTCGACATCAAATGGCGTTTAAATTCGATTTCTGTCGACTTTTCTCTTTCTTTAACTTCCTCTGTGTAGAACAATTTGATCTGAATATTCCGTGACCTAGATAATATTCCAAACGGATCAGTTGACGGATCACACATCGTCACTGAGCTAATGGGATGTTCCAACAGCAAGCTAGAGCGAAACAACGATGAAGCCCGAACAAATAAATAGCAGTACACTGTACACTAAAAATTGCCTCTCCCAAAGTCAATTTGATCTACAGTCAGTGTAGATGTTGGGCTGCGACTTACAATACATTTTTTTTCCAAGAAATTTCTTTTCATCAGTATATCAAAATATATGCAAATTCTAAAAAATTTCAAGATAAGAAAAAAATATTTACACACATGTCTCATCAAAACAATTTCGTAACAGTGGTCAGAGATTGGAGTAACTAAAACAGATTTAGTGGACGAGAGAGGAAGTTTTCGAAAAAGATGACATGCATTTAGGCTTCCCTGAAATTGAAAGGGTATGGCGTAACCGGCGTACTATATAAATTAACTCCAAGCCTCTATAACTACTTTCTGCGTTCCGAATTAATGGCTATTTAATTCATAGCTTCATGTTTGTCTTTCTCGCTGGTTATTTCCACAGAAAATGAAGATAATTTTATTACTAGTCAGTGACTGAATTGAATTTTCATTACGCTGTTTGGAAAACAAATTGCACGCCTTGATAATAATGTTTTCTCCGACAATTCTTAAGACATTCACATTTGATAACAAACAATCGCAGACAGCCAGTCTAAACATTTGCATGCATGAGATAACTTTACTTAGCCATTAAAAACACGTTATTTTAGCAGTTTCTCTTACCATTCGTAACAAAAATTCTCATAAATAGAAGAAAAAGACAAGCCAGATGTTCGCATTGATATCAAATAGTTGTCTTTTAATTCGTCTGACTGAGCAGATGGGAACCCTTACCCTGAAAACCAAAGCTCGGTTTGTTAGTTTCAAAGGAATGTTCTTCGGAAAAGCAAATATACAAGAACTTACAAAACGTAGTGAATGTTGCCAACATTTGATCCGTGAAATGGCTCATCAGATACTAACCCAAAGAAATTCTGTATAAATTGCAGGAGTTGAATTTAATCGTTAAAAAAATGATCTCTGTATAAATCAAAACGTTTGTTTTAATGGCAGGGAATAGAATTGTAAAAACAGAGGCGTGTTATTAGTGCGGAAGACTCGTCAAGATGTCAAGATTTTCATGCGCCTAGCTTGACACAAGTGTGGTTTACTGCGACTACGGCATATCAGATCGATTCCTTATTAGCCTAATTCCCATGCTGGTGAATCCACTCATGTAGTAATTAGTGAACCGGTCGGCGTTGTGATCAGAAATGATGTCTTTGCCAATGATGGCAGCCTTTCAAAGGTAAAATGAGAAATATTTCTATGTTTTCTTATTGTAATTTATCCTGGGTTAAAAGCACCTCTGGGCATATGCCGGGGCAGTGGTTAATGCGTTAGGGTATAACTCCTAATTCCTTTTTATTGTCAAGGCTGGGAACTTTTGAAAATAAGAACAATGAAATAATCACTTACGTTCGTGGTAGTCAAGTCCCATCTTGTTTTGCAGTTTTGTAAATTTTTAATCAAACTCGTCGCTTGCTTAAATCATGACTTAAACTGGAAGGGTCCTGTAAAGCAGTCGGGATCTCTGTGGAAAGCAGGTCAACTCCTTCGCTGCTCCCTGGAAAGACCTTTTGCTCAAGCTTGCTAATTCTGTCGTTCACGTTTAGGTAAATGAACACGATCCCAAGTAGAAATCCAACGATACAGAATATAAACAGCAGTAACAAAGCCAAACGCGACACACGATCATCAAACCGTTTCCCTGAAACCGTTTGCATCCTTTTCCCGGTTCAAAAATCAATCGAAGTGTTGTACGCGTGTTAACACAACTACGTATCGCGGGTATAAAAGTATTTAATATGCAAACATTTCTCCAGTCGTGTTAAATAGCTGACAGCTACTCTTGATTTAATTTACTTTTTAGCCAATGCAAAAAGTGTTTTTTTTTTTTACTTTCCTTAACTCTCGGAAGTAAAGGGGGGGCGGATGCCACCCTCCCCCATAAGGTTTTACTCGCAGTGAATTTTTCCAAGAGGATTTATCATCTGCACCTGCCTTTTACATCAGCTGTGTGCGCATCCCTTAAACACATTTTGATCCAAGTCTGGTGAGAATCGGTTGCTGTGGTTACGAGATATGATGAATTAGCAGGTGGTCAAGTCGTCTTTGAAGAAAAAAAGCATGTTTTTACCCTTTTTTTAGGTGCAAAAAGCTCACAATGTTGACAACTCAGGTATCTTAAGGAGTGGGTCATTTGAGGTAAATTAAAAAATGATGGAGGGTGGTCTATCGAAGTAAGTATTCAACCTATTGATAAAAAAATTAAGCAAAGAGATGAAACTTGTTAAGAAGGCTCATTTTGATTAACAGTTATCACAATAGGGATCACGTGACTGATTAAGGTATGGCATTTCGATATTATCCTTTAAGCGAGATGCAGGAGAACTTATGCAAACCTTACTTACAAAATCACGTCTTGCATTAGGATCTACACGAAATTAACTGGAAGGCGTGTCCAGGTCACGTGGTCATCAAAATGACATGTTTTTGCTGTCACGCAATCGCCATAAGAACCTTATCCAGAGTAGGGAGACCACCTTTCCAGTCACATTTGGAAAGTATCTCATAAAAGTAGAAACGCAATCACTGAAAATGCCAGTTAAACGTACTTTGTCCTAGTGTACAGAAGCCCTAAAGCACAAAACCGGAAGTAAAACCTTAATTGGTCACGCAATGTGTTACCATGGAGACGTCAATGTCAAAATACTATATCAACAGGTTAAAGGCCATGGCCAAGTCTCATACTTATCACACATTTTCTTTTGAAGATAGACAACGCCCCCCCCGTACTTTCTGGATCAGATACTTGCAGACCCAGTCCTTAATATACCTGAGAAAAAACAGCGAAATGTTTAATTATGTCATATTTTACAAGTCCAGCATCAATATCCGCCTTTTTTTGTAAATTCTAATTTTGGGTAAAATCCAAGATGGCGGCCATTTTGGGTTAACCCTATTCTGCCTGGGCTTTTTTTGAGTTACTGGGCCTGGGGGGGAGGGGGAAGGCACAAAGTGCCCTCCTATAGATCTCGAAAAGTATTAAAGCTCTTGCGATGAAACTTGGCTCGTTTGGAGCACGTCATTAGCTTAAAGTGCCTATGAAATTATTTCTTTTTTGGTGTTTTTCTGTATTTTATTATATGCAAAGAACGAAAATAATTACCATTTTCAGGTAACCAAAAGGAATACCAGATTTTCAGCTGCTCAAAGATGCGAACTCTCAGTTCAAAGCTGGCGCCTATTTTTGGGGGGGACTGGGACGAGTCGAGAAGCGATGACGTAGGAACGATGATCATCACTTTGTTTATAAGCCAAAATTCCCCTGGACTCTCTAGTGTGGTGGTTGATAAAAGCTGTTTTTTACTTTGTCACAAATGGCGGGCAGCGACGATTGTGTTTCTCTTTCGGTGTCTAAAGATAGCCAAGATGCTTCTGATCATTCTGATTCGAATGAAGTGGTCGTGAGTGATTTGGTTGAGCCGTATCAAGACGAACCGCTTGGCCGCTCGAGCGATGAAAGTGAAGACAACGAAGAATCGAAGACGCAGATAGCCTAACACCAGCTACTTTACGAACGAGATTCGAAGGAGAAAAGCTGCTAGACGAATGGTAAGAACGCTTTTCCTTGGATTATAGCCTCTTAACAATAGGATTAAACTTTGGAGCCTTTGAAAGTTAGCCAGCGTCAGTTGTTTTCATCTGCACGTTCCTACAGATTCATTTACTTTAGTGACTGTCAGATAGAGCACATTTTCCCTATTTCGACCCTTGTGATTTGCATTGTCTGCTTTTCAGGTGCGACTGTGGTCAGTGCAACACTGACCAGCTAACAAGTGTTCTAGAATATCGATGTTGCTGGGAAGTCTTACAGGCTCGACAAAAGTTGACCTTCGATGGCAGCATTGAACGGCCGGATAAAGTGCGTAACGCAGCATGACGATTACAACGCGATGTTGCAGAGTCTTGAAAGTGGAGTCAAAATGACAGCGCGAGAAGCCGTAGCTTCCACTTGATCAAAGGAGACTGCAATAGTCTCGGAATAACTTGGATCCTTTAGACACTCTATACCTCATCCGTGATAAAGAAAGTTACATACATGTCTTGCACATAACCGCAAGCAGACATCTGATCACGGACTTAGAAACTTGGGATCCTTCAGAAAACATCACTCTTTTAAGCGGCTTTAAGGAATCTTGCAATTAATCTGAGCCCAAAAAGCTAACTAATTGCCAAAGAGCTAGCACACACGACGGCACAGAGACTTAAAACGGCTCTAAGAACGTAACTTAAAACCCTCCAAATAGTTTATATCACAGTTTATATCTCTTGATCAATAGGTCAACCACACCGGCACAATTGTGTCGCCTTTAGATCACCTTGATCAGAGGGACAAGGCTGTTGCGAATGTACTAAGAAAGCTCTATTTGGAATGGTTAGAATAACTTAAGCGACTAGCGGGAGTCGTGTTTGGCCTGTCATTTTACATACTCTCATACGTTCAAAGCAACTCTCCTCGAATTGCACGGAGCACAGATGAGATTGTTTGGAAGGATTCCAACCCGGTCGATGTCTGCGGGCGAATTTTGTCCTTTTGTTCCGCCTATCTGGTTCGCAAGGGAAATTGTGCAAACTCAAGTTTTTAGTGAACTACTTATTCTTACAACTCATCATATTGGGGCTCCGGCCACACAATATCAGATCTTCCACCTTTCTTCTCGCTTTCCTTATCAGCCATTATGCCCGCAGCACTGAGTCATCGTTTCTACGTCACAACGTTGTAACATGATCGTTTTGACCGCGCGGCAAACGGAACCACTTTTCGGCGCGACGAACAAAACTTTCATGCGCTAAAAAAATTGTTTCGCATCGTTTCGAACCCTTAAAACCCTTCAGTTTGAGACCACATAAGGTGAAACCTTTCAGAAATCGAAAAAACGAAATAATTTCATAGGCACTTTAACAGATTGGGCTTATGACGTATCAATTACGACGTGTCTTGACGTCACAATAACTTCCCGAACCCGCTATTTTGAATTTGAGGCCGCCATCTTGAATCCCAAACCTGCAGTCATACAGCTGACAATGAAGTCACCAAAAAATATATGATTTTGTTCTAAGAAACATACTTAGTCAAAACAAGCACACAAAAGTAAAAAATTATCTTCTTCTTACAAACGAAGGGGGAAAGCCTGAAAAAAAAACTGAAAAAAGACAGAAAATAGTCAAAATACACTTCTGAGTAGACGGTTGCTATGGAAACGTCAATTGTCATAGACACGTCATTGACACAGGAAAATTATCTTTGATAAATTTTAGGAAAAGTCACGAGATTTGGTGATTATTTGTCCAGCCGTTCAAAAGTTATAATTCATTAAAGTCAGCGAGGGCAAAATGTGCCCCCCCCCCCCCAGGCAGAATAGGGTTAAGTCACAGGCCCCCAGCAGCGCTGCAACCCACAGGCTTTTTACTAAAGGTCAAATCTTTTCGAAATATTGTAACGTAACAAAAACCCAGGGGGGCCATAAGTGTCCCCCCCCCTTGTACCACGGTGGGGCCACCGTACGTCCGTACGTGCGAGGGTTGATAAACCAAGAGTAAAACCCCTTGATATCTGCAAACGAGCGCTTTGATTGGCTCTTTGGTAACAGGCTTTCACCTCATATCTTGCACGTACAGAAGTCGCACGAGGTAGGGAAAAGCAAGCTTCTTTTATCAAAAAAGGTTCATTTCGTTACCTAATAAAAGGGTTTTCTATATAACAAAGGAATTGTTCCAATCATGTGCGACTCAGTTTCGTTGAAAACTTTATAATTATTCAGCTGTTTTTACTGCACCAAACTGTCACTTCATCCTCCTCTCCTTCTCATCTCCCCATCCCATTTTTTCAAGGTGGCCGACTCGTTGCGTCAGAGCGGGCTGATTAATTTCTCAGATTAGCTTTTCTTTTTATGCCTACTTCAAGATGGCGGCCAATTAACGTTTTCGCCAGAAAAAAAAAAAAGAAAACCGTTGTTTGAGCAAATTAAAAAATTGGTTGGATTCAATTCCATGCTTCTTCTATAAATTTGCACTACTGAAATTTCAGTTTTTCAAACTATAGGCTTTTTTATCGTGTATGTCGTGTCATCATGACATTTGCGCTAACATTGGCCGGATTCGCACTAGAGACAAGAAACCCGTCCAAGACGGGTTACCCGTCTGGGAGCAAGTTTCCTGCCCTAGTGTGAAAACGGGACAGAGCAGGTTTTTGACCAGAAAATCGTCCAAATTTACCTGTCTATTTATCCCTCTGAGTCGACCAGTTTTATCAAGCTAGTTAACCGTCAAAATCCGTCACGAATTCGCACTTAGACGGGTTTTCTGGTCGAGTTTAAAGAGAAAACTGCGCCGAAAGGACTGGAACTCGGACGAAAGCAAAGCACTTTGGGAAACCAAATGGGGCCGAGGAAAAGAAAGGGGTGTGAAAATCGATATAAAAACAATTCATGAACTGAAAACCAGACAAAACTCTTTGCCACTGTTCTAGCATCGACAGAAAATAGAGAGATAGGCCTTTTGTGTACGTACTGGAAACTGTAATCAACAAATTTTGCATGTTTCTTGGACGCGAGAGAGTCCAAGAGAATTGTCATATAAACGTCGTTTCCTAGAGCCCAATGAGAGGCAATTTGAGATAAACCTCGAGACATGCATTCTTAGAAAACACTTGCCTAGATGCTTTCTTGCTTTCTGCTGGCCAGGTAACCAGGCACTTCTCCCAGTACCTTGGCGAAAAATGTCGGCCTCTCTAACCCGTCCTAACGGGAATTTTATGTTGGTAAGGTTAGACGAGTTTTGAGTCTCGAATTCACACTAGGACGGAAAACTCGTCAGACGGGTTATCCGTCTAGATGGGTTTCACGTCCTCTAGTGTGAATACGGCTATTGGTCGTTTTCTAATACTAACCAATCAAGCATTTGTCTAAACATAAATCGTGACCTATTAGTAAAGTTAAACAATAAAACAGTTGGCTTAATTTTAAACGCTTGATGTTTTATGAACCTGAAAACGTAAGAGATTGTTTCAGGTAATGAAAAACACAAATGTCTGCCATGTATAAATGTGACAATTCCCAGTACAAGGTGAGCCATAACAATCTTTATGTAGTCCGGTGTTCTGTAGGAATCTTCTTCGGCATCACTCCCTTCCACGAATAATTTCTAATGCAACAGAAAATCTTTAAAAAGAGCACATTACAAGTCAAGGCTTGATGATTGACTGCTTAGAAATTAGATTAATAGAACCAATGGGAATATCTCAAGAGAGAGTTGTTTTTTTGGAGGCTATCTTCTGTCACCTCCAAGGATTCGCCGATTCCATTTGATTTTAAATCTATTGTTTAAGTATTTAAATCTTAGATTCCTCTCTATCATGATTAAAAGTTTAATGCTTGATGCGGTCTTGTTGATAAGATCTCTTGTCAGTGTCTGAGGGATCATTTACTTAAGACTCTAAAATTAAAAAATATCCGCAGACTCAAATGTAAGAGTTACATTCCACAACTAAAGGTGAAAGTGCTATTAATATCAGCCTGATATTAATAGCACTTTCACCTTTGGTTGTGGAATGTAACTCTTACATTTGATTCTGCGGATATTTTTTTTTAATTTTAGAGGCGAGTTATTTGGGGAGAAGCCTCACTTTAGATGGCACGGTGTAAGTTTCCATTCACTTGCTTGAATAAAACTCATACGATTTGTATCAAAGGATTCCACCAGGCTTCGTGGCAACCCAGAAAATACCCTATTGAAAGCTAAATAACTAAACATATATATGTAAATTTGTTCGACACTTATAAGTTTAAAACCAGGACGTGTTCTCCGTTGTCTGCAAAATGTTAAATCACTTATAAAGTGTAGTAGATAAACAACCAATCCATCCTACCTTCCACACATTTTCTTGGTACTGATGCCCAGGCTTTAAGGTCACTGTTAGGTCAGTTCCCAGAGGCCCGTTTCTCAAACTTCCCGATAACTTTTCTGGCACGGAAAGCTATTTTATGTGCGCGATGTTTGTCGGCATTAAAGATTCAAATTAATTGGTTTTGAACGGCTGAGCAATAAAATTCTAAGTTGATAAAACAAGTTGGGCTGATATACGGGCAAAAAAACTTCGACAACGTTTTATAGATTTTGATTTCAGTTAAAATATAGCTCCGGGCTCGAAAAGTTACCTGGACTTTAGAGAAACGAGGCCCAGGTCCCTTATCAGAGACTTAAACTGCCGGTCGTCTTCTTTGAAAACTCTTGGATTATGTTTCGCCAGATAATGACGTAACTGAATGAAAACATCACCATGGAAGAGCTGTCAGCCGTTTCTTTTAACTTGTCCATGCATGCCCGGATGCTTCCTTCATCACACACTTTTTTCTGCAATAAAACCATAACAACTGTGCAAATTAATACATGTATAATTATATTGTATATTGCGCAGCTATTTTGATATGAGCAATGGCAGACAGACCCATGCAATAACAAAAAGGTTGAACTGGCCGTTGCGGGCACAGAAAGGAGTAACTGAAGTGGGAATTAGACCTCGATCTTCACTTTCGAATCGCCCCTCTTACACTACTGCTGTTTTCTACACCTGCCAAGAAGGCTACCGATGGAAGAGGTTCAAAACTTCTCATTTGAGTTCATAAATGTACAGTTAAGCGTCAGTCTCTTGGGCACTAGATGTAATGCTGTGTTTATAGTGAATGCGCACTTAGCTGCCCCAATAATTTACAGGCACTCCATAATCTCGTACCCAGATCTCGCCTTCGGCTTCGTCCACAAGAGACCACAAGAGATCTGGGTACGAGATTAGGCACTCCACTCAAATACTGAAACAAATAATACATATTCCGTCAACATAACTGGAAGGAGGAAAACCTGATGGCTATCTACTAGCGTACAACTTAATCCCCACGGTATCGACGAACGCTTTTCATTAATTCAACTAATTTATTCTTGGTTATTATACGTTGCCTTTTTCCTCCCAATAGCGTAGCTCCACCGTTCTCTGTATAAACCAAGCGCAACCCACCCTTCCTTGACTCGCTCTGACCAAGAGCTAACGCTCTAAACGTCAGTTTTCAATTTCTCTACGGTGGCCAATTTACCGTATTAACTCAGCTGATAAATCCAAATTTTTGTGTTTCGCTTCCCCAACGACGCAGCAACACAGTTTCTTTAAAAACTAACCCCCTTATCTACAAGCGTAGCCAAGGAGTTTTAAACCGGGTCTAACAAGAAACAACTCCAGCTACCTAACTTTGAGAGGGCGTTTTCCATAAAGTAAGGTACAGTTGTCAATTCATTTCGCTTATAAAATTCTATATTGTGGACGGTTAGCAATAAAAAAGATACTTGGTTTGAGAATATAAAACGTTTACGGAATTAAATTTTAATAATGTAATAAAACATAAGATCTAAAAATACTGCGTGGGAATCAATACTGAGAACCATTAACAAGTAATGATTTCAAACATGACAACAGTAAACACTTAAACCTAAACAGAGCCAGTAGCTGTCACAGTTTTTTGATATAACTAGATTAGGAGATTCTTTAATCTTTGTTATTGTCATCCAGATGTTAGGCTTAACTTGTTTGTTTGACTGAATGTCTAACTGACTCTTTCAAATCTAAAAGTATTGGATTTTTGAATATTAAATGATTTATCCACAGTCTCAAAACCAAGAATCACCTCAGTAAAGGACCCAAGGTTAATCGTATTCGTATTGTTTCGTGATTCTTTGTGATCGCCCCTTCGATAGCTCTTAACCTACCCACACAAGAATATCACTCCACTTGAAACAAGGAGCCTATGATTAGAAGACCATTTTATGTAAAAGAAAACAACCATCCATCCTACCTCTTTTCTATCACGCTTACTCTTTTATCCAAACTTTTCAAAGCAGTCAACATTTGTGGAGTGGACCGTTTGTTTTGGTTCGCAGGTGGTTTTAGACTCTCTTTTAAGGTCCCTCTTCCAAAGACCCAATGATCCGCTCCAAATTATCCAACCGATCGTCAATCGTCATGAATTTGCGGTAGTTACATACGTAAACAGAGAACTCACCGTCTGGAAAGCGATGCACGCCAACAAGCACAAAAACGTCACAAAATTCCACAGTGTACGGCCTCTATTAGTAGGCCCCATGACTATAAAGCTCAGTTCAAGGGACGAGAGATGTTATGTTTGTCAAGCGAAATGTCAAACGTTAGTCCCTGCGCATGAACGACCAAAACGGGACTGAAATAAGACTGTTAAGAGTAACATTGACCGATCGTGACACTTCAAATATGCAACGATGATGATTTTATTTACGGTCTCCGAGGGCTAATATCTTCGCTGTAGCTCGGATGAGAATGACATACTGAAATATAGCTGCTGGCATGACAAACTAAGATATGCCAAGACCAGTATTTTCAGTAGAGTTTTGCAATTATATGATTGGCTATATACATTTCAAGACGTGACTGCAACATAGTGTAGGCAAAGACACACTTTAAAATCGATTCTGGTTAATTTACTCAGCAGCTGCAGCTGTTAGCTATTTAAAGGTTTGCCACTTAAGCTACTGAAATGAACTTATTAATAAAAACAGATATTCAATATACACAAACAGGTGTCTCAAACGTTTACTGCCCTAATACTTTAGAGGTATATATCCTGAGCCTTAACGACTCTATCTGGATCTTTTTTTTTTTGGATTTACCTTGACTTAAGCCGCTTTGTAGAATTAATGAAACGCCTACAGAGGAAGCAAACGAAATCATCTATTCTAGAGCTCAAGCCTCTTTACTGAGGTCATCCGTAGATTGTCTGTCGAGAAACAGCAAATTTGTAGGATAAAAGTGAGAACAGGTCAGTCAACAAGATGTAGTGGGCAGCTCAAAACGACTTTGAGGACTACTGTTCACTTATCCCTACTGAAAAATACTATTCAAGAAAAAGGACGGAAATAAAAGCGAATGAAAATGTTTGTTGAACTGTTGAACATCAGTCCTTTGAGAAATTTCACTTGTCGCAGCTTTAAGGAGGCATTGAAATATCGTCTTCTATAAAAGTCTGGAAATTACAAGAAGCACGAACGCGATACGTTGAATATAGCAGCAATGAAGTCTAAAAGTCTGAAGAAATACATTACAAAATAATGTAAAGAAGATCCTCGCAGTTATTAACGCAACTTATGCAGTTGCGAAAAGAAAGCCTGAAAAATCAGGCTTGTCGGGATTCGAACCCTGACCTCTGCGATACCGGTGCAGCGCTCTAACCAATTGAGCTAACAAGCCAACTGGGAGCTGGTCGTTAAATTGGTTCGTAATATACCCAGGAAAGATCAAGATGAAATTATGAATATATGAAATTCATATACCAGTATACTTGAACTGCGGAATGAAGAAATAAATGTAAAGAAGATCCTCGTAGTTATTAACGCAACTTACGCAGTTGCGATATATTTCTTCATTCCGCAGTTCAAATATATGAATTTCATATATTCATGACCAATTGGCTCAATTAGCTCAATTGGTTAGAGCGCTGCACTGGTATCGCAGAGGTTAGGGTTCGAATCCCGGAAAGCCTGATTTTTTCAGGCTTTCTTTCCGCAACTGCATAAGTTGCGTTAATAACTGCGAGGATTTTTTCTACATTTATTTCTTCATTCTGCAGTTCAAATATATGAATTTCATGTATTCATAATTTCAAATACATAACAATTAGTGTTTTATAAAACCACTAAAGTTGAAAAAAATATGAAAATAGTTTATGACATTCATCTTTTTACTTGACTGGCTGAAGAAAGAATCAATGAAGTTTTTAAATCGTTTCGTCTTCTGATATCTTCTCATCTTCACTTCGTATATTCTTCCATAAAAAGACGAGAATATGGGAACGCTTTTATCAATTTTTGCAGTAGATTGAACAGTTTTGGCTTTTTCTTTCCATAATTAAGTGTACATTGTATCTGTATGCAAAGAAACTGACTCAAACATTTCTCACAGTCTCACCATTTTGGCTTTCTTCTGGTCAAGGAATTTTTCAACGATGATCTAGATCTCCAAAAATGTCAAATTAGTTAGTAAATAGTTGCTAGCAAATAATTATGTTTCTTTGTTTCAGCAAAGAGATATCTGGGTTTGCTGCTCTAAAGAGGACGATAAGGCAAATGGAAGAGAGTCCAGGAGAGGAGACCCAGAGAAGAAGTCATAAAAAGAAGAAAGATGTCATGATTTCACCCAAGAAGCCTCCAAATGCTTGGACAGCATATATCAATGAGAAGTTAAAAGAGGTCTGTTTTTGGGATAGAATATTTATAATATTTATATGAAAATGCAGGGCTGTCCTGGGGAAGTACAAATGTGACCAGGAAAATTGGTTGTTGGTGTTATCAAACTAGTTTCTGGTTTCTAGTGTTATCAAATGCATGTTTTGGGAAAAACTAAATAAGTGCCCGGCCCTTTCAACTATTAAAGTGTCCCCCTTGAAAAGGCGACCACCCGTTGAATATCCTAAATTTGAAATAAGTGCCCCAGGTGCCTATTTGAGGATTTGAAGTTACTTTTTGTGCAATGTGGGTTCAAGATAGGAAGGGTGAAGCATTCAAGTAAAATTAACCAAACAGTTGTTTTGTTTCTAGAATTCTTCTAGAAAGTAATCTTCAACAGCCCAGGCGGACACCCCAGGTGTCATTTCTGAAGTCCATGCAGGACTTGTCAGATGAGTGGCGACAGCTATCTCGGGATCAAAAGGATGTTTATAAAGAAAAAGCAACTGAGCTGCATCAGAAAAGAAAAGAAGAGAGACGCCGAAGCCGGGAGGAAGCCCAAGAAAGCATTCGAAAAGAGCAACTTCAAGAAAAAGCTTACCAATCAATTATAAGCTTTCGAATTTAGATTAAGTTGTGTTCTTCCAGAAAATATCGAAGATATTCATAGCCCCACCGCCCTCGTGGTAGGCTTTTAGGTCCCAGCCCCCACTTCTATGGAAATTCCAGTTAAACTTTATTATTTCCTCCAAAAAATTTGGCTTTTCATATTCCCCTTCCTAATCAGAATTTCAGTGACCTTGCATGAATGAGGGATGGATAATTCCAAGGTGTCGTAAAGTTGCCAGGCAAGACCACAACAAAAATCTAACTATTTTAATCTGTTGCTGTCAGTTTTCAGCACACCTGACCATTTAACCCTTTAAGCCCTATAATAAAAATGCATATTCTCCTTACATGCTGGACCATACATTTCTTATGGAACTAGTAAGGGGAATTTGTGTTAGTAGGAAGAAACCTTACCCTTGGTGATCATTTTCTTTATTCTCATCACTTGAATGTTTGAACAAGTAGTGGTAATGTAAAGAGAAATTTCATTTCAGTCACTGTTTTTTAATAGGGCTTAAAGGGTTAAAAAGTTTGACATAAGCTTAGTCGTAGATCAAATGTCACATATCAGATGTGCATGTAGTAAAAATAATATGGTTGAGCTGAGATGGAATTGGAAAAAGATGTACAGTGTAAATACCGGGAGAATTTTAAACAAATAAATGTTGGAAACATGTGAACTGTCAAATGTGGATGGTGTTTGGTACCATGCTGATCACTATAATGAGGCTTACAGTTTAAAATACGACATACCTTTTTTCGCTTTACTGGTGTGTAAGAATTTTTGGTTGTATCTTCTAGAGTGTTGCTCTAAGTCGCGGCTTCCTTGGCTTTTGAACCGTTCGTTGTATCTCATCCATAAAGAAAAGCTTTATAGCACAAGACAGGCGATAAGACCAAAAGGAAACCTATTCTTAACGTAAACTCATTCACCACTGGGTAACGTGCAATCCAAACAAGCTGGTAAATGGTCTTGTGGGTAACCCGTTCCAGGCTCTTGTAGAGTAAGAAAGAACAAAAGGGACTGAGGCAAGTTTTTTTTTTTCGCTTGGTGTCGATATTTGAGACCATGGAACTTAGAACTGGGCTACTTTGGTCGATGCAAGTTAGACTTTTTCTTTTGAGGCCAAAACCATTTGCTGGCGTTCTGTATCAGCTTTGATCCCCCCCCCACCGACCCTCGATAATTGAGACAGGAGTTGGGGTGGTAGGATAATAATATTGGATATGTTGTTGGTCTGTGCTTTTGTAAGATTTGGTGGCTCCTAAAGGAGCCGTTTTGTTTTTGTTTGTTTGTTTGGGTTTTTTATTATTTTTTTTGTTTTTTTCACTTTTTTTTCTCTTGGTCTCCGGGAACTTCAACAACAGTCAGCACCAGTATCTGCTCGGTAGCTGTCGGGGCGGAACGTGCACGTGGACTCGGCAAACTTGATCTTCATGGAAAGAGATCTGTTGGAAATGTCAAGGACGAACTCGGCGTGGGTTACGTAGAAGAAGTGGCCGTCGGACTTCGTTTTCACATCCCAGGTTCTACCAAGGAGAGGATCGAGGTCTTCGAGAAGGTCTTTGGACTTAACCGCTCTGAATCCACTTTCCATCGTGAGTGATAACAGTTCCAGGTCAGTGGATAAGTTCGCCGGGCCAACCTTGAGAGTACAAGTGCGCGCTGCCTTCGTTGTCATGGCTCTTTGTATCTCCTCCCGCAGTTTTGCAGCCAACTCGTGCTTTCTGAACCGTACCTGATACTCCCGATTTCCCGCGTAGTGCCGTAGTGATTCTGCGGATCGTACGATGGCTTGGGTCTTTAAGTCTCGCATCGTCTTGCTTACTAAGTTCGAACAGCTCTTGCTGTTGAAATGATGTACTGAAATCACAGGGCAAGTCATGTTCACATCTTCCTCCATCATGGAAGCAACGCCATCAGTAAGTTTACATCTCTGGGCCCTCATCATCTCGCGGGAGTCTTGTTGATAAATTTCTGCCACCATGAAGGCCAAGTCTGTGCAGGTGGGCGAGAAAGTCACGAGGTCAGCACAACTGATCACCACACCATCTGGGCGAACAACGGAGACGTATTGTGGCAGCACAGGCTGAAGTACTGGCGCAGGTGTTGGTGTTGGCAAAGTTGTTGGTGCGGCTATTGGCGGCGACTTGACTCGTGGAGTTGCTTGCTTTTTTTTCTTCGCGGGAACCGAGGCGGCAGGTTCATTGTCAGGTAGGAACACGCTGTGAAATGGCACCATGACATCCTCTTTTTCCATCTCAACAGTAAGAAGCTCGAGGAACGGATCAATGATTCTCACGGTTGCTGATTTCTTAGTTCCATTAACGTCTACTACTACCTCATCTTCAGGAAGCAGCTTGTTGAAATTAACGAGGGATTCCTTCACGGGTAGACGCTGGCGCGTTTTGCTCTGCCGACATTCGGCGATGGCCGGGGAACGAGAGCGAAGGCACTGAGGTGGGAGGATAGCGTCGTATCTGCTGTTCCAGTTCTCGAAGGTGACCTTATATCCTTCATCTTCCTGACTTAGGATGAAACAACTGAACCATCTCCCTTCATGAAGACCTTCATAGTTTTGACCGATTTGGAAAGACATGTTGGCTCTTCGAATTGCACGAGATAAATGAATGAGATAATGACAGCAAACAGATTGACATGAGAAATTATTGTTGGTTACTAAGGTTACGTTTGTCAATAAGTTCGAACTAACTCCTCGATTGGGCGATTAAAAAAACAATGCCTAAAAATCACTTCCAATTGGCTTCTTTGTTTCCATGGAAATCTAGCTCGCGTGCGCGTGGTTCAGCTAGCTCAGCGCGCGCGTGTTTAGCTACGTAGACAAATAAAGCTTTTCTCTAGTATTCAACAACGCGCAGTAGAAAAAAAGACAGGACTGTTAAACACCGCTCAATGGCACATGTCAGAAAGTACTTTAGTTTTTTGTTGTCAGAATCACAAGAGAATAAAGCTGCATGTTAGTTAGATATCTGGCAGTGTGAGCGTGGCGAAGGTCACTGTTTCAGTTCGCTCAAATCTTCGCTTGCAATGTCTGGTTTAATTTGCCGTCAAGTACGTGGATACCGAAAGGATTTTGACGAAGAGATAAAGAAAATTTTTTAGACATTTTGAACCAATTACAATTACGTGCTTTGCCAGCTGTTCAGTTACTTTTGGCTGCGTTTTAATAATCGATCGATCGTTTGCCTGTTTCACGGCCTAATAGTTTAACCGTTTATTCTAACCCATTTTAAAAATCTACGGACTTCACACGACATGTTAATACTGCTTCACGTTTATTTTAATTTCAGGTGTGAATTATTTTTAACAATAGAGGTTAAACTGCGATGGCTTTCCTAATTACGGGCATTGTTCCTCGATGAATAGGTCGTTGATTCGAACGCTGAGAGCGGAAACAATGGTTATGACATTGATATACACTCGGGACTTGAATGATTGACAGTTGTGCATCTTGTTACGCATGCCCTGTACGTTTTTTTGAAGCTAATTTGCATGTTCGATCGACGTGTTTCATGGGGCGCAAAACCGTAATGTTTTTCCAAACTTTCTGCCCTAGTCCTATTTGTGTTTTTTCGTAAACACGTTTCAGCTTTTCGGGCTGAAGAAACGTTATTGAAAGGATTGAAACACGTTTTTGCGGTTATGCCATATTTTACAGGTTTTATAAAGCATACCATTTTCATCCTTGTAAAGAGCGCGCAATCGCGCAATCTGCGTTTTAAATTAGTTTCAGCTGTAGCTTCGTTTTCAGTCTTATAAATTGCCCTACTAAGGAAAAAGAAGGTAGGACAGAGGGGGGGGGGAGAGGTTGAAATTTGATTGAAACTTGCTTTAAAGACAGGACAACGGAATCAATACAGTGGGGGGTTGTAAAGAAAATGGATAAGAATTTAAGCTTCTTGTCAAAATACAGATGTATTTTTGCAAATTAAGGTTATGTCTACCCGTGCATATGCCACTATACTAGACACGTTTTATAGGAAATTATAATGGTTGTCTTACATTTTGCGGATGATAAAACGGTCGTTTCACATTTCGATAACACTTCTCTAGCTCTGTTAGTATATATGACGTTTCAGGGGCTTGGTCCGTCCCCCTTACCCACAGGGGTCCACAGGCGTCCACAGGGGGAGGAGGCGGCTGACATTTCACACTATTTGGTGCGGTTATTTCTCATATATAAGAAAAGCTTGTTGCGCTACTTTGACAAGGTTCTAGCCACTGAATTGTCTGAAACTTTTTACTACATGAAAATCAAAATAATACAATACAAAGCTAGTCTTCAAAGGAACTGGTCACTTGATATCGAATTTGAGCAAAGATTATCACAAAAACGAAAACTTAAAAAAGTGGTTACTAAGTTGGGATAGCAAGCGAAAAAAATGGTATGAATTTTGATAAAATTTAAAGCTACATAAGCGGTGAGTGAGGTGATTGTAGGGGGTAAAAGGTGTGGCGGGAAACTGTCCCAGCGAAATCTGATCTTCTCAAAGGCTCGTTCATGGAGCTTCTCTGCATTCTAGGAATTTTCGATCGCAGCCAAAAATTGGAAAATTAATCCAAGATAATGACCCATATAGCCATGCCGAGTTATGCGCGTCAGTACATCACATACCCAAATCGGGTGTCCGTGGCATGGAAGTTACAATGCGGTGTAGCCAAACACCTTGCATGATACGATTAAAAGCAACACCAATACCAAGCTGTATGAAATGGATAAATAACTTTTTTTTCGAAAGCATAAAAAAATAAGCAAAAGAAAGGTTTTAAATGATTCCACCTTATTTTTATTATTGCTTATACCCTAAGTTAACAAGATGATCGTCGACAACTTTTTGTACTTTTTAACTATTTTTATATTTATTTTTTTAATAGTGTTTTTAATATTTTTAACGTTACTTCTGTAAAGCGCTTTTGAACTTCTAGGATATTGGCGCTATATAAATATTTTATTATTATTATTATTATTATTATTATTATTATTATTATTATTATTAAGGTAGCGAGTTTCCCGTTTACTTGTCTGACCAACGCAAAACTATTTCGTCTAGTTTCCCTTTATAGTTTTAGGACAAATCACGACAGTTTTTAATCACTTGACTCCTCTTTTGAGGTAGTTAGTACAGCCACTGTAAAATGAGAGTCTTCCTGTCACTTGGTGCACACAGCACAAGTGAACTCTCGACCAGCGACATATGGACTACACGGGAGTGAGCCACACTGCCCTTCAACTGGGTACAGCAACGCACCATTCTTGTTGGCCCCGCTACCGGAGATGTACTCTGGATCCCCGTCAACGCAGATGAAATCTTTTTGGTTTGGGTGGTTGTAATGTGCAGTCATCAGGTATCCATGATACTCCTCGGACCATCCATTGGGACAGTCATTTCGTGCGGGCATCATCAACATCGAGCCACGTGACTTGACAAAGCAGACAACGCAAGGTGCATCATAGTCATGAAGACTTTTCTTAAAAGGGTCCCCGCTGTACTGACTGACTTCATACTCAGTGCCGTACACGTACCCTGCGGTCTGGTGGCCATTCTTGTACTTGTCATACTTTGGGTTGCTTGGCAGGCAAAGGTAGTTTGCTCCACCGCCTTGGTGATTGTGACTTTCTCCACCCATTATACCTGATAATAGTAAGTAGAAAACAAGCATTGGTTCACCTGGTAAAGATTCCCAAAAAGGCGTCACTGTGTTGTTTTTTATTTGCTTGTCAATCGTCACAGAAAAGAAAACTAACTTCACAATTTAAATTGCTCTTAAATCTTTAGCCACTGGATGTTCTTGGCAAGAAATGAGAGCCTTGAAATGCTTGAAATGCTGAGTTTGCACAGTTTAAACTAGTACAAATTAGTTGAAGTGATGCCTCTTTGAATCCCCTTTTTTATTGTCACTCTAATGAGTGTAATTTTCTTCACTCCTGAATTATACAGTGGGGAAAGAACTCAAGGATTTGCTGAAGGCGTCAAATTAAGGATCAAGAAATATATGAGCTCTCTTGAACATTAAATATTTGTAAGACGCATATTTTAGCTGGATAAAATTCCCTGTTTTCAGTCAAGTGAGCCTCAAATGTACAGAAAAGAAAGAAAGAAAGACCACCAAACCGGCGAACGGCATGCTCTGATAGGTTGGTTTCACCCTTCACTTTCACACAACGGACCTCTGGAGGCAGGGTATTGTACCACAAATGACAACTTTCCTCGGAAATTCTTTTATCTATCTCTTGTGAGTCGTAGTAATACTCCTATCTGACTCCAACAAACATATAGCCTGAACGAGTCATATCCCATTTCAATCTTTACGCGGTTTTAGAACCGTCGGTTCCTTCTCATTTTAATGATAACGTCACAGATTATTTTTTTGTTACTGATAACTATCGGGAAATTAATTCTCTTTTCTAGTTGTTCTATAAGTTCGCTCCTGACAAAATGATTTTCCAAAATAATCTTGTGCCTTTTACAATTTTCCCCGATAATAGTGTGATAAAAAACACCTTTTATCTGAGGGAAATGAAAGAAACCATTTTCTCATTATGTATACCTTTGTAAACAACCTGAGCGCCATTAGGACATGTGGTTCTTCCCCATCGCACATACTTCACCCCAGGCGTCCCCACTGCTTGTCCTTTTTCGCCCTTAGCTCCCTGGTCTCCCTTGGCTCCAGTCTTCCCAAAAGCTCCACGGTCTCCTTTGAAGAGAAAGTTGATACGTTTTATGAGAAACCCAGTTTATTTAAATCCGCGCTAAGTGCCTATAAGCCTGGTGAATTTCAAGAGCGGTTATTATTTGTTATGAGTAATTATTCATTTATATCATTGTAATTTTTTCCTTGGTGGTTCAATGTTACCTTGCGGGAGGCCACTGGGGCACCAGCTGTCAACGTAATACACACAACACGCATTTCAATGCTATTCATTGCATACCTTTTGGTCCTGTTTTCCCTGGGAGTCCTGTGGGTCCAGGTGGACCCACTACTGGTTGTTTTCCGTTATTTCGACCATCTCGCACTGAAAAACACAAAACAAATTACTACATAACACCTTCATACCTCATCTATGGTGGCCCAGCATTCTCATAAAAAAATAGATTAAATTATCACAAAACATTGAGAAATACTAGCTGATTTTAACAAAAAAAACTAAACTAAATAAATAAAATGCTATTTCTTTGTTTATTTTCTAATTATTTTTATTTCAATGTAATCAAAAAGTGAAAATTATTATTAGAAAAAATAAAACAAGAAAAAAATAATAAAAATAATTTTATTAAAAAAATAAAACAAGAAAAAAAATAATAAAAATAATATTATTAAAAAAAAATAAAAAAAAAAATTTATTGAGGAAAAATGACATGCAAAATCTGACTTAAAAAAAAAGCCAACGAAAAAGAGAATGGAAAATAATAATCAAAACGAAAAGCAAAACGATTCTTAGATGTTCATAAACTGGCCCGGCGTTCTCATAGTAAATCATAGTAAAATAATTTTTAAAAGTTACGACGTGGCCCAATGTTCTCATAGCTCCTTAACCTGTCGAGTAATGACACATTCATGGCAGAATACCTGTTGTGAACTCCACAGTTTATAGTGTGAGATCTACTGATCCTTTCTCAGTTGCGGAGAAACAAAATAAACGTTGTTAAATGGCTTTTATTTTCCAAATTGCAACCGCAATGGCGAAGACAGCCTACTGTTCTCATAGCCCGAGATACATTCTGGCAGCGGTTTAACCACTCGTCGCTCGAGGAAGGGGACTGGGCTGAGCCTTGAGAGGTCACTCAGCCGTGCATCTTTCCCGCGCTTCGTTCGAATCGAGGTGTTTGTATAAGTTTAACATACATAATACATTCGTCCTGTAATTTCATTCTGAAACGATGCCTCCCAAGAGACGCCATAATACCTGGGAAGAACTTGAGGCACAAATGCGGACAAAGCGGACGAGGATGGACGCAATGGGGCAGCGTGGCAAAAGCAGTGCAGCTCCCCATGAACTCGTAGTTCAAAGGCTCTCTGCGGAGCCCGACAACAAGCAAACCTACAGGCCTGTTCAGCCACGGGAGTTTGTTTCCTTTGAATTTAACGAACTTACGCTCACAAATCTAAAAAAGGCCTGCGCTAACCACTTCAACCTTCCCGCCAGCACGTGCGATGTGTTAGTGTCCAACAAGGGCCCGTCATGCACGAACATTAATCAGATTCCACATCGAAAAGACAAGGTAAGAAATTTGGAAGCCTAATTTCTTATTTTGGACTGTTTTCTTTTCTTAATTCACCACATTACTTCCTTTATTTAGTGGGAGAGGTATTTGTCCTGCCTCTTTTATGGTAGTAATAGTTATATAATGCCAGTATTTTTTCAAGGGAGGGGAGGCAGGGGGTTGAGATAATATCAATTACTGGGATATACCCTGTACACCGAAGACTTGTTATTCCTACTACCCATAAGCAAGGAGAACAATAGAAAAGTTAACATGTCTTTGCCTGGAAATATAAATGGAAACTGCATAAGAGAAACATCTGGTTAAATCAGGGTACACTCCTGTGTAAGGAATTGGCAGCACCTTATACCTGTCTGATATCATGTGAAGTCTGTTACACTAAATATAAACCTCAAATTATTATCATTATTTATTATTTATAGTGTGGTTGAATTTTGCTTGGCATGGGTTGGCAGAGTGGAAAATGTCACAAGACTTAAAAACCCTTTCCTCTTCCTCTCAAAATGGATTGAACTACATTTGCTCACAACCTGTCAATTCAACTTCAATGTTAATTACAGCATAAAATAAATGAACTAAAATAGCTCAGTCATTACATGTTTTAAAAACCTTGAGTAGTTTTGAGCAGTAATAAAAGTAATTGTGCCTTCTATGATATACAGCGAAGTGCCCTGATGCCAGATAGACACTTGGGATTGGTTATGTGAATTCTAGCTCAAATATTTACATGCTACCCTTCCTTGACTTGACTAGGTGTACTTGGTGCGGTTTGCTGTACACCAAGAAAGTGCCCTTCCAAGCATTTCTCAGAGCCACCTTCACCTTAATGGCAGTTCTCATTTGGCCAAATCTTCTGAAAGCCACAAATCATCCAAGCCCCCCCCCCCCCCCCTGCAATTGCAAAAACACAGTTCCCAACATCTGTTTCAATATCCGAGATCTTGCAGGCTGGGAAACTGGTCAAACCAAAGCCGAAAAAGAAAGCTACCCTTGTGCTTGAAAAATTTGATGTCAAAACAGGAGAGTGGCATGAAGAGGGAGTTCTGGATCTGCTTGTTGATGCAGAAAAGTTTTCATCAGGTGGCTTTAGGGATGCTTTTCTAGCAACAAGTTGCAACCGTGAGGAACAACAGAAATGGGTTATTAAAAAGTACAATGCTAAAGCCAAAGATGCCATCACGAACACCCTCAAAACAACGGAAGAAGATCACACTAGGAAACAAGTGCAAATGCACTCTGCAGCAAGACAGCTGACAAAGCAATTTAGCATTAAGGCCCCAAGTAATTTTGGCCAGTCTTTCTACTACAACCGTGTGTTTTATACAAAGTTTGAAGAGGAGCCAGCAACAGTGGAGGAATACGTTCCTGGAAAGTTCGTAAAATACATTAACAACAATGGGGAGTGTTGTTCCACCCCAGAGGATTGCACTAACGAGGGCAGGGAACTGGTATTAAAGGCGGCATGCTTGGTACATTTTTCCTTTGAATACTCGAAAGAGAGGCTCATGCTCTTAGATATTCAAGGGTCGAAATTTCAGTTATATGACCCAGAAATTGCCACAAAAACATTAGTTTGTGAAAAATCCTCTGAATTTTTATTTTGTTGTGGCAATTTGTCAACTGTTGCAATTAGTGAATTTGGAAAAAACCACAATTGTAATAAGTACTGTGAAATGCTGGAATTATCTCCACTGGATCATGATTTGTTCGACTAAACACAGTTCCACTTCTCTGATGTTGAGATTCCTAAAATACATAATAGATTCAGAGTATGGTAATAATTATTTGAATGTGTTATAATTCATTAGTATAAGACATTTTTGTTCTACATGTGGAATTTGTACTTTTATTGTACTTGAACATTGAGAACTTATACATGTGTCAAAGAACACAGTGAAAAGACCATTATTCATAATGACTGTTTAAATAAGCATAGTTTTCCATGTTATAGTTCATTTCTATGATACTTAAACCCTACATATTGAGATATACAATGATATTTGAAATTATGAATATATGAGACTCATATATTTGAACTGCGGAATGAAGAAACAAATGTAAAGAAGATCCTCGCAGTTATTAACGCAACTTATGCAGTTGCAAAAAGAAAGCCTGAAAAAATCAGGCTTGCCGGGATTCGAACCCTGACCTCTGCGATACCGGTGCAGCGCTCTAACGGCAAGCCTGATTTTTTCAGGCTTTCTTTTCGCAACTGCATAAGTTGCGTTAATAACTGCGAGGATCTTCTTTACATTTGTTTCTTCATTCCGCAGTTCAAATATATGAGTCTCATATATTCATAATTTCATCTTCATCTTTCCTGGGTATATTACGAACCAATTTAATGACCAGCTCCCAGTTGGCTTGTTAGCTCAATTGGTTAGAGCGCTGCACCGGTATCGCAGAGGTCAGGGTTCGAATCCCGGCAAGCCTGATTTTTTCAGGCTTTCTTTTCGCAACTGCATAAGTTGCGTTAATAACTGCGAGGATCTTCTTTACATTTGTTACAATGATATTTATTGTTAATGTTCAGAACTAATACTAGTGTCACAGAGGTAGAGAACACAGCAAAGGAGCAGATATCACAATGTTCAAATTGAAGCATAGTTTTCCATGTTATGGTTCATTACTATGATACTTGTGTATTTTTAATTGAAAACCCTGCGTATTGAGATATACAATGATGGTATTTATTGTTAATGTTCAGAACTAATACCAGTGTCACAGAGAACACAGCAAAGGAACAGATATCACAATTAAATGTTCAAATTAAATCATAGTTTTCCATGATATAGTTCATTACTATGGTACTTGTGTATTTTTAAATGAAAACCCTGCGTATTGAGATATACAGTTTTTGTTCATGTTCAGAACATCTTGTATTAATCTTGTCCCAGAATATGAGAAAAAAGAAAACATAACACATCATTAATAGCAGAAATAAAAAAGAAGTTAGTCTTGTGCTGAAAATGGCATATTTGGAGTTTTATAAATCTGCGAGCCAGCAAGCCACGCTGCGAGCCAGCGAGCCACGGTGCGAGCCATGCGAGCCACTCAAGTGAAACTAACTGCAAGCAAACCGGAGTGGAGCTAACCACAAGCAAACAGGGGCAGAACCAAGACCAATCAAAGAAAGAGGTTTGCAAAGTGAGGTGAGCTGGCATTTTAAATTTATAATTTTATCACTCATGGCTCGCATGGCTCCCATGGTGGCTCCCATGGCTCGCTGCAGATCCCATATTTGCATCATAATTGACCAACCAGAAAACTTGTCATCTGGTCCAAATCTTTCCTGGACTTACACTTACATGCTCAAAAAGAAAAAAAATGGTAGCAGGCTTGAAACTATTCAAAATTTTGTCAGTGTAAATAGATAGATCCTTGCTGACATCATTGTTTACATCTTCAAAATTCAAATTAATTGAAGAAGCAAACAAAATTATTGCTAGAAAGAGCATAATTATTACATTTAGTAACCATGCAAAGTATGAATGGCACGTGTGGCTGAGAGGCAAATGTCTAAAAATTTCCTTTTTTCAAAAAGGAATATCTCCTTCAAATTTTAACATTGTGATTCTCCTGATATTTGCTATTTTAATTAATTGTGCCAGTCTTGGCTCACTGTTGGTAAAAACCTGTGTAACTCACCAGTGAAGTACACAAAGGTAAAATGGTAAACAAGGATCCACCTAGAGATTTGTTTTTGATTAAACATGATAATGGGCCTTCAAAAAGAGATAGGTGTCAGCAGCGTCCCTGGGTTTAACTTTGTCCACTGCTGGTATAATTCTCTCACATCTTTCTCTTACATCTTGAGGCAAGTAGTCACTTCCTTCTTGAAGAACACCCGATAACTCAGCCACTTCGTTAAGAGCATGTTCTGATACTTGCCAGCCTGTTAAAAAAGATAATTCTTGCTCGCATTAAGTGGCAACAAAAACCTCTATACCAAGTAAGTGGCAACAAAAACCTCTACCAAGTCAACCATATGGTCATCAGTTATTGGAGAAAAAATTGACATCTAACAGGAACATGTATGGGGTGGACCCAATATTACTAGAAAACAGTCACATTTATAGGTGCTTACAAGGAGACATTACTACAAAGGATCTGAAGGAAGGGAGGTGAGGAGACTAAGGGGTGGGGGCCAGGGAATTCCACTGGCCACTACAACTTGGCTACTTTAAAACAAAACCACTCAAAAGCATAACACCAGAAATATTTTTGTCCTGCAGCTACTTTTCTTACTTTCCCTGCCTACTTAAAAATTGTCATCCAATCTTAAATCCATACCACAGTCTTCAGATCCGTACTTTTCGGGGAAGTGATACACATGATTGGGAATTCCCTTTGGAAGCTGTGCATCTTTTTGCTTTCTGATTCGGTGAGAATTCCACACGGTTTCCCGGAAAATGTCCATTTCCTTCTGGATTACCGGAATGAACACAAAGGCCAGCAGGTGCCTAGTTATTTAAAATTAACAAAATGGGATATAGTTAAATGCAATTGAAATAAGCATTTATCTAAAAAAAGTTATATTAAAGAAATAAAGCACTCGATAAAGCACGAGGGTGACATGAGCTGCATGCTTTATGGAGCTATAATGTAGTCGAACTGACCAATCATATCATGCGCAATTCCTCAAACATTTTATAATGAGCTACAAATGGGAGGTCTATTAATTATCGAGGAATGACATACAGCAGCATACTTACAACACAACTTTCATAAAAAATGGGAATTCACCTGTCAATTTGATCATTTGGGTCATAACGACCCTGCTCTAAGAGAATGCGGAGTTGTCTCTTAAAATACTGTTCCCAGCGGCTGTGTAGTTCATGCCACCACCTCTCAATCTATAACATGTTGAAAGAGAAGGAAAAAAGAGCTTAAGGAGATTACTAAGAGTAATTAACTACTTTTCACAGAATATCTCCTTGTCTGGTTATTTATGGATCCTCTTAACATAATACAGTAAATGTAATGTTAAAAGAGGCAGGTTTTCCTGATGAAATGTGCTAAAAAATGATGGCTTTATGTGTGTAATGAAAACACGACATCGGGTCAATGTTCATTGTCAAATTACAATGGCATGGATCCTTTAATGCTGTAACTTGAAGTACCTTATTACATGTTGAAGGACCATACTGTACAGTTTCTTCAGCATTAGAAACATCTTCATGTTCCCTTCTTAAGAAGCCATGTATTGTGGCCATAATGCCAGTTTCAGTACCCTTGTCTAGTCGAAGGCGGCAGCTGATAACTGAAACATTCAACATCATTAACATCTTTAAGGTGGCAATATTGAAAAGTGCAACTAAACTGTAACAAACAATAACTATCATGATGGTGATAAAAGATATACAGCATCACTGGGAAGTCATGCTGTACATTACATTACATTTATACAGACCCAAACTTAATGGAAAAATAGTGGAAATAATTAATCCCTTATTCCATGGTTTAACATAATTATAGAAAAAAAAAACATGGGTTCTTGTAGGGTAACACAATTGCTGTTGTCCCAGTAGTTTTCATTCTGGCCCTAGGCCTAAATCCAAGATAGAATTGGAATGGAGAAGTGATGGTTTTTGTGGAGAGAGAAAAATGGGATGGAGATCCCAGAGAAAAACCCTTGGAGCAAGGACAAAAACCAACAAAAAACTCAACCGCCATATGAGGCTGGGTATGGAAATCGATCCTGGCCACATTGGTGGGAAGCGACGGTCTCACCACTGTGCTATCCCTGATCCCCCAACGAGCAGACATTTTGTTTATTGCTTATATTTCTTGGAGAAATACTATTCAACTCACAATATCTGCCCGTTTTATATGTTTAACAATCGGTGTATACATTACTTGCTTTTTCTCAAAGATAGCAGCAAGTAATAATTATAATATCATAAGCTATACTCAAAAATTTGAGAGAAAATAAAGTCTGTGTATGTATATATTACATTACATTAAATTACATTTATGTGACATGACATGACCTTGCATTATAAGATGATAATATACAGTACCGGTATATTACAAAATGCTGGGCACCCAGTAAATATTGGGCACCCCATATCATATGCCAAAGGTGACCGGCTGAAGTCAACAGCAGTTTAACAAGTGACCAGTATTTTGGAGGAATTGCTCCATTCATAAAATGCCAGCATGTGGAGCTGTTATCAAAACACAAGGCATTACCTTTAGATTTGTAGAGGTGTTCTAGATACCATCTTCCAACCAGCTTAGGATTTGAATTTGACACCCAGACTTTAAGGTAAACAAGATAACCACTAAAAACATCTTGCATCCCATAAACAGCAAGAGGAAACGTGTCTTTAGCAAAATCCATCAACTTATCGTGACCATCTCCAGAAAAGGTGTGATTTGGTCCCTGTAGTGGGGGAAAAAGACGGTAACGTAAGTTGAAAGACTGTTGTAGAGTTTGTAATGCTAAAAAGACTGAGCCGGCTCTAGTTTGCGAAGTAAAGTGTCTTTCGCGAAATCAGTTTGTTCAATTTCAGCAGCTTTAAAAAGCAAATACAAATTAAGTAGGTTTTAGTTTTCAATAATTATCAAGTGGCCCATTGTTTAAAATAACATTATAATAACACCTACCAGTGAAGTGAATGTACCCGTAGCACCCCTTTTTCTTTTACCACGGCCCACATTCCGCCGGCGTTCCAGCCCTTCAGGGTCAACCTTTGTAAGGACATCATACACAAGAGCCCGCGGAACGGCAAGCTGGTGTTGTTCTCGAATTTTTTTCTGCAAGGCACGATATCCCAGCAGCTGCCCTGGGCCGTCAGTTTCTTCACAAACAGCTTCCTCCACTTCAGCGACTGTGAGATTATAATCGACGTATTTTATACCAAAGTAACTCATTCTGCGGCTCAGCGTGCCCAAACTCCATGCATACTGGGGATAGTCTCTTTGAACAAAGTCGAGCACTTCACTACGCCTAAGATTTGCTAAAACGTACTTCTTCAGATCTTCAGCCAAATTTTCATCATCTTCCCAGTCCGCATTCCTGATACGACTCATTTTAATTTGGTTTATCTCCTTCTGCTAAGAGCGAAATAGCGCGGGAAAGATGCACGGCTGAGTGACCTCTCAAGGCTCAGCCCAGTCCCCTTCATCGAGCGACGAGTGGTAAAACCGCTGCCAGAATGTATCTCGGGCTATGAGAACAGTGGGCTGTCTTCGCCATTGCGGTTGCAATTTGGAAAATAAAAGCCATTTAACAACGTTTATTTTGTTTCTCCGCAACTGAGAAAGGATCAGTAGATCTCACACTATAAACTGTGGAGTTCACAACAGGTATTCTGCCATGAATGTGTCATTACTCGACAGGTTAAGGAGCTATGAGAACATTGGGCCACGTCGTAACTTTTAAAAATTATTTTACTATGATTTACTATGAGAACGCCGGGCCAGTTTATGAACATCTAAGAATCGTTTTGCTTTTCGTTTTGATTATTATTTTCCATTCTCTTTTTCGTTGGCTTTTTTTTAAAGTCAGATTTTGCATGTCATTTTTCCTCAATAAATTTTCTTTTTTTATTTTTTTTAAAATAATATTATTTTTATTATTTTTTCTTGTTTTATTTTTTTTAATAATATTATTTTTATTATTTTTTTTCTTGTTTTTTTTTTTTAATAATATTATTTTTATTTTTTTTTCTTGTTTTATTTTTTTTTAATAATATTATTTTTATTATTTTTTTTCTTGTTTTATTTTTTTCTAATAATAATTTCCACTTTTTGATTACATTGAAATAAAAATAATTAGAAAATAAACAAAGAAATAGCATTTTATTTATTTAGTTTAGTTTTTTTTGTTAAAATCAGCTAGTATTTCTCAATGTTTTGTGGTAATTTAATCTATTTTTTTATGAGAATGCTGGGCCACCATACTCATCACTACTTATCTGTCGATTTTACTCCATTACCGTGTGCGGTCGTGACGTGACTGGTTTTCTGGCTGTTAAATATGATCTGACAAACTGCTCATTGTATAGCAACTTTCATTGGAAAGGTTTTCACTCTCCACTTCACCATTCTAGTTACATTTTCAAGCACAACAATTAAACGTAATAAGCCTTTCTTCGTTTTCCTAAAGCCTCCAATTGTTTGTTGTAACTATATGCTTGACTGAAGAACTCAGATGTACGAAATCCCATTAATGCTTCAAGCTTGTCATGTAAGGAGCTTCAAGACGTTTCACCCTTGGTTCGTTACGTTCTTAATATCTTATCTTAAGATCATGTATGTATGTTAATTTGCGCAATATTAAGTAATAAATATTATTATCATTGTTATTATTATTATTATTATTATTATTATTATTATTATTATTATTATTATTATTATTACTTTTTCAGGCTAAAGTGAGTTGTTTTTTGCCTTAAGTATGTACCAACCGAGAAGGTAGGATAAAAGGGAAGAGTCACTTGACTGGGATGGCATGTGCAGCAGGGCGTCTAGTCTGCAATAAGAAACAGTTGTATTGTGAAACAAGCTTCATTCATGTAATGGTGGTAGTCTCAGGGAACATTTCGTCTTACTGAAGCTAGCTAGGAAACATGAAAATCAGCCTGCAAGGGTGGCATGCATCACTTAATTTAGTGGACAGTTTGCAGAGTTTCCAGTGAGAAGACAGTTGCAATTTAGTTGTGGGAAATATACATTTGAGAAAAGTGTCAAAACACCACTGAACAGAACTTTAAGGGTGTCCAATTCGAATTTCCTCATCTTGTCAAAAGATACGAGGCCCTACCGTTTTATAAACCTCTTCTCCATTTCTTGAAATCGTTTCTCCATCAAGCTTGTGCTTTTGTTGTGCCTGTGAGAAAAAGAATGTGAAGTTTTACATCCTCCTTTAGGTTTTTAACCCTGTTCTGCCTGGGCTTTTTTGGAGTTTCTGAACCTAGGAGGGGGGGGACACAAAGTGCCCCCCTTATAGATCTTGAAAAGTATTAAAGCTCTTGCGATGAAACTTGCACGTTTGTAGCACGTCATTAGCTTAACAGATTGGGTTTATGACGTGGTAATTATGACGTGTCGTGACGTCACAATAATGTCACAAACCCGCCATTTTGAATTTGAGGCCGCCATCTTGAATCCCAAACCTGCACTCATACAGCTGACAATGATGTCACCAAAAAATATATGATTTTGTTCTAAGGAACATACTAACTCAAAACAAGCACACAAAAGTAAAAAATTATCTTCTTCTTACAAACGAAGGGGGAAAGCCTGAAAAGAGACTGAAAAAAGACAGAAAATAGTCAAAATACACTTCTTAGTAGACGGTTGCTATGGAAACGTCAATCATCATAGACACGTCATTGACACAGGAAAATTTTCTCTGTAAAATTTTAGGAAAAGTCACGAGATTTGAGATGACGCACGTACTGAGATGACTTAAAGCACTTAATTTCTTCATGCTCATTTCCTGATTTTGGTTGGAAGTTCTGCCTTGTTTACTGTATTGGTCCTTCTGACAATAGCAACAGAGTCTTACTCGTTCCATTAATTATGAGTTTGATGAGGGATAACAAAATGTGTTTTACCAAGGCCTTTAAAAAGTGTTAATCTCAGCAGCGTATGGATCAGTTGCGAAGTGTGGCAGCGTTCTTTGACGAGACTGGACTGTGTTGTTTGTAGATAGCGTCCATTATTAGTTGGAGTTTGTTTGTTTCTGTTTGGTTACCAAATGAAGATCTGGATTCTTAGGAGTGCTAGTTTCTTCAAAGGTGTCCGGGATTTGTTTCCTACCACGTTGGAATTTTTTTCATGGCCGATTTAAACTTTTAGGGTGGTAATGTGACACCTTTAGCTGCTAGTCCAAGTTGTGTTAACAAGTCAAGACGTTTTTGTTCCTCTTCTTCTCTGATCTTCAGATGCAACTCATTGCAGTGGCTTTTATGAGAAACATGATAGACCTCTTTTCAGTCAGTGTTTTTCCTTTTCTTTTTCTTTTTTCTGTTTTTTCAGTCAGTGGTTTTTCAATTCATGCATGATATGATCACAGCTCTTATTTCTTCTGTTCACATACATTCGCGCAAAGGCTTGACACGAGACCCAATTTTCCTTCTCAATCTCTCCACTCTCTGTAGCTGCTGTTTCTTCTTCTTCTTCTTTTTCTTCTTCTTCTTCTTTTCTTTGCTTTGTCTTTCTTTTTGTGGTCCTTGTCAATTCTCTTCAGAATTTGAACCGTTTCGTAATGAAAACAAGTTTGTTTCAACTCCATCAAGGGCGAGCTTTTGCAACTCGAACATTGCCATTTGCATCATTCTTCGGCACTTTGTTGAGGCTACAGCACTCCAGTACGTCTTTAAAGGAGCCAGTCTCAATCAGTTATTAAGTCTGTTCCTCTTAATTTCTTGAGCTTGATCACCAAGTCGTATTCATTTTCAGAGATTTGCCAAGGTTTCCTCTTTGTCCATTGGTCGCTTCTGCTACATTTTGGTGACAAGGAAGCGTCGCTTTCTCATAAAAATGTTAAGCCGTTTTTCTTTAAAAGCTATGCGCTTAAAAGTGAGCGTAAGTATACTCTGACGAGCCGTATTAATTTGGCTTCTAACTTTTTCTCCAGTTCGCACAATTCCGTGTTTTGGATGATTTTTGAATTGAGGTTATGTCATTCGTGATAATTATACCAAATGTAATAGAAGGACATTGGGACTTCTCAAATAGTTCTCAAATGAAAAATAACAAGTTCAAATATTTTTTTGAGGATTATTTCGAAACTGATATAGGCTACGTCGGCCTTGAAAAGCATACCTTTCTTCCATGGCCTTCAGTCGTTTTTCTACTTCAGCCAGGCTAGGGTTCCCATTATTTTTAACTGCTCTTCGTTCTCGGTGCATCCGTTTTCCAGTAGCTTCAGGGCCATCAGCAGACACTCGATTGAAGCTTGCAACCTCTCCTCTACGTAGTCCTTCAGGATTTTCATCAAGGGCAGAAATGTGAACCAGAATGGTACAACACATTACCAACACAGCCATCAAACGCAGGCCATCGCGAGGATTTTGTGCTGGGGACATTTTCATAGCGAACTAAGATTGGACTTTCCTTGAATCGCTGGGATTTTAATCTCACGAGAAGAAAACAATAACAGCCTTCTTTCTCTCCACCAAAAGAAAGTTGTAATACGCAATCGATGTCCAAGGATATTACACTGAGACATATGCGAGAATTTTTTCGCGTCTGTGACGTAACACTAGCTATATAGAACAATACCTCATAATTACTTTTACTAAGTAATATTAATCCTTAAAAATATCAAAAGCACGCCCATTAAAATAAAGATTCAATGATGTCATTTTGTAAAGTCAAACGAAGCAGGGCATTCGAGTATGTTGTTCAGGTTATTCTTTAGAGGAAGATACAGGTATGTTCAAAGAATCGTATTGGTTAAACATCAGGCGTCAAGTGTCATGAGGCAGGATGTGTTTTATTGGTCCATTTCGATCATCAAAGGAGGCATTTAGCTATCGTGAGCTTCAACAGAGAACACTGCCATGGACAACCAACCGAATGGTCCTCATTTTAGACGTTAATTCGTAACAACACCATACTATTACAGAATTATAAAAGTCTCTTTATGATTATGCTGTTGGATGTTAATTAGTTGAAATAAACTGAAACATACTTAATCTTTCAGTAGCTGGTAATAACTGTTTGTTTGCTTTCACTGAAAACCCAATGCAAGGCCTAATCATATTGACGCCTTCTGTGGGGTGTTTTCATTTCAAGTGCATGTACATCCGAGTTATTTAAATCAAGGCCTAAACCGAAATAAATTAGTTCCTAAATTTCCTGATTAAGTTAACGTTTATTATTGTAGTTTGCACTTGAAGTAAATTAATTCAAATAGCTTGTATTTTTTGGGAAGTATTTTCATGAAAACAACACATTTTTAGCGGTTACTTTCAATTCTTATCTCACGGAAATATGAAAGAACAACTAACTGTATAACAAGACTGCCAAGTTTACAGTTGTAATAAGAGCTATACAATAAGCTAATATCTTCAAATGCAATAAACCTTACTTGAAAGTTAGCGCACTATTCACCGTGAACATTTCGAAACATTTGTTTACTTGGATATGGTATTAGCATGAGTCCGAGCCATTCATTTTAAGAATTAGTTCGAAATTACGAAATTGACGTGATCAACTATTTATCTGCCGTTCTAGGAAGCAGTTGTAACACTCGGTGAACAGTCTGAGCTGAGAATTTTATGGAATAGTCCCAAGATATTTTATTAACGCACCCTCAAAATAATCAAAATCAACTTATATAACGGCAGAAGCGCGTGAGAAGGTATAAAGGTATGTTTTGCATCCCCGATCGACGTGTAGCTACCATGCGCTGTATCGTAACCATAACAAGCAGTTGCAGATTTTAAATCTGCTGGCATATCTGCCTGACGTGTTCATCTGTGCACTGTGAATGTAACATGACTGATGGTTTCTCCTCCCCATCCCTGACTTCTTCGTCTGTTATCCTAAGAAAAAGATAAACTTTCAGTAAGACGTAAAGGGAAAGGTCTAAAAACTGGTACAGTTCGATCGGTTCGTGCAGGAATCAATTATAATCCATCCCTGATTAACAGACACCTGTTACTACGAACACCTTGCGCAGATCGACTTTTTCGTATCCGCTCAATTTCCCCATATATTTTCTGGCTCTAAAATTAAACAGCTTAATTCCCAACGTTATCCTTAACGGCGGTGTTCGATTGTTCTATGATATGGTTTCAGTCGTAACCAAAAAGTTTTTCTATACCCATTTTTTTAAATGAAGATTCCATGTGTTTTAAGACAAGCACGTGTCATGTTCGGAATTTATTATCAAAGATGACGACAGTGTGTCCCGCACGGGTTCATCGAATGGCGTTTAAATTCGATGATTAGCTTGCAATTCTCCGATGGATTTCTCCGGGATTTTCTGAAACCCCAACAAATAAGCAGCAGTACATAAAAAAAATCGCCTCTCTTAAAGTCAAACTGATGGAGATATTGAACTGCGACGTACAACTGACATATTTTGATCCATCAAATATAAACTGTTTTCATCAAAATATCAAAATGTATGCAAATTCTAAGAAATTCCTAGCTAAGTAACAGAATATTTAATTTACACACATGTCCCATCAAAACAGATTCGTAACAATGATCAGAGATTAGAGTAACCGAAAAGGAGATTTAGAGGTGAGAGAGGAAGTGTTTCAAACGAGACATGTATTTTAGCGTTTCCTGAAATTAAACGTGCATTGGTGAAACGTACTATATGAACTCGGTGCCTCGAGCTCTATCACTGCTTTCTGAGTTCTCGATTAATGTATATATTTAATTCATAGCTTTATGTTTATCTTTGCACTGGTCATTCCTACAGAATATGAAGAGACTTATTATTAGTCAGTGACGGAAGCGTATTTTCATTACGCCGTTTAGAAAACCGGCAAATTACAAGTCTTGATAAATGTTTTCTCCGAGACATCCTCATTTGAGATTTTTGACAAACAATTGCAAACAGCCGGTCTAAACATTTGCATGCATGAGACATTTTTACGTAGCCATTAAAAACACGTAATTTTAGCAGTTCATGTTTCCCTGATTCGTAACAAAAATTATCTAAAATGGAAGAAAGAGACAAGCCGATTTATGTTCAAATTGATATCAAATACGGTCGGTCTTTTAATTTAAGACTGAGCAGATCTGGCAGATGGGAACCCTAACCCAGCTTAAAACCAAAGCTAAGCTCGGTTTGCTAGTTTCAAAGGAATGTTCATAAGAAAAGCAAATATATAAGCGTGAACCTACAAAACGTAGGTCTTGTAGGTTCACGCACAGTTTTTTATACGAATTGAATCAGATATCGTGAAATAGTTCATCAGATGTTAACAAAAAAATTCGTATAAACTTCAGGAGTTAAATTTAGTTATTAAAAAAATGACCCCCGTGTATAAAATCTTTTATATTTATATGGAAGCGAATTGAATTGCAAATACAGCAGCGTGTTGGAGGACGGAAGACTCGTCAAGATAATTAGTCGCCTAACCGACTCAAGTTTAGATTGCTACGACTACGGCAGATCAAATGGATTCCTTACTGATTAAGCCTAATTCCCATACTGGAGAATCTACGCATGTAGTTATTCGTCACTGATTCGTGAACTGAACAGCGTTGTCTGATCAGAATTTATGTCTTTGCCAATGATGGCAAATACTTAACGTTTTCTTATTGTAATTCATCCTGAGTACTAAGCCCGTGCACCCCTGGCCAGGGGCAATGGTTCATGTGTTAGAGTACAACTCCTAATTCCTTTTTACTGTCAAAGCTAGGAACTTTTAATGATAAGAACTTAACACAGTAAAATAATCACTGACTTATGTTCGTGGTCGTCAAGTTCCATCTTGCTCTGCAGTTTTGTAAATTTTTAACCAAACTCGCCGCTTGGTTAAAATATGTCTCGAACTGGACGAGTCCTGTAAAGCTGTAGGAATCTCTGTGGACTGCAAGTCTACCCCTTCGCTGCTCCCTGGAAATATCTTTTGCTCGAGCTTTCTAATTCTGTCGTTCACGTTCAGATAAATAAACACGATCCCAAGTAGAAATCCAACGATACAAAATATAAACAACAGTAACAAAGCCAAACGAGACACACGATCATCAAACCGCTTTCCTGAAACCGTTCGCATCCTTTTCCGGTCCAGAAATTAATGGAAGTACTGTGCGCGTGTTAACACAACCACATATCGCGGGTGCAAAGTATTTATGCAAAAATTTCTCCAGACGTGGTAACTACTTGACATCTACAATTGATTTTATTTACGTTTTTAGCCAATGCAAACAGACTTTTCCTGACCCTCAACTTAGTAGCGGGGGGAGGGAGGGGGGTGGAAAGTGGTGGATGTTACCCCCATAAGGTTTTCCTTACGTTTTTCCGTAGCGATTTATCAACTGTACCTACCGTTTTCAGTAGCTGTGCGCATATTCCTTAGACGCATTTGGCCACAAGTTTGAGATAATTGGTTACTATGGTTAGGATATGTGACGTCATAAGTAGCGTTTTTGAAGAAAAAGTGTGTTTTTAACCTTTCTTTTAGATTGGACAAGTACACAATGTTGACAAAATTAAGCAGCGAAGTGTTTTTAAAATTACGACTTATTCTACATGTCCAGCATAAAAAATTTCAATTTCCGCGATTTTTGGATAATTTCTAATTTGGGGTAAAATCCAAGACGGCGGCCACTTCGGTGATTTCACAGGCTTCAGCAGCGCCGCAACCCATAATATATACCTCAACTGGTAGAGTACATCACAGCCTTTCTACTAAAGGTAAAATCTTTTCGATAGATTGTAACACGACAAAAACCCAGGGGGTACATCAATTCCCGCCTTTGTACCAGGGTGGGGTGTAACTTTACTTTGCATCCAAAGTGTTATATACCGAGAGTAAAACCCTGGATATCCGCAAGCGTGCTTTGATTGGCTCCTTGTTAACAGGCTCATATCCTGCAAGTACAGAAACCGCACGAGGTTTCTTTTATCAAAAATAGGTTAACGAAGGAATTGTTTCAATCATGTGCGACTCAGTTTCGTGGAAAACGTTTTAATTATTCAGCAGTTTTTACTGCACCAACCGTGTCACTTCCTCCTCCTCTTCTCCTTATTTACCCCCAGAAAGAGAGGAAATGTTATAACCGTAACTCAAATTTATTTTCAATTCTGGAAAACGTAAATATGAATCACAAAATATTAAATTACAATTAAATTGCTGGAAATTGAATAACTCGGCTTACTTTTAAAACGGTTGAACTCAAGTCGTTAACCAATTTTCAGAACATATTTTGTCCAATTCCTATTTTAAATATTAGGGGCCTCCTTCACCGGTATTATATCCCAAATAAACGTAAAAAATGAAAAAGCAGTCATAAAGAATATACGAGCAAATAACGAGGCTGTGACTAAAATCATAAAACAATAATAGTATTGTTAAAAAGTACAATACGTTTTCCAGACTGAAGGGTTTGTAACACAGTATGTAGGATCAGGAGTCATAAGGTTGGATCGGACATTTTAAGCGGTCAGATTACATTAGGTATCACAGGCCACGGGATCAGTCCAAGACCAGATTAGGAATCGGCCCCGCTATGATGTAGACTGTGTTATGCACGATAGCGAATATAATGAAACGCCTCAACGGTTTTGAGATCAAACTTCTGGATGCAAAATCAGGAGAGAATTTAAAACTACAATTGATGACCCTGTGATTTATTGAGATTGGTTGAATTTAAAATGTTAAATTGGAGCTCCCAGATTTTATTCAAGGAAATACGGTGTACGATATATGGTTAGAGCTAACACAGTCCATCGAAAACTTTCCTCGTACTCACAGCTGACAGTTCCCAATACAGGGGTGAGTCCTAACAATCTTTATGCGTTGAGTTCACTTCTGTAGGAATCTTCTTCAACATCACTCCCTTCCACGAAGTATTTCTAATGTAGCAGAACAATTAAAGTGAACATTACAAGTCAAGGCTTGATGACTGCTTATAAATTGTTATTTAAAAACCAATGGGAAGATCACAAGAAATAGTAGCTAATAGTGAAGTTTTTGGATGCATGTTCTGTTATACCACCAAGAAGTTCGCCGATGCCATTTCAAATCAATAATAGTTAGTATTTACATCTTAAAGTCCTCTCTATTATGAATGAAAAATTAATGCTTGATGCGTTCTTGATAGTAAAATGTCTTGTTGCCCGAGGGATCAGTTACTCTAGATCTGCAAATGATGTAACACCTTACCTTTAGTTGTGGAGTGTAGTTTTTACTTTTGAGTCTGTGGATATTTTTCTAACATGTGTCCATCGAAATGCTTCCTGGCATGCGACCATGCACATGATTGAATGAAAGCTCTGTAGTTTACGTTGCTGTCATTGGTGGTCTTTGTTTCTCAGTTTTGTGGAATGATTTTGAGGAGTGATTTATATGGGAGGTGGGTTATTTGGGGAGAAATCTTTTAGATGTCAATTAAATGACGTAAGTCTCCATTCACTTGCTTGAATAAAATTCATGCATTTTATACTAGTTGATTCCTCCAGGTTTCATGGCAACTCAGAAAATATATAGCCTATTGAAAACTAAATAACTGAACAGGTGCATATCTGTTAGAGACGTTTAAGTCAAACCACAAAGTGTTGCACGCTGTCTTCAAAATGCTAAATCAATCATATATCGGCAGGAGGTATATAAACAACCATCCTACCTTCCACACATTTTCATGGTGTTGATATCCAAGTTCACTGTTAGGTGTCCCCAGGCCCCTTATCGGAGACTTAAACTGCCGGTCGTCTTCATTAAGAAGTCCTGGATTGTGTTTTGCCAGATAATGACGTAACTGAATGAAAACATCACCAGGGAAGTTGTCCCCAGTGCTATCTGCCATTACTTTTAACTCCTCCATGCAAGCCCGGATGCTTGCTTCATCACACACTGATTTCTACAATAAAACATAACAACTGAGAAACTGATGCGCTCTTGCAGTTGTTATGATTTGAGCAATGGCAGACAGACCACTGTAAGAAAGCCGAAAGATTAAACAATAGTATACTAGCCGTGGCAGGCACAGAAAGGACCAACCAATCAACCCATTTTGATCTCGGGAGCAACAATTTTTAGCTAGTCCCGCTTGAACCAGTTTAGAGTCAAACATTGTATTGAGAACCTCATCAAGTTCCAACTCTCAAAAAACCCCGTTTAGATCAATTATTGGCCGCATGGCCACAAATTCCGGACATCAGAGCAGCGAATTCTCGTGCGGCTTTCATCTGGCATATATTTACCGCTGTTCCCCGCCGCGAAACTGACAGGCTCGTATTCACACGACACGCAAATGGGTGACACACAACGGTGTTTACGTCTAAATAAAAACCGCAGATACTAAACCTCTTGTTCAAAATTATAAAGATAAAGAAAAAAAAAAGCTTTCAAACAAGACCTTTTGGAGCCAATTTGGATCATTTAAAGCGGAGATATCAAAGACCGAAAGCAGTAGATTTCCTGGATTGTATCGGCTAATGGCTGACTCGTATTTGAGCATTTTTGTTGGCAAAATAGGCGCAGTTATTCAGTTTTAATCTCCCTGAAAATCGCTATGTATGTGAGCTACGATGTCAACTTCGAGGAATTGTCTAGTTTCCTGATCAAGATTACGATACGTAGTTTTCCCATCAACACAGACAATCCGCTCGCGTGAACCAGTTTGATAACTTCGCCTATCGAGGGCCTCGTTGTTGCTGCTCTGAATCGTTTTTGAACGCAATCAGGGCCAAGAAATCGCCCCTGAGAGTGAAAATCAAGCAAATGGAAGGTCATACGGTGCTTATAGTTAGACGATCGCGGCACTTGGGAAAACCCTTGTCCTTCGTGCAACCGAGTGTGACCTGCATGTGAGAAATTCAACTGAAGTATCTTGATTAACCAGTAGTAAGTGATCATTCTTGCCTTCAGTTAAAGGAAGCAATTTTCATGCAATCAAACTTTTCACTGACTAGAGATTAGTTCACAAAATTACGTCATTGTCACGTGCTAAATATCAGAAAGAAAACTTAAATTTCGATGCATTCTTACTCGAGGTACTCTGATTCAAACAAACAAGGGTGTTAGTTATTTCTAAAGAAACTGTGGTGCTGCGTCGGAATGGAAGTGAAACACAAAAATTGGATTTTTCAACTGAGTTGATCAGGTAAATTGGCTACCGTAAACAGATTGAAAGCTGACGTTTCGATTGTTAGCCACGTCAATCTCTATACGGTGGCCAATTTACCTTTATCAACTCAGTTGATATATCCAACGTTTTGTGTACTTTGATTCACCCGTTTAGGCACCACCTGCCGTTATTATTTTCTCTTTCAGTTGCTTGCTGATTTAATCCAATTTCTCTCTTTCCGTATCACCATCAGCTAGTTTTTGCACATAATTCTCTCGATCATGGTTTTTTTCCACCGAAGATTATTATTGCGTCCTTCTTGCTTTTGGACTTGGGCACTAGCCCTCTTGGAAGAGAGCAAATGCAAATGAACTGAAAACAACTCTATTTACTTGCATGCATTGCTAACCTGTATTGTAATAGAGTCTTCAATGTTGACATTGCTCCACCACCACCCCGAGGGGATGTATAATATTTCCCCTGGCTCCTGTATACATTCCAGCGGTTTGTAATCCTCTCGTAAATGAGGCCGAGTGTAAATCCACCAGGTGAATGATTCGGACTGCTGGGAGTCTTGCGTCTGATGATTGTTGTGAGCTACACCTGGCAAAAGAGCATCAAGAGCTAAATAAGAGTATCTTTAAAACGACATATCAAAAAGAGTTGAAATAACGCGCCAATTAAAACTGATAATCAAGAAAAAAAGCGTATGTCACAGTATCCTGGTAAATAGTCTCCCAGTTCACCCGCCACAGAAGACTTTGTTAAAAGTGCCGTTAGAAGTGATGTGATCCTAGGGGTCTGGATGCTATAGACGTTACAATCCAGAGGTCCCAGGTTTAGGTTTTTCTTTCTGACCGCTTGGATTTGTGACAAAGCAAAATCGAGTTCAACTTCTAATTTACACCATTCTTGTTTACACTTTATTAATAATGACCTGGTCCGCCTCCTACCAGTTAGGATTTTAAAAATGGTTATCTTAGATCCTAAATGCGTCATGTCATCATTTGCTTTATTCGAAAACGGTAATTATATAACCTACTGTAATTAAGTTTCTGTTTATGCTTAGATGTGAAAACGTGGGGAAAAGATGTTCAAGAAATCAAAGATGTTATGAAAGTGCCCTTTATTTTTTAGGGTTTCTCTAAGTCAGGCTTTATGGGATGTGTAATGAATATAGGCCAATGTTCCGTCTACTGTCTGTAGTGTATAGTTCCACCAACCTGGCACATAGTATACAGAAGGTGGATAAAGACCCCAGCGTTTACTCCCAAGAACCAGAGCACTCCATGCTGACGCATTAAGCGGCTCTACTCTCCAGTGAAAGCCAGACCTCTTGGGCGCCATCTCAAGTGACAGTTGTGGAGGGCGAATATCTTCATCTATTACCTAAGTCAAAAGTACATATGCCATAGAATGAAATGAACACAGTCGCGGTATTGTGATATTTGGAGTTTGTAAATGCGCTTAAATTATAGAGCAACAAGAGGTACATGTACATCCTGACGTCCTACCCCACCCATTAGTTACAACGTTCATAGAACATATGCAACGTGGACATTGGAAATTGCACTGTATGTTTGTGCAGTGTCATTTTTTTTTCAGTTTTTCCGTTCAGTCGAAGGAAACCTTGAGAGTATGTGGCGAAAATTACTGAGTTGTTACAAATTTCTGGTAGAGGTAAAAAGAAAAACATAATATTATAAAATAGCTTCCTTGATCACTAACCTCCAGATAGTCTTGGGAGAATTCCGGGAAATTTATATCATCCAGTAGCTCAGGGTAAATCCGATGAAAGTTGTTCATAACGATTTTGGAAGGTTCTCTGTACATATCAGAAAAACGACGGCTAAACTCATTCCACCGTGAATAGGGAGTAAAGTCCCCCATTATATCAACCTTGACACCTTTTGTCAGGTCCTTTGCTGTCAAAAAAAATTACGACAAAAGTAAATGCTTGCTCTTATGCTTCTAGAACACAATTAATTGTTATGTTTTAGTAAAAACTGAATAAAAATTAAATATCTAGATAACTATTCAGTCGCCGTTAAAGTGGTGGCGGAGGAGATCAAAGATGGGGTCATGGCCAGTAAGAAATGGATTAAGCCGCCTACTCTCATGTTGAGAATACAGCTTTCGGCCTCTGTCTACCAAAATTTAATGAGCTTGAGCCACAACGGAACAGCTCAATAAAGAGGGGGCTTAGGTTAGGCGATAGGGTTACACACGCCGATAAAATACCTAGCCATAATTGCAAGAGACACCACAACGACCTATACACCCTGGGGACGAAGCTGACGAAGTTGCACACTCAGTTTCAATGCCATCTCTTACCAAGTTGGCTAAAGTTCCAGGATTTTATGGCGTCTCAGCTTTCCATCATTCCTGTCAAAATGACGGGTTTACCAGTCTTCATGTACCGCTCAAAAAATGTCTCTTTCGAAGGCTGATGAATGCGCTCGATCGTGCAATCGCTGTTAAGCTGCTCTTTGATCTGCTCCGTCATGTGCTTCAAATAAAGCCTTTCTCGCTTCAGTCGTCTTTGACGTCTCTGCTCGTGTGGTAAGAGGACATTTGAGTCTCCTGCCTTTTGGTTTGTTCCATTAGTTTGAGCAAAGCTTGCTTGGGGACTTTGTACTGGGGAGAAGGCATCAGAATCGGTCTCATCGGAGATTCCATTATCTAACATAACAAAACCAATAGTAAGAAACATTAAAAGTAATTTCGATGCTTCAATTACGAGGCGCTACCCCTCAGACAGTTTCTGGGTCTCACGACCGAGCCAAACAAGAACCAGAGTCGGCGAGAGTTAATTCAAACGTACAACTCTCGTATCACACTAAGAAATTCCGTTATAGGAGCATCAAAGGTGCTATTTTTGATACCAAAAAAAAACCAAGAAACTCTCCGCCACTTAAATATTCAAGCTGATCTCAGTGTCAGTTTTAATGTCCACGCTAGAAAGACACACAACGGATACAAAAAATATATATTATCAGCCGGGTTCCGCCATCATGTAAAATTTCATTGTTGTTTCCTCTTTGAACCAGTTATGTTACAAGAAAAATGCAAAGTCAATAATTAAAAAACTGTTCACAGCTGTACGTACACTCGGGGTGATGACTGTTAAGATTCTACAATGACTTAGAGTTATTATAATTTCTCTTACCTTCATGATTTCTGATTAAGAATGAGTCGCTGCTACCGCAATCGTCAGGAGAACTACTTGCACAAATTTGTACTTTATAACTGCCAGTTTGAATGCCTTGCGGAATCAGCCAGTGGTGTATCATCTGATCCTCGTTAAACTCGCTTAATCCTGTTGAAATATCCGCAACTTTGTTTTCTTCATTGTCCATCAGCGCTATATTCCATTTGAAGGAGAATTTTGACTGAGACCAGGTAATCGGGTAGAAATTCTATCCTGATATCCAAATGGCGTCTTTGCCTGGTTCAGTTACCGTTATTATATTTTGTTGATTTAAAGCGCATTGACCAGTTCGTGCACAGAAGATGAACAATTCTAATACTAGTGCTAGGTACGCTGTGATTTTTTCTAGCAAGATTTTTTTCAAGTTCTTTTCTCGCGTTCATGTAGTTCGCTTTTATACTCATGTGATAATCATAATATTATGTCAATGTAGAAACAAAGAATAATGCTGTGACACGTACTACAAATGTTTTATTGTTCGCTTGTCTGACGTCATGGTTAAAGTTTTGAGCCCTTTTATCATAACTTTCAAGTTTTACACAAAATGGTTTTCTAACAACATCTTAGAGCTAAAATGAACAAATTAGAATCGATTAATTAATAAAGAGGAGAAAATGAATCTAAGCATGCAGTGTGTGCGTTTTTTTCTTGGAAATCAGCAAGATTGGATTTTTTCAATCAGTAACTCCTTTCAGCCACTGCTTGAATCAGCTCAGTATAGACAGTATATCTTTTTTTTTAGAGACCAAATTTCCAGCATTTGTTTCAGGAAAGCTCCTCTTACACAGTTTATAGTATTTACATGTTTATAGTTGCAACAAGCATTTGTACGGATTCGCATGAAACTTTAAATTACGAGTTATAAATTTTCATTTTTATCAACTGAACGCCTGAGAACTCTTGTAGTCGAAATATCACAACTCTAACATGACTTTTTTTATTCCAGTCTTCATGATGTATCTCTTTAACTTTCATAAATGATAGCAAATGTTGTCATATTTTTTTTGGCATAGATTAAAATATAATTGTTAGCACAGGTGGCAGGTTGTCAAACATAGCCTACATTCAAGCGTCCACTGCTTTCATGCAAAACATCTAAACTGATTAATCTACTCTTTTAAAGGCATAATTTGTTATTGGTTGAAAGCATTTCACCATCATTTGAATGAAACATAAATTATTTTTGGCGATCATTTTGAAGTAGAAAAGTAGAAACTATCACTGAGTTGTATTTCATCTCTTAATACTCCATGGAGATTTATGTAGAAATTGGGCCACTGAATCCGATATAGTCACCTTGGCCCCATTTAAGGCCTAAAAAAGTGTAACCGACACCTGACGTTTACCGACAGCCCGTGAAACGAAATGAGACTCGAAAAACACCGGATGTAATTACGGATGAGCTTATCTGGTGTCACCACAGATCAGCCGGGATTCCTGGAAACGAATTTTATAGCTAAGTTATTCCTGCAGGCGTGGAAGTGATACCTACATCAGGTTTACTAGTTCCAAATTATTTTTGTGTAGCTACTCTCCTGGGTAATAATCACTAAAGGTTTTTTCCTGGGAAAATTATTTCCCGCTGGAGACGCCCTGGACTAAAAGATTGAAGCAGGAGGGAGTGATGAACTCGCCGCTCGGCTGGTTCGCGGTGTCTGGCCATCGTGACGTCACGACGTGAAAAGAGCGCGAGTTTGCCGAGTCTTCAAAAATGGCGCTGGCAAACTGACGTTAGAGTTCGGGCTACAAACGTATTTTTTGTGCTATTAAGCTTTCAGCTAAGCTTGTTTTCTTGAGTAATGGAATTTTAGTAATCCTTTTTTTCGATATAGGTAAGTGGCTCTTGGTCTTAACGTTAAAATCACACTTAAATAATGTTTTAAGAGTCATGTTTACTCTCCGCGAGCGAAGAATTGGGCCATTCCATTTAATATGCACCCCCCCCCCCCCGATGGAAGAGATTTTCTGAGGGGCCCTTGATCGTCATTTCCGAGGGGTTGCTGCGCCTTGGATCTTTTGAATATTTCTGAGGGCGTTTGGAAAAAAATGGCCTTTTTCTGAGGGGAAAAGAGAATTTAGGCAATTTCTGAGGGGGGGGGGGCACGTGTCGGCACTTTTGTTCTTTGATTTCTTAGGGGGTAAATTTTGATTGATCTCTTCCATAGGGAGGGTGTGGAATGGCCCATTATGCGGGAAAATTGTTATTGTCGGCGTCCGAAAAAGTGTGTTTATTTCAGTTATATACCACAGGGAAACTTGAAACTTGGCTACGGACTAGCCTATAGTTTTACAAAAGTACCCAAGTTAAGACAAGTGGTATAGTATTTACCTAAAAAATGAGCAGTTCGTTTGTTTAGCTGATTATAATAGAAGGCGAACCTAGAAGAGTATGTTTAGCACTTAAACGTTAACTTTTCTTACAGTATTTGCTTCCATCTTCTGTATAAGGAAAGAATAGTGATATCTAATTGCTAGGGAAAGAGTAATCGAACTTAGTTAATTTTTGCCATCTCATTTAACCCGTGTAAACTACACTTTTGCAGAACAACATAAAAATCTGAATCAGCTCGCAAACAATGCGGACGCCCGAGGAAACAAGTTTTCGCTGATCTGGTTCTGTCCTTTTGTTATGAAAACTATTAGATATATTTGAGTACCTCTGGATCAGTGATTCAGTGATTTATTCTCAATACCACCAGTTTCCTCTAGTTTTCCTGTCCAGGTTGCACAATGTTTTGAAAAGAGTTTGATCGTCTACTTGATCCACAACTGACGATAAAGATGACCGTTTCGCAAATAAATTGAATTGGTCCTGTCATTTGATTTTCAAAGATTAATTAATTTTAAAACAGTCAAACTGAGAACCATTCTAGTAAAGAGAGAGCCTTGTTAACCCATAAAACAGCACCCATAACAGCACAGCACACATAACAGCACACATAAACCACCCATAAAACAGCTCATTACATTCATCTTAGCCTGCGTAGCGTAGCAAGCGTTTCCGCCCGTTCGGGGCGTTTTTCGCTTTTTGGCGGCGCAAAAATTGGGGCGAGCGCAACACTGATGGAAGCAGCGGGGGAGGGGGAAGGGAGGCAAGAGAAGGAAACGCTTGCCCGCAAACCTCTTGATTTTGAAAAACGCCCCTTTGACACTTTCGCAGTTGGATAAATTCACAGTGTGACAGCTGGTGAATAAAGTATTTTACGAATGACAGATCACCGGAGGATGCAAATTTACTTCCACCAAAATCAAAACAAACTCTAAGCGATCGCTTCAGGATTTGTAATTCCACAGTTAAATTTCAGCGTCGAAAATCGGGTTTACACGTGCGATATTGAAGTTGCAGCTTCAGCGCGACAAAAATTGCATTGAGTTGCGCGACAAAAATCGCCTGTGTAAACGGGCCTTTATGGAACAGTTCTCGCTGACCTTTGCAGAGCGGTAGGAGTGAAAGTTGTTCAAAACTTGGAGCTATTTCCGGACCGTATGCCTTTGCAATTCTTGTGCTCGAAAAATTCGTAAATTAGGGGCATTATTCGAAGTTATTCGGAGTGCGATAGGTAGCAAGTCTGCTGTTTCCCAAACTCCGCCAAAACAGTCTATCAACATGTGTAAACGGCTGCTTCAAACTCTATCAGGCAACAGTCCTTGTCGCAAGAATGTTCGTTTAGATTCCTCCGTGTCGGAGAAAGCTTGCCGCAAGTCTTTGAGATCTGCCGTCGAATCAGGACGAATTTGATCTTGAGAGGAACTTCAGGTAAAAATAGTGATAGTGAGAAGAATTCCCCGATCGAGAACCAGTTCGTTGTGTTCATGCGGGTCACGTTCAAATGAACATACTTGATTTGATTGACGGATTTATCACTTGGCAATCAACACTACCATGCCGCACCAATCAGGAAACTCCGTTCGTGGACGAACGGGTTTTTCAAAATCGTGGGGGTTTGCAGGCAAGCGTTTCCTTTCCTCCCTTCCCCTCCACCTTCTCGTACGTTTTTGCGCTCGCCCCAATTTTTGCGCGTTCAAGAAGCGAAAAATGCTTCAAACCTGCGGAAAGCCCTAAGGAAACGCTTGCTACGCAGGCTACATTCATCTTTTTAGGGACTGTGCAATTACCTGAAGGGGGGTGGGGTTGGGAAATGGGTAAAATAAGGCTCAAAATTAAGTCGCACCCCCCCTCTCACTAAACGAAAATTAACTTTAACTTCCCCTACCTACTGATAATGTTAAGGTCAACCCCCCCTCCCCTGCTTCCTCCCCGCATTGGTTCCCTCATGCCTGATTTACGTACAGGCACAAAACGTACTTCAAATGACTCTTCAACGCATGTGTTCTCTCCGTCGGAATCACTTGACTCTGATTCTGAAGTTGTGTCGTCTTCTTGCAAGTTATTAATAAAATTCTTCATCTTTTAGAACATCTCTGGCAGCATTTTCACGTGTGTGGCTGAGAACTTGTTCAGTTAAATCAGCCCTACTTCCGCTTATCTTGCGACCATGTTGTTTCAAATACATCGTTCAGCTGGTTGTTCGTAAGCGCTTCCACATCATTTTTATTTTTCCAAGAAATATTAGACGGAAGAGCGTTCCTTTCTCTTACTCTTTTTTTCGCCTTTGCATCCAAGAACTCAAGGTGCTCTACATAACTTTTACACGCAGTCTCGTCCACGTTGTACTGGGAACAGAACTCTTGCAAAGACCTTTCTTCAGAGGAGGAAATTTTCCCTCGTTGAACGATTTCTTTATCTGGACACTCGGGAGAAGTTTATAAGCTTACTTTGCAATTGCAAAGTAATCAAACTGTTTATATTTACATAGATCAATTTACTGCTGTTAAAGACAACAGTTGGGTTTTCCATTCTCTTTAACTATAATACAATGTAGGCTATCCTACATTGGCATCTTTCTTTTTCATTGAATAACATCATAGTGACAGGGCCGTAGCCAGACGAATGTGATAACCGAGGCAAATGCGAAAGAGCTGTTAGGGGGAAAATTTGGAAAATCTAGACGCTCGGAATGCCATTTTTAGCGCTTTCCTGGTGGTATTTTCCCCCATTGGTACCAATAAAGTAGATCTGTTTTAATATATAACAGAGGCATTCCTTTCCTACTGCATGACAGATAGGAAAATGTTAAATAATCAGCCAGTTCAGAGATCAAAGCACCTGGAGTAGATATTTTCCCAGTTTAATTCCAGTGTAAGCAAGTATAAATGTTTGAACTCTAATAGGTCTACCACTTTTCCAGTTTGTGAAAAAGAGTGAAAAAAGTAATGCCCCCCTGTATGTATTAAATTTTACATCCACCCCCCCCCCCCTCTCTCTCTCTCTAGTTGTGATTTTCCCCTATGCTCCCCTTTGGTTTCCCAACCCCCCTCCAGGTAATTATTGCACAGTCCCTTACTAGTTGACTTGCTCAAGAAAGAATCACATAAAGCTTTTAAAATCGTTTCGTCTTCTTATCTTCACCATTTCAGCTCATTTCAAGATCCGCCAAAGGGATGATTAACTACTAGACGAGCATTTTAGAACACTTTTATTAATTAACAATTTTTGCAGTACATTGAGCTCTTTTTGGCCATGAGTGCACAGTACATTTGTATGCAAAGAAACTTCTCACACTGAACACCCTTCATCGTTTGACTAAGCTGGTCAGTGAAAAGGGATTTTCCCAAACATTCTGCCCCAGTCCAATTTGTGATGTTTTCTGAAATAGGTGTCATTTTTGAGCAAAAGGCATGTTAAACAAATTACCATGCAGTTAAACACGCGGTTTTGCCGTTTTTTACAGCTTATATAAAGCATACGATTTTCAGCCATTTGAAGAGCAGGCAGTCGAGCAATCTGCATTGTAAATTATTGTCAGTAGCTTCATTTTTATTCTAATAAATTCCCCTGCTTTATCACGGAGTCATCGAGAGGGTGAAGATAGAAAACAATGGGCCAAACTTTGAGCACTCTAGGCCTTATAGGGTACTAAGATCCCAGTCAATCCTTTATACTGGCATAAATGACGTATAAGGAGAGAAGGCAGTTTGGTGCGGTGGATTAGTCAAAAAATCAGAAAAGCCATTCGCGCTACTTTGCCGGTTAAGATTCTAGCTTTCGCAGCCCAGTCGTTGAATTGTGTGAAACTCTTTGCAAGCTGGAAACAAATAAATTAGAACAGAAGATCTTCAAATAAGCTGGCTGGGGCACTTGATATAGAGTTTGGATAGATTATTGAAAAAAAAGGAAAACCTAAAATTAGAGGCTGCTTAGTTGGGATCAGGCACGAGAAAACGATCGGAAGAATCTTGGTTAAATGTAAAGCTCCGCGAGCAGCGTTTGAGATGTTTGGTGGGGGGCGGGAGCGGGTTAAAATTTTGGCGGGGAACATACTGTCCCAGCAAAAACTGACCTTCTAAGAGGCTCGTTCATGGGGCTTCTCTGTTTACCTGAAGAAATCCCATAGCCGAAAATTGGGAAATTAATCCAAGACAATGACCCATTATAGCTCATGCTGTGTCATACGTATAAGAACATCATGAACACGATCAAGTGCTCGTGGTATGGAAGTTACAATCCGACGTAGCCGCCAAACGACTAGCTTGCATGTTATGATTTTGAGTAACACCAGGAGCCCATGGTAACACCAATACCAACAATGAGGTTGATAAATGATATTTTTTTAAGTAGCCAAAAAAGCAAAACAAAACGGTTTTTCAATGAATCCAGGTTATATTTTATTATTGCTTATCCCCTAAGTTAGCAGATATCATCTACACTGTAGCAAGGTTCCCGTTCACTTTTTTTAGCTATTTTAATTCAAAATGGTGTATTTCATCTAGTTTACGTTTAGTCTTAGAGCAAATCACGACAGTTTGTTAAATCACTCTACTTTTTTGTGGTCGGTCGTGAACAGCAACTGTGGTGAGTCTTCTTGTCACTTGGTGCACACAGCGCAAGTCAACTCTCGATGATCAACATATGGACCACACGGGAGTGCGCCACACTTCCCTTCAACAGGATACAGCAACGCACCATTCTTGTTGGCTTCGCTACCGGGAACCGACTCTGCATCTTTATCAACACAGATGAAATCTTTCTGGTTCTTGTGGTTGTAATATGCAGTCATCAGATACCCATGATACTCCTCGGTCCATCCAGATGGACAGTCATTCCGTGCTGGCATCATTAGCATTGATCCACGTGACTCAACAAAACAAACAACGCAAGGTGCATCATGGTCAGCAATATTTTTCTTAAAAATGTGGTTGACGACTTCATACTCAGTGCCGTACATGTACCCTGCGTACTGGTGGCCATTTTTGTACTTGTCATACTTTGGGTTGCTTGGAAGACAAAGATAGTTTGCACCGCCACCTTGATGATCATAATATTCTCCACCCATTATACCTGATTATAATAAGTAGAAAACAAGCATTAGTACACCCAATAAAAATTATCCAAAAAACGTTATTGCGTGTTTATTATTATTATTATTATTATTATTATTATTATTATTATTATTATTATTATTATTATTATTATTATTATTATTTTCTAGTCAATCGTCACAAAAAAGCGACTATCATCACAATTTAAATCTTGAGCCACTGGCGAAAATGAGAACCTTGAAATGTTAATAGAGTTTGCACTGTTGAAACCTATCAGTACAAATTAGCTGCAACGAAAAAATGTTAATAGTAACACGTTATATACACGTCAATCACGTTTGGACTTCACATCATTTTTATCAATGGCGTTCTGGTTAGAGATGCCGCTTGATATAAGGTCACATTAATATTTATTCTGTCATTCGAATGAGTTTACTTTTCCTCACTCTTAAATGACAAAAAGAATTCAAGGCCTCTGTTCCACAGAATGATGCAGAAGTGAACCTGAGTCAAACTTAGAGGCAATGTGACGATACCTCGGTCAGTCAGTGTTTTAAGAGGTGGTCACGATTTTCTACAAGAAAAAGTTATCTCCAAAGTAACGTGGCCGCGAACGGCTTATTCTAATGAACTTGGTTTCCAATCATCCTTCACTTTTCCAAAACGGAGCTCTGGAGGAAGGGAACCATAAATGAAAACTTTTCTCGGAAAGTCTTTCATCTTTCTCATTTGGGATATTTTAATTTTATATATATCCTTATCTGACGTCCACACACAAGCAGACAAAACGAGTTATATCCCATTTGTGCCTTTCGCAACATATTTAAGAGGCTCTGACTGTAAATATCGAGAATCGGCGGACAAGCTCAAAAACTCGAAAATCCTGATAACTTGCCAGAAGAACACTTTTGGGGAGCTATCTTCGAAAATATTACTTAAACCTTCTGGAATTCTATTGTTTTCGGGAAATTCGGAAAAACGGTTTTGCTTAATTTATTACGCAATAATCAGGCTTAAAATTAAACAAATTGAAAGCGCTTGCTTTTAAACAATTTGCAACGCCAGAAAACAATTTTAATTTTAAATGATAGCAGTACTCTTCTACTTTCTATCAATAGGAATTGCATGGAGTTTTGCTGTATTTCTGTGGTTTGGTGGTTCTTTGAAACAAAGCCATTTTGCGCACTTCGGAAAAAGGCAAAAATTGGTAAACTTTAGAGGCTTAAAATGGGTCTTGGTATGTCTAATATCGAATTGAAATAAACACTGTGATAAAGTTTGGCCCTACTTCTATTATAATATGAAATAAAAAATCTGGGCAATTCAGGCTCGCGCTGACAAAAACACAAAATCGCGAACCAGTGCTGCCAAAAATTGAACAATGAAATGAATGAAATGAAAAGTAGTAGTTTGGGTGAGCTCAATTTAGAGGATTTTATTTACTGAAGACACACAAAGAATGAACTAAAACATTCCTTCAATCTATTCTTGCATTGTTTTGGGCTTATACTATTTCTACGTAAAACTAAAGAGAAGGAGAAAAAGTTTTAAAAGTTCTACACAGCTGTTGCGTGACCTGAGTCACGTGAATATTTTTTGTCAATTTGTCAACCTACTTATGGCAGTTTGTAAATGCAGTCTCTTACATTGGCCGCTGTTTTATGCATGGCTAGTTCTCCAGCGAATACCGTACGCATCCCTATGTTTGGGGGATACTGTCATGTGCAGCTGATATTCCACTGGGACGAAAATTGCGACAGGCAAGTCTAGAATTAGTTTCGTATACATATGACACCTTTCTCTTCGAGAAAAGAAAACTGCAAAATATAGTATGTTGTTGTGTAGGTGATACGATCGTTCTTTTCAAACGGCTACTACGATTTTGGGCGACTTTTTTAAAAGACACTTTTTTGGCCAGGAGCAAAAGTGCATCATTATTGTTATGATTTATACGTATTTGTCAAAAATTGTGCTGTTCCTATCGATATTATTACACTTGTATAAATATGTTTAAAAAAAAAACAAACCACGGACGTTCTGGCAGCGGGATCGGTATTTACGAGTTCTAAATGCTGCTGTACATCTAAGAGATATTAATACACAGCTTGTTTGGTTTTACTTTGCAAGATCGCTGAGAACTCTTTCACGGTTTTAGAGGATAAGATTTTCATTGAAGAATATTTTCACGTTTGCATGAACGTGCAGTGATCGGTTGCGTGACTGGATTATTTTGAGTGATACTTTTGTGTTCCTTTATACTTTACACAGCCAAACTGAGCTCGCAATTTATACGCGTACGTCAACTTTAATGATTTGTAAAAGGAACCGTTTGGATTTCGAGAACAATAGTTTTTTTCCCCCCAAAAAAACTGCAAATAACAAAGAAAGGCCATTGGTGCTGCAGAGTATAGACATCTGACAAAAAGTGATAACCCACTGCACTCTAGTTTCACCAACAATTTTCCAAATTTGTTCGTAGTTCTTCAGAAAGACAAATGAAGATATCAGCGAATGCATCATCTAGTAGAAAGACCATCCGAGAATAGTTACAGTAAACAATTTGCCATATTTCAAGTCGTCCTTCCATTACAGTTTTTTTTTCTATTATCCAAATTATGCACATTTTGGCAACACTGGTTCGCGAATTTGTGTTTTTGTCAGCGCGAGCCTGGATTGCCCACATTTTTTATTTCATATTATAATAGAAGTAGGGCCAAACTTTATCACAGTGTTTATTTCAATTCGATATTAGACATACCAAGACCCATTTTAAGCCTCTAAAGTTTACCAATTTTTGCCTTTTTCCGAAGTGCGCAAAATGGCTTTGTTTCAAAGAACCACCAAACCACAGAAATACAGCAAAACTCCATGCAATTCCTATTGATAGAAGGTAGAAGAGTATTGCTATCATTTAAAATTAAAATTGTTTTCTGGCGTTGCAAATTGTTTAAAAGCAAGCGCTTTCAATTTGTTTAATTTTAAGCCTGATTATTGCGTAATAAATTAAGCAAAACCGTTTTTCCGAATTTCCCGAAAACAATAGAATTCCAGAAGGTTTAAGTAATATTTTCGAAGATAGCTCCCCAAAAGTGTTCTTCTGGCAAGTTATCAGGATTTTCGAGTTTTTGAGCTTGTCCGCCGATTCTCGATATTTACAGTCAGAGCCTCTTAATAGTTCGTTCCTCATTTGAATTATTACATCACAGTTCTTCAGTCAATTTAAGCTCTTAACAGAATGACACCACAATTTTCCATAATAGTCCTGTCCCTTGTACAATTTTCCCCGACAATACTATGATAAAAACACCTTATATCTGAAACATATAGCTTTTGAGGGAAATGACAGAAACCATTTTCCCATTATGTATATACCTTTGTAAACAACCTGAGCGCCATTAGGACATGTGGTTCTTCCCCAGCGCACATACTTTACCCCAGACGTCCCCACTGCTTGTCCTTTTTCGCCCTTAGCTCCCTGATCTCCCTTGGCTCCAGTCCTTCCAACAGCTCCTTGGTCTCCTTTGAAGAGAAAGTTGATACGTTTTATGAGAAATCCAGTTTATTTAAATCCGCGCTAAGTGCCTATAAGCCTGGTGAATTTCAAGAGCGGTTATTATTTGTTATGAGTAATTATTCATTTATATCATTGTAATTTTTTCCTTGGTGGTTCGATGTTACCTTGCGGGAGGGCACTGGGCACCAGCTGTCAACGTAATACACACAACACGCTTTTCACCACTATTCATTGCATACCTTTTGGTCCTGTTTTCCCTGGGAGTCCTGTGGGTCCAGGTGGACCCACTACTGGTTGTTTTCCGTTATTTCGACCATCTCGCACTGAAAAACACAAAACAAATTACTACATCACACCTTCATACCTCATCACTATTTATCTCTCGATTTTACTCAATTACCGTGTGCGGTCGTGACGTGACTGGTTTTCAGGCTGTTAAATATGATCTGACAAACTGCTCATTGTATAGCAACTTTCATTGGAAAGGTTTTCACTCTCCACTTCACCATTCTAGTTACATTTTCAAGCACAACAATTAAACGTAATAAGCCTTTCTTTATTTTCCTAAAGCCTCCAACTGTTTGTTGTAACTATATGCTTGACTGAAGAACTCAGCTGTACGAAATCCCATTAATGCTTCAAGCTAGTCATGTAAGGAGCTTCAAGACGTTTCACCCTTGGTTCGTTATGTTCTTAATATCTTATCTTAAGATCATGTATGTATGTTAATTTGCACAATATTAAGTAATAAATATTATTATTATTATTATTATTATTATTATTATTATTATTATTATTACTTATTTTCAGGCTGAAGTGAGTTTTTTTTTGCCTTAAGTATGTACCAACCGAGAATGTAGGATAAAAGGGAAGAGTCACTTGACTGGGATGGCATGTGCAGCAGGGCGTCAAGTCTGCAATAAGAAACAGTTGTATTGTGAAACAAGCTTCATTCATGTAATGGTGGTAGTCTTAGGGAACATTTCGTCTTACTGAAGCTAGCTAGGAAACATCAAAATCAGCCTGCAAGGGTGGCATGCATCACTTAATTTAGTGGATAGTTTGCAGAGTTTCCAGTGAGAAGACAGTTGCAATTAAGTTGTGGGAAAAATACATTTGAGAAGAGTGTCAAAACACCACTGAACAGAACTTTAAGGGTCCCAATTCGAATTTCTTCATCTTGTCAAAAGATACGAGGCCCTACCGTTTTATAAACCTCTTCTCCATTTCTTGAAATCGTTTTTCCATCAAGCTTGTGCTTTTGTTGTGCCTGTGAGAGAAAGAATGTGAAGTTTTACATCCTCCTTTAGGTTTTTAACCCTGTTCTGTCTGGGCTTTTTTGAGTTTCTGAACCTGGGGGGGGGAACACAGAGTGCCCCCCCCCCTATAGATCTCGAAAAGTATTAAAGCTCTTGCGATGAAACTTGCACGTTTGTAGCACGTCATTAGCTTAACAGATTGGGCTTATGACGTGGTAATTATGACGTGTCGTGACGTCACAATAAAGTCACAAACCCGCCATTTTGAATTTGAGGCCGCCATCTTGAATCCCAAACCTGCAGTCATACAGCTGACAATGATGCCACCAAAAAATATATGATTTTGTTTTAAGGAACATACTAACTCAAAACAAGTACACATAAGTAAAAAATTATCTTCTTCTTACAAACGAAAGGGGAAAACCTGAAAAGAGACTGAAAAAAGACAGAATATAGTCAAAATACACTTCTTAGTAGACGGTTGCTATGGAAACGTCAATCATCATAGACACGTCATTGACACAGGAAAAGTTTCTCTGATAAATTTTAGGAAAAGTCACGAGATTTGAGATGACGCACGTACTGAGATGACTTAAGGCACTTAATTTTTTCTGCTCATTTCCTGATTTTGGTTGGAAGTTTTGCATTGTTTACTCTATTGGTCCTTCTGACGATAGCAACAGTCTTACTCGTTCCATCAATTATGAGTTTGATGAGGGATAACAAACAGGGACCGCGCGAGGGGTGGGCTAAGGGGGCTTTAGCCCCCTCACTCTTTGGTGCCATTAAAAAATAATAATGATAAAGTTGGAAAATTCATTAGTCAGTGATTAGTTTCAGGGTTAATACCGTGGTTTTCCCGTGGTTTCAGATTTAATTTTCATATGAACCAAACAAAAACGGAATGCTCTTCAAAGTTCAAATCGCCTTGTTATCATTTGGCTTCGGATTAGTTGAAACTCGCGTGCTCTCTGGGGGAGTCTATCTTTTGAACCTGCTCAGATTTTAATTACAATCGACGGTAGTTGAAACTCTCGCTGTCGTTTGGCCTCTAATTCGTAAACTCTCATTGACTCTCTTATGCTCTTGAAGAGTTTGACTTTCGTTGACTCTCGTTCTTGCCTGGCCCGCACATTACGAACTGTAGTCCGTCTCCATATTTGCTGAAAATTAACCTTACTTCTTGAAGCCTCTATATGCATGTAAACTTTGCAACTAGGATGGCTGCCGAAATATCTCTTTCGTTCCCAACAATGACAAATAAGGGATTCTGCAGTGAGGACATACCGACAGAGTGACTTTGGTGAACTACATATTTCATGGTACTCAGCTCAGTTTCTCAGTTTGCCTTACACAAGTTTTACAAAAAGCATTTTTGAGTTTGAGGTTTTAAATGCGAATACGTCAAGGTTTGCACCTTGCCGGATACGTCTTAAAATGTGTGCAGAAGTGAAAGAAGAGGCTCAAGCACATTACTTTAGGACTATTCTGGCTATTCTTATTAAGGTTTAGGAATATCCAGAATACCAACTCCCTAAAAGAACGCATTTTTTTCTGTCTTGAGTAAACCAAAACGTTCCGATCGCATTCCGTTCATTTTTTTATCGTGGGTGCCTTACTGAGGGAAAGGAGTCACCATTTCCAAACTGAGAAAACTGTAATAGTATATTGTCTTCTATTCCGGATTTAGGCCACCAAAACGTGTCTTAAATTGGTAATCACTGGTAAGTCGAATAGTTTGATGTCTTTGATACTCTTTAGTATAGCTTTGATTCGTGACTTATACCGGTCTATATGATGGGTAAGAACCGACAACTTTTAACACTTTTGACCACCCTAGATGCATTGTTAGTCACTAAAGTCAGGAAAAGAGGACAAAAATTTCGCATTAGGCTGTCATTCCACCCCCTCCCCCCTCCCTCACACTTGAGCGATCTAGTTAGCCCCCCCACTTTAAAATGGGCCGCGCGGTCCAACGCGAACATTGCCATTTGCATCATTCTTCGGCACTTTCTTGAGGCTACAGCACTCCAGTACGTCTTTAAAGGAGCCAGCCTCAATCAGTTATTAAGCCTGTTCCTCTTGATTTCTTGAGCTTGATCACCAAGTTGTATTCATTTTCAGAGATTTGCCAAGGTTTCCTCTTTGTCCATTCGTCGCTTCTACTACATTTTGGTGACAAGGAAGCGTCGCTTTCTCATAAAAATGTTAAGCCGTTTTTCTTTGAAAGCTATGCGCTTAAAAGTGAGCGTAAGTATACTCTGACGAGCCGTATTAATTTGGCTTGTTACTTTTTCTCAAGTTCGCAACGTTTGCACAATTCCGTGTTTTGTATGATTTTTGAATTGAGGTTATGTCATTCGTGATAATTATACCAAACGTAATAGACGGACATTAGGACGTCTCAAATAGTTCTCAAATGAAAAATAACAAGTTCAAATATTTTCTTGAGGATTGTTTCGAAACTGATATAGACTACGTCGGCCTTCAAAAGCATACCTTTCTTCCATGGCCTTCAGTCGTTTTTCCACTTCAGCCAGGCTAGGGTTCCCATTATTTTTAACTGCTCTTCGTTCTCGGTGCATCTGTTTTCCAGTAGCTTCAGGGCCATCAGCAGACGCTCGATTGAAGCTTGCAACTTCTCCTCTACGTAGTCCTTCAGGATTTTCATCAAGGGCAGAAATGTGAACCAGAATGGTACAACACATTACCAACACAGCCATCAAACGTAGGCCATTGCGAGGATTTTCTGCTGGGGACATTTTCATAGCGAACTCAGATTGGACTTTCCTTGAATCGCTGGGATTTTAATCTCACGGGAAGAAAACAATAACAGCCTTCTTTCTCTCCACCAAAAGAAAGTTGTAATACGCAGTTGATGTCCAAGGATATTACACTGAGACATAGGCGAGAATTTTTTCGTGTCTGTAACGTAGCGCTATATAGAACAATACCTCATAATTGCTTTTACTAAGTAATATTAATCCTTAAAAATATCAAAAACACGCCCATTAAAATAAAGATTCAATGATGTCATTTTGTAAAGTCAAACGAAGCAGGGTATTCGAGTATGTTGCTCAGGTTATTCTTTAGAGGAAGATACAGGCATGTTCAAAGAATCGTATTGGTTAAACATCAGGCGTCAAGTGTCATGAGGCAGGATATGTTTTATTGGTCCATTTCGATCATCAAAGGAGGCTTTTAGCTATCGTGAGCTTCAACACTGAGAGAACACTGCCATGGACAACCAACCGAATGGTCCTCATTTTAGACGTTAATTCGTAACAACACCATACTATTACTGAATTATAAATAAAGTCTCTTTATGATTATGCTGTTGGAAGATAATTAGTTGAAATAAAACTGAAACATACTTAATCTTTCAGTAGCTGGTAACAACTATTTGTTTGCTTTCACTGAAAACCCAATGCAAGGCCTAATTATATTGACGCCTTCTGTGGGGTGTTTTCATTTCAAGTGCATGTACATCCGAGTTATTTAAATCAAGGCCTAAACCGAAATAAATTAGTTCCTAAATTTCCTGATTAAGTTAACGTTTATTATTGTAGTTTGCACTTGAAGGAAATTAATTCAAATAGCTTGTAATTTTTTAGGAAGTATTTTCGTGAAAACAACACATTTTTAGCAGTTACTTTCAATTCTTATGTCACGGAAATATGAAAGAACAACTGACCGTATTAACAAGACTGTCAAGTTTACAGTTGTAATAAGAGCTATACAATAAGCTAATATCTTCAAATACAATAGACCTTACTTGAAAGTTACCGCACTATTCACCGTGAACATTTGGAAACTTTTGTTTACTTGGATATGGTATTAGCATGAGTCCGAGCCATTCATTTTAAGAATTAGTTTGGAATTACGAAATTGACGTAATAAACTATTTATCTGCCGTTCTAAGAAGCAGTTGTAACACTCGGTGAACAGTCTGAGCTGAGAATCTTATGGAATAGTCCCAAAATAATTATTAACGCACCCTCAAAATAATCAAAATCAACTTATATAACGGCAGAAGCGCGTAAGAAGGTATAAAGGTATGTTTTGCATCCCCGATCGACGGGTAGCTACCATGCGCTGTATGTAACCATAACAAGCAGTTTAAGTTGCAGATTTTAAATCTGCTGACATATCTGCCTGACGTGTTCATCTGTGCACTGTGAATGTAACATGACTGATGGTTTCTCCTTCCCATACCTGACTTCTCCGTCTGTTATCCTAAAAAAAGATAAACTTTCAGTAAGACGTAAAGGGAAAGGTCTAAAAACTGGTACAGTTCGATCGGTTCGTGCAGGAATCAATTATAATCGATCCCTGATTAACAGACACCTGTTAATACGAAAACCTCGCGCAGGTAGACTTTTTCGTATCTGCTCAATTTCCCCATATATTTTCTGGCTCTAAAATTAAACAGCTTAATCAGTCCCCAACGTTATCCTTAACGGCAGTGTTCGATTGTTCTATGATATGGTTTCAGTCGTAGCCAAAAAGTTTTTCTATAGCTATTTTTTTAAATAAAGATGCCATTTGTTTTAAGACAAGCACGTATCATGCTAGCGGAATTTATTATCAAAGATGACGACACTCGTGTGTCCCGCACGGGTTCATGGAATGGAGTTTAAATTCGATGATTAGCTTGCAATTCTCCGATGGATTTCTCCGGGATTTTCTGAAACCCCAACAAATAAGCAGCAGTACATAAGAAAAATCGCCTCTCTTAAAGTCAAACTGATGGAGATATTGAACTGCGACGTACAACTGACATATTTTGATCCATCAAATATAAACTGTTTTCATCAAAATATCAAAATGTATGCAAATTCTAAGAAATTCCTAGATAAGTAACAGAATATTTAATTTACACACATGTCCCATCAAAACAGATTCGTAACAATGATCAGAGATTAGAGTAACCGAAAAGGAGATTTAGAGGCGAGAGAGGAAGTTTTTCAAACGAGACATGTATTTAGCGTTTCCTGAAATTAAACGTGCATTGGTGAAACGTACTATATGAACTCGGTGCCTCGAGCTCTATTACTGCTTTCTGAGTTCTGGATTAATGTATATGTTTAATTCATAGCTTTATGTTTATCTTTCCGCTGGTCATTCCTACAGAAAATGAAGAGACTTTTATTATTAGTCAGTGACGGCAGCGTATTTTCATTACGCCGATTAGAAAACCGGCAAATTGCAAGTCTTGATGAATGTTTTCTCCGAGACATCCCCATTTGAGATTTTTGACAAACAATCGCAAACATCCGGTCTAAACATTTCCATGCATGAGATATTTTTACATAGCCATTAAAAACACGTAATTTTAGCAGTTCATGTTTCCCTGATTCGTAACAAAAATGATCTAAAATGGAAGAAAAAGAAAAACCGATTTATGTTTAAATTGATATCAAATACGGTCGGTCTTTTAATTTTAGAGTGAGCAGATGGGAACCCTAACCCAGCTTAAAACCAAAGCTAAGCTCGGTTTGCTAGTTTCAAAGGAATGTTCATAAGAAAAACAAATATATAAGTGTGAACCTACAAAACGTAGGTCTTAAAGGTTCACACACAGTTTTTTATACGAATTGAATCAGATATCTTGAAATAGTTCATCAGATGCTAACAAAAAACATTCGTATAAACTTCAGGAGTTAAATTTAGTTATTATAAAAATGATCCCCATGTATAAAATCTTTTATATTTATATGGAAGCGAATTGAATTGTAAATACAGCAGCGTGTTGGAGGACGGGAGACTCGTCAAGATTTTTAGTCGCCTAACCGACTCAAGTTTAGATTGCTACGACTACAGCAGATCAAATGGATTCCTTACTGAGTTAAAGCCTAATTCCCATACTGGAGAATCTACGCATGTAGTTATTCGTCACTGATTCGTGAACTGAACGGCGTTGTCTGATCAGAATTTATGTCTTTGCCAATGATGGCAAATAGTTAACATTTTCTTATTGTAATTCATCCTGAGTACTTAAAGCCCGTGCACCTCTGGGGCAATGGTTCTTGTGTTAGGGTACAACTCCTAATTCCTTTTTACTGTCAAAGCTAGGAACTTTTAATGATAAGAACTTAACACAGTAACATAATCACTTACGTTCGTGGTCGTCAAGTTCCATCTTGCTCTCCAGTTTTGTAAATTTTTAACCAAACTCGCCGGTTGGTTAAAATATGTCTCGAACTGGACGAGTCCTGTAAAGCTGTAGGAATCTCTGTGGACTGCAAGTCTACTCCTTCGCTGCTCCCTGGAAATATCTTTTGCTCGAGCTTGCTAATTCTGTCGTTCACGTTCAGATAAATAAACACGATCCCAAGTAGAAATCCAACGATACAAAATATAAACAACAGTAACAAAGCCAAACGAGACACACGATCATCAAACCGTTTTCCTGAAACCGTTCGCATCCTTTTCCGGTCCAGAGATTAATGGAAGTATTGTGCTCGTGCTAACACAACTACATATCGCGGGTGCAAAGTATTTATGCAAAAATTTCTCCAGACATGTTAACTACTTGACATCTACAGTTGTTTTTATTTACTTTTTTAGCCAATGCAAACAGACTTTCCTGACCCTCAACTTAGTAGCGGGGGGGGGGGGGCGGAGGGGGTGGAAAATGGTGGATGTTACCCCCCATAAGGTTTTTCTTAAGTTTTTCCGTGGAGATTTATCAACTGCACCTACCGTTTTCAGTGGCTGTGCGCAATTCCTTAGACGCATTTGGACACAAGCTTGAGATAATTGGTTGCTATGGTTACGATATGTGACGTCACAAGTAGCGTTTTTGAAGAAAAAGTGTGTTTTTAACCTTTCTTTTAGATTGGACAGGTACACAATGTTGACAAAATTAAGCAGCGAAGTGTTTAATTACGACTTATTCTACATGTCCAGCATAAAAAATTTCAATTTCCGCGATTTTTGGATAATTTCTAATTTGGGGTAAAATCCAAGACGGCGGCCACTTCGGTGATTTCACAGGCTTCAGCAGCGCCGCAACAGAGCGCATCACAGCCTTTCTACTAAAGGTAAAATCTTTTCGATAGATTGTAACACGACAAAAACCCAGGGGGTACATCAATTCCCGCCTTTGTACCCCGGTGGGGTGTGACTTTACTTTGTATCCAAAGGGTTATATACCGAGAGTAAGACCCTGGATATCCGCAAGCGTGCTTTGATTGGCTCCTTGTTAACAGGCTCATATCCTACAAGTACAGAAACCGCACCAGGTTTCTTTTATCAAAAAAAGGTTAACGAAAGAATTGTTTCACGCATGTGCGACTCAGTTTCGTGGAAAACGTTTTAATTATTCAGCTGTTTTTACTGCACCAACCTGTCACTTCCTCCTCCTCTTCTCCTTATTTACCCCCAGAAAGAGAGGAAATGTTATAACCGTAACTCAAATTTATTTTCGATTCTGGAAAACGTAAATATGAATCACAAAATATTAAATTACAATTAAATTGCTGGAAATTGAATAACTCGGCTACTTTTAATAAACCGGTTGAACTCAAGTCGTTAACTAATTTTCAGAACATATTTTGTCCAATACCTATTTCAAATATTAGGGGCCTCCTTCACCGGTATTATATCCCAAATAAACGTAAAAAATGAAAAAGCAGTTATAAAGAATATACGAGCAAATAATGAGGCTGTGACTAAAATCATAAAACAATAATAATATTGTTAAAAAGTACAATACGTTTTCCAGACTGAAGGGTTTGTAACACAGTATGTAGGATCAGGAGTCATAAGGTTGGATCGGAAATTTTAAGCGGTCAGATTACATTAGGTATCACAGGCCACGGAATCAGTCCAAGACCAGATTAGGAATCGGCCCCGCTATGATGTAGACTGTGTTATGCACAATAGCGAATGAAACGCCTCAACAGTTTGGAGATCAAACTTTTGGATGCAAAATAAAGAGAGAGTGAAAAACTACAATTGATGACCCTGTGATTTATTGAGATTGGTTGAATTTAAAATGTTAAATTGGAGCTCCCAGATTTTATTCAAGGAAATACGGTGTAGGATATATGGTTAGAGCTAACACAGTCCATCGAAAACTTTCCTCGTACTGACAGCTGACAGTTCCCAATACAGGGGTGAGTCATAACAATCTTTATGCGTTGAGTTCACTTCTGTAAGAATCTTCTTCAACATCACTCCCTTCCACGAAGTATTTCTAATGAAACAGAACAATTAAAGTGAACATTACAAGTCAAGGCTTGATGACTGCTTATAAATTGTTAGTAGGAATTACATTTAAAAACCAATGGGAAGATCACAAGAAATAGTGAAGTTTTTGGATGCATGTTCTGTTATACCACCAAGAAGTTCGCCGATGCCATTTGAAATCTATAATAGTTAGTATTTACATCTCAAAGTCCTCTCTATTATGAATGAAAAATTAATGCTTGATGCGTTCTTGATAGTAAAATGTCTTAATGCCCGAGGGATCACTTACTCTATATCTGCAACTGATATAACTCTTTACCTTTAGTTGTGGAGTGTAGTTTCTAACATGTGTCCATCGAAATGCTTCCTGGCATGCGACCATACACGTGCACATGATTGAATGAAAGCTCTGTAGTTTATGTTGCTGTCATTGGTGATGTTTGTTTCTCAGTTTTGTAGCATGATTTTGCGGAATGATTTATATGGGAGGTGGGTTATTTGGGGAGAACTCTTTTAGATGTCAATGAACTGGCGTAAGTCTCCATTCACTTGCTTGCATAAAATTCATGCATTTTATACTAGTTGATTCCTCCAGGTTTCATGGCAACTCAGAAAATATATAGCCTATTGAAAACTAAATAACTGAACAGATGCAGATCTGTTAGAGACGTTTAAGTCAAACCACAAAGTGTTGCACGCTGTCTTCAAAATGCTAAATCAATCATATATCGGCAGGAGGTATATAAACAATCATCCTACCTTCCACACATTTTCATGTTGATATCCAAGTTCACTGCTGGGTGTCCCCAGGCCCCTTCTCGGAGACTTAAACTGCCGGTCGTCTTCATTAAGAAGTTCTGGATTGTGTTTTGCCAGATAATGACGTAACTGAATGAAAACATCACCATGGATGTTGTCCCCAGTGCTATCAGCCATTACTTTTAACTCCTCCATGCAAGCCCGGATGCTTGCTTCATCACACACTGATTTCTACAATAAAACATAACAACTGAGAAACTGATGCACTCTCGCAGTTGTTATGATTTGAGCAATGGCAGACAGACCACTGTAGGAACGAAAGATTAAACAATAGTATACTAGCCGTGGCAGGTACAGTAAGGACCAATCAACCCATTTTGATCTCGGGAGCAACAATTTTTAGCCAGTCCTGCTTGAACCAGTTTAGAGTCAAACATTGTATTGAGAACCTCATCAAGTTCCAACTCCCGAAAAAACCCGTTTAGATAAATTATTGGCCGCATGGCCACAAATTCCGGACATCAGAGCAGCGAATTCTCGTGCGGCTTTCATCTGGCATATGATACTCCTCGGTCCATCCAGATGGGCAGTCATTCCTCGCGGGCATCATCAGCATTGAACCACGTGACATGACATAGCAGACAACGCAAGGGGCCTCGTGGTTACGGAGTTTTTTAAAAGGATCGAAATCGTTTACTTGATACTCAGTACCGTAAACGTAACCTGCGGTCTGATCGCTATCGCTGTACCTGTCATACTTTGGTTTGTTCGGAAGACAAAGGTAGTTTACGCCACCGCCTTGATGACTGTAATGTTCTCCACCCATTATACCTTAAATAAGAAAACAAAATTTGACCGTGAAAAAAGTTTTACATTATGAGCTTCTCAATATAGGAATTCCGCTTATTTTCACACAGTGACCTCCAAAAAGACTAAAGAGTTTAGCTCTTTATCCCACACATTAGTAATAAAGGCCAAAAGCCTTTTGGCAGATGAAGCTATTTGGTGGTACTGCACGTTACCATGATTCTACCTCTTCGCACCTGTTCTATTTTCCACTTACCGCTGTATACCACATTACCGTCTCCAGAGCAGTTGGTTCGTCCCCAGCGAACGTAACTCACACCTGACAGCCCCTGTCCTTGTGGTCCCTTCTCCCCTTGAGGTCCAGAAGGACCCTGAGGTCCTGTACTTCCAGTCTTGCCAACTTGTCCTATGAAATTATGGAAGAAAAAAAAAGGGCACGCACGTTTAAAATTATTTCTGAGAATAAATGTGATTAAAAAATGATTTTTGCAGGTACTGTAATTAATGAACCGTAATCAGTATCACGGCACGATGTGATTTTTTGTCGCAAACAGTATCACAGACATTTTTACCATTTAGTACTTTTCAGCTCTCTAAATTCAAAAGAAGTTGGTAAAGCCCAAAATGCAAGAAGACGATAGCAAGGAAATAGAAAGATGCAAGGGGGACACACTGAAGGGAATTGTTGGCAATGCAACTTGGCCTCGTTTAGTCAATTTTTGACAAAAAGGATAAAAAAATACTTCAGGTTTTACTATCGTAAACTAACCTGGCAGCAAAGAAATATACCGTACCTCTGGGTCCTGTAAGTCCTCGAGGTCCTTGGGGACCTTCTCGGCCGTCCCTACCGTCCCTACCTATAAATAATAATAAAAGGAACGAAAAGACAATCGTTGTACTATTAAATAAGGTGGTGTAAGTACATTATTATCAATAAGGGGCTACTGCACTCTTTTATAGCGATTCAGATGGCTTCGCAACGAGTTAAATTTTGACAATTTTTTGTATTTTTTGAAGAATTCGTCAAATTTAGTGAATTGAAAAGAGTGAGTTCGCAGCGGCCATGCTGGAGGAGGAAAACATTGAAATTCATTTTCATTAGGAAAACAGTTTTATTTTCATGCAAATAGCTTTTATTGTTTTGCTCCTCCAACATGGCCGCCGTGAACACACTCTATTGAACTAATGGCACGTGAACTAATGGCACGACCCAACACAATAAACTTTCCTGGCAGGCCTGGTTGCCCAACTGGCCCATCTCGACCTGAAATAACGAGCAAAACTATACTGTGAACTGTAGTCTCAAGAAATAGGCCAATATAATTAAGGCGTGACCACTCAATTTTATTAATAAGCGACTACTATACTCGTTTTTTTAGTCATGTAGATGGCTCTGTAACGAGTAAAATTTTAACAGTTTTTCATCTTTTAAACAAATCGTCAAATTTAGCGAGTAGCTTGTCTAGCAAACATAAATCATGTAGCTAAAATCACAAAATTAATGAAGTTGTACTGTCACAAGAAATAGTAAACTTTCGGAACTATGACTTATTATCCAATTTTAGTCATATAGATGGCTCTGTAACGAGTAAAATTTTAACAGTTTTTCATCTTTTAAACAAATCGTCAAATTTAGCGAGTAGCTTGTCTAGCAAACATAAATCATGTAGCTAAAATCACAAAATTAATGAATTGTACTGTCACAAGAAATAGTAAACTTTCGGAATAAAGAGAAATAGATAACAAACTTAGATGGCCAAGAGGTCTACCACGGCACAAATGACCCGGAAAATAAGTGACCTGACATTTTTATCCATAGAGAAAGAGTACTATGACTTATTATCCAACTGTATCAGTTATTAGCTAGTTCTTGTACAGAAAGCGCACGAAACGAGTACAAATATCACATGATATTGTACAGTTGGTTATTGTACAGTACCGTCGTGCGCGCGCTTATCCTGTTACACTTGAAGTTTTCTTTCAAGTTACTGAAAAAGGTTGAAAAAGGTTAAGTTGGACAATACTCGTTGTTTGTATTTTGACTCGCCCTGCGGCCTCGTCAAAATACAGCACAAATCGTAAAAGTATACGGCGATACTTCACACTGAAACATCTAACAAGATATACTTACTTATCGATAACGATCCGCTACTTTGATTTTACTCACCTCGCAAAAGCGTTTTCAAGAGCAATTTGTCTGCAGAAGTTTTGTTGCATTGGCGTATCCTGAAGAAAAAAGAAAGCTTTTCCATCCTATTTCAGCCATTTAGAGGCTATGATAGTGTAGGTGGGTAAAGTCGCACACGAGACAAGGAGAGGCCCACACGGCCGGAGCTTAACCCGGTTTCTGTAGCATGAAGCAACTGAGAGTATTGCAAGTGCCCCCCTGGATGGGATGTTAGTCCATCGTAGGGCTTACCCCTTAGCAGTATGTCACCAGCTCCCATTTATACACCTGGGTGGAGAGAGACAATGTCAACCTGGGACAATGTCAACCTTGGGAACGAGGCTGAGACAATGTGGGGTCAAGTTTCTTGTCTAAGGAAACAACACGATGGCATGGACTGGACTTCGAACCACCGACATGAAGTTCAATGCAGTAACCACTACACCACCGCGCCCCCCCCCCCCCCCACAATTAAGAGGCCACATTCACCGGCACTGCTTTGATAAGAGTTTTACGTGCCTGAAGGTCAAAAAGGTTAATATTTTAATCAGCGAGAATAATAAAAATCTCATCCGCATATAAATTTACAGATAACGAAGTTTTGAGCATAGACCTTTCCTGTGTAAAATTTAATGTGATCAAACATTTTTATGAGCCTTGGTTATGCTGCCGTCAAGTTTCCCTTAGTAGCTGTTTGAGTCCTGTTAAATTTACACCTACATACCCAACAGTGTTAGTTGTTGGTGGAATCGAACCCACGCACGTGCTGCAAAGGGAATAGGGATTCTCGCGGATGAGTAGCGCTTAGGCACAGTTTTTCGTGTCTCCTTCACGCGAGCACGAATTAATGCTTCCATGCATGCAGACTCTCAGAGCCAAATTTGGGTCTTTATGTACGGAGTTTTCTTTTTTCGGTTTCTTTTGTTGCAAATCGCTTAAAAGGTCGTCGCACTCTTGCTGTTAGTACAAAAAGGAATAAAAACAAACAGACAAATTATTAATGACTGTTATCACGAAAGAGTGTAAGCTGAGAGACAGTAAAAAATAGAATGCCAAATCTGCACTAGGGAGGCATTGTAATGTATGGGCCCAAGATCCTGACTCACCGCTCATCCTCCATCCCCTCCACCCCTCAATAAATCCCTAATAGACACATGCACCCTTCTGTGACTTTGTTTAGGTTTTGACTTGAAGGTTAGAGTATCGTTACCTGCTCTCTATCACGTTTACTCTCTTAGCCAAACTTTGCAGATTAGTGGCCTTTTGTAGCGCTGATCGTCTTTCTCTCACGTCAGTGACATCTTTGTTTTGGATGAAACCACAGGCAGCCCAAGCTAAGGTTGAGAGCTGCGCATAAATTAGACTGTTTTTTCCACGCTATGCATAGTTTTCTATTTCCCTCAAACCGACCTCTGTGGACTCCGCAGTGCCGCCTTCTGCTTGTGGACAATCTCACTCAGCCTCTCCCCGGCTTGGGGACATTTTGTCGTCGAAACGCGGCTCGCAATGATTCATGTGTGCACTTCAAATGAAAACCCATACCAGGAAAGGCGAGTTTCGTATTTAAGAGGGATTTTCGACGGCTTAAAATAGGATCTGGAACCCAAGAGAAAGAGCAGAGGTATGTGCAAGACCCAAGAATACGCCTTTGAAGTTGTAGGGCGATTCGTTTATTGTGATGGAATTTATCGAACCTCAAGTGAGGTGCAGTGTGAAACTGTTTCCTGCCTTTAATTAATTCTAAACGTTCAGTAAACATGAAAAATATAAACCTCAATTTCTCGCCCAAAAAGCTTCAAACCAGCCCAGGAAGCCCTCCAATAATGACCAATACAACAATGAAATAAGACAAATCTTTTTTATTTCGACTTCTTTCTGATTTGTGGCAATTTGAGACGTTTTGTATCATTTCCATACAAACTCTTAAATGTTGCCGATGTCATTATTATGCATAGCGTGGAAAAAACAGTCTAATTTATGCGCAGCTCTCAACCTTAGCTTGGGCTGCCTGTGATGAAACGTGCTTTATTCGCAGCAGCTTTGAGGAGCTCTTCAGCAATGATTTTATCCACACTGCGTTCCACTTGATCCAAACGCTTCTCAATCGCCAGCAATTTGTGATAATTGTACACACAAACAGAAAACTGAAAAGCGATGCACAGCAACAGGCACATCACCGTCACGAAATTTAACAAAGATGGAAACCACTCGGGCCTACTAGAAGAGGATGGGATCGATTCTTGCCCCATTTTCAGACACTAAGATCTCGCCTTGTTACGTTTTTTGACGCGTGGGTGCAAAATATTTGTCACGTCAATCCAGATCCACACTGAACTGAGTTTGTAATCGATTTATAGCTTTTATTATGTTTACGTCACAGATGATTCAAGATGTAACTTGAATAATTGACTTCCCATACCGACAAGGTGTCCTGAATGACGTGCCCCTGGGCATGCTCACGTATATCTTAACCCTTTAAGCCCCAAGAGTGATCAACATCAAATTTCTCCTTATCATATCAGTGTACAATAACACACACAGGTCAAGAGAATTGAGGAAATGATCACCAACGCCTTGGTGTTTTAGCAAATTCTCCCAGCTAATGCCATAAGAAATATGTGGAGAACAGTGAGGAGAATCTGCTGCTGAATTGGGGCTTAAAGGGTTACCTGTTAGCTACAAACCTCGATGTTACAGAAAAGCACCTCACATTAGACTGACTGTCTTTTCTGTGTTTTAGTTACTTTATTGCAACTGGCCTTGTCGAACTCGATACAATAATTAGAAGAAAATATTCAACCAGAAAGAAACTCTCTCGACACATTTTGCCAGCCTCGTTCCCAGGAGGGAAATCAAATATGACGTCGCCCGTCGAACTCAGCGAAAGATTAGCCTGCTTTGAACGGACGTTTATTTACACAACGTAAGACATAAGACCTATGCTGTGACACTGGTTTACCAGAATTAATAAGTGCAGTTTTACTGCTTTGAAAAACAAGTGATATTTAAAATCCATACAAAGATTCCTGTGTAGTCTCTTATTTCTACGGTGAAGGTCACTGACATGGATATCAATTTGGCGGTTATTGTTTTCAAGCCTAATTGCACTCGCCTTCTATAACGATTTTATGCTTCCTGTCACGGCTACACTGATTAAGTACCCATAATACCGCCGTCATAAACGGCCGAATGTGCATGTAACAATATTTAGCCTTGCGTAGTAAAACATAGAGTAGCAACACAGAGTAAAACGTCAAAGAATTATAGTACGAAATTTCTGCTTCTGGTAGAACTGGTGACACTTCAAAACACTGTGACATTAAAATCTGCGTTCAAGATGCCGCTTTAACTTGCTGTTGTTGGTTCTTTTGTTCAATGCTTATTGGCCCATATTTTTTCGTTAAAACAGTTATTTCCCATAGCATGTCTATTGAAGCCACCACTTCACACCCGCCTAACGCATAACTTTTATCACTTGGTGCACACAGCACAAGTCAACTCTCGTCCATCAACATATGGAAGACAAGGGTGTGCACCACATCGTCCTTCAACAGGGTACAGCAAGGCACCATTCTGGTTGGCTCCGCTACCGGGAACATACTCTGCATCCTCATCAACACAGATGAAGTCACGCTGCTTCTTGTGATTATAATACTCAGTCATCAGGTACCCATGATACTCCTCGGTCCATCCGGAGGGGCAGTCATTCCGTGTGGGCATCATTAGCATTGAACCACGTGACTTGACGTAGCAGACAACGCAAGGTGCCTCGTAGTCGGCAATATTGCTCTTAATAATGTGGTTGACTTCATACTCAGTCCCGAACATGTACCCTGCGCTCTGGCGGCCAGCGCTGTACTTGTCATACTTTGGCTTGTGTGGCAGACAAAGGTAGTTTACTCCACCACCTTGATTAGTGTAATGTTCTCCACCCACTATACCTTAAATAAGAAAAAAAAATTTAAATCACATTAAGAACTGCCTGTCGATATCCGATACACAAACCTTAGTTCATGCCGCTTTCATCACTACTAAACTTGACAATTGCAATTCGCTACTATATGGACCCCCACAATATTTACTCGATAGATTGCAAACTGTTCAGAAGTCTACAGCTCGCCTCATAGCTCGCAGCAATAAAAAAATATGACCATGTAACACCGACCCTTAAAAAAGCTACATTGGTTACCAGTTAGGAAGAGAATATCATTTAAACTGCTACTTTCAGCATACAAGGCCTCAAATGAATTAGCTCCAGGTTATATTACAGACATGCTACAGCTATATAGACCCTATAGACCACTCTGCTCATCGACCCAGCAGCTCCTAAGAATTCCACCAGCAAAATCATCGTGCTATGGTGAACGCTTCTTCTAGCATGCTGCACCAAAACTTTGGAATTCCCTGCCTGACCATTCCGACCTATCTATTTAAATAGAAAGAACTGCTAAAGGCAAAACCACAGCGACAAACCAGTGAGGAGTGCCGGATCTTGTGTAGACCTGGATCAGTAAAAATCTTGAAGACGAGAGTAAACAACAGTAAACTGATCCTTACGGCGAAAAGATTAAGAAATTAAAATGGAAACAGAAATGAAATAAAGTAAATATATTACTTTATTTCATTTCTGTTTCCATTTTAATTTCTTAATCTTCTCGCCGTAAGGATCAGTTTACGGTTGTTTACATTCGTCTATCTATTTAACCAGGCTTATGATTGTGGCTTATCCAATTTATTTTAATTTTAGTCAGTTAGGATACCTGATTGTAAAGCGCCATTGGGCTAAACGGAAATGGCCCTATATCATAGTATTATTATTATTATTATTATTATTATTATTATTATTATTATTATTATTATTGTTATTATTATTATTGCACAACTTTTAAGTGCATAGAAAATTAGCCACAAAGCAAAGCCGGTAATCTATGTTGCTCTGCAGGAATTCAACACTGAAAAAGTTGCTAATATCCTAAATCTTTTACTCTTTCCCGTCAAGAGTCGTATTTTCGAGCCGTTTTAGACCCGAGACATTGAACCACTAGTGACGTCATCATTTTTGACGTCAGCAGATTATTTTGATAAGCAGTTAACACAGCAAGGACAGATCCATCCATACGTGTGTCCATTTTAAATATCGACCAAACGCTGGCAGAACTATACCAGAAAAAAGGTGTCCAATTTTGGGTTTAAGTTGGTCGTAAAATAGGCCAGGTCACCTAGTTGATCAATGTTCGATTTCCAGGTTTTTAGAAGGGCTGAGGCCAAAACTTTTCCAGTGGATAGAAAGGGGATAAAGGGAAGAAGATAAAGAGAAAAGAAAGGGAGAGAAAAAGGAAAGCAAGAGAAGCGAGGAAAAAAATTGGAAATGAATCAGCCAAAACAAAACAAATTTTGGTTTATGCGCATGCGTGAAAGCAAAATATTGTACAATTTACAACAGAAGCTGACTCAAAATCTAGCTAAATTGTACGAAAACGCTTTTGTAGCAAAGTGTAGTGGCATTTGGCAACATAGCAATTAAAAAACCGCTGTAACGGTAATAAATGCGGTTTTTTTAAGGAAAAAAGGCTGACGGGAAAGGGTTAACTAGTACCAGCTTAAGAATCCTATAAAAAGAATCCTAAAACTTATGCAAGCCTAAAATTTATATAATAAAAATGAAATTGTAAAGCAAGCGTGAAACTAATACAACTCTTAATATAATATAACTCTTGACATCATCATCTGGGGCGTCACTTGGTAATAACTAGGAATGCTCGTGCAATGTTCAGGGAGCTGGACAATAACGCAGTCTTCTGCATCATCTTCAGGACATCACTTGATCGCGCACCAAACATCTTATTCATCTCGACATCCAGCTCCTTGAACCATCTCCCCAGTACGTCCATGATGACGTTCAACTGTACGATCTTGTAGCCTGGGTATTGTCTGGTAAGCTCCCACCGCAATGGTAATTCTCTGTCTTCTCAGTGTCGTTCCTCGCGCGATTGTCCAACCAAGGACAGCTCATTTCCGGCAACCTCTTCGCCTTGTGGTCTACAAATCACGCATCCCCCGTTGGCTCGGACGAAAGTGTGTTCTTTGTAGACAGGCACATCCCAAAATGCTTGAGCGTCTGTTGGCTCGTACTCCACCCGTGATTACCAAGGAGGAACCGAGTCGGCAAGCTTGAGGTCTCTCAGCATTTCAAAAAAACCATTTTTAGGCAGCATTGTGCCCGTCGCAAGAGCTGTTCGTAAAGCTCCATTACACCTGCAAGCGCATGCGTAGGAACACACACACACCCGTTCAACCAGGCAAAACTAGCCTGCGTAGCAAGCGTTTCCGTAAGGCTTTCCGACTGTTGAGCTCGCCCCACTTTTCGCGCCACCAAAAAGCAAAAAATGCCTCGAACTACGGAAACGCTTGCTACGCAGGCTAAGGCAAAACAGCCACGTTTACTCAGCTGGCCGTCTTCCCATCTGGTCCACAGCAGACGTCCCTGCCATTTCTTGTCTTCCACCTTCTCCTTGAGCTTCTCTCCCACGGCTTTCTTAAGATGTTGTCTCACCTGATTAGTAATGCCCTCTTTTATTATTATTGTTATTATTATTATTATTATTATTATTATTATTATTAAGTTTCTCAATAAAAACACCTCGTTCATTTTCACACATAACGAAAACGGGCTTAAGAATTTAGGTCTTCATCTCCTCCTACATAAATACATAACGGCCAAGAGCCTTTTGAGGGTAGAGCACATTACCAATATTCACCTTTCCTATATTCCACTTACCGCTGTACACCACAGTAGCGTCTCCAGAGCAGTTGGTTCGTCCCCAGCGAACGTAGTTCGCACTTGACAGCCCCTGTCCTTGTGGTCCCTTCTCTCCTGTAGGTCCAGGAGGGCCCCGAGGTCCAATACTTCCAATCTTGCCAACTTCTTCTACGTAGTTATGGAAGAAATAAAAAGGACACGTACGTTTAAAAACTTTTCTAAGAATATTAAGTTATATTATTAGACGATTTGAGCAAGTACTGCAGTTAATAAATCGCAGTCAGTATCACGGTACAATAAGATTTTTGTCGTAAACAGTATCGCGGACGTTTCCACCATTTACTTTTCAGCACAACTTGCAGACTCTTTTTAGGGTACCTTGAAATCTTTTCAAAATGTGAAAAGAAGAAGAAAATAGAAAGATGCAAGGGGATGGGAATTCTTGGCCTCGTTCAGTTAGTTTTTGGCAGAAAGCATCAAGTAATACTAAAGGTTTTACTGTCGTAAAAAAAAAACTTTCCGCGCAGCCAACGATATACCTCTAGGTCCCGTAAGTCCTCGAGGTCCCGGGGGACCATCTCTGCCATCCCTACCTTCCCTTCCTGGAAGTAAAAAATAAATTTAATGAATAAATAATAATAAATGGAAATAAAGCACAAGAAAACGAGAGAAAAGAAAAAAAGAATAGAAAATACGCTCGTTATTTTTTCGAATTTTGCATCATTTTGCTGTACGGGTTTCGTACCGTAACCAATCAAGTTTGACAGGTTTCCCGCGTAAATCGTCAATCATTGTATCATTAAATACGATGGTATAAGTACATTGTGTTTGCTCAGAAGATGTCTTGGTAGTTTCACCCACTGTAAAATACAATCAACTAATCGCACATAATGCTACTACTTGTTCGATATTTTGTGGCTTTTTATAAATTTTCACCAACAATATGGTCTTACAGAGATCTTTTCTGTAAAAGAACGGGAGCATGATCTTCTTGCTACCGAAAATGATATCGTTGCCCATCGTTACAGCTTTTTGGCTTTTCTTTTTTGGCATTACATAATTGTGGTCTTAGGCATTTATCACGCTAATTTAAGCTTATGCACAGATGTCGAAAAGAGTTGATGGGTGTACCAAATATATGAGGAATTACAACTTTTGAAAGTTTTTTTGTACGTTTTTCATCAAATTTCTGTCAAGGCCAAACCTTTCTTTAGTTAGTGTTGTGGTTTATATAATACACGGATCAAAACTTTTCAAATGGTGTACCATACACGGACATGTGGTTAGTAGCAAAAGGGTTAAACAAAACGTAAGCTTTAAAGAAAGAACCTATCCCATGGGCAGTTTGTTGGGGCGGGATGGAGTAAACCAGGCAAACATTTCTCCTGACCATCCCTCACCGACTAACTACCCATGGGTCTCCGAGGATCGTAAACGCCCAACACAATCAACTTACCAGGCGGGCCTGGTTGCCCAGCTGGCCCAGGAGGCCCTGGTCTCCCATCTCTACCATCTCGACCTGAAATAACGAGCAGAACTATACCATGAACTGTGATCTCAAGAAATAGGCCAATGTATTTAAGGCATGACTACTAAATATAGCGGCTACAAATTTTAGCGATGTCGATGGCCTTGCAACGAGTTAAATTTTCAGTGCTGCTTTTCAATTTTACCCTTCAAATAAATTAATAAATTTTGCAAGTATAGCTCATCTAACAGGTAACACATAACAGATTTCCATTCCTAGAGATTCACTACAGCAGAAACAAGTAGAAATGATTGGAAAAAAATACGTGACTGCTGAAGGTTTAAACACAGACAAAGAGAACTATACAATAACTTACTTATCACGGTGACGATCCGCCCCTTTGATTTTACTCACCTCGTAGAAACGTTTTTAAGAGCCATTCCTCTGCAAAAGATTTGTTGCATTGGCGTATTCTGAAGGAAAAAAAAGGTTATACAACCATTTAGAAGCTAGATTACGCTAACATGTAAAACTTACTGTGAACAGAAATTTCCTTAAACCTTAGTTTTGCTGTCGTCAAGCTTCCGGCAGTACCTATTTCAGTCCTGTTGAATTTAAGCCTACTAACCCGTCAGTGTTAGTTGTTGGTGGAACCGAGAATACGAGCTGCAAAAGGTGTGAGGACTTTCTGATCTTTTTTCTTGGCTTCGTTGCAAAAGACTCCGCGCTAAGGCAAAGTATACAGTCTTTCCCGTCTCCGTCACAAAAACTAGCTTCCCCTCGAGCGATCATTAGTTAATTCTGCCAGGTACGCCGCCTAGCCAAATTTGGGTCTGTATGTACCGAGTAATAAAAACAAAATTAACAAGCAAATACTTGTGCAAACGTTCTGGTTTAATTTTGAATACATGTTCTGAATGTTTAAATGTTTGAATTACTGAAGACTGTCATCACTAACGAGTGTATACAGACAGTCAAAAAAAAAATCTACACTAAGACTTCACGACGTTTAACGTAATAGTTTTTACTATAATTAGGAAGGTATGTAGTATGGTAGCCCAAGGTCCTGATTCCCCACTAGCCCCCCTCCCCCCGATAAGACATGATCCTTACCTGCTTTCCATCACGTTTACTCTCTTAGCCAAGCTTTGCAGATTAGTGACCGCTTTTAGTGCGGATCTTCTTTCTCTCACAGTGAAGACTTCGTTTTGTTTGAAACTTGCTTGATTCGCAGCAGCTTTGGGGAGATGGTCAGCAATGATTTTCTCCATACTGCCTTCCACTTGATCCAAACGCTTCTCAATCGCCAGGAATTTGTGATAATTGTACACGCAAACAGAAAACTGAAAAGCTATGCACGCCAACAGGCACACCACAGTCAAGAGATTTAACAAAGCACGAAACTGCTCGGGCCTAGAAGAGGATGGGATCGATTCTTGCACCATTTCCAGACACTTAGATGCCGTCTTCGGAATATGTAGATCTGTTACGTTTTTTGACACGTGCGTGCAAAAGCCGCATCAATTCGTTCACACAGGCTGATCAGAACTAAACTGAAATGAGTTTGTAATCGATTTATAGCTTTTATTATGTTTACGTCGCAGATGATTCGTGATGTAACTTGAATAATTGACTTATCCTATGGCCGCAGGGTGTACCGAACGACGTGCCCCTGGGCATACTCATATATATTTCTTAACTGTTGGCTACAAGCCTCCATGTTACGGAAAACACCTCATATTAGACAATTGCCGTTAGCTGAGTTTTAGCTACTTCATTGCAACTGGCCTTGTCGAGCTCAATTCCAGCTAACAGAAGCAAATATTCAACCAGAAAGAAACCCTCTCTCTACACATTTTGCCAGCCTCATTCCCAGGCAGGAAATCAAATGTGACGTCGCACGTCGAACTCCTGCATAACGGAGTTTATTTGGCCGAGCTAAGACATAAGACCTATGACACTGGTTTACCAGAGTTAATAAGTGCAGTTTTTCTGCTTTGGAAAACAAGTAATATTTAAAATCCATACAAAGATTTCCTGTGTAGTCTCTTATTTCTACAAGGTCACTGTGTGACATAGATAACAATTTCGCGGTTATTGTCCTCAAGTCATCATCCCGCCTCCTATAACGGTGATTTCTATGCTTTCTGTCACGACTACACTGATACAGTATTCACAATATTGCAGTCTGTTAACCCTGTAAGCCCCAATAGTGATTAGCATCAAATTTCTCCTCATCATATCAGTGCATCATAACACATAAAGGTCATGAGAATTGAGGAAATGATCACCAAAGATGAATTCTCTTGATGTCTTAACAATTTCACCCAATTGGTTCTCAATGACACGTATGGAGACCAGTAAGGAGAATTTGAAGAATGATACCGGACTTAAGCTTAGAGGGTTACACGGCCAAATGTGCAAGTAACAATATTTAGACTTGCAGAGGTAACACTTTTAAGTAAAAAGACGAAGAATTATGGTAAGAAATTGCTACCTCTGGTAGATTGGTGACTAGCCTGTCTGAGGCGTTAGGCACGAGAATGCCGATAAATATTGAGAGCGGAGAAAAAAAAAACGAAAATATTTTTCGTTCGCGTGCCGACTAACTAAACGCCCGGAACAGACTAAGTGGTGAAACTTCAAGCCGTTGTGACATTAAAATTTGTGTTAACTTGTTGTATATAATGTTGTTTTTTCAATGCTTATTCACCCAGTTTTTTAGAACAGTTTTTCCCCATAGCATGTCTATTGAAGTCACCACTTCACACCCGCCTAACGTATAGGCGTTTATCACTTGGTGCACACAGCACAAGTCAACTCTCGTCCGTCAACATATGGAAGACAAGGGAGTGCACCACATCGTCCTTCAACAGGGTACAGCAAGGCACCATTCTGGTTGGCACCGCTACCGGGAACATACTCTGCATCCTCATCAACACAGATGAAGTCACGCTGCTTCTTGTGGGCATAATGCTCAGTCATCAGGTACCCATGATACTCTTTAGTCCATCCAGACGGACAATCATTCCTTGCGGGCATCATCAGCGTTGAACCACGTGACTTGACGTAGCAGACAACGCAAGGTGCCTCGTGGTCAGCAATGTTGTTCTTAAAAATGTGGTTGGTTTCATACTCAGTCCCGTACATGTACCCTGCGCTCTGGTGGCCATCCTTGTACCTATCATAGGAAGACAAAGGTAGTTTACGCCACCACCTTGATGAGTGTAATGTTCTCCACCCATTATGCCTTAAATAAGACAAAAATATTTTTAAAACGCCAGTAACAAAAAGAAAGATTTTACATCATAAGTTTCTCAATGAAGACACCCCGCTCATTTTCACACAGTACACACCCAAGAAAGTCTCTAAAGAATTGAGCTCGCCGACTCAAACATGAGTATACGTTAAGGCCAACAGCCGTTTGAGAGATGAAGCTATTCGATGGTATCGAACATTACTGTGCCAATTTTCAACCTCTTTGCACCTGTTCTATTTTCCACTTACCACTGTACACCACAGTAGCGTCCCCAGAGCAGTTGGTTCGTCCCCAGCGAACGTAGCTCACACCTGACAAACCCTGTCCTTGTGGTCCCTTCTCTCCTGCAGGCCCAGGAGGGCCCTGAGGTCCAACACTTCCAGTCTTGCCAACTTCTCCTATGTGATCATGGAAGAAATATTAAGGAGAATATTAAGTCATCTTATCATAGGAGTTGAAAATACTGTAATTAATTACTTGCAATCAGAATCAGAGAAGATGTGATTTTTGTCGCCAACAGTATCGTGGACATTTTTAACGTTTATTTTTCATCTCAACTTGCGGACTCTTTAGGGTACATTGAAACTGGCTTTTCTAAACCCAGCGGAAGATGGTAAAGTCCAAAATGCGAAAAGACGATAGCTAGTAAATATAAATTAAGTTGCAAGGGGAACAGACTGAAGGGAATTACTGGCAATGCATCTTGGCCTCGTTTACATATTCAATTAGCCAATTTTTGTGACACAAAACATCAAGAAACACTGAAGCCAAAAGATATACCTTTAGGTCCCGTAAGTCCTCGAGGTCCCTGGGGACCTTCTCGGCCATCCCTACCGTCCCTTCCTGGAGGTAATAAATAAATAAATTATAAAAGGAAAGAAAGCACAAGAAAATGAAAGAAAAGGAAAGGATAGAATATGCGCTCATCATTTTTTCAGCTTTTTCATTATTGTACTGTACACTTTTCTGCACTGCAGTTATTCAGGTTTGACAGGTTTCCCGCGTATATCGTCAATCAATGTACCGTTAAATAAGATGGTATAAGTACATTGTGTTTACTTAGAAGCTGTCTTGGTGGTTATCACCCACGGTAGAATACTTAAAACTAATGGCACATAGTGCCACTACTTCGTCAATTTTTTTGTGGCGTTCAAATGTTTGCCTCCAAACTGGTCTTTTAGAGACCAGTTGTTAGCTGCTAAACATGATATGGTTGCTCATCCTTACAGCTTTTTGACAAATTTTTTCATCAAATAATTGTAGAATAAAGCATTTGCCACGTGTTAATCCGTGCACTGGAGCTGAAAGAGGGTTAATAGCGGGCTATACTTAATACATTCATCTGGAGATTGCAACTTTGTGAAACCTTTTTCATTAATTTTAAACGCATTTCTGCCGATGCCTATAATCTTCCTTCAGTTTTGTTGTTGTGATTTATAAAATATACAGCACAAATAAAATCTTTGAAATGGTATATATATCAAACATGCTCATGTGGTTCGTAGTTTTTCAGGTAAGCCCATTTGTGGTTAGCAAAACAGTTATGCGAAACTGTACAGTTCAAGTCTGTTACAAGGCGGGACGAAGTAAACCAGGGCGAAAGATTCGTCCCATGACGGCTAACTGTCCACGGATCTCCAAGGATGGTATGAAATTAGAGACCCAACACAATCAACTTACCTGACGGGCCTGGTTGCCCAGCTGGCCCAGGAGGCCCTGGTCTCCCATCTCTACCATCTCGACCTGAAATAACGAGCAAAACTATACTACGAACCGTGAACTCAAGAAATGGGTCAATATCATTTAAGGCGTGACCACTCAATGTAGCGGCTACGCCGAGCAGTAAATTATAACTGCTGTTTTAATTTTTACCATTTGAATAAATCAGTAAATTGAGGGAGATAGTACAGCTTATCTAGAAATTTTAACGTTATGTCGCTAAAATTAAGTTGTAGTGTCGCAAGAAATCTTCACACAACAGACTTCTATTCCTACAGGACCTATAGGTTCACCACTACATAAATGATCGGAAAAATACGTGGCCTGAAGTTTCTGGACACAGTCAAAGAGAACTATAAGTTACCTATCGATAACGATCCACTTACCTCGTAAAAACGTTTTCAAGAGCAATTCTTCTGCAAAAGATTTGTTGCGTTGGCGTATTCTGAAGGAAAATAAGAAAGTTTTACAACCTACTAAGAGTTTTTGATCGTTTACGAGCTCTGGTGAATGATTTCTCAAACACTAATAAACTCACAAATAACGAAAAGTCCTGAGCGTAGACCTTTCTCATGTAAAAAAAATTAAGGTTTTCATAAGCCTTGGTCATGCCGTGCCGTTGTCAATTTTTCCTCAGTAACGGTTTCAGTCCTGTTAAATTTACCCTACGTACCCGGCTGTCAGTGGAACCGTGAGTACAAGCTGCAAAGGGAGGAGGGGGGGGGGGGGGTGGGGACGGTCTCTTTTTCGCGGCTCCGCTGCAAAAAGTTCGCCTTATGACAACGTCTTTCACGTCTCGGTGGCAAAAACAACAACAACAACAACAACAACAGTAACAACAACGTTTAACTTTTCCTTCGTGCAAGCATTAAATGATACTGCCAGGCATGAACGCTAGCCAAATTTAGGTCTTCTATGTACTGAGGTTTACTTTTGTAGGTTTGCTACGTTGGAAGTCGCCGCTAGTAAAAAAAGTAATAAAAACAAAAACTTGTGCCCAAAACGTTTCTGATTACTTTATATTTTTCAAAAAAATGTTTGAATATTTCATTTGTTCAATTACTGAAGACTGCCATCACAAACAACTGCATACAGACCGTCAAAAATAGGATTACGAAATCTACACAGAGACTTCACAACGTTCAACTTAATAGTTTTTATTATAATTAGGAAGGTATATATGGTAGCTCAAGGTCCTGATTCCCCACTAGCCAACCCCACCCCCACCCCCATCCCATCCCAACCCCCACCCCCATCCCATCCCCAAACCCCACCCCCATCCCACCTCCAACCCCCATCCATCACATAAATCCCCGCTACACGCACTTGACATAGTATCAGGTTTATAGCGATTAACGTGGAGGTTGAACATCTTTACCTGCTCTCTATCACGCTTACTCTCTTAGCCAAGCTTTGCAGATTAGTGGACTTTTGCAGTGCGGATCTTCTTTCTCTCACAGTGACGACTTCGTTTTGGTTGAAACTTGCTTGATTTACGGCAGCCTTTGGAGGTTCTTTAGCAATGATTTTGTCCACACTGCGTTCCACTTGATCCAAACGCTTCTCAATCGCCAGGAATTTGTGATAATTGTACACGCAAACGGAAAACTGAAAAGCGATGCACGCAAGCAGGCATATCAGCGTCACGAAATTCAACAAAGCACGAAACCGCTCGAGCCCAGGCGAGGCCGTGGTCGGTTCTTGCCCCATTCTCAGTCACTTAGATCTCGTCTTCGGAAAGTATAGATTTCTCACGATATTTTTACGCGTAGCTGCAAAAAGTCAAGTTCATTCACACGCGCTGTTCAGTACTAGACTGAACTAACTTTGTAATCGATATTTAGCTTTTATTATGTTTACGTCACATGTGATTCGTGATGCAATTTTGCAATTTGAACAGTTGTCACGTCCCATACCTACAGGGTGTCCCGAATTTAACGTGCCCCTCAACATGCTTATATTCGTATATCTTAAATTTTGACTAAATCCAGGTGGACATGTTTGTAAGAGTCGGGTTTAAAGTCATTCTGCCCATGCGATAGCCAGTTGGACCAGTTTTGTCGGGACAGTTGGTCGACCATTCTGCCAACTTTGTCGTCAAACATTTCCATGCAAGCTGAATCTTGCAGCCGGGGCTCACTAACTAGTATTTTACAATTTAGTTGCCTCTCGAGCAAACAGTTAAGCAATGAAGATAGCTCGCAAACATGGGTTGGAATTTTTCTATTATCGATTCCTTTAAAAAGCAAACTCAAAACAAATTAAAAGACAGAGGAAACATGCGCAAAAATTGTGGAAAACAATGACGTGCTGACGGTGAATTTCTACATTGAAATTTGAGAGCCCAACAAAATTTTTTTTAACTCAGTGGGTAGTTTATGAGAAAGAATGAAAGTGAAAATAAGAGAGTGCTGCGCGGTACATCCCATTAGTGAAAGTAAATTAAATAACTAGTTAAAATTAATGGGAATCACCGCGACCTTAAAGATGGCACGAACTTTCAGGAACCCTATTACCAGGGGGGGGATAGAAGCGAGGCCTGGGACCGAGAAACGATGTTCTCACAACTTGCAAAGCGGTCCAGTCAAAACGTGGACAGCGGTGTCCACGATCAACTTATTCGAAGTAGTTGGCAAAATTTATGTGTATTTTGTCGGGGGAAAATAAGGGGTGAGCGGCTAATCTCTCATGGAACTTACTGTCAGTTTCGTACAAGAGAATATTCGATGGAAGCGACATCGATGAAGACGCTTCTGTTTTCGCAATGACTTGTTTGTTGCAGTGGCGAGTGAATGAGCTGCGAGCTGTACGGCAGTCACGTTTCGCTTGTTTATACTTGGAGACCAGGTTTGCGACAAACGTTTCAAAGTTGAATGCTAGAATTAGATAATTCTACGTAAATAAACTTCTCACCGAGAGAAAGCGCTTGAACTATTCAGGGTTTTATTTCTTGTACTCCGCGACGTAATTTTGGTCTTTGTGTATCGCTGAACTGATGCATGTGATAAATAAAAATACTGTCAATGTTTCTTTTTACATCTCATTCTGTAACGAATTGATAGCATGAGATGAGACAGTTATGGCTGTACTCGGTTTGCATGTTTTCCTCCAGCGTGGTCTCAATAAATTGCAACGGGAAATGTGCCATAAAACATCGATGGAAATAAATTCAATCAAAACCGCTATAACCTAATGCATGGAAACAATACCTACGCACAAAATACGACTTTTATTATCAATAATCCAGTTATGTGTTAACAAGATCATTTCACAGTTCAGTACTTTGAACCCGATCCCAGTTTTTAACCCAGCTTCAGAAAATTCTATGTGATTCTATACAGTCGATCAGCACAGACTGGATTGATCGAAGCGCTACTGTTCTACTTTGCGACTAAAAGAGTACGAGAGTAAACTTTTGTCTTTATAAGAAGCAAAATGCACGAAAACATGATAAAAGTGTAAAATACGATCAATTCGTCAATTACCTAAACGAAGGGACAAAACCGAACCCGCCGCCTTTGGCCGCCATAATTTTTTCCCTTCAGCGTCCGAGTTCCGTTGGAACATGCAACATCTGCGCACGCGTAGGAGGTATATCCGCTGACTAGAACCTCATAGATTGCTTTGCAAGTTGTGAGAACATCGTTTGGATTTCAATTAAGAGAATGTATGGGAAGTTGCTTCCCCCCCCCTGCCTATTACGCTACAATGCTTGAAGGTCAGGGTCAGGGCAAAATGCAAAATGACACGATCGAGAAACTAACCGGTCAACACGTGACTAGCCACCTTGCCTCATCTTGGCCGCCAACTCATGAAGACTCTGAAATAAATAACACTTTTATTCGCCTTTTCAATAATCTATGCCTTATGACCAATCCCCTTCTGACTGATCTCATCACACTGCTTATCTAAACCTTAACATTACCAAGCTAAAATATCAGTTCCCAACGGTTTTTCATGTCACTGGATGTAACGTTTCTTAGGGCCGATTTAGACGGTACAATTTTCGCTTACGACTGTCGTGTGCAACTTTTGAAGCGCGCACTGCTCGCGTCAGGAATAGATCGTATACAACTCGTCATTCTATCATTTTGATTGTGATTACCACTGTCGTAGGGTTTTAAAACATGTTTCAAAATCCTACGACATTTTTCGTGTTGTATGCAACTGTCGTGAAGATGTTGTACGTCTGATTTAGACGACACGATTCGTGTTGCAGACATGACGTGAGCAAGTCGAATACTGCAGTCGTAAGGAAAAATCGTACCGTCTAAATCAGCCCTTACGTGGACGAAAATCTAAACAGTGGGTATTTTACATCAGTTTTCTTGCGTTGTAGGGTGTGAACTCTTAATGGTTTGAGGGTTTTACTTTTAGGGATAGGACTAAAATCGCGCGAAGCGGGACACATGATGCCTAATTTTTAACGGCGGGGGTGAAAGGGTGTGCTTTTTATTTGTAGGCGGGTTGCGGGAAAATATTGAAGTATATATATGTCGGGACGCGAGATCCAAAGCATCTTCGCCCCAGTCAAAACACACCATGTATGGAGGGATGGGGATTCCGACTAGTCTTGCGCGGGACTGCGGGACGGGACAAAGATCAAGCAGCTGGCGCTTACTCCGGTTTCCGTAGCCGGTATGAAGCGACTAGAAGCATCACAATCCCCCTTGATGGAATGCTAGTCCATCGCAGGGTTACCCCCAGCATTCCTGCTAGGATTCCGTAACAGTCAGCTCGTACCCACCTGGGTGGAGTAAAGCTTCTTGTCTAGGAAAACAACACGCGATACAATTGGCTATGGCCAGAGCCTACAGCAATAGGCTTTATCATTTAATTCGATCGTACTTTTAAGTACGATCGTACTTTTAAGTACTTTTAAGTACGACATCTTTTATGTTTATTATATAATAAATCATTTAAAAGTACTTAAAAATATTTAAAAGTATATAAAAATAGTCAGAATACTCCGAACCTTATTCTTTCTGCTATGATTACACAATCAAATCAATTGCTTGTGCAAAGAGTGTGACTCTCCGTGAAAAGCAGACGGGGTTGAGAGCGCGGTGAAAATCGTTCCCCGTCCAAGCAACTGACAGAACTACGTAACTATTTTCCTTGTACACTTCGTCTGTGGACATGTTTAAACTATTAGCTACAACGTTTAGATGGGGGCATATGTTTTTTTTGGTTATTTTTTCTCTGGTCGTCTCATCCTACATCAGTAGGATTCTCACCGTGCACTGGCTTGTTACATGTTTAACACACAAAGTGAAGATATCATTTTTCTCTTCCAATGTTGTATCTATTACATAGAGCCGTATTACATGGTCGCGCGGAGATAAGACATTTACCTTCGAGTGTTGAAAAATACTTCAGCAGTGAGCGCAGCGAAGGAGTAAAATATTTTTCAACACAATAAGGATAACGATGTCTTTGAGTAGTCCTTTATTCGCTGAAACAATCGAATAAAATACAGATCTTACGCACACTCGAATTTTGGTCGAAAAATTGAGAAAATAAGTAGCGTTAATTTGTATTCGGAATATTATGGCAATAAGGCAAATACCTTTTTTAAATTTCAATGGCTGACTGAAGTAGCCATGAAAACCGTGATATCTTCACATGTGAAAATAAAAATCGTATCTTCACTGGATACGAAATTTTTGTCACTGGAAAGATCCTGGTATTTTCATCGGTGTCTATATAATAAACATGATAAAGTTTATTATGATAGCCTGTTCAGTCGCTGCTAGGGCCGTGACTTAGCTAATCTTCACTTGGTGCACACAGCACAAGTTAACTCTCGATGCTCAACATATGGAAGACACGGGAGTGAACCACACCGTCCTTCAACAGGATACAGCAAGGCGCCGTCCTTGTTGGCATGGCTACCAGGAACATACTCAGGGTACCCGTCAACACATATGAAGTCACGTGCCTTCTTGTGGGCGTAATGTTCAGTCATCAGGTACCCATGATACTCCTTGGTCCAACCAGAGGGACAATCATTCCGTGCAGGCATCATCAGCATTGAACCACGTGACTTGACATAGCAGACGACGCATGGTGCATCATGGTCTTTGAGTCTTTTCATGAAAGGGTCCTCGTTGTACTGACCGACTTCATACTCAGCACCGTACATGTAACCCGCGTACTGTGCACCATCGTTGTACCTCTCATATTTTGGGTTGTATGGAAGGCAAAGGTAGTTCACTCCACCACCAGTGTGAGAGTAATGCTCACCTCCCATCACACCCAATTAATAAAACCAAAAACATGATATAGAGCTGTTTTCAATTGAGCGTCGAAAGTAATTTGAAGTTTGCTTTGGTTTTGCTTTACTTCGCCTTGTGATTGGTTAAAAAATCTCACGCCACTTTCTCGACCAATCAGAAAAAAACTCAAACCAATCGCAACTTGCTCGCACGCGTTTTCCCGCGCTTGGCATCGGTTACATGTAATTGCTTCGAGTTCTGATTGGTTCGTTGGGTAATTTGTGTTTGTTGTGATTGGCTGGGGTAGTTACTTTGGTTTTGGTATTACGATACTCATTTGAAAAGCGCTCTCATAATAGTACAAGCATGCGTCACTTGCATGTGATAACCGGCCTGTTTACTTTCCTCCATATTTTCTTTATATTTTTACTTGTGATCGTCGAGTTCGATCGCTGAGAGCTACAGTTGAAAGTACTATGATCAAAACTTCTGACTAGATCGACAGGCGACAGTGAATACTTCGTTCTTACAGCATACCGTGATTCTACGCCAAGAAGTAAAACGTGGGAGTGTATGCCATGCCGTCTCTCAACAGAATTTTTAACCGTGAAGATATTTGACATACAGCGGAAGGAGTTCATAACTGAGAACAAAACACCAACCGAACTTGCAAAGTACAAATGTCATTTGAATCAGCACGTTTGGTCAAGTAACATGGACGGTTAACACACAATCATTTTTTGTATTTTGTTCTGTTTCATCTTTTGTACATAGGACATTAATTTAAGCATTAAAGAGAAATCAAACGCACAAGTTACAAACTTACGTGATTTCGATAACGCCGATTGAGTCCACAAGCTGTGAATTGCTATTACAGAGAAGAGTTCGCTCACTCTTCCAAAAGGCATTTGGCTGATGGTATTCCACTTACTCCTGCACTTACCATTATAAACGACAGTAGCGACTCCAGAGCAGTTGGTTCGTCCCCAGCGAACGTAGCTCACACCTGACAGCCCCTGTCCTACTGGTCCCTTCGCTCCAGGAGTCCCAGGAGGGCCCTGAGGTCCCACATTTCCAGTCTTACCTACTTCCCCTGTTATCATGATAAACGTGAAACAGAACAGAATTTAAAATTGTACGTCCGGAAGTATTAGGCATTTAGAAGACGAGTGGAACAAACATTGTAATCTGTTAGAAGCAGTTCAAGAGGGCACTGAGTCCAAATTTCAAGTCTTTGCAATTTGCCTGCATCGTAGATGTCAACTGATGGGGAAAACGTGGGGTAGAGTACGTAAATATCCAATCATTGGCATGGAAAGAGCCATTTACTGACGTCATCTGTGATAGCCATAACATTTTAATAATAGCTTGCAAAATGTTCCTTAAATTGAAGGTGTGCTTCCACATTATTTTCATGTCTGTTTTTTTGTTTTAAACGTGATCCTAGTTGGCCGTTATGTCCTGTATATACCGTTGTTTTTTGCTTTTTATGCTGTGATTTGACGCTGTAATTTGTTTACTTTGTGTATATTCCAGGAAAACATTTGCTTGAATGAGATGGTAGACGATAGAAATGATGAACCTAGTTGTTTCGATTTTTAAATCTTACCTCTTGGTCCCATCAGTCCTCGAGGACCCGCGGGACCCTCTCTTCCGTCTCGCCCATCCCTACCTAAAAAAAGGATATGTTATACTATAATTTAAGCCGTGAAAAAATGAAATTAAATTTGACATTGTTCAACGAGAATGACAATAAGCAGTTTTTCAACTGATGAACCTGTGGCCCTCGTGTTTCAGATCGAATAGAAATTTGAAAAAGTTGGTTTTTGGTTGGAAAACCTCAGGACCCAGAGAAAAAACCCTCGGAGCAGGGACGAGAACCAACAGCAAATTCAGCCCACATTTGACACCGGGTGCGGGAATCGAACCCAGGCCACATCGGTGGGAGGCAAGTGCTCTTACCACTGCGCCATCCCTGCAACCCAAATAATGTCAAGGGACAGGAATCTCCTTTATTGTGTCCGAGCAAAGGCAACTTACAGGTTACAGGCTACAAGTTACAAGTTACAGGCTATGAGTTACAAGCTATAATTTACAAAATCCGGCAGCTAGTGCAACAGTTATTTTGGGCGGGCATCTCGGTAATTGATGCTCGAGCAAAAAGAGTTGTAAGTTACAAGCTGTAAGTAACAAGCTTCAGGATAAAAAATCAGCTAGTGTAGGGCGATAATTACATAAAAAACACAGGACATTATAGACTTGAAAGGCATCTCTTGTTAGGACAAGAGATGCCTTTCAAAGGTTCCTACATAACTTAAAACTCCCTTAACAAATGCTACAGGGTTACTAACACCTTGATCAAACAACTTAGTAACACATTAATCACACATGCGTTCCTTACAAAAATACAAAATAACGTTGTATAATACCAAAACAATTACAAAATATATCTGCTTTTAACATCAAAATAATTTCAAAAGTAAGCCTAGCAAAGAAAAGAAAAAAAACTCTAAAAATCGGCATCCAAAAAACAAAAACGTTAACAATCACAAACGCAAACTCACCAGAGAGGCCTGGTTGCCCAGCTGGACCGTGAGGCCCCGGTCTTCCATCTCTACCATCCCGGCCTGAAATGTGGAACAAAATCATGGAAATGGACGTCAATCATGCGTCTAGGGAGCACTAAAACAATTCATTTAGGTGATTTCCAAACTTAATACAAAATGCTGAATGCATAACTGAAGTCGACCTATGAATAAGGTTACTGAAGGTCTAAAGTGATATTAAAAAACTTATATGTCTACAGTCCGCAGAGGATGAAGTCCAAATACTTGATAACATCAAACATGGGAATCGTTGTCTTTAAGCCTACAAGATAAGGCAGTCGCTGCCAAGAAAAGCTTTTTACGTTCGGTTTCTGAGGCGGAAGCTAGTAACCTTGAATATCGGTTCTTACAATCGACGAGGATACCAAATCAAAGCATTAAAGACAAGTGCGCAAGACTTAGATAATGGTCAAAGGAACTTAAATAAATGAAGTTGGCCTGTAGGATTATCCTTACCTCGTAAAATTAACGTTCTATTCCACTCGAGAATCGGCCTAAAAAATGAAGGAGAATGATGAATACAGTCAGCTTTGATTTGGTCAGGTAACTCTGAGCTCCTTTTGAAAATACCATAAATTGCACAAGCAAAAGTGGTGGAAAAATTGCAAGAAGAAAAAAGGGAAAAGAAAAACATACGGAATAAAACACAATACCACCAGTACCAAAGCACTCCTCAGAAAGTAGTGGCTCGTTTCAAGGGGGTTTTCCAAAAAATAAAGTTGAACAAAGTAAAATCTTCACATAGTTATCTTATAGTTACCTGTTTATTGTTAGTTATAGTTAGGTGTCCCCTATTGGCAGGGGGATTTTCCCCTGCTAGACATTTTAGACACGTTAATAAAGTTCATTCATTCAGACAATTTATTTAGCTTTATAAAAATTTATATTAGAGACGGTTAACAATAAAAAACTTGGTTTCAGAATATAAAACGTTAACAGACAAAATTATAAGGCAATCAGTTAAAAACATAAAATATAAAAGACTGTTAGGAAATTAATGGATAAATGTTAAAAGGATAAATTTAACACCAAAGTGAAAAGTAAAACATTAATCTAAGCAGAGCCTGTAGATGTCGCAATCTTTTTTTTACTGTACCTAGCCTAGGTCATTCTTGTCGTTATTTCTTATTCTCTCAACCAGATAATACGGTATACCTAAGCTTTTTGATTGACTGAATGTCTTACTCTTCCTGATCTTAAAATATTAGATTTTTGAATAATAAAGAATTTTATCCACAGTTTCAAATCCTAGAATCACAGTAAATGACTCAAGGTTCATCTTATTCGTATTATTTCGTGATTTTTCTTTTTTCTTTCCACACCACAATATCGCTTCTCTTGAAACAAGGGGCTTAATATTAGAAATCTATTAATGCAAAAGAAAAAATCATCCATCCTACCTGTTTTCTAACACGTTTACTCTCTTAGCCAAGCTTTTCAGTGCAGACAACATTTGTGGAGTGGACCTTCGTTCTCTCAGTTTGTTTTGGTGCGCAGGTGGTTTAAGACTCTCTTTTAAGGTCTCTCTTTGAAAAAGCCACTCTACGATCCGCTCCAAGTTATCCAACCGCTCGTCAATTGTCATGAATTTGCGGTAGTTATATACAAAAACAGAGAACTGGAAAGCAATGCACACCAGCAAGCACAGAAACGTCATGAAATTCCACAAAGTACAGGCTCTCTTAGAAGGTCCCATGACCGAGCTAACCTCGAGCGACGAAGAGTGTTACACAGATCTGTTGAGGCGAAATGTCGAAAGTTAGTCAACGCGCATGAAAAGCCAAAACTGGGCTGAATTGAAGACTCTTAACTCTAACAGATCGCGACACTTCGAATACGCGACAATGATGATTTCAACTATGGTTTCTGAGGTCTAATTTGATCACTGTAGCTTGGAGGAGAGTGACATGCTGAAGTATAACGGCTGACGTGACAAACTAAGATATACTAGGCCAGTATTTTGACAGAGTTTTGCAATTATATCGTATAGTGGCCTGATAAAATCCAAGACGTGCTCACCGACATTGATATAGGCGCAGACACACTTTGAAGTTTATTCTGAAAAATGTGCTCAACAGCTGTTAGTAGCTACTTACAGGTTTACCACTTAAGCTAAAAAATGAACTTTAAAATAGACGTTTAATATGCATAAACAGGTGTCTCAAAAGTTTGCTACCCTTACTTTAGAGGCATATCTCCTAACTTTTACGACTCTATCTGGATGATCGCTTTGTAAAAATTAAATAAATGAAACGGCCACAAAGAAGCGAAATCATCTATCCTTGAGCTCACGCCTCTGTATTAAGGTCATCCGTGGACTGCTTTTTCGGGAAACAGCAAATTTATAGGATAAAGTGAGAGCCGGGTAAGTCAAGAAGCTAGCGGCGGACAGCTGAAATCGGTTCAGTGGAGTGCTCAAAACGGCTCTTAGGACTGCTGTTCGTAGTGGTTAATCAATCCTACTGAACAATGCTACTAAAGGAAAGGACAGGCATAAAAATTAAAGCGACCAAAAAATTAATGTTTGTCGAACATCTGTTCTCTGTGAAATTTCACTTGTCATAGCTTAAAATGGCATTCATAGTGAATATCTCCTTCTGTAAAAGAAGCAGGAACTTTTTGAAATACGTTGTGTGCAGCAGCTATAAATTCAATAATTATGAATACATACATAACTAGAAGTTTGCATTTTAAGTCACCCAAAAAAATTAAGGTTAAAGAGCCATTTATCTTATTGGTTGACTAGCGCGAGAATGAAGCTTTTAAATCTTTTTCGTCTTTTCATCTTTACCATTTTAGTTAATTTCAAGATCTGCCTTAAAACAGACGGGCATTTGAGAACACTTTTATTAATATTTGCAGTGAATTGAGTAGTTTTGAATGTTTTTGTCCATACGTGTACAATGTCTCTGCATGTATGCAAAGAAACTGCCTCAAACACTCCTCACCGTTTCACCATTTTGGCTTTCCTCTAGTCAAGGATTTCCAAGGATGATATAGCTCTGCAAAAATGTCAAAAGTACTTTGGCCTCACCTCTGCAATATTGAGCGAGTGGAAAAATTATTTAAAAGAAGAAAATCAAGCTAGTGCAATTAGTTTTAATTACCAGCCATTGATAAGATCACTTGCACTTCTCTCCTCTAACGGCAGAAAAAAAGCTAACAGAATATGGATTCAGCAAAGACATACGTCAGAAGATTTAGTTCTCTACCCTTTCTCGTAACAAAAGAAAAACTTTCAACGTTTCAGTACAAAATTATTCATAACATACTACATACGAACACTATTTTATACAGAATAAAAAAAAGTTCAGGAACCTTTTTGTCCCTCAACTGTACAAATGTACAGCAAACAGTCAACGATTTATTTGTATCCTGTCCAATTGCAGTTTCCCTCTGGTCCGACTTTACTCGTTGGTATTAGTCTTTATCCAACGAAACTATAACTCTTGTTGTAGACGTAAGCAATTAAACACGCGGTTTTGCCGTTTTGTATACCTTTTAGAAAGCACACCATTTTCAGCCATTTAAAGAGCGCGCAATCTCGCAATCTGTATATTCTAAATTAGTTTCAGTAGCTTTTGCTTTCAGTCTTACAAATTGTCCTGCTTTGTTGGTGGAAAGGATGGAAGCGAGTGGTAAAATAAGGTGAAACGAGGGGTGCAGAGGTGAGAACTTGATTCAAGCTTGTTTTAAAGGTCGGATCATGGAGTCAACGGGGAGGGGTGGGGGTAGGCAAAATTGACAAAACATTGAACTCTCTATAGGCGTTAGTTTCTTGAAAGAAAAACGCTCTCTGGAAACACCCCAACATAGGCCACTGTAATGGACACGTTTTATATACATTTTTTTACATTTCGCGGATGATGAAAACATCATTTCAAATATTAGCATAATGACGCTTCAGGGGAGATGACAGTTTGGTGCGGTTGATTTGTCAAAAATCAAACAAGCCATTCGCGCTACTTTGACAAGGTTCTAGCTTTAGCAGCTGACGTGAAACTCTTTAGTAGCTGAAAATCAAAATGGTTGAACAGAAAATCTTCATATAAGCTGGGCACTTGATATAGAAGTTGAATAGATTATTAGACAAAAGAAGACGCGAAAATAATCGCGAGAATCGCAAGAGGGACTTCTTGTAGTCAGAACACAATTTATTTTTCGAGTCCAATAGCAAGAAGAAAAAAAAACAAATAAGTCATTTTTCCCCTGCTAGAGTCTGTGTTTTAGTATCAATTCCCAGCAAGATGGGTGTTAACGAAACATCCCAGCCAGTTAACTGTCTAATGTTTAATTTTCCCAGCCAGCTCAATTCCAGCCTGTCGAGCGGGTTTTTTGTCGAGCGGCCCCGTCAGGTACTACTGAAGAATATTGGTTAAATGTAAAGCTCCATAAGCGGCATTTGAGCTGGATGATTACGGTGGGTAAAAATTGTGGCGGGAAAACGGGACTTCTCGGCTCGTTCATGGGGCTTCTCTGCTTTCAAGGAAAATTTTAAATCAAGACAATGACTCAAATAGCCTATGCTGCGTCATGTGTATCAGTGCATCGCATAACCGAATCGGGTGTTCGTGGCATGGAAATTACAATCCAGCCGGCTTAGCCAAACGACTTAACACCTACCAACTACAAGGTGGTTAAATGATATTTTGTGAAACCCTTGGTTATAAAACTAAACAAACTGGGAACGTTTTCAATGATTCCAAGTTATTTTTATTATTACTTTTACCTAGGGTTAATAAACATGATCCAAAGGTAACGATTTTCCAGTTTACTTGTTAAACTAAATTAATTCAAAATGGTGTGTTTCATTTAGTTTCTGTTTATTCTTAAGGCAAATCACGACAGTTTGTTAAATCACTCTTCATGTTTTTGTGGTAGGTCGTTGTCAGCTACTTTAGAAGGCGTGCCGCCTTCCTGTCACTTGGTGCACACAGCACAAGTCAACTCTCGACCAGCGACATATGGACCACACGGGAGTGAACCACAAACTCCTTCAACGACGTACAGCAAACCACCATTCTTGTCGGCCCCGCTACCGGAAATGTACTCTGGGTCCTCGTCAACGCAGATGAAATCACGTTGCTTGCTGTGACCATAATATTCAGTCATCAGGTACCCATGATACTCCTCGGTCCATCCAGATGGACAGTCATTCCGTGCAGGCATCATCAGCATTGAACCACGTGAGCTGACGTAGCAAACAACGCAAAGTGCCTCATGGTTATGGAGATTTTTCTTGAAAGGGTTGACAGTATTGACTTCGTACTCAGTGCCGTACATGCGCCCCGAGTTCTGATAGCCGTTTTTGTAATACGCGTACTTTGGTTTGTTTGGAAGACAAAGGTAGTTTACTCCACCACCGGTGTGACCATAAAATTCTCCACCCATTATACCTGATAATAATAATAAGTAGGAAACCAGCATGAGTTGATCCTGTAATTACTCTCTAAAAATGGGACATTAAATTAATGTGTAGTTGTTTTGTTATTTTCTTGTCAAAAATAAAATGCTCAAAAAAATGTCAAAAAATGCATTTACAACACAATTTAAAATTCTGTTCAAAAAATAAGAGCTTGAAATATTATCGAGTTTACACAGTTTAATCCTCGTACAGATTAATTAGTACACATTTGGTCAATAAAGGATTCATTACATGGCCAAAAGAACACCAAAGAATCTCAGAAATGAGCTCTTCACGAAACTCGTCAACATCAGTTTGTTTTCTTTTTCTTCGTTCTCTTCGAGGCTTTAAACTGTTTTGATTTCCCACTCCATCGATCGATGGAAAGAAACTACGGAAAATATTTTCCTTGTCCATGTCAAAAGATACATTAGCGGAAATTACAAACGAAACCATTCGTGATCCGGCTTCAGAGAAAATTTTTTTCGTGCGGCAATCCTGAGAGAGCAAGATCTCTCTCTTTCTTGCCCGTTAGGGTAGCCAATCAGAACGTAGGGTTTTGGTCACCTTGCCTGCTCGCACAGCCAGCCAAATAACAAAACTGCGTAATATAATAATAATAATAATAATAATAATAATAATAATAATAATAATGATGATGATGATGATGATGATGATGATAATAAGGTTCTAATAGGCGCATTTAAGATTCGCAACGCGCTTACAGTATAAACTAAAATATACACCCGTTCCTTCACGTTAAACTGACCGGCTATACTTCTGACATTTCGACTTCATATCATTTTTATGACGTATTTTATATTTATTCTGGGCATGCGCACTTTGGGGCACCTTTTATTATTCTGTCATTCGAATGAGTGTACTTTTTATCGCTCTTGAATTATACAATGGCAGAAAGAATTTAGGGCTTTATTGACGGTGTTTAAGAACCAAGAAATATGGGAGCTCAAGCCTGCGAACGCAGACGTATTTCCGGCTGTCGTTTCTCTTAGCTCATGATCACTTGAACACTGAATCAATGTAAAACGTATGACACAGAATGATGCATAAGTTAAGCTGGGTCTTCCTTATTGCTTTCAATCAAGTGAGGCTCAAATGTACAGTCGGTTTAAGAGGAGTTTTTTTTCCTGCAAGAGAAAGAGAGCTCCAAAAGCGGCGTGGCCGCGAAAGGCTTATTCTAATTTAGGTTGGTTTCCATCCTTCACTTAACAGGGTACCACAAATGACAACTTTTCTCGGAAAGTTATCAAGCTCTTGTGGAATATTAATAGTAATACTCTTACCTGACTCCAACACTCAAACAGACTGAACGAAACATTTGTACCTTAAACAACATTTTTAAAACGTTCTTTCTCATTGGAAATATAACATCACAGAATATTTTTATCACTGATAGCTATCAAATTCTGTTTTCTAGAATGTTCAGTAAGTTCTTCAATTTAAGTTCCTGACAGAAAGATGCTACAATTTTCCAAAATAATCCTGTACTTTGTACAATTCCCCCCCCCCCCCCCCCAAAATGGTGTAATAAAAACACACCTTATATCTGGAAATATAGCTTTTAAGGGAAATTAAAGTAACCATTTTCTCATTATGTATACCTTTGTAAACAACCTGAGCACCACTAGGACATGTGGTTCTTCCCCAGCGGACATATTTTACCCCAGATATCCCCACTGCTTGTCCTTTTTCTCCTTTATCTCCCCGTGATCCCTTCTCTCCAGGCCTCCCAACAGCTCCCTGATCTCCTTTGGATAGAAAGGTAAAACGTTTTCAGAGATAACTAGGTTTTGAGGTTCCTACCTAGTGCCTACAAACCTAGAGAATTGTTCATAACAGTTTGTACAACGGTTTTAACTTGTTATGAACTGTTATTCAAGTATATCATTAAAATGTTTTCCTCGTAATGTTACCCTTCTGGGGGGGTTACTGGGGCACTAGATGTAAATAGGTATTACACGCAACATTCTTTACAGCTGCTACTGCATACCTTTCGGTCCTGTTTTCCCTGGGAGTCCTGAGGGTCCTGGTGGTCCCACTACCGGTTGATTTCCGTTTTTTCGACCATCGCGCACTGAAAAACGCAAAACAAAAACTAATTACTACAGAACACCTTTAAACCTCACCACTATTTATCTTTCGATTTGACTCTGTTAACGTGTGCGGTCAAGACGTGACTGGTTCAGGCTGGCTCAGTGTTAAATATGATCTCACAAACCGCTCTCTGTATAGCAACATTCATTGCAATGGTTTTAACTTTCCGCTGCACCATTTTAGTTACATTTTCAAGCACAACAACCGACTATAGTAAACCGTTCGCTATTTTCCTAAAGCCTTCACTTGTTTGTTTTAACTAGTAAGCTTGAAAACGTAGATCTCGGATGATAAGTTCTATTTAGTGTGGTCTACTGGTGTTAATGCTTCTACAATCGTGGACACAACTTGTTGAGACAAACGCAATTAGCGAGCGTATTTCTCTATTTCTTTGTATAGAAACACCGACAAGATCGCAGAAATGCTTTTCCTCCCCCCTCCCCTCCATCAATGTTGTTTGGAGGGACTGAGGAATACTCAGGGGGTTTTTGGTGGCAAAGCAACATTGATAAGGGGGAGAGGGGGGAAGGTTTGTTGTGGTAAGTGATTTTCACGGCCTAAGTTCTCATTCATTCCGAAGTGCCTCAACAGTTTTGTCCGAGATTGTGTAAGAAGGTTTTAACGCTTTATCCAGGATTTGCGTCGTCTTCAAAGCTCCGGGGTCTTATATTATCTCTGGCCCGGCAAAGTAAATGTTTTAAAAGCTATTTGCCTGCAATTGAGTATGAATTAAATAAATTGTGCGCAAAAATGAGCTGCCTTAGCTTCGATTAAAATAGCTGTCAACAAGTTACGAAACTATCATTTCACTATGGCTATGGTTTTTATCGACAGTTAGTTTGTTAAACGTGCCTTTAGAGGTAACATTTCATTTTTAGCCTTTTTCTTCAAGTTGTCAGATGTAGTAAACACACGCTTGTGAAAAATTTCCTACAGACATCACAGAAGCAGTATCAGTTTTCACTTGTCAGAATGTTGTTATTAGATCCCGCGGGAATGTGTACAAGAGATCCCGTTATGTAAAAAGTAGTTTTTACCTGTTTGAATGAACAGTACTTAAACAATGCTTGAAGAACTGACGGTTAACTTTGTATATTAAATACAATGGAACCATAAAAACACGATTAACAGAGGTTTAGAACGGTTAACAGCTGAATCGTAATAATACAAAGACTATCAACAGGGTCTGGAAGGGGGGTTCCTGATCCCGTATTCCCGCTCCTTTTTCTCGAGAATCCCGTATCCCGCACTTTTTTCATCGATATCCCGAATTTCGTTTTTTCTTTCCCAAAAATGCATGAAAAAAGACTAATTTCTGCAAAAGCTGGTCCTTTCGATTGATATTTTGCGCTCGCCTGGTTGATTCGCTTTTGCCGCCATAACGTTTATTTGGGTCGTGACGATTTCCCGCATTCCCAACAGACAGGCAACAAAATCCCGCTTCCCGTCCCAAAATTTTGGCAAATCCCGCTTCCCTGGTAGCAGTCAAATCCCGAATCCCGTCAAGATATTTTTCGTTTTCCCGAATCCCGCACCGTATTTGGGTCAAATTCCGGATCCCGAGAATACCCTTCCAGACCCTGTATCAAGTATTTCTATCCGATTTATACGATACTGTGTTAATCGTTGTTAATCGTCTAAAAGATCACTTCAGGCACTGTTAATCGTCTTGAAGCAAGCTTTTCAGCTAATTGACCGTTCTAGGTGAGAAACATGGACAAGCGGCTCGTTTTAAAGGCACTAGAAGTAAAGTTTTATGGAAAACTCTTCTGACAGCTAGCAGTGCTTACACAAGACAGACACATTCCATGACCCGCGGAGTTCACAAGTCACGCATGCGCGTGCGTGCGTGACATAGTTCAAATCCGTAAATATTGGTAATGCATGCCTGACGACTTTTAATGCTTTCCCCTATTATAGTATCTGCATATTAAAGCCAATTTGTTTTAAGTCTTGAAAATGCTCTTGCTATTACTGGAGTACATTTTCAGGGGAATCACCATGTCACAAAATCGGTCTTGCTGCATAATGCTCAAGTCACAAGCTCCTCCCTTGCTTTTATCACATGATTTAAACAATATTTTCGTACATTCTGAGAAAATGTTCCACTGCAATTTTATTCTAAAATATCCACTAGAAAAATAGGTTGATACTCAGACGGAAATACCATTCCTGCAAGCGTTCAAGATGCGTCGGCAGTTTATAACCTATACCCATGATATTATTGCACGCGCACGAGTTGTTACCAACTAAAGATAACAAGAACCATGCATGTTTATTTTTGGCCGTAAAATTTTTATGTCAATATTTATTTTAACAAAAAGGGTTTTAAATCTGCTTTGGTGAATCCCACATAGAAAATGATTGAGGACTTCTGGAAGCAACGCATATCCTGTACAATCGCGGAAACCCTCTTTACACAATCGTGGACAAAACTAGTTGAGACAAACGCAATTAGCGAGCGTATTTCTCCATTTCTTTGTATGGAAACACCGACAAGATCGCAGAAATGCTTTTCCTCCCCCCTCCCCTCCATCAATGTTGTTTGGAGGGACTGAGGAATCCTCAGGGGGTTTTTGGTGGCAAAGCAACATTGATAAGGGGGAGAGGGGGAAGATTTGTTGTGGTAAGTGATTTTCACGGCCTAAATTCTCATTCATTCCGAAGTGTCTCAACAGTTTTGCCCGAGATTGTAGCTGGTCATGGAGGGAGCTTCAAGGCGTTATGTTCTTAATATCCTAACAATAACTTTTTTTCAGGGTGGGATGTTTTGTTTTGGGGGGGGGGGGGCCTTAAGTATGTACATACCAAGAAGGTAGGCCGAAAGCGAAGAGTCACTTGACTTGGATGGCACTTGCAGGAGGGCGTCAAGTCTGCAATAAGAAACAGCTGTATTGTGATTTTATCTGTTTATATACATTCGCGGCAAATGCTTGGCACGAGCCCCTGAGTTTCCTGAGCCAGGTGACTCGTAATCTTACTCGTTCTCTGTGCTGCTGCTGCTGCTGCTGCTGCTGCTGCTGTTGCTGCTTCTTCTCCTTCCTTGCTTTGTCTTCCTTTTTCTGTTCAGAATTTGAAGCGTTTCTTGATGAAAACTATTTCCAACTCCATTAAGGGCGACCTATTGCAACTCGCACATTTTTGAGCCTACAGTACTCCAGTACGTCTTTATAGGATTTAAAGGCGCTGCCGCTTTCTCTTCAATTTTAGAAAGAGTTAGTTTAACAAACTTGGCCTTAGTTTTTAATTTCTTTCCTCTTAAATTCTTCAGCTCGATCACTGAGTTGCAATAAGTATTCCTGTTCAGAGATTTACCACGGTTCCTCCTTTGCTCTATTCGTCTCTCTGCCACTTTTTGGCCGATTCTCTTTGAAAGCCATACTCGTTAAAGTGAGTGTAACTATACTCTGACGAGCTGGTTAATGTGGCTTGTAACTATTTCTCAATTTCGCAGTGTTCGCACAATTCTGTGTTTTGTAATAATTTTGAATTGACGCATGTAGTCATTCGTGATTATTATACCGATTAAAATAGACTGACTTCATTAAGACTTCTCAAATGATTCTCAAATGAAAACTAACCAGTTCAAATAACTTTTTGAGGATTATTTCGAAATTTGGTATAGAATACGGAACTTCAAAAGCATACCTTTCTTCCATAGCCTTCAATCGTTTTTCTACTTCAGCCAGGCTAGAGGTCGCATTATTTTTAACTGCTCTTCGTTCTCGGTGTAGCTGTTTTCCAGCAGCTTCAGGGCCATCAGCAGACACTCGATTGGAGCTTCCAACTTCTCCTCTACGTAGTCCTTCAGGAGTTTTATCCAAGGCAGAAATGTGAACCAGAATGGTACAACACATTATCAGCAGGGCCATCAAACGCAGGCCAGCGCAAGGATTTTCTGCTGGGAACATTTTCATAGCGAACTGATTGGGCTTTCCGTAGATTGCTGGGATTTTAATCTCACGAAAAGAAAACAACAACAGCCTTCTTTCTCTCCACCAAAAGAAAGTTGTGATATGCAGTCGATATCGAGAGATATTGCACTGAGACATAGGCGAGAATTTTTTCGCGTCTGTGACGTAGCACTATCTAGAACAATACTTCGTGATGACTTTTACTAACTATTATTAATCCCTGAAAATATCAATAACAAGCGGAAGTAAAGTTCTATTGATGTCATTTGGTTAAGTCAAACAGAGCAGGGTATTCGAGTATATTATTCAGATTATTCTTCAGAGGAAGATACAGGTATGTTCAAAGAGTCGTATTGGTTAAGTATCAGAGGCGCTAAGTGTCATAAGGGAACATATAATATGTTTTATTGATCCTTTTGTAACGCTATAAAGGAGGATGTTAGCCGTCAGTCGTGATCTTCAACCGAGAACTCTGCCATGGACAACCAAATAAACGCTATTTGTTTTAGACCTTAATTCATAACACCATCCTTTGCTATTACTGAATTTTCAAAGTCTCTCTATGAACATGCCAATGATTTATGCTGTTGGAAGTTAATTAGTTGAAATAAAGTGATCAATCAACATAATCAAACTTTCAGTATCGGCTTATAATTGTTTGTCTGCTTTCACTGAAAACCAAGCCAATGCACACCAGACTGTGCAGTCTGTGGGAAGATTTCAGTTCAAGTACATGTATGTCCGAGTTATCTAAAACAAGGCCTATATTTCCGAAATCAAATTCGTTCCTAAATTTACTGATTAACTTAAGTTTGCGTTTATAATAATTGTTTTTTGCACTCAAAGTAAGTTAAATCAAATAGTAATGTTTGGTAAGTATTTTCATGAAGACAAAACATTTGATGTATTTTTATTTGTTTGAAATAGCTTAGCAGTTATTTCAATTTTTGTACTGTCTCACGGAAATATGAAAGAACAACTAACCGTATAAAAAATGACTGCCAGGTTTACAGTAACCCAATCTCTGTAAATACAAAAGAATTTACTTGAAAGTAACCGCACTATACACAGTGAACATTTGTGTACGTGGAGATGGTATTAGCATGAGTCCATCCGGTTTAGGAATTAGTTCGGAATTACGTAATTATCGTAAAAATCAACTATTAACCTGCCGTTCTAGGAAGCATAGTTGTAACACCAAGTAAACAGTCTGAGCCGAGAAGTTTACGGGAATAGTCCCAAAATAATCAACGGTTACGCTCCGGCTGAAAATAGTCAAAATCAAATTAACGCCAAAAGCGTGTAAGAAGGTATAAAATATTAGGTGTCTTTTGCATCCCCAATCGACGAAGAACTGGCAGGCGCTGTATATAACCATAGCAAGCAGTTCAAACTGCAGTTTAATCTGCTAACTCAGACATATCTGCCTGACGTGTTCATCTGTGTATTTTGAGTGTATTATGACTGATGGTTTCTCCTTCCTTAATCCCTGACTTCTCCGCCGCTCCGTTCCTAAAAAAAAAAGATAACTTTCACTGAGACGTTAAAGGAAAGGACCAAAAACTGGTATCGTTCGGTTCACGTAGGAGTCAATTACGGTCCAACCCTGATTTACAGACACCTGTTTTAAAATACGGACAGCTCGCTATTATGGCAAATAGATTTTTTCGTTCCCACTCAATTCCTTTCCCCAAATATTTTACGGCTCTAAAATTAAACACAGTGTAAACAGCTTACTTCCCAACGTTATCCTTAACGACGGTGTTCGATTGTATTATGATATGGTTTCAGTCGTAATACTAAAACAATGTTTTTCATTGCCTTTTTTAAATTTTAATGAAGGTTCCTGATTCGTTTTAAGACAAGGTCGTATCATGATACTAGCGGAATTCTGGGCATGCAGAAAGCATTGACGGCGTAGTGGTGAGAGCTGAGTGTGTCCAACGGTTCAGCTCGACATCAAATGGCGTTTAAATTCGATTTCTGTCGACTTTTCTCTTTCTTTAACTTCCTCTGTGTAGAACAATTTGATCTGAATATTCCGTGACCTAGATAATATTCCAAACGGATCAGTTGACGGATCACACATCGTCACTGAGCTAATGGGATGTTCCAACAGCAAGCTAGAGCGAAACAACGATGAAGCCCGAACAAATAAATAGCAGTACACTGTACACTAAAAATTGCCTCTCCCAAAGTCAATTTGATCTACAGTCAGTGTAGATATTGGGCTGCGACTTACAATACATTTTTTCCAAGAAATTTCTTTTCATCAGTATATCAAAATATATGCAAATTCTAAGAAATTTCAAGATAAGAAAAAAATATTTACACACATGTCTCATCAAAACAATTTCGTAACAGTGATCAGAGATTGGAGTAACTAAAAGAGATTTAGTGGACGAGAGAGGAAGTTTTCGAAAAAGATGACATGCATTTAGGCTTCCCTGAAATTGAAAGGGTATGGCGTAACCGGCGTACTATATAAATTAACTCCAAGCCTCTATAACTACTTTCTGCGTTCCGAATTAATGCCTATTTAATTCATAGCTTCATGTTTGTCTTTCTCGCTGGTTAATTCCACAGAAAATGAAGAGGATTTTATTACTAGTCAGTGACTGAATTGAATTTTCATTACGCTGTTTGGAAAACAAATTGCACGCCTTGATAATAATGTTTTCTCCGACAATTTTTAAGACATTCACATTTGTTAACAAACAATCGCAGACAGCCGGTCTAAACATTTGCATGCATGAGATAACTTTACTTAGCCATTAAAAACACGTTATTTTAGCAGTTTCTCTTACCATTCGTAACAAAAATTCTCATAAATAGAAGAAAAAGACAAGCCAGATGTTCGCATTGATATCAAATAGTTGTCTTTTAATTCGTGACTGAGCAGATGGGAACCCTAACCCTGAAAACCAAAGCTCGGTTTGTTAGTTTCAAAGGAATGTTCTTCGGAAAAGCAAATATACAAGAACTTACAAAACGTAGTGAATGTTGCCAACATTTGATCCGTGAAATGGCTCATCAGATACTAACCCAAAGAGATTCTGTATAAATTGCAGGAGTTGAATTTAATCGTTAAAAAAGTGATCTCTGTATAAACCAAAACTTTTGTTTTAATGGCAGGGAATAGAATTGTAAAAACAGAGGCGTGTTAGAGCGCGGAAGACTCGTCAAGATGTCAAGATTTTCATGCGCCTAGCTTGACACAAGTGTGGTTTACTGCGACTACGGCATATCAGATCGATTCCTTATTAGCCTAATTCCCATGCTGGTGAATCCACTCATGTAGTAATTAGTGAACCGGTCGGCGTTGTGATCAGAAATGATGTCTTTGCCAATGATGGCAGCCTTTCAAAGGTAAAATGAGAAATATTTCTATGTTTTCTTATTGTAATTTATCCTGGGTTAAAAGCACCTCTGGGCATATGCCGGGGCAATGGTTAATGCGTTAGGGTATAACTCCTAATTCCTTTTTATTGTCAAGGCTGGGAACTTTTGAAAATAAGAACCATGAAAATAATCACTTACGTTCGTGGTAGTCAAGTCCCATCTTGTTTTGCAGTTTTGTAAATTTTTAATCAAACTCGACGCTTGCTTAAATCATGACTCAAACTGGAAGGGTCCTGTAAAGCAGTTGGGATCTCTGTGGAAAGCAGGTCAACTCCTTCGCTGCTCCCTGGAAAGACCTTTTGCTCAAGCTTGCTAATTCTGTCGTTCACGTTTAGATAAATGAACACGATCCCAATTAGAAAACCAACGATACAGAATATAAACAGCAGTAACAAAGCCAAACGCGACACACGATCATCAAACCGTTTCCCTGAAACCGTTCGCATCCTTTTCTCGGTTCAAAAATTAATGGAAGTGTTGTACGCGTGTTAACACAACTACGTATCGCGGGTATAAAAGTATTTAATATGCAAACATTTCTCCAGACGTGTTAAATAGCTGACAGCTACTCTTGATTTAATTTACTTTTCAGCCAATGCAAAAAGTGTTTTCTTTTGACTTTCCTTAACCCTCAGAAGTAAAGAGGGGTGGATGCCACCCTCCCCCATAAGGTTTTTCTCGCAGTGAATTTTTCCAAGAGGATTTATCATCTGCACCTGCCTTTTACATCAGCTGTGTGCGTTTCCATTAAACACATTTTGACCCTAGTCTGGTGACAATCGGTTGCTGTGATTACGAGATATGATGAATTAGCAGGTGGTCAAGTCGTCTTTGAAGGAAAAAAGCATGTTTTTACCCTTTTTTTAGGTGCAAAAAGCTCACAATGTTGGCAACTCAGGTATATTAAGGAGTGGGTCATTTGAGGCAAATTCAAAAATGAAAGAGGGTGGTCTATCGCATGCGCAGTAAGTATTCAACCTAATGATAAAAATTTAAGCCAAGGGATGAAACTAGTTACGAAGGCTCATTTTGATTAGCAGTTATCACAATAGGGAACACGTGACTGATTAAGGTATCGAATTTCGATATTATTCTTTAAGCGAGATGCAGAAGAACTTATGCAAACCTTGCTTACAAAATGACGTCTTGGATCTACACGAAATTAACTGGAAGGCGTGTCCAGGTCACGTGGTCATCAAAATGACATGTTTTTGCTGTCACGCAATCGCCATAAGAACCTCACTGAGAGTAGGGAGACCACCTTTCCAGTTACATTTGGAAAGTACCTTAAAAAGTAGAAACGCAATCACTGAAAATGCCAGTTAAACGTACTTTGTCCTAGTGTACAGAAGCCCTAAAGGACAAAACCGGAAGTAAAACCTTAATTGGTCACGCAATGTGTTGCCATGGAAATTTCAATGACCAAATACTATATCAACAGGTTAAAGGCCATGGCCAAGTCTCATACTTATCACACATTTTCTTTTGAAGATAGACAACCCCCCTGTACTTTCTGGATCAGATACTTGCAGATCCAGTCCTTAATATACCCGAGAAAAAGCAGCGAAATGTTTAATTATGTCATATTTTACAAGTCCGGCATCAATATCCGCCTTTTCTTGTAAATCCTAATTTTGGGTAAAATCCAAGATGGCGGCCATTTGGGTTAACCCTATTCTGCCTGGCTTTTTTGTGAGATGCTTCGCGTTTGTAGCACGTCATTAGCTTAACATAATGGGCTTATGACGTGGTAATTATGACGTGTCGTGACGTCACAATAACGTCTCAAACCCGTCATTTTGAATTTGAGGCCGCCATCTTGAATCCCAAACCTGCAGTCATACAGCTGACAATGAAGTCATCCAAAAATATATGTTTTTGTTCTAAGAAACATACTTAGTCAAAACAAGCACACAAAAGTACCTTCTTCTTACAAACGAAGAGGGAAAACCTGAAAAAGACTGAAAAAAGACAGAAAATAGTCAAAATACACTTTTGAGTAGACGGTTGCTATGGAAACGTCAATCATCGTAGACATGTCATTGACACAGGGAAATTATCTCTGATAAATGTTAGGAAAAGTCACGAGATTTGGTGCTTATTCGTCTAGCCGCTTAAAAGTTATAATTCATTAAAGTCAGCGCGGGCACAATATGCCCCCAACCCCCCCCCCCCCTCCCAGGCAGAATAGGGTTAAGTCACAGGCCCCCAGCAGCTTTTTACTAAAGGTCAAACCTTTTCGGAATATTGTAAAGTAACAAAAACCCAGGGGGCCATAAGTACCCCCCCCCCCTTGTACCACGGTGGGGCCACCGTACGTCCGTACGTGCGAGGGTTGATAAACCGAGAGTAAAACTCCTTGATATCCGCAAACGAGCGCTTTGATTGGCTCTTTGGTAACAGGCTTTCAGCTCATATCTTGCACGTACAGAAGCCGCACGAGGTAGGGAATAGCGACTCAGTATCGTGGAAAACATATTAAATATTCAGCTGTTTTACTGCACCAACCTGTCACTTCCTCCTCCTCTCCTTCTCATCTCCCCATCCTCTTTTTTTCAAGGTGGCGGACTCATTGCGTCAGAGCGGGCTGATTAATTTCTCAGATTAGCTTTCCTTTTTACACCTACTTCAAGATGGCGGCCAATTAACGTTTTCGCCAGAAAAAAAAAAAGAAAACCTCTGTTTGAGCAATTCAAAAATTGATTCTTCTATAAATTTACACCACCGAAATTTCAGTTTCTTCAGCTAGGCTTTTTTATCATACATGTCGTGTCATCAGGACATTGTGCTAAAATTGGCCGGATTCACAATAGAGACAAGAACCCCGCCCAAGACGGGTTACTCGTCTGTGACGAGTTTCCTGCCCTAGTGTGAAAACGAGAGCGGGCAGGTTTTTGGCCAGAAAATGTCCAAATTTACCCGTATCAGTTTATCCGTCTGAGTCGACGAGTTTTATCAAGCTAGTTACCTGGCAAAATCCGTCACGAATTCGCACGTAGACGGGTTTTCTGGTCGAGTTTTGGGAGAAAACTGCGTCGAATGGACTAGAACTAGGACGAAAGCAAAGCACTTTGGGAAACCAAAATGGCGCCGAAGAAAAGAAATCCGTACAAAAACAATTCATGGGCTGAAAAACAGTCAAAACTCTTTGCCACTGTTCTAGCATCAACAGAAATTAGAGAGAAAGGCCTTTTGCGTACGTACACAGTGGAAACTGTAATCCACAAGTTTTCTTTCTCAGCAAAGATAAACTTGGACGCGAGAAAGTCCAAGAGAATTGCCAACTAAACGTCGTTTCCTACAGAAACGACGTTTCGAGAGGCAGTTTAAGATAAACCTCGAGACATTCTTACAGTACACTTGTCCGAACCCTTTCTTGCTTTCTGCTGGCTGGGTAACCAAGCACTTCTCCCAGTACCTTGGCGAAAAAAGCCGGCCTCTCTAACCCGTCCTAATATGAATTTGTATATGTAATCGCATGAGGCCGAGTAGAATTAAGGATAAATTTTCGCGCGTATTTTCAAAGCTTTCACAAAATTGCCCGAGTCGCGTAGCGACAAGGGCAATTTGTTAAAACTTTGAAAATGCAAGTGAAAATTATCCTTAATTCTACGAAGGCTCAATGCGATTACTTGTTTATAACACAGAGGGCAAAATGTTCTGAAAACTTTTTTATTGCACGTCGAAACACAATCCGCCGACGACACTCAGAATAAACAATTCTCCACACAAGCAGTTTATTAAACTGCTACTAAAAAAAACTGTCTTTTATGCATATGTTCATCTTTTGAGATAATTACAATTCTAGTTCATTGACAAACTCACACTCAAAACTCAAACTTAGTAAATTTATTTAAGCTTACCTGAGTTGCGAAGCGACCTCTCGCTCGCTGAATTAACCAAGGTTTTCGGTAGTTTTAGAACAAATAACCATTCGCTGTTTCCCGTAAAACGTTCAGGTTCACCTTCTGGAATTTCTCTTCGAACTATCATCCGATTTCCATACCATTTATGCCGACCAACTAAGTTAAAATTTAAACTCTGAAACTATATTCTTGTGTTGAACAACTCAAAATCCAATTCAAAATCTGCTTTTCGTTTCAAGAGTCAAGACGCTTACAAAATGCAAATGGCGCGCTCTCGCGCTTAGCCAATCAAATGCGAATATTTTTGGCGCTTGCCCAATCAGGAGTCAGTAATTTTGCCCTCGTTGGAAAGAAAGTTAAGAAAAAATGCCCCCTGTCTCAACTAATCAGCAATCAGTAATTTTGCCCTGTATGTTATAAATGATGGTAAGGTTAGGCGAGTTTTGAGTCTCTCTAATTCACACTAGGACGGAAAGCTCGTCAGACGGGTTATCCGTCTGGACGGGTTTCACGTCCTCTAGTGTGAATACGGCTATTGGTCGTTTTCTAATACTAACAAACCAAGCATTTGCCTAAACATAAATCGTGACCTAGTACTGAAGTTAAACAGTAAAACAGTCGGCTTGATTTTAAATGCTTGATGTTTTATGAACCTGAAAACGTAAGAGATTGTTTCAGGTAATGACAAACACAAATGTCTGCCATGTATAAATGTAACAATTCCCAGTACAAGGGTGTGTCATAACAATCTTTATGTATTCAGGTGTTCTTCAGATGTTCTTCAGCATCACTCCCTTCCACGAAGAATTTCTAATGAAACAGAAAATCTACACATTACAAGTCAAGGCTTGATGAATGACTGCTTTTAAATTGGTATTAGAAATTAGGTTAATAGAACCAATGGGAATATCACAAGGGAGAGTGATTTTTTGGAGGCTATCTTCTGTTTCCTCCAAGAATTCGCCTATTGCATTTGATTTTAAATCTATCGTTAGTATTTACATCTTAGTTTCCTCTCTAACATGATTGAAAGTTTAATGCTTAATGCGGTCTTGTTAATGAAATCTCTTGTTGTCTGAGGGATCATTCACTCAACAGCTGATATTAATAGCACTTTCACCTTCAGTTGTGGAATGTAACTCTTACATTCGAGTCTGTGGATTTTTTTAATTTTAGAGGCGAGTTATTTGGGGAGATTAGCCTCAGTTAAGATGATATGGTGTAAGTTTCCATTTACCTGCTTGAATAAAACTCATAGTTTTGTACCAAGGGATTCCACCAGGCTTCGTGGCAACTCAGAAAATAGCCTACTGAAAGCTAAATAACTAAACAGATGCAGCTTTGTTCAACACTTTAAAGGTTAAAATCAGAATGTGTTCTCTGTTGTCTGCAAAATGTTAAATCACTTATAAACGGTAGTAGATAAACAACCAATTCATCCTACCTTCCACACATTTTCATGGTATTGATGTTTAAGCTTTAAGGTCACTGTTAGGTCAGTTCCCAGAGGCTCTTTTCTCGAAAGTCCCGATATCGTTTCGGGTCCGTCCCTGGGGCACTAGATGTAAATGTTGTGTTTATAGTGAATGCGCACTAAGCTGCCCCAATATAATTTACAGGCACTCCACTCAAATACTGAAACAAATAATACAATTTCCGCCAACATAACTGGAAGGAGGGAACCTGTTGGCTATCTACAAGCGTATAACTTAATTCCCACGGTGTCAACGAACGCTTTTCACTCAACTAATTTATTCTTGGTTGTTACGTTGCCTAAATGTTCCTTACAATACCGTAGCTCCACCGTTCTCCATATAAACCAAGCGCAACCCACATTTCCTTGATTCGCTCTGACCAAGAGCTAACGCTCGAAACTTCAGTTTTTAATTTCTCTACGGTGGCCAGTTTACCAAATTATTAACTCAGTTAAATTTTTTGTGTTTCACTTCCCCAACGACACAGCACCACAGTTTCTTTAGAAATTAATCCCCTTATCTACAAGCGTAGCCAAGGAGTTTTAAATCGGGTCTAACGAGAAACAGCTCCACCTATCTAACTTCGAGAGGGCGTTTTCCAAATATAATAAATAAATAAAGTAAGGTACAGTTGCCAATTCATTTAGCTTATAAAATACTAAATTGTGGACGGTTAGCAATAAAAAGGATACTTGGTTTGAGAATATAAAACGTTTACGGAAATAAATTTTAATAATGTAATAAAACATAAGATCTAAAAATACTGCGAGGAATCAATACTGAGAACAATTAACAATTAATGATTTCAAACAAAACACTAACCTAAACAGAGCCAGTAGCTGCCACAGTTTTTTGATGCAATTATGATCTTTATTTGTTGTTGTCATCCAGATGTTAGGCTTAACTTGTTTGTTTGACTGAATGTCAAACTCTTCCAAATCTAAAAGTATTATTGGATTTTTGAACATTAAAGGATTTATCCACAGTCTCAAAACCTAGAATCACATCAGTAAAGGACCCAAGGTTTATCTTATTCGTATTGTTTCGTGATTCTCTGAGATCACCCCTTCTATAGCTCTTAATCTGAACACACCAGAATACTACTCCACTTGAAACAAGGAGTCTATTATTAGATGGCCATTTTTATGCAAAAGGAAACAACCATCCATCCTACCCCTTTTTCTATCCACTAGTTACTCTTTTATCCAAACTTTTCAAAGCAGTCAACATTTGTGGAGTGGACCGTTTGTTTTGGTTCGCAGGTGGTTTTAGACTCTCTTTTAAGGTCCCTCTTCCAAAGACCTCTCCTATAATCTGCTCCAAATTATCCAACCGATCGTCAATCGTCATGAATTTGTGGTAGTTATATACGTAAACAGAGAACTGGAAAGCGATGCACGCCAACAAGCACAAAAACGTCACGAACTTCCACAGTATACGGCCTCTATTAGTAGGGCCCGCATGACTATAAAGCTCAGTTCAAAGGACGAGAGATGTTATGTTTGTCAAAGCGAAATGTCAAACGTTAGTCCCTGCGCATGAAAGACCAAAACGGGACTGAAATAAGAGTGTAACATCTGCCGATCGCGACACTTCCATACGCCACGATGATGATTCCATTTACGGTCTCTGAGGACTAATATCATGACTGTAGCTCGGATGAGAGTGACATACTGAAATATAACGGCTGACATGACAAACTAAAATATGCCAGGACCAGTATTTTCAACAGAGTTTTGCAATTATATGATTGGCTATATAAATTTCAACACGTGACTACAACATTGATCTAGGCACAGACAAACTTAAACTGATCGATTCTGGTTAATTTACTCAGCAGCTGTTAACTACTTAAAGGTTGCCAATAAACTACTGAAATGAACTTAAAAACAGAACTGATATTCAATCAGTATACACAAACAGGTGTATCAAACGTTTACTGCCCCAATACTTTAGAGGCATATCTCCTGGCCCCAGTTGTTCAAAAGTTGGATAGCGCTATCCACCGGATAAATCACTATCCAGTGGATAAGTGTTAGGGGAACCAATTGCATTATCCACTGGATAGTGATTTATCCCATGGATAGCGCTATCCATGCATGCTTTTGAACAACTGGGGGCTGATCCTTAACGACTCTATCTGGATCTTTTTTGTTTTTTTTTGTTTTGGTTTTTTTTTTTTTGGGGGGGGGGGAATTCACCTTGACTTAAATCGCTTTGTAAAATTAATGAAACGCCTTCAGAGGAAGCAAACGAAATCATCTATTCCAGAGCTCAAGCCTCTGTTCTGAAGTCATCCATAGACTCCCGCTGTCTGTCGGGAAACAGCAAATTTGTAGGATAAAAGTGAGAACAGGTCAGTCAACACAATGTAGTGGACAGCTCAAACCGTCTTTGAGGACTACTGTTCATAGTGGTTACGTGTCCCTACTGAAAAATGCTACTAAAGGAAAGGACGGGCATTAAAAAGCGACTAAAAATGTTTGTCGAAATGTTTAACATCTGTTCTTTGTGAAATTTCACTTGTCGCAGATTTAAGGTGGCATTTGAAATACCTCCTTCTGTTAAGCGGCACGAACGTGTAAGAACGTTATACATGCATACAGCAACTGTGCAACATACATAGAAATTTGCATTTTATAATTCCCCGATATATAAAAGGTTGAAATTTAACAAAGGTTGAATGCATAATTATCTTTTTAGTTGACTGGCTCAAGAAAGATTCGTTTTGTAAACCTTACGTCTTCTTATCTCCACAATTCGTGTCATTTTACTTAACACTACGTATTCTGATTCTGATCCGCCATTAAAAAGACGGGTGTTTGACAACAATTATATCAAATTTTTGCCGGTCATTGAGCAGGTTTGGCTTTTTTGTCAGTGTCAGTGTATCTGTATGCAAAGAAACTGCCTCAAACACTCCACACTTCTTCTTTTCCTCTACTCAGGGATTTTCAAGGATGATCTAGATACCCAAAAATGGATTTTTCCCAAACTTTTTGCCCTGGTCCAATTTGTGTGGTTGACGTTTCAGCTTTTAGCTGAAGAGAAGTTATTGATATTTTCAATGAAACACGGTTTTACCGTATTTTATAGCTTTTACAAAGCATCCCATTTTCAGCCATGTAAAGAGCGCTACTGCATCAGTAGCTTCGTTTTCAGTCTTATAAATTTTCCTGCTTTATTGGTGGAAAGGACGGAAATGCAGAGGTAAAATAAGGTTAAACGAGGGGTGGAAAAGAAAGAACTTGATTCAAGCTTGTTTTAAAGGTCGGATCACGTAGCCAACGGGGAAATGTGAACCCTCTAGGGTAATTTTCTTGAAAGAAAAAAGCTGCGTGTGTACACCCTTTCATATGCCACTGTACTGGACATGTTTTATAGAAATAAAATGGTTGTCTTACATTTCAAGGATGATGAATAAATCACTGATTTCACATACTTGCATATAATATGACGTATCAGGGGAGATGACAGTTTGGTGCCGGTTCAGAAAAGCCATATATTCGCGCTACTTTGACAAGGTTTTAGCTTTTGCAGCCGACGTTGAACGATGTGAAACTCTTTAGTAGCTGAAAATCAAAATAGTCGAATAGAAAATCTTGAAATAAGCGGGGCACGTGATATAGAATTTGGATAGATTATTACAAAAGTGGCCGCTTCAGTTCAGCGCGGGATAGCACACGAAAATAATCTTAAGAATCTTGGTTAGTTGTGAGCTCCATGTGCGGCGTTTAAGATGATTAAGGTGGGTAAATTATTGTGGGGAAACTGTACCAGCTAAAGCTGATCATCTCATAGACTCGTTCACGGCGCTTCTCTTCTTTCAAGGACTTTTCGTAGCCAAAAATTGGCAATTTTATAAATCTAAGACAATGACTGCGTCCTGTGTATCGGTACATCGCATAACCGAATCGGGTGCTCGTGGCATGGAAATTACAATCCGACCTAGCCAAACGACTTGCAAGTTATGTTTAAAAGAAACACCAATACAAACTATGATGTGGATAAATATATTTTTTGAAACCCTTGCTTATAAAAATAAAGCCACCAAAAGAAACGTTTTTCGATGATTCCACGTTATTTTATTCTTGCTTAAACGTTAGGCCGTATCTCCGGCAGGTTAACATCCGTCTAAAAAGCAACGATTTTCCCGTTTACTTGTTTAAGTAAATGATATAATTCAAAATGTTGTATTTCATCTAGTTTCTGTTTTGTTTGAAGGTAAATCACGACAGTTTGTTTAATCACTGTTCATTTTTTCGCAGTTTGTTGACAGCTATACTGTAAAAGGGGAGTCTTCCTGTCACTTGGTGCACACAGCACATGTCATCTCTCGACCAGCGACATATGGACCACACGGGAGTGAACCACACTGTCCTTCAACTGGGTACAGCAAGGCACCATTCTTGCCGGCTCCGCTGCCGGAAATGTACTCTGGGTCCTCGTCAACACAGATGAAATCTTTTTGGTTCTTGTGGCTGTAATGCGCTGTCATCAGGTACCCATGATACTCCTCGGTCCATCCAGAGGGACAGTCATTCCGTGCGGGCATCATCAACATCGAGCCACGTGACTTGACAAAGCAGACAACGCAAGGTGCATCATAGTCATGAAGACTTTTCTTGAAAGGGTCCCCTCTGTACTCACTGACTTCATACTCGGTACCGTACACGTACCCTGCACTCTGGTGGCCATTTTTGTACTTGTCATACTTTGGGTTGTTTGGAAGGCAAAGGTAGTTTGCACCACCACCTTGGTGATTGTAATATTCTCCACCCATTATACCTGATAATAATAAGTAGAAAACAAGCATTGGTTTACCTGGAAGGTTCCCAAAAAGGCGTCACTGTGTTGTTTTTTATTTGCTTGTTAATCGTCACAGAAAAGAAACTAACTTCACAAATTAAATTGCTGTTAAATCTTTAGCCACTGGATGCTCTTGACAAAAATTGAGGGCCTTTAAATGCTTGAAATGATGAATTTGCCCAATTTCAACCTATCATTACAAATAAGTTGAAGCGATGCCCCTTTGAATCCCTCTATTATTGTCACTTTAATGAGTGTAATTTTCTTCACTCCTGAATTATACATGAGTGGGAAAAGAAGTCAAAGATTTGTTGAAGGCGTCAAATTAAGGATCAAGAAATATACGAGCTCACTTGAACATTGAATAATTGTAAGACGCATATTTTAGCTGGATAACATTTACTAGTTTCGGTCAACTGAGCCTCAAATGTACGGGAAAGAAAGAAAGAAAGAAAGACCACCAAACTGGCGGGCGGCTTGTTCTGATAGGTTGATTTTCACCCTTCACTTTCACACAACGGACCTCTGGAGGCAGGGTATTGTACCACAAATGACAACTTTCCTCGGAAATTCTTTTATCTATCTCTTGTGAGCCGTAGTAATACTCCTATCTGACTCCAACAAACATATAGACTGAACGAGTCATATCCCATTTCAACCTTTACGAGTTTTTAGAACCATCGGTTCCTTCTCATTTTAATGGTAACAGATCATTTTTTTGTTACTGATAACTATCGGGAAATTAATTCTCTTTTCTAGTTGTGCTATAAGTTCGCTCCTGACAAAATGATTTTCCAAAATAATCTTGTGCCTTTTACAATTTTCCCCGATAATAGTGTGATAAAAAACACCTTTTATCTGAGGGAAATGAAAGAAACCATTTTCTCATTATGTATACCTTTGTAAACAACCTGAGCGCCATTAGGACATGTGGTTCTTCCCCAGCGCACATACTTTACCCCAGACGTCCCCACTACTTGTCCTTTTTCGCCCTTAGCTCCCTGATCTCCCTTGGCTCCAGTCCTCCCAGCAGCTCCTTGGTCTCCTTTGAAGAGAAAGTTGATACGTTTTATGAGAAACCCAGTTTATTTAAATCCGCGCTAAGTGCCTATAAGCCTGGTGAACTTCAAGAGCGGTTATTATATGTTATGAGTAATTATTCATTTATATCATTGTAATTTTTTCCTTGGTGGTTCAATGTTACCTTGCGGGAGGGCACTGGGCACCAGCTGTCAACGTAATACACACAACACGCTTTTCACCGCTATTCATTGCATACCTTTTGATCCTGTTTTCCCTGGGAGTCCTGTGGGTCCAGGTGGACCCACTACTGGTTGTTTTCCGTTATTTCGACCATCTCGCACTGAAAAACACAAAACAAATTACTACATTTCTTCAACACCTTCATACTTCATCACTATTTATCTGTCGATTTTACTAAATTACCGTGTACGGTCGTGACGTGACTGGTTTTCTGGCTGTTAAATATGATCTGATCTTCACTTCACCATTCTAGTTACATTTTCAAGCACAACAATTAAACGTAATAAGCCTTTCTTTATTTTCCTAAAGCCTCCAATTGTTTGTTGTAACTATATGCTTGACTGAAGAACTCAGCTGTACGAAATCCCATTAATGCTTCAAGCTAGTCATGTAAGGAGCTTCAAGACGTTTCACCCTTGGTTCTTATGTTCTTAATATCTTATTTTAAGATCATGTATGTATGTTAATTTGCGCAATATTAAGTAATAAATATTATTATTATTATTATTATTATTATTATTATTATTATTACTTATTTTCAGGCTGAAGTGAGTTTTCTTTTTGCCTTAAGTATGTACCAACCGAAGAAGGTAGGCTAAAAGGGAAGAGTCACTTGACTGGGATGGCATGTGCAGCAGGGCGTCAAGTCTGCAATAAGAAACAGTTGTATTGTGAAACAAGCTTCATTCATGTAATGGTGGTAGTCTTAGGGAACATTTCGTCTTACTGAAGCTAGCTAAGAAACATCAAAATCAGCCTGCAAGGGTGGCATGCATCACTTAATTTAGTGGATAGTTTGCAGAGTTTCCAGTGAGAAGACAGTTGCAATTAAGTTGTGGGAAAAATACATTTGAGAAGAGTGTCAAAACACCACTGAACAGAACTTTAAGGGTCCCAATTCGAATTTCTTCATCTTGTCAAAAGATACGAGGCCCTACCGTTTTATAAACCTCTTCTCCATTTCTTGAAATCGTTTTTCCATCAAGCTTGTGCTTTTGTTGTGCCTGTGAGAAAAAGAATGTGAATTTTACATCCTCCTTTAGGTTTTTAACCCTATTCTGCCTGGGCTTTTTTTGAGTTTCTGAACCTGGGGGGGAAACACAAAGTTCCCCCCCCCTATAGATCTCGAAAAGTATTAAAGCTCTTGCGATGAAACTTGCACGTTTGTAGCACGTAATTAGCTTAACAGATTGGGCTTATGACGTGGTAATTATGAAGTGTCGTGACGTCACAATAATGTCACAAACCCGCCATTTTGAATTTGAGGCCGCCATCTTGAGTCCCAAACCTGCAGTCATACAGCTGACAATGATGTCACCAAAAAAATATATGATTTTGTTTTAAGGAACATACTAACTCAAAACAAGCACACAAAAATAAAAATTTATCTTCTTCTTACAAACGAAGGGGGAAAACCTGAAAAGAGACTGAAAAAAGACAGAATATAGTCAAAATACACTTCTTAGTAGACGGTTGCTATGGAAACGTCAATCATCATAGACACGTCATTGACACAGGAAAATTTTCTCTGGTAAATTTTAGGAAAAGTCACGAGATTTGAGATGACGCACGTACTGAGATGACTTAAGGCACTTAATTTTTTCTGCTAATTTCCTGATTTTGGTTGGAAGTTTTGCATTGTTTACTCTATTGGTCCTTCTGACAATAGCAACAGAGTCTTACTCGTTTCATTAATTATGAGTTTGATGAGCGATAACAAACAGGGACCGCGCGAGGGGTGGGCTGAGGGGGCTTTAGCCCCCCCACTCTTTGGTGCCATTAAAAAATAATAATGATAAAGTTGGAAAATTCATTAGTCAGTGATTAGTTTCAGGGTTAATCAGTACGGTGGTTTTCCGGTGGTTTCAGATTTAATTTTCATATGGACCAAACAAAAACGGAATGCTCTTCAAAGTTCAAATCGCCTTGTTATCATTTGGCTTCGGATTAGCTGAAACTCGCGTGCTCTCTGGGGGAGTCTATCTTTTGAACCTGCTCAGATTTTAATTACAATCGACGGTAGTTGAAACTCTCGCTGTCGTTTGGCCTCTAATTCGTAAACTCTCATTGACTCTCTTATGCTCTTGGAGAGTTTGACTTTCGTTGACTCTCGTTCTTGCCTGGCCCGCACATTACGAACTGTAGTCCGTCTCCACATTTGCTGAAAATTAACCTGACTTCTTGAAGCCTCGATATGCATGTAAACTTTGCAACTAGGATGGCTGCCGAAATATCTCTTTCGTTCCCAACGATGACAAATAAGGGATTCTGCAGTGAGGACATACCGACAGAGTGACTTTGGTGAACTATATATTTCATGGTACTCAGCTCAGTTTCTCAGTTTGCCTTACACAAGTTTACGAAAAGCATTTTTGAGTTTGAGGTTTTAAATGCGAATACGTCAAGGTTTGCACCTTGCCGGATACGTCTTAAAATGTGTGCAGAAATGAAAGAAGAGGCTCAAGCACATTACTTTAGGATTATTCTGGCTATTCTTATTAAGGTTTAGGAATATCCAGAATACCGACTTCCTAAAAGAACGCATTTTTTTCTGTCTTGAGTAAACCAAAACGTTCCAGCCGCAATCCGTTCATTTTTTTATCGTGGGTGCATTACTGAGGGAAAGGAGTCACCATTTCCAAACTGAGAAAACTGTAATGGTTTATTGTCTTCTATTCCGGATTTAGGCCACCAAAACGTGTCTTAAATTGGTAATCACTGGTAAGTCGAATAGTTTGATGTCTTTGATATTCTTTAGTATAGCTTTGATTCGTGACTTATACCGGTCTATGTGATGGGTAAAAACCGACAACTTTTAACACTTTTGGCCACCCTAGATGCATTGTTAGTCACTAAAGACAGGAAAAGAGGACAAAAATTTCGCGTTAGGCTGTCATTCCACCCCCTCCCCCCTCCGGCTCACACTTGAGCGATCTACTTAGCCCCCCTACTTTAAAATAGGCCGCGCGGTCCCTGAACAAAATGTGTTTTACCAAGGCCTTTGAAAAAGTGTTAATCTCAGCAACGTATGGGTCAGTCGCGAAGTGTGGCAGCGTTCTTTGACGAGACTGGACTGTGTTGTTGGTAGATAGCGTCCATCATTAGTTGGAGTTTGTTTGTTTCTGTCTAGAGCTGGATTAATTCTCAATTTGGTTACCAAATGAAGATCTGGATTCTTAGGAATGCTAGTTTCTTCAAAGGTGTCCGGGATTTGTTTCCTTCCACGTTGGAATTTTTTTCATGGCCTATTTAAACTTTTAGGGTGGTAATGTGACACCTTTAACTGCTAGTCCAAGTTGTGTTATCAAGTCAAGACGTTTTTGTTCCTCTTCTTCACTGATCTTCAGATGCAACTCATTGCAGTGGCTTTTATGAGATACATGACAGACTTCTTTTCAGTCAGTGCTTTTTCTTTTCTTTTTCTTTTTTCTATTTTTTCAGTCAGTGTTTTTTCAATTCATGCATGATATGATCACAGTTCTTATTTCTTCTGTTCACCTACATTCGCGCAAAGGCTTGACAAGAGCCCCAATTTTCCTTCTCAATCCCTCCACTCTCTATAGCTGCTGTTTCTTCTACTTCTTCTTCTTCTTCTTCTTCTGTTTGTCTTTCTTTTTGTGATCCTTGTCAATTCTCTTCAGAATTTGAAGCGTTTCGTGATGAAAACAAGTTTGTTTCAACTCCATCAAGGGCGAGCTTTTGCAACTCGAACATTGCCATTTGCATCATTCTTCGGCACTTTCTTGAGGCTACAGCACTCCAGTACGTCTTTAAAGGAGCCAGCCTCAATCAGCTACTAAGTCTGTTCCTCTTGATTTCTTGAGCTTGATCACCAAGTTGTATTCATTTTCAGAGATTTGCCAACGTTTCCTCTTTGTCCATTCGTCACTTCTGCTACATTTTGGTGACAAGGAAGCGTCGCTTTCTCATAAAAATGTTAAGCCGTTTTTCTTTGAAAGCTATGCGCTTAAAAGTGAGCGTAAGTATACTCTGACGAGCCGTATTAATTTGGCTTGTAACTTTTTCTCAAGTTCGCAACGTTCGCACAATTCCGTGTTTTGGATGATTTTTGAATTGAGGTTATGTCATTCGTGATAATTATACCAAATGAAATAGACGGACATTAAGACTTCTCAAATAGTTCTTAAATGAAAAATAACAAGTTCAAATATTTTCTTGAGGATTATTTCGAAACTGATATAGACTACGTCGGCCTTCAAAAGCATACCTTTCTTCCATGGCCTTCAGTCGTTTTTCTACTTCAGCCAGGCTAGGGTTCCCATTATTTTTAACTGCTCTTCGTTCTCGGTGCATCTGTTTTCCAGTAGCTTCAGGGCCATCAGCAGACACTCGATTGAAGCTTGCAACTTCTCCTCTACGTAGTCCTTCAGGATTTTCATCAAGGGCAGAAATGTGAACCAGAATGGTACAACACATTACCAACACAGCCATCAAACGCAGGCCATCGCGAGGATTTACTGCTGGGGACATTTTCATAGCGAACTAAGATTGGACTTTCCTTGAATCGCTGGGATTTTAATCTCAGGAGAAGAAAACAATAACAGCCTTCTTTCTCTCCACCAAAAGAAAGTTGTAATACGCAATCGATGTCCAAGGATATTACACTGAGGCATATGCGAGAATTTTTTCGCGTCTGTGACGTAACACTAGCTATATAGAACAATACCTCATAATTACTTTTACTAAGTAATATTAATCCTTAAAAATATCAAAAGCATGCCCATTAAAATAAAGATTCAATGATGTCATTTTGTAAAATCAAACGAAGCAGGGCATTCGAGTATGTTGTTCAGGTTATTCTTTAGAGGAAGATACAGGTATGTTCAAAGAATCGTATTGGTTAAACATCAGGCGTCAAGTGTCATGAGGTAGGATATGTTTTATTGGTCCATTTCGATCATCAAAGGAGGCATTTAGCTATCGTGAGCTTCAACAGAGAACACTGCCATGGACAACCAACCGAATGGTCCTCATTTTAGACGTTAATTCGTAACAACACCATACTATTACAGAATTATAAAAGTCTCTTTATGATTACGCTGTTGGAAGTTAATTAGTTGAAATAAACTGAAACATACTTAATCTTTCAGTAGCTGGTAATAACTATTTGTTTGCTTTCACTGAAAACCCAATGCAAGGCCTAATTATATTGACGCCTTCTGTGGGGTGTTTTCATTTCAAGTGCATGTACATCCGAGTTATTTAAATCAAGGCTAGGCCTAAACCGAAATAAATTAATTCCTAAATTTCCTGTTAAGTTAACGTTTATTATTGTAGTTTGCACTTGAAGTAAATTAATTCAAATAGCTTGTATTTTTTGGGAAGTATTTTCATGAAAACAACACATTTTTAGCAGTTACTTTCAATTCTTATCTCACGGAAATATGAAAGAACAACTAACCGTATAACAAGACTGCCAAGTTTACAGTTGTAATAAGAGCTATACAATAAGCTAATATCTTCAAATACAATAAACCTTACTTGAAAGTTACCGCACTATTCACCGTGAACATTTCGAAACATTTGTTTACTTGGATATGGTATTAGCATGAGTCCGAGCCATTCATTTTAAGAATTAGTTCGAAATTACGAAATTGACGTAATCAACTATTTATCTGCCGTTCTAGGAAGCTGTTGTAACACTCGGTGAACAGTCTGAGCTGAGAATTTTATGGAATAGTCCCAAGATATTTATTAACGCACCCTCAAAATAATCAAAATCAACTTATATAACGGCAGAAGCGCGTGAGAAGGTATAAAGGTATGTTTTGCATCCCCGATCGACGGGTAGCTACCATGCGCTGTATCGTAACCATAACAAGCAGTTTAAGTTGCAGATTTTAAATCTGCTGGCATATCTGCCTGACGTGTTCATCTGTGCACTGTGAATGTAACATGACTGATGGTTTCTCCTTCCCATCCCTGACTTCTTCGTCTGTTATCCTAAGAAAAAGATAAACTTTCAGTAAGACGTAAAGGGAAAGGTCTAAAATCTGGTACAGTTCGATCGGTTCGTGCAGGAATCAATTATAATCCATCCCTGATTAACAGACACCTGTTAATACGAACACCTCGCGCAGATCTACTTTTTCGTATCCGCTCAATTTCCCCATATATTTTCTGGCTCTAAAATTAAACAGCTTGATTCCCAACGTTACCCTTAACGGCGGTGTTCGATTGTTCTATGATATGGTTTCAGTCGTAACCAAAAAGTTTTTCTATAGCTATTTTTTTAAATGAAGATTCCATGTGTTTTAAGACAAGCACGTATCATGCTAGCGGAATTTATTATCAAAGATGACGACAGTGTGTCCCGCACAGGTACATCGAATGGCGTTTAAATTCGATGAAACCCCAACAAATAAGCAGCAGTACATAAAAAAAATCGCCTCTCTTAAAGTCAAACTGATGGAGATATTGAACTGCGACGTACAACTGACATATTTTGATCCATCAAATATAAACTGTTTTCATCAAAATATCAAAATGTATGCAAATTCTAAGAAATTCCTAGATAAGTAACAGAATATTTAATTTACACACCTGTCCCATCAAAACAGATTCGTAACAATGATCAGAGATTAGATAGAGTAACCGAAAAGGAGATTTAGAGGTGAGAGAGGAAGTTTTTCAAACGAGACATGTATTTTAGCGTTTCCTGAAATTAAACGTGCATTGGTGAAACGTACTATATGAACTCGGTGCCTCGAGCTCTATCACTGCTTTCTGAGTTCTCGATTAATGTATATATTTAATTCATAGCTTTATGTTTATCTTTGCACTGGTCATTCCTACAGAAAATGAAGAGACTTTTATTATTAGTCAGTGACGGAAGCGTATTTTCATTACGCCGTTTAGAAAACCGGCAAATTACAAGTCTTGATGAATGTTTTCTCCGAGACATCCCCATTTGAGATTTTTGACAAACAATTGCAAACAGCCGGTCTAAACATTTGCATGCATGTGACATTTTTACATAGCCATTAAAAACACGTAATTTTAGCAGTTCATGTTTCCCTGATTCGTAACAAAAATTATCTAAAATGGAAGAAAAAGACAAGCCGATTTATGTTCAAATTGATATCAAATGCGGTCGGTCTTTTAATTTAAGACTGAGCAGATCTGGCAGATGGGAACCCTAACCCAGCTTAAAACCAAAGCTAAGCTCGGTTTGCTAGTTTCAAAGGAATGTTCATAAGAAAAGCAAATATATAAGCGTGAACCTACAAAACGTAGGTCTTGTAGGTTCACGCACAGTTTTTTATGCGAATTGAATCAGATATCGTGAAATAGTTCATCAGATGTTAACAAAAAAATTCGTATAAACTTCAGGAGTTAAATTTAGTTATTAAAAAAATGACCCCCGTGTATAAAATCTTTTATATTTATATGGAAGCGAATTGAATTGCAAATACAGCAGCGTGTTGGAGGACGGAAGACTCGTCAAGATAATTAGTCGCCTAACCGACTCAAGTTTAGATTGCTACGACTACGGCAGATCAAATGGATTCCTTACTGATTAAGCCTAATTCCCATACTGGAGAATCTACGCATGTAGTTATTCGTCACTGATTCGTGAACTGAACGGCGTTGTCTGATCAGAATTTATGTCTTTGCCAATGATGGCAAATACTTAACGTTTTCTTATTGTAATTCATCCTGAGTACTAAGCCCGTGCACCCCTGGCCAGGGGCAATGGTTCATGTGTTAGAGTACAACTCCTAATTCCTTTTTACTGTCAAAGCTAGGAACTTTTAATGATAAGAACTTAACACAGTAAAATAATCACTGACTTACGTTCGTGGTCGTCAAGTTTCATCTTGCTCTGCAGTTTTGTAAATTTTTAACCAAACTCGCCGCTTGGTTAAAATATGTCTCGAACTGGACGAGTCCTGTAAAGCTGTAGGAATCTCTGTGGACTGCAAGTCTACCCCTTCGCTGCTCCCTGGAAATATCTTTTGCTCGAGCCTTCTAATTCTGTCGTTCACGTTCAGATAAATAAACACGATCCTAAGTTATTAAAAAAATGATCCCCGTGTATAAAATCTTTTATATTTATATGGAAGCGAATTGAATTGCAAATACAGCAGCGTGTTGGAGGACGGAAGACTCGTCAAGATTTTTAGTCGCCTAACCGACTCAAGTTTAGATTGCTACGGACTACGGCAGATCAAATGGATTCCTTACTGATTAAGCCTAATTCCCATACTGGAGAATCTACGCATGTAGTTATTCGTCACTGATTCGTGAACTGAACGGCGTTGTCTGATCAGAATTTATGTCTTTGCCAATGATGGCAAATACTTAACGTTTTCTTATTGTAATTCATCCTGAGTACTAAGCCCGTGCACCTCTGGCCAGGGGCAATGGTTCATGTGTTAGAGTACAACTCCTAATTCCTTTTTACTGTCAAAGCCAGGAACTTTTAATGATAAGAACTTAACACAGTAAAATAATCACTGACTTACGTTCGTGGTCGTCAAGTTCCATCTTGCTCTGCAGTTTTGTAAATTTTTAACCAAACTCGCCGCTTGGTTAAAATATGTCTCGAACTGGACGAGTCCTGTAAAGCTGTAGGAATCTCTGTGGACTGCAAGTCTACCCCTTCGCTGCTCCCTGGAAATATCTTTTGCTCGAGCTTGCTAATTCTGTCGTTCACGTTCAGATAAATAAACACGATCCCAAGTAGAAATCCAACGATACAAAATATAAACAACAGTAACAAAGCCAAACGAGACACACGATCATCAAACCGTTTTCCTGAAACCGTTCGCATCCTTTTCCGGTCCAGAAATTAATGGAAGTATTGTGCGCGTGTTAACACAACTACATATCGCGGGTGCAAAGTATTTATGCAAAAATTTCTCCAGACGTAGTAACTACTTGACATCTACAGTTGATTTTATTTACTTTTTTAGCCAATGCAAACAGACTTTTCCTGACCCTCAACTTAGTAGCGGGGGGAGGGAGGGGGGTGGAAAGTGATGGATGTTACCCCCGATAAGGTTTTCCTTAAGTTTTTCCGTGGCGATTTATCAACTGTACCTACCGTTTTCAGTAGCTGTGCGCATATTCCTTAGACGCATTTGGCCACAAGTTTGAGATAATTGGTTACTATGGTTACGATATGTGACGTCATAAGTAGCGTTTTTGAAGAAAAAGTGTGTTTTTAACCTTTCTTTTAGATTGGACAAGTACACAATGTTGACAAAATTAAGCAGCGAAGTGTTTAATTACGACTTATTCTACATGTCCAGCATAAAAAATTTCAATTTCCGCCATTTTTGGATAATTTCTAATTTGGGGTAAAATCCAAGACGGCGGCCACTTCGGTGATTTCACAGGCTTCAGCAGCGCCGCAACAGAGCGCATCACAGCCTTTCTACTAAAGGTAAAATCTTTTCGATAGATTGTAACACGACAAAAACCCAGGGGGTACATCAATTCCCGCCTTTGTACCACGGTGGGGGTGTGACTTTACTTTGCATCCAAAGGATTATATACTGAGAGTAAAACCCTGGATATCCGCAAGCGTACGCGTGCTTTGATTGGCTCCTTGTTAACAGGCTCATATCCTGCAAGTACAGAAACCGCACGAGGTTTCTTTGATCAAAAAAAGGTTAACGAAAGAATTGTTTCACGCATGTGCGACTCAGTTTCGTGGAAAACGTTTTAATTATTCAGCTGTTTTTACTGCACCAACCTGTCACTTCCTCCTCCTCTTCTCCTTATTTACCCCCAGAAAGAGAGGAAATGTTATAACCGTAACTCAAATTTATTTTCGATTCTGGAAAACGTAAATATGAATCACAAAATATTAAATTACAATTAAATTGCTGGAAATTGAATAACTCGGCTACTTTTAATAAACCGGTTGAACTCAAGTCGTTAACTAATTTTCAGAACATATTTTGTCCAATACCTATTTCAAATATTAGGGGCCTCCTTCACCGGTATTATATCCCAAATAAACGTAAAAAATGAAAAAGCAGTTATAAAGAATATACGAGCAAATAATGAGGCTGTGACTAAAATCATAAAACAATAATAATATTGTTAAAAAGTACAATACGTTTTCCAGACTGAAGGGTTTGTAACACAGTATGTAGGATCAGGAGTCATAAGGTTGGATCGGAAATTTTAAGCGGTCAGATTACATTAGGTATCACAGGCCACGGAATCAGTCCAAGACCAGATTAGGAATCGGCCCCGCTATGATGTAGACTGTGTTATGCACAATAGCGAATGAAACGCCTCAACAGTTTGGAGATCAAACTTTTGGATGCAAAATAAAGAGAGAGTGAAAAACTACAATTGATGACCCTGTGATTTATTGAGATTGGTTGAATTTAAAATGTTAAATTGGAGCTCCCAGATTTTATTCAAGGAAATACGGTGTAGGATATATGGTTAGAGCTAACACAGTCCATCGAAAACTTTCCTCGTACTGACAGCTGACAGTTCCCAATACAGGGGTGAGTCATAACAATCTTTATGCGTTGAGTTCACTTCTGTAAGAATCTTCTTCAACATCACTCCCTTCCACGAAGTATTTCTAATGAAACAGAACAATTAAAGTGAACATTACAAGTCAAGGCTTGATGACTGCTTATAAATTGTTAGTAGGAATTACATTTAAAAACCAATGGGAAGATCACAAGAAATAGTGAAGTTTTTGGATGCATGTTCTGTTATACCACCAAGAAGTTCGCCGATGCCATTTGAAATCTATAATAGTTAGTATTTACATCTCAAAGTCCTCTCTATTATGAATGAAAAATTAATGCTTGATGCGTTCTTGATAGTAAAATGTCTTAATGCCCGAGGGATCACTTACTCTATATCTGCAACTGATATAACTCTTTACCTTTAGTTGTGGAGTGTAGTTTCTAACATGTGTCCATCGAAATGCTTCCTGGCATGCGACCATACACGTGCACATGATTGAATGAAAGCTCTGTAGTTTATGTTGCTGTCATTGGTGATGTTTGTTTCTCAGTTTTGTAGCATGATTTTGCGGAATGATTTATATGGGAGGTGGGTTATTTGGGGAGAACTCTTTTAGATGTCAATGAACTGGCGTAAGTCTCCATTCACTTGCTTGCATAAAATTCATGCATTTTATACTAGTTGATTCCTCCAGGTTTCATGGCAACTCAGAAAATATATAGCCTATTGAAAACTAAATAACTGAACAGATGCAGATCTGTTAGAGACGTTTAAGTCAAACCACAAAGTGTTGCACGCTGTCTTCAAAATGCTAAATCAATCATATATCGGCAGGAGGTATATAAACAACCATCCTACCTTCCACACATTTTCATGTTGATATCCAAGTTCACTGCTGGGTGTCCCCAGGCCCCTTCTCGGAGACTTAAACTGCCGGTCGTCTTCATTAAGAAGTTCTGGATTGTGTTTTGCCAGATAATGACGTAACTGAATGAAAACATCACCATGGATGTTGTCCCCAGTGCTATCAGCCATTACTTTTAACTCCTCCATGCAAGCCCGGATACTTGCTTCATCACACACTGATTTCTACAATAAAACATAACAACTGAGAAACTGATGCACTCTCGCAGTTGTTATGATTTGAGCAATGGCAGACAGACCACTGTAGGAACGAAAGATTAAACAATAGTATACTAGCCGTGGCAGGCACAGTAAGGACCAATCAACCCATTTTGATCTCGGGAGCAACAATTTTTAGCCAGTCCTGCTTGAACCAGTTTAGAGTCAAACATTGTATTGAGAACCTCATCAAGTTCCAACTCTCGAAAAAACCCGTTTAGATAAATTATTGGCCGCATGGCCACAAATTCCGGACATCAGAGCAGCGAATTCTCGTGCGGCTTTCATCTGGCATATGATACTCCTCGGTCCATCCAGATGGGCAGTCATTCCTCGCGGGCATCATCAGCATTGAACCACGTGACATGACATAGCAGACAACGCAAGGGGCCTCGTGGTTACGGAGTTTTTTAAAAGGATCGAAATCGTTGACTTGATACTCAGTACCGTAAACGTAACCTGCGGTCTGATCGCTATCGCTGTACCTGTCATACTTTGGTTTGTTCGGAAGACAAAGGTAGTTTACGCCACCGCCTTGATGACTGTAATGTTCTCCACCCATTATACCTTAAATAAGAAAACAAAATTTGACCGTGAAAAAAGTTTTACATTATGAGCTTCTCAATATAGGAATTCCGCTTATTTTCACACAGTGACCTCCAAAAAGACTAAAGAGTTTAGCTCTTTATCCCACACATTAGTAATAAAGGCCAAAAGCCTTTTGGAAGATGAAGCTATTTGGTGGTACTGCACGTTACCATGATTCTACCTCTTCGCACCTGTTCTATTTTCCACTTACCGCTGTATACCACATTACCGTCTCCAGAGCAGTTGGTTCGTCCCCAGCGAACGTAACTCACACCTGACAGCCCCTGTCCTTGTGGTCCCTTCTCCCCTTGAGGTCCAGAAGGACCCTGAGGTCCTGTACTTCCAGTCTTGCCAACTTGTCCTATGAAATTATGGAAGAAAAAAAAAGGGCACGCACGTTTAAAATTATTTCTGAGAATAAATGTGATTATAAGATGATTTTTGCAGGTACTGTAATTAATGAACCGTAATCAGTATCACGGCACGATGTGATTTTTTGTCGCAAACAGTATCACAGACATTTTTACCATTTAGTACTTTTCAGCTCTCTAAATTCAAAAGAAGTTGGTAAAGCCCAAAATGCAAGAAGACGATAGCAAGGAAATAGAAAGATGCAAGGGGGACACACTGAAGGGAATTGTTGGCAATGCAACTTGGCCTCGTTTAGTCAATTTTTGACAAAAAGGATAAAAAAATACTTCAGGTTTTACTATCGTAAACTAACCTGGCAGCAAAGAAATATACCGTACCTCTGGGTCCTGTAAGTCCTCGAGGTCCTTGGGGACCTTCTCGGCCGTCCCTACCGTCCCTACCTATAAATAATAATAAAAGGAACGAAAAGACAATCATTGTACTATTAAATAAGGTGGTGTAAGTACATTATTATCAATAAGGGGCTACTGCACTCTTTTATAGCGATTCAGATGGCTTCGCAACGAGTTAAATTTTGACAATTTTTTGTATTTTTTGAAGAATTCGTCAAATTTAGTGAATTGAAAAGAGTGAGTTCGCAGCGGCCATGCTGGAGGAGGAAAACATTGAAATTCATTTCCATTAGGAAAACAGTTTTATTTTCATGCAAATAGCTTTTATTGTTTTGCTCCTCCAACATGGCCGCCGTGAACACACTCTATTGAACTAATGGCACGTGAACTAATGGCACGTGAACTAATGGCACGACCCAACACAATAAACTTTCCTGGCAGGCCTGGTTGCCCAACTGGCCCATCTCGACCTGAAATAACGAGCAAAACTATACTGTGAACTGTAGTCTCAAGAAATAGGCCAATATAATTAAGGCGTGACCACTCAATTTTATTAATAAGCGACTACTATACTCGTTTTTTTAGTCATGTAGATGGCTCTGTAACGAGTAAAATTTTAACAGTTTTTCATCTTTTAAACAAATCGTCAAATTTAGCGAGTAGCTTGTCTAGCAAACATAAATCATGTAGCTAAAATCACAAAATTAATGAAGTTGTACTGTCACAAGAAATAGTAAACTTTCGGAATAAAGAGAAATAGATAACAAACTTAGATGGCCAAGAGGTCTACCACGGCACAAATGACCCGGAAAATAAGTGACCTGACATTTTTATCCATAGAGAAAGAGTACTATGACTTATTATCCAACTGTATCAGTTATTAGCTAGTTCTTGTACAGAAAGCGCACGAAACGAGTACAAATATCACATGATATTGTACAGTTGGTTATTGTACAGTACCGTCGTGCGCGCGCTTATCCTGTTACACTTGAAGTTTTCTTTCAAGTTACTGAAAAAGGTTGAAAAAGGTTAAGTTGGACAATACTCGTTGTTTGTATTTTGACTCGCCCTGCGGCCTCGTCAAAATACAGCACAAATCGTAAAAGTATACGGCGATACTTCACACCGAAACATCTAACAAGATATACTTACTTATCGATAACGATCCGCTACTTTGATTTTACTCACCTCGCAAAAGCGTTTTCAAGAGCAATTTGTCTGCAGAAGTTTTGTTGCATTGGCGTATCCTGAAGAAAAAAGAAAGCTTTTCCATCCTATTTCAGCCATTTAGAGGCTATGATAGTGTAGGTGGGTAAAGTCGCACACGAGACAAGGAGAGGCCCACACGGCCGGAGCTTAACCCGGTTTCTGTAGCATGAAGCAACTGAGAGTATTGCAAGTGCCCCCCTGGATGGGATGTTAGTCCATCGTAGGGCTTACCCCTTAGCAGTATGTCACCAGCTCCCATTTATACACCTGGGTGGAGAGAGACAATGTCAACCTGGGACAATGTCAACCTTGGGAACGAGGCTGAGACAATGTGGGGTCAAGTTTCTTGTCTAAGGAAACAACACGATGGCATGGACTGGACTTCGAACCACCGACATGAAGTTCAATGCAGTAACCACTACACCACCGCGCCCCCCCCCCCCCCCCACAATTAAGAGGCCACATTCACCGGCACTGCTTTGATAAGAGTTTTACGTGCCTGAAGGTCAAAAAGGTTAATATTTTAATCAGCGAGAATAATAAAAATCTCATCCGCATATAAATTTACAGATAACGAAGTTTTGAGCATAGACCTTTCCTGTGTAAAATTTAATGTGATCAAACATTTTTATGAGCCTTGGTTATGCTGCCGTCAAGTTTCCCTTAGTAGCTGTTTGAGTCCTGTTAAATTTACACCTACATACCCAACAGTGTTAGTTGTTGGTGGAATCGAACCCACGCACGTGCTGCAAAGGGAATAGGGATTCTCGCGGATGAGTAGCGCTTAGGCACAGTTTTTCGTGTCTCCTTCACGCGAGCACGAATTAATGCTTCCATGCATGCAGACTCTCAGAGCCAAATTTGGGTCTTTATGTACGGAGTTTTCTTTTTTCGGTTTCTTTTGTTGCAAATCGCTTAAAAGGTCGTCGCACTCTTGCTGTTAGTACAAAAAGGAATAAAAACAAACAGACAAATTATTAATGACTGTTATCACGAAAGAGTGTAAGCTGAGAGACAGTAAAAAATAGAATGCCAAATCTGCACTAGGGAGGCATTGTAATGTATGGGCCCAAGATCCTGACTCACCGCTCATCCTCCATCCCCTCCACCCCTCAATAAATCCCTAATAGACACATGCACCCTTCTGTGACTTTGTTTAGGTTTTGACTTGAAGGTTAGAGTATCGTTACCTGCTCTCTATCACGTTTACTCTCTTAGCCAAACTTTGCAGATTAGTGGCCTTTTGTAGCGCTGATCGTCTTTCTCTCACGTCAGTGACATCTTTGTTTTGGATGAAACCACAGGCAGCCCAAGCTAAGGTTGAGAACTGCGCATAAATTAGACTGTTTTTTCCACGCTATGCATAGTTTTCTATTTCCCTCAAACCGACCTCTGTGGACTCCGCAGTGCCGCCTTCTGCTTGTGGACAATCTCACTCAGCCTCTCCCCGGCTTGGGGACATTTTGTCGTCGAAACGCGGCTCGCAATGATTCATGTGTGCACTTCAAATGAAAACCCATACCAGGAAAGGCGAGTTTCGTATTTAAGAGGGATTTTCGACGGCTTAAAATAGGATCTGGAACCCAAGAGAAAGAGCAGAGGTATGTGCAAGACCCAAGAATACGCCTTTGAAGTTGTAGGGCGATTCGTTTATTGTGATGGAATTTATCGAACCTCAAGTGAGGTGCAGTGTGAAACTGTTTCCTGCCTTTAATTAATTCTAAACGTTCAGTAAACATGAAAAATATAAACCTCAATTTCTCGCCCAAAAAGCTTCAAACCAGCCCAGGAAGCCCTCCAATAATGACCAATACAACAATGAAATAAGACAAATCTTTTTTATTTCGACTTCTTTCTGATTTGTGGCAATTTGAGACGTTTTGTATCATTTCCATACAAACTCTTAAATGTTGCCGATGTCATTATTATGCATAGCGTGGAAAAAACAGTCTAATTTATGCGCAGCTCTCAACCTTAGCTTGGGCTGCCTGTGATGAAACGTGCTTTATTCGCAGCAGCTTTGAGGAGCTCTTCAGCAATGATTTTATCCACACTGCGTTCCACTTGATCCAAACGCTTCTCAATCGCCAGCAATTTGTGATAATTGTACACACAAACAGAAAACTGAAAAGCGATGCACAGCAACAGGCACATCACCGTCACGAAATTTAACAAAGATGGAAACCACTCGGGCCTACTAGAAGAGGATGGGATCGATTCTTGCCCCATTTTCAGACACTAAGATCTCGCCTTGTTACGTTTTTTGACGCGTGGGTGCAAAATATTTGTCACGTCAATCCAGATCCACACTGAACTGAGTTTGTAATCGATTTATAGCTTTTATTATGTTTACGTCACAGATGATTCAAGATGTAACTTGAATAATTGACTTCCCATACCGACAAGGTGTCCTGAATGACGTGCCCCTGGGCATGCTCACGTATATCTTAACCCTTTAAGCCCCAAGAGTGATCAACATCAAATTTCTCCTTATCATATCAGTGTACAATAACACACACAGGTCAAGAGAATTGAGGAAATGATCACCAACGCCTTGGTGTTTTAGCAAATTCTCCCAGCTAATGCCATAAGAAATATGTGGAGAACAGTGAGGAGAATCTGCTGCTGAATTGGGGCTTAAAGGGTTACCTGTTAGCTACAAACCTCGATGTTACAGAAAAGCACCTCACATTAGACTGACTGTCTTTTCTGTGTTTTAGTTACTTTATTGCAACTGGCCTTGTCGAACTCAATACAATAATTAGAAGAAAATATTCAACCAGAAAGAAACTCTCTCGACACATTTTGCCAGCCTCGTTCCCAGGAGGGAAATCAAATATGACGTCGCCCGTCGAACTCAGCGAAAGATTAGCCTGCTTTGAACGGACGTTTATTTACACAACGTAAGACATAAGACCTATGCTGTGACACTGGTTTACCAGAATTAATAAGTGCAGTTTTACTGCTTTGAAAAACAAGTGATATTTAAAATCCATACAAAGATTCCTGTGTAGTCTCTTATTTCTACGGTGAAGGTCACTGACATGGATATCAATTTGGCGGTTATTGTTTTCAAGCCTAATTGCACTCGCCTTCTATAACGATTTTATGCTTCCTGTCACGGCTACACTGATTAAGTACCCATAATACCGCCGTCATAAACGGCCGAATGTGCATGTAACAATATTTAGCCTTGCGTAGTAAAACATAGAGTAGCAACACAGAGTAAAACGTCAAAGAATTATAGTACGAAATTTCTGCTTCTGGTAGAACTGGTGACACTTCAAAACACTGTGACATTAAAATCTGCGTTCAAGATGCCGCTTTAACTTGCTGTTGTTGGTTCTTTTGTTCAATGCTTATTGGCCCATATTTTTTCGTTAAAACAGTTATTTCCCATAGCATGTCTATTGAAGCCACCACTTCACACCCGCCTAACGCATAACTTTTATCACTTGGTGCACACAGCACAAGTCAACTCTCGTCCATCAACATATGGAAGACAAGGGTGTGCACCACATCGTCCTTCAACAGGGTACAGCAAGGCACCATTCTGGTTGGCTCCGCTACCGGGAACATACTCTGCATCCTCATCAACACAGATGAAGTCACGCTGCTTCTTGTGATTATAATACTCAGTCATCAGGTACCCATGATACTCCTCGGTCCATCCGGAGGGGCAGTCATTCCGTGTGGGCATCATTAGCATTGAACCACGTGACTTGACGTAGCAGACAACGCAAGGTGCCTCGTAGTCGGCAATATTGCTCTTAATAATGTGGTTGACTTCATACTCAGTCCCGAACATGTACCCTGCGCTCTGGCGGCCAGCGCTGTACTTGTCATACTTTGGCTTGTGTGGCAGACAAAGGTAGTTTACTCCACCACCTTGATTAGTGTAATGTTCTCCACCCACTATACCTTAAATAAGAAAAAAAAATTTAAATCACATTAAGAACTGCCTGTCGATATCCGATACACAAACCTTAGTTCATGCCGCTTTCATCACTACTAAACTTGACAATTGCAATTCGCTACTATATGGACCCCCACAATATTTACTCGATAGATTGCAAACTGTTCAGAAGTCTACAGCTCGCCTCATAGCTCGCAGCAATAAAAAATATGACCATGTAACACCGACCCTTAAAAAAGCTACATTGGTTACCAGTTAGGAAGAGAATATCATTTAAACTGCTACTTTCAGCATACAAGGCCTCAAATGAATTAGCTCCAGGTTATATTACAGACATGCTACAGCTATATAGACCCTATAGACCACTCTGCTCATCGACCCAGCAGCTCCTAAGAATTCCACCAGCAAAATCATCGTGCTATGGTGAACGCTTCTTCTAGCATGCTGCACCAAAACTTTGGAATTCCCTGCCTGACCATTCCGACCTATCTATTTAAATAGAAAGAACTGCTAAAGGCAAAACCACAGCGACAAACCAGTGAGGAGTGCCGGATCTTGTGTAGACCTGGATCAGTAAAAATCTTGAAGACGAGAGTAAACAACAGTAAACTGATCCTTACGGCGAAAAGATTAAGAAATTAAAATGGAAACAGAAATGAAATAAAGTAAATATATTACTTTATTTCATTTCTGTTTCCACTTTAATTTCTTAATCTTCTCGCCGTAAGGATCAGTTTACGGTTGTTTACATTCGTCTATCTATTTAACCAGGCTTATGATTGTGGCTTATCCAATTTATTTTAATTTTAGTCAGTTAGGATACCTGATTGTAAAGCGCCATTGGGCTAAACGGAAATGGCCCTATATCATAGTATTATTATTATTATTATTATTATTATTATTGTTATTATTATTATTGCACAACTTTTAAGTGCATAGAAAATTAGCCACAAAGCAAAGCCGGTAATCTATGTTGCTCTGCAGGAATTCAACACTGAAAAAGTTGCTAATATCCTAAATCTTTTACTCTTTCCCGTCAAGAGTCGTATTTTCGAGCCGTTTTAGACCCGAGACATTGAACCACTAGTGACGTCATCATTTTTGACGTCAGCAGATTATTTTGATAAGCAGTTAACACAGCAAGGACAGATCCATCCATACGTGTGTCCATTTTGAATATCGACCAAACGCTGGCAGAACTATACCAGAAAAAAGGTGTCCAATTTTGGGTTTAAGTTGGTCGTAAAATAGGCCAGGTCACCTAGTTGATCAATGTTCGATTTCCAGGTTTTTAGAAGGGCTGAGGCCAAAACTTTTCCAGTGGATAGAAAGGGGATAAAGGGAAGAAGATAAAGAGAAAAGAAAGGGAGAGAAAAAGGAAAGCAAGAGAAGCGAGGAAAAAAATTGGAAATGAATCAGCCAAAACAAAACAAATTTTGGTTTATGCGCATGCGTGAAAGCAAAATATTGTACAATTTACAACAGAAGCTGACTCAAAATCTAGCTAAATTGTACGAAAACGCTTTTGTAGCAAAGTGTAGTGGCATTTGGCAACATAGCAATTAAAAAACCGCTGTAACGGTAATAAATGCGGTTTTTTTAAGGAATAAAGGCTGACGGGAAAGGGTTAACTAGTACCAGCTTAAGAATCCTATAAAAAGAATCCTAAAACTTATGCAAGCCTAAAATTTATATAATAAAAATGAAATTGTAAAGCAAGCGTGAAACTAATACAACTCTTAATATAATATAACTCTTGACATCATCATCTGGGGCGTCACTTGGTAATAACTAGGAATGCTCGTGCAATGTTCAGGGAGCTGGACAATAACGCAGTCTTCTGCATCATCTTCAGGACATCACTTGATCGCGCACCAAACATCTTATTCATCTCGACATCCAGCTCCTTGAACCATCTCCCCAGTACGTCCATGATGACGTTCAACTGTACGATCTTGTAGCCTGGGTATTGTCTGGTAAGCTCCCACCGCAATGGTAATTCTCTGTCTTCTCAGTGTCGTTCCTCGCGCGATTGTCCAACCAAGGACAGCTCATTTCCGGCAACCTCTTCGCCTTGTGGTCTACAAATCACGCATCCCCCGTTGGCTCGGACGAAAGTGTGTTCTTTGTAGACAGGCACATCCCAAAATGCTTGAGCGTCTGTTGGCTCGTACTCCACCCGTGATTACCAAGGAGGAACCGAGTCGGCAAGCTTGAGGTCTCTCAGCATTTCAAAAAAACCATTTTTAGGCAGCATTGTGCCCGTCGCAAGAGCTGTTCGTAAAGCTCCATTACACCTGCAAGCGCATGCGTAGGAACACACACACACCCGTTCAACCAGGCAAAACTAGCCTGCGTAGCAAGCGTTTCCGTAAGGCTTTCCGACTGTTGAGCTCGCCCCACTTTTCGCGCCACCAAAAAGCAAAAAATGCCTCGAACTACGGAAACGCTTGCTACGCAGGCTAAGGCAAAACAGCCACGTTTACTCAGCTGGCCGTCTTCCCATCTGGTCCACAGCAGACGTCCCTGCCATTTCTTGTCTTCCACCTTCTCCTTGAGCTTCTCTCCCACGGCTTTCTTAAGATGTTGTCTCACCTGATTAGTAATGCCCTCTTTTATTATTATTGTTATTATTATTATTATTATTATTATTATTATTATTATTATTATTAAGTTTCTCAATAAAAACACCTCGTTCATTTTCACACATAACGAAAACGGGCTTAAGAATTTAGGTCTTCATCTCCTCCTACATAAATACATAACGGCCAAGAGCCTTTTGAGGGTAGAGCACATTACCAATATTCACCTTTCCTATATTCCACTTACCGCTGTACACCACAGTAGCGTCTCCAGAGCAGTTGGTTCGTCCCCAGCGAACGTAGTTCGCACTTGACAGCCCCTGTCCTTGTGGTCCCTTCTCTCCTGTAGGTCCAGGAGGGCCCCGAGGTCCAATACTTCCAATCTTGCCAACTTCTCCTACGTAGTTATGGAAGAAATAAAAAGGACACGTACGTTTAAAAACTTTTCTAAGAATATTAAGTTATATTATTAGACGATTTGAGCAAGTACTGCAGTTAATAAATCGCAGTCAGTATCACGGTACAATAAGATTTTTGTCGTAAACAGTATCGCGGACGTTTCCACCATTTACTTTTCAGCACAACTTGCAGACTCTTTTTAGGGTACCTTGAAATCTTTTCAAAATGTGAAAAGAAGAAGAAAATAGAAAGATGCAAGGGGATGGGAATTCTTGGCCTCGTTCAGTTAGTTTTTGGCAGAAAGCATCAAGTAATACTAAAGGTTTTACTGTCGTAAAAAAAAAACTTTCCGCGCAGCCAACGATATACCTCTAGGTCCCGTAAGTCCTCGAGGTCCCGGGGGACCATCTCTGCCATCCCTACCTTCCCTTCCTGGAAGTAAAAAATAAATTTAATGAATAAATAATAATAAATGGAAATAAAGCACAAGAAAACGAGAGAAAAGAAAAAAAGAATAGAAAATACGCTCGTTATTTTTTCGAATTTTGCATCATTTTGCTGTACGGGTTTCGTACCGTAACCAATCAAGTTTGACAGGTTTCCCGCGTAAATCGTCAATCATTGTATCATTAAATACGATGGTATAAGTACATTGTGTTTGCTCAGAAGATGTCTTGGTAGTTTCACCCACTGTAAAATACAATCAACTAATCGCACATAATGCTACTACTTGTTCGATATTTTGTGGCTTTTTATAAATTTTCACCAACAATATGGTCTTACAGAGATCTTTTCTGTAAAAGAACGGGAGCATGATCTTCTTGCTACCGAAAATGATATCGTTGCCCATCGTTACAGCTTTTTGGCTTTTCTTTTTTGGCATTACATAATTGTGGTCTTAGGCATTTATCACGCTAATTTAAGCTTATGCACAGATGTCGAAAAGAGTTGATGGGTGTACCAAATATATGAGGAATTACAACTTTTGAAAGTTTTTTTGTACGTTTTTCATCAAATTTCTGTCAAGGCCAAACCTTTCTTTAGTTAGTGTTGTGGTTTATATAATACACGGATCAAAACTTTTCAAATGGTGTACCATACACGGACATGTGGTTAGTAGCAAAAGGGTTAAACAAAACGTAAGCTTTAAAGAAAGAACCTATCCCATGGGCAGTTTGTTGGGGCGGGATGGAGTAAACCAGGCAAACATTTCTCCTGACCATCCCTCACCGACTAACTACCCATGGGTCTCCGAGGATCGTAAACGCCCAACACAATCAACTTACCAGGCGGGCCTGGTTGCCCAGCTGGCCCAGGAGGCCCTGGTCTCCCATCTCTACCATCTCGACCTGAAATAACGAGCAGAACTATACCATGAACTGTGATCTCAAGAAATAGGCCAATGTATTTAAGGCATGACTACTAAATATAGCGGCTACAAATTTTAGCGATGTCGATGGCCTTGCAACGAGTTAAATTTTCAGTGCTGCTTTTCAATTTTACCCTTCAAATAAATTAATAAATTTTGCAAGTATAGCTCATCTAACAGGTAACACATAACAGATTTCCATTCCTAGAGATTCACTACAGCAGAAACAAGTAGAAATGATTGGAAAAAAATACGTGACTGCTGAAGGTTTAAACACAGACAAAGAGAACTATACAATAACTTACTTATCACGGTGACGATCCGCCCCTTTGATTTTACTCACCTCGTAGAAACGTTTTTAAGAGCCATTCCTCTGCAAAAGATTTGTTGCATTGGCGTATTCTGAAGAAAAAAAAAGGTTATACAACCATTTAGAAGCTAGATTACGCTAACATGTAAAACTTACTGTGAACAGAAATTTCCTTAAACCTTAGTTTTGCTGTCGTCAAGCTTCCGGCAGTACCTATTTCAGTCCTGTTGAATTTAAGCCTACTAACCCGTCAGTGTTAGTTGTTGGTGGAACCGAGAATACGAGCTGCAAAAGGTGTGAGGACTTTCTGATCTTTTTTCTTGGCTTCGTTGCAAAAGACTCCGCGCTAAGGCAAAGTATACAGTCTTTCCCGTCTCCGTCACAAAAACTAGCTTCCCCTCGAGCGATCATTAGTTAATTCTGCCAGGTACGCCGCCTAGCCAAATTTGGGTCTGTATGTACCGAGTAATAAAAACAAAATTAACAAGCAAATACTTGTGCAAACGTTCTGGTTTAATTTTGAATACATGTTCTGAATGTTTAAATGTTTGAATTACTGAAGACTGTCATCACTAACGAGTGTATACAGACAGTCAAAAAAAAAATCTACACTAAGACTTCACGACGTTTAACGTAATAGTTTTTACTATAATTAGGAAGGTATGTAGTATGGTAGCCCAAGGTCCTGATTCCCCATTAGCCCCCCTCCCCCCGATAAGACATGATCCTTACCTGCTTTCCATCACGTTTACTCTCTTAGCCAAGCTTTGCAGATTAGTGACCGCTTTTAGTGCGGATCTTCTTTCTCTCACAGTGAAGACTTCGTTTTGTTTGAAACTTGCTTGATTCGCAGCAGCTTTGGGGAGATGGTCAGCAATGATTTTCTCCATACTGCCTTCCACTTGATCCAAACGCTTCTCAATCGCCAGGAATTTGTGATAATTGTACACGCAAACAGAAAACTGAAAAGCTATGCACGCCAACAGGCACACCACAGTCAAGAGATTTAACAAAGCACGAAACTGCTCGGGCCTAGAAGAGGATGGGATCGATTCTTGCACCATTTCCAGACACTTAGATGCCGTCTTCGGAATATGTAGATCTGTTACGTTTTTTGACACGTGCGTGCAAAAGCCGCGTCAATTCGTTCACACAGGCTGATCAGAACTAAACTGAAATGAGTTTGTAATCGATTTATAGCTTTTATTATGTTTACGTCGCAGATGATTCGTGATGTAACTTGAATAATTGACTTATCCTATGGCCGCAGGGTGTACCGAACGACGTGCCCCTGGGCATACTCATATATATTTCTTAACTGTTGGCTACAAGCCTCCATGTTACGGAAAACACCTCATATTAGACAATTGCCGTTAGCTGAGTTTTAGCTACTTCATTGCAACTGGCCTTGTCGAGCTCAATTCCAGCTAACAGAAGCAAATATTCAACCAGAAAGAAACCCTCTCTCTACACATTTTGCCAGCCTCATTCCCAGGCAGGAAATCAAATGTGACGTCGCACGTCGAACTCCTGCATAACGGAGTTTATTTGGCCGAGCTAAGACATAAGACCTATGACACTGGTTTACCAGAGTTAACAAGTGCAGTTTTTCTGCTTTGGAAAACAAGTAATATTTAAAATCCATACAAAGATTTCCTGTGTAGTCTCTTATTTCTACAAGATCACTGTGTGACATAGATAACAATTTCGCGGTTATTGTCTTCAAGTCATCATCCCGCCTCCTATAACGTTGATTTCTATGCTTTCTGTCACGACTACACTGATACAGTATTCATAATATTTTGGTCTGTTAACCCTGTAAGCCCCAATAGTGATCAGCATCAAATTTCTCCTCATCATATCAGTGCATCATAACACATAAAGGTCATGAGAATTGAGGAAATGATCACCAAAGATGAATTCTCTTGATGTCTTAACAATTTCACCCAATTGGTTCTCAATGACACGTATGGACACCAGTAAGGAGAATTTGAATAATGATACCGGACTTTAGGTTAGAGGGTTAAACGACCAAATGTGCAAGTATCAATATTTAGACTTGCAGAGGTAACACTTTTAAGTAAAAAGACAAAGAATTATGGTAAGAAATTGCTAGCTCTGGTAGATTGGTGACTAGCCTGTATGAGGCGTTAGGCACGAGAATGCCGATAAATATTGAGAGCGGAGAAAAACAGAACAGGAAAATATTTTTCGTTCGCGTGCCGACCAACTAAACACCCGGAACAGACTAAGTGGTGAAACTTCAAGCCGTTGTGACATTAAAATTTGTTTCAAAAATACCGCCTTAACTTGTTGTATATAATGTTGTTTTTTCAATGCTTATTGACCCAGTTTTTTTAGAACAGTTTTCCCCAGAGCATGTCTATTGAAGTCACCACTTCACACCCGCCTAACGTATAGGCGTTTATCACTTGGTGCACACAGCACAAGTCAACTCTCGTCCATCAACATATGGAAGACAAGGGAGTGCACCACATCGTCCTTCAACAGGGTACAGCAAGGCACCATTCTGGTTGGCACCGCTACCGGGAACATACTCTATATCCTCATCAACACAGATGAAGTCACGCTGCTTCTTGTGGGCATAATGCTCAGTCATCAGGTACCCATGATACTCCTCAGTCCATCCAGACGGACAATCATTCCTTGCAGGCATCATCAGCGTTGAACCACGTGACTTGACGTAGCAGACAACGCAAGGTGCCTCGTGGTCAGCGATGTTGTTCTTAAAAATGTGGTTGGTTTCATACTCAGTCCCGTACATGTACCCTGCGCTCTGGTGGCCATCATTGTACCTATCATACTTTGGATTGTGTGGCAGGCAAAGGTAGTTTACGCCGCCACCTTGATGAGTGTAATGTTCTCCACCCATTATGCCTTAAATAAGACAAAAATATTTTTAAAACGTAACAAAAAGAAAGATTTTACATCATAAGTTTCTCAATGAAGACATCCTGCTCATTTTCGCACAGTACACACCCAAGAAAGTCTCTAAAGAATTGAGCTCGCCGACTCAAACATGAGTATACGTTAAGGCCAACAGCGGTTTGAGAGATGAAGCTATTCGATGGTATTGAACGTTACTGTGCCAATTTTCTACCTCTTCGCACCTGTTCTATTTTCCACTTACCACTGTACACCACAGTAGCGTCCCCAGAGCAGTTGGTTCGTCCCCAGCGAACGTAGCTCACACCTGACAAACCCTGTCCTTGTGGTCCCTTCTCTCCTGCAGGCCCAGGAGGGCCCTGAGGTCCAACACTTCCAGTCTTGCCAACTTCTCCTATGTGATAATGGAAGAAATATTAAGGAGAATATGAAGTCATCTTATCATAGGAGTTGAAAATACTGTAATTAATTACTTGCAATCAGAATCAGAGAAGATGTGATTTTTGTCGCCAACAGTATCGTAATCATTTTTAACGTTTATTTTTCATCTCAACTTGCGGACTCTTCAGGGTACATTGAAACCGGCTTTTCTAAACCCAGCGGAAGATGGTAAAGCCCAAAATGCGAAAAGACGATAGCTAGTAAATATAAATTAAGTTGCAAGGGGAACAGACTGAAGGGAATTACTGGCAATGCATCTTGGCCTCGTTTACATATTCAATTAGCCAATTTTTGTGACACAAAACATCAAGAAACACTGAAGCCAAAAGATATACCTTTAGGTCCCGTAAGTCCTCGAGGTCCCTGGGGACCTTCTCGGCCATCCCTACCGTCCCTTCCTGGAGGTAATAAATAAATAAATTATAAAAGGAAAGAAAGCACAAGAAAATGAAAGAAAAGGAAAGGATAGAATATGCGCTCATCATTTTTTCAGCTTTTTCATTATTGTACTGTACACTTTTCTGCACTGCAGTTATTCAGGTTTGACAGGTTTCCCGCGTATATCGTCAATCAATGTACCGTTAAATAAGATGGTATAAGTACATTGTGTTTACTTAGAAGCTGTCTTGGTGGTTATCACCCACGGTAAAATACTTCAAACTAATGGCACATAGTGCCACTACTTCGTCAATTTTTTTGTGGCGTTCAAATGTTTGCCTCCAAACTGGTCTTTTAGAGACCAGTTGTTAGCTGCTAAACATGATATGGTTGCTCATCCTTACAGCTTTTTGACAAATTTTTTCATCAAATAATTGTAGAATAAAGCATTTGCCACGTGTTAATCCGTGCACTGGAGCTGAAAGAGGGTTAATAGCGGGCTATACTTAATACATTCATCTGGAGATTGCAACTTTGTGAAACCTTTTTCATTAATTTTAAACGCATTTCTGCCGATGCCTATAATCTTCCTTCAGTTTTGTTGTTGTGATTTATAAAATACACAGCACAAATAAAATCTTTGAAATGGTATATACATCAAACATGGTCATGTGGTTCGTAGTTTTTCAGGTAAGCCCATTTGTGGTTAGCAAAACAGTTAAGCGAAACTGTACAGTTCAAGTCTGTTACAAGGCGGGACGAAGTAAACCAGGGCGAAAGATTCGTCCCATGACGGCTAACTGTCCACGGGTCTCCAAGGATGGTATGAAATTAGAGACCCAACACAATCAACTTACCTGACGGGCCTGGTTGCCCAGCTGGCCCAGGAGGCCCTGGTCTCCCATCTCTACCATCTCGACCTGAAATAACGAGCAAAACTATACTACGAACCGTGAACTCAAGAAATGGGTCAATATCATTTAAGGCGTGACCACTCAATGTAGCGGCTACGCCGAGCAGTAAATTATAACTGCTGTTTTAATTTTTACCATTTGAATAAATCAGTAAATTGAGGGAGATAGTACAGCTTATCTAGAAATTTTAACGTTATGTCGCTAAAATTAAGTTGTAGTGTCGCAAGAAATCTTCACACAACAGACTTCTATTCCTACAGGACCTATAGGTTCACCACTACATAAATGATCGGAAAAATACGTGGCTTGAAGTTTCTGGACACAGTCAAAGAGAACTATAAGTTACCTATCGATAACGATCCACTTACCTCGTAAAAACGTTTTCAAGAGCAATTCTTCTGCAAAAGATTTGTTGCGTTGGCGTATTCTGAAGGAAAAAAAGAAAGTTTTACAACCTACTAAGAGTTTTTGATCGTTTACGAGCTCTGGTGAATGATTTCTCAAACACTAATAAACTCACAAATAACGAAAAGTCCTGAGCGTAGACCTTTCTCATGTAAAAAAAATTAAGGTTTTCATAAGCCTTGGTCATGCCGTGCCGTTGTCAATTTTTCCTCAGTAACGGTTTCAGTCCTGTTAAATTTACCCTACGTACCCGGCTGTCAGTGGAACCGTGAGTACAAGCTGCTTTCGGGGGGGGGGTGGTGGGGACGGTCTCTTTTTCGCGGCTCCGCTGCAAAAAGTTCGCCTTATGACAACGTCTTTCACGTCTCGGTGGCAAAAACAAAAACAACAACAACAACAACAACAACAACAACAGTAACAACAACGTTTAACTTTGCCTTCGTGCAAGCATTAAATGATACTGCCAGGCATGAACGCTAGCCAAATTTAGGTCTTCTATGTACCGAGGTTTACTTTTGTAGGTTTGCTACGTTGGAAGTCGCCGCTAGTAAAAAAAGTAATAAAAACAAAAACTTGTGCCCAAAACGTTTCTGATTACGTTATATTTTTCAAAAAAATGTTTGAATATTTCATTTGTTCAATTACTGAAGACTGCCATCACAAACAACTGCATACAGACCGTCAAAAATAGGATTACGAAATCTACACAGAGACTTCACAACGTTCAACTTAATAGTTTTTATTATAATTAGGAAGGTATATCTGACTGGATTTGATAAAACATACCTACAGAAATTTTAGTTGATCTTGAGCTGTTCATGCTGTTCCTGTTTGTTTATTTTTTTTTTGATTTTTTCTTTCGGCAATCGCAAAGCATTTATCGGTAAAAATGAACAGAACAGAGTGTTAGGCTATTCAGGCTTTTTTTTCTCCCGGACACACTCTACCCCCCCCCCCTCCCTCCCCGGGTAGGGTTTCTCTTCACTCTGGCCCATTCTCTTTCTGTCTCTCTCTCCTTCGCAAGTTAACGACATTTTTGAATTGGAGCGGTCTTCGCTCAGATTGAAATGAATAGATCTAGATTTTCAGTTGGCTGCCTTGGGCAAAGTTTTCCTGAAGGCATCATGAAGCCTAGTGATGGAAAAAGTCTTACGATTTGCTGGTAATGCGTCGTCTAATATCTTACCTGCAGTTTGTTTTGCTTTTTGAACTTAACGGGTCTTTGACTCGGGTCCATTTGCAGGGATTGATATTGTGGGCTTTGCTCGAGGTGGTAACAAGTCTTTGGCCTCGAAAAGTAGGTCTTAGGGATCTTTTCTAAGCGGACAGAGCAAAATTGGACTTGAATCTTGGCCTGGCCAAAGACTTAGAAAAATTCTTGTCAAAGGCGGTGGTATAAAGGTGTCCTCTTGAGAATTTTTCTCAACATCCGGGACTTCAACTAGAATGAGAGAAAGAGTTTGTGAAGAGATTTTCCTCGAAAAAGCGTGAGTTTGAATAGTTTTTCGTTTTGTTTTCGTTTTTGTCGCTAGAGGGAAGTTATGTCGTGGCCTTGATGCTTTCAAAGTGTCGATCTGTGTCATTTCCGCTGAAGAGTTGACGTAACATTTACCAGACGTGTCAGTAAATTTTAGCGGACTGCATTTGTTTGATTATTTGGAACAGTGAATAATGTAGGAATTCGATCAAGTCCCGATTGAAAACGCTGTTTCACTTTGCTTAAAGGGGCATAGTCACGAGGATTTCGCAGATTTCTGGTCAAAACTGTGCTACAATTATCGGTAGCTAACTTTATCCATGCCCAATTGTCTTTGAACATTTAAAGGAACGTATTAACTTAATTTCATTAAGAGAAAACAAACCATGACCATTAAATATCGATTTAATGTCAACACGCTGAAAGAATTTGAAAAGTTAAGCCTAATTTTTTCAAATTGCAATCCATTTCCATCCGTGCCATCCATAGCAAACAGCAAATAGAAAATAGTTTCAGTGAAGTAATATAGTCTTTGGTAACAAAACTAGACCATTATTTGTGGGTGTTCATTGATGTGAGGACATATTTTTGATTTTTAAAGTGAACTAAAATAGCGTGACCATGCCCCTTTAAGGCTAGTTGTCCTTAGAAAGATAAATTTTAACTCGAACGGGTCGGATTTTGAGTGAGATTTGCAATTTGCAGCCCACCTTCTCAAGAGATCAGAGGTCATGATTAATTTCCTATTCTGTCAAAAATGTATGTCAGTTTCAGTTGCATTAAAAATTAAACGTGTTTCTTTCCAAACATTTACTCGATTTAGAATTGTCATAATAAGCCCTAATTTGGGGCTGCCTATTGATTAGCAGAGGCCTTAGATGAACAAAGTTGGAAACTGTCTTGAATTTTGTATAGGTATGTTTTTGTAAAATCAGTCAGATATATGGTAGCTCAAGGTCCTGATTCCCCACTAGCCAACCCCACCCCCACCTCCATCCCATCCCCAAACCCCACCCCCATCCCACCTCCAACCCCCATCCATCACATAAATCCCCGTTACACGCACTTGACATAGTATCAGGTTTATAGCGATTAACGCGGAGGTTGAACATCTTTACCGGCTCTCTATCACGCTTACTCTCTTAGCCAAGCTTTGCAGATTAGTGGACTTTTGCAGTGCGGATCTTCTTTCTCTCACAGTGACGACTTCGTTTTGGTTGAAACTTGCTTGATTTACGGCAGCCTTTGGAGGTTCTTTAGCAATGATTTTGTCCACACTGCGTTCCACTTGATCCAAACGCTTCTCAATCGCCAGGAATTTGTGATAATTGTACACGCAAACGGAAAACTGAAAAGCGATGCACGCAAGCAGGCATATCAGCGTCACGAAATTCAACAAAGCACGAAACCGCTCGAGCCCAGGCGAGGCCGTGGTCGGTTCTTGCCCCATTCTCAATCACTTAGATCTCGTCTTCGGAAAGTATAGATTTCCCACGATTTTTTTTACGCGTAGCTGCAAAAAGTCAAGTTCATTCACACGCGCTGTTCAGAACTAGACTGAACTAACTTTGTAATCGATTTATAGCTTTTATTATGTTTACGTCACATATGATTCGTGATGCAATTTTGCAATTTGAACAGTTGTCACGTCCCATACCTACAGGGTGTCCCGAATTTAACGTGCCCCTCAACATGCTTATATTCGTATATCTTAAATTTTGACTAAATCCAGGTGGACATGTTTGTAAGAGTCGGGTTTAAAGTCATTCTGCCCATGCGATAGCCAGTTGGACCAGTTTTGTCGGGACAGTTGGTCGACCATTCTGCCAACTTTGTCGTCAAACATTTCCATGCAAGCTGAATCTTGCAGCCGGGGCTCACTAACTAGTATTTTACAATTTAGTTGCCTCTCGAGCAAACAGTTAAGCAATGAAGATAGCTCGCAAACATGGGTTGGAATTTTTCTATTATCGATTCCTTTAAAAAGCAAACTCAAAACAAATTAAAAGACAGAGGAAACATGCGCAAAAATTGTGGAAAACAATGACGTGCTGACGGTGAATTTCTACATTGAAATTTGAGAGCCCAACAAAATTTTTTTTAACTCAGTGGGTAGTTTATGAGAAAGAATGAAAGTGAAAATAAGAGAGTGCTGCGCGGTACATCCCATTAGTGAAAGTAAATTAAATAACTAGTTAAAATTAATGGAAATCACCGCGACCTTAAAGATGGCACGAACTTTCAGGAACCCTATTACGCTACAATGCTTGAAGGTCAGGGTCAGGGCAAAATGCAAAATGACACGATCGAGAAACTAACCGGTCAACACGTGACTAGCCACCTTGCCTCATCTTGGCCGCCAACTCATGAAGACTCTGAAATAAATAACACTTTTATTCGCCTTTTCAATAATCTATGCCTTATGACCAATCCCCTTCTGACTGATCTCATCACACTGCTTATCTAAACCTTAACATTACCAAGCTAAAATATCAGTTCCCAACGGTTTTTCATGTCACTGGATGTAACGTTTCTTAGGGCCGATTTAGACGGTACGATTTTCGCTTACGACTTTCGTGTGCAACTTTTGAAGCGCGCACTGCTCGCGTCAGGAATAGATCGTATACAACTCGTCATTCTATCATTTTGATTGTGATTACCACTGTCGTAGGGTTTTAAAACATGTTTCAAAATCCTACGACATTTTTCGTGTTGTATGCAACTGTCGTGAAGATGTTGTACGTCTGATTTAGACGACACGATTCGTGTTGCAGACATGACGTGAGCAAGTCGAATACTGCAGTCGTAAGGAAAAATCGTACCGTCTAAATCAGCCCTTACGTGGACGAAAATCTAAACAGTGGGTATTTTACATCAGTTTTCTTGCGTTGTAGGGTGTGAACTCTTAATGGTTTGAGGGTTTTACTTTTAGGGATAGGACTAAAATCGCGCGAAGCGGGACACATGATGCCTAATTTTTAACGGCGGGGGTGAAAGGGTGTGCTTTTTATTTGTAGGCGGGTTGCGGGAAAATATTGAAGTATATATATGTCGGGACGCGAGATCCAAAGCATCTTCGCCCCAGTCAAAACACACCATGTATCAGGAGGGATGGGGATTCCGACTAGTCTTGCGCGGGACGGCGGGACGGGACAAAGATCAAGCAGCTGGCGCTTACTCCGGTTTCCGTAGACGCTATGAAGCGACTAGAAGCATCACAATCCCCCTTGATGGAATGCTGGTCCATCGCAGGGTTACCCCAGCATTCCTGCTAGGATTCCGTAACAGTCGGCTCGTACCCACCTGGGTGGAGTAAAGCTTCTTGTCTAGGAAAACAACACGCGATACAATTGGCTATGGTCAGAGCCTACAGCAATAGGCTTTATCATTTAATTCGATCGTACTTAAACGTTGTTATATTCGACATCTTTTATGTTTATTATATAATAAATCATTTAAAAGTACTTAAAAATATTTAAAAGTATATAAAAATAGTCAGAATATTCTTTCTGCTATGATTACACAATCAAATCAATTGCTTGTGCAAAGAGTGTGACTCTCCGTGAAAAGCAGACGGGGTTGAGAGCGCGGTGAAAATCGTTCCCCGTCCAAGCAACTGACAGAACTACGTAACTATTTTCCTTGTACACTTCGTCTGTGGACATGTTTAAACTATTAGTTACAACGTTTAGATGGGGGCATATGTTTTTTTTTGGTTATTTTTTCTCTGGTCGTCTCATCCTACATCAGTAGGATTCTCACCGTGCACTGGCTTGTTACATGATTAACACACAAAGTGAAGATATCATTTTTCTCTTCTAATGTTGTATCTATTACATAGAGCCGTATTACATGGTCGCGCGGAGATAAGACATTTACCTTCGAGTGTTGAAAAATACTTCAGCAGTGAGCGCAGCGAAGGAGTAAAATATTTTTCAACACAATAAGGATAACGATGTCTTTGAGTAGTCCTTTATTCGCTGAAACAATCGAATAAAATACAGATCTTACGCACATTCGAATTTTGGTCGAAAAATTGAGAAAATAAGTAGCGTTAATTTGTATTCGGAATATTATGGCAATAAGGCAAATACCTTTTTTAAATTTCAATGGCTGACTGAAGTAGCCATGAAAACCGTGATATCTTCACATGTGAAAATAAAAATCGTATCTTCACTGGATACGAAATTTTTGTCACTGGAAAGATCCTGGTATTTTCATCGGTGTCTATATAATAAACATGATAAAGTTTATCATGATAGCCTGTTCAGTCGCTGCTAGGGCCGTGACTTAGCTAATCTTCACTTGGTGCACACAGCACAAGTTAACTCTCGATGCTCAACATATGGAAGACACGGGAGTGAACCACACCGTCCTTCAACAGGATACAGCAAGGCGCCGTCCTTGTTGGCATGGCTACCAGGAACATACTCAGGGTGCCCGTCAACACATATGAAGTCACGTGCCTTCTTGTGGGCGTAATGTTCAGTCATCAGGTACCCATGATACTCCTTGGTCCAACCAGAGGGACAATCATTCCGTGCAGGCATCATCAGCATTGAACCACGTGACTTGACATAGCAGACGACGCATGGTGCATCATGGTCTTTGAGTCTTTTCATGAAAGGGTCCTCGTTGTACTGACCGACTTCATACTCAGCACCGTACATGTAACCCGCGTACTGTGCACCATCGTTGTACCTCTAATATTTTGGGTTGTATGGAAGGCAAAGGTAGTTCACTCCACCACCAGTGTGAGAGTAATGCTCACCTCCCATCACACCTAATTAATAAAACCAAAAACATGATATAGAGCTGTTTTCAATTGAGCGTCGAAAGTAATTTGAAGTTTGCTTTGGTTTTGCTTTATTTCGCTTTGTGATTGGTTAAAAAATCCCACGCCACTTTCTCGACCAATAAAAAAAAAACTTAAACCAATCGCAACTTGCTCGCACGCGTTTTCCCGCGCTTGGCATCGGTTACATGTAATTGCTTCGAGTTCTGATTGGTTCGTTGGGTAATTAGTGTTTGTTGTGATTGGCTGGGGTAGTTACTCTGGTTTTGGTTTTACGATACTCATTTGAAAAGCGCTCTCATAATAGTAGAAGCACGCGTCACTTGTGATAACCGGCCTGTTTACTTTCCTCCATATTTTCTTTATATCTTTACTTGTGATCGTCGAGATCGATCGCTGAGAGCTACAGTTGAGAGTACTATGATCAAAACTGCTGACTAGATCGACAGGCGACAATGAATACTTCGCTCTTACAGCATAGTATTGTACGCCAAGAAGTAAAACTTGGGAGTGTATGCCATGCCGTTTCTCAACAAAATTTATAACCGTGAAGATATTTGACATACAGCGGAAGGAGTTCATAACTGAGAACAAAACATCAACCAAACTTGCAGAGTACAAATGTCATTTGAATCAGCACGTTTGGTCAAGTAACATGGACGGTTAACACACAATCATTTTTTGTATTTTGTTCTGTTTCATCTATCTTTTGTACATAGGACATTAATTTAAGCATTAAAGAGAAATCAAACGCACAAGTTACAAACTTACGTGATTTCGATAACGCCGATTGAGTCCACGAGCTATGAATTGCTATTACAGAGAAGAGTTCGCTCACTCTTCCAAAAGGCATTTGGCTGATGGTATTCCACTTACTCCTGCACTTACCATTATAAACGACAGTAGCGTCTCCAGAGCAGTTGGTTCGTCCCCAGCGAACGTAGCTCACACCTGACAGCCCCTGTCCTACTGGTCCCTTCTCTCCTGGAGACCCAGGAGGGCCCTGAGGTCCCACATTTCCAGTCTTTCCTACTTCCCCTGTTATCATGATAAACGTGAAACAGAACAAATTGTACTTCTGGAAATATTAGGCATTCAGAAGACGATTTGAACAAACATTGTAATCTGTTAGAAGCAGTTCAAGAGGGCACTGAGTCCAAATTTCAAGTCTTTGCAATTTGCCTGCATCGTAGATGTCAACTGATGGGGAAAACGTGGGGTAGAGTACGTAAATATCCAATCATTGGCATGGAAAGAGCCATTTACTGACGTCATCTGTGATAGCCATAACATTTTAATAATAGCTTGCAAAATGTTCCTTAAATTGAAGGTGTGCTTCCACATTATTTTCATGTCTGTTTTTTTGTTTTAAACGTGATCCTAGTTGGCCGTTATGTCCTGTATCTACCGTTGTTTTTTGCTTTTTATGCTGTGATTTGACGCTGTACTTTGTTTACTTTGTGTATATTCCAGGAAAACATTTGCTTGAATGAGATGGTAGACAATAGAAATTATGAACCTAGTTGTTTCGATTTTTAAATCTTACCTCTTGGTCCCATCAGTCCTCGAGGACCCGCGGGACCCTCTCTTCCGTCTCGCCCATCCCTACCTAAAAAAAAGGATATGTTATAGTATAATTTAAGCCGTGAAAAAATGAAATTAAATTTGACATTGTTCAACGAGAATGACAATAAGCAGTTTTTCAACTGATGAACCTGTGGCCCTCGGGTCACAGATCGAATAGAAATTTGAAAAAGTTGGTTTTTGAGGGAAGGAAAACCTCAGAACCCGGAGAAAAGCCTCTCGGAGCAGGGACGAGAACCAACAGCAAATTCAACCCACGTGTGACACCGGGTGCAGGAATCGAGCCCAGGCCACATTGGTGGGAGGCGAGTGCTCTTACCACTGCGCCATCCCTGCAACCCAAATAATGTCAAGGGACAGGAATCTCCTTTATTGTGTCCGAGCAAAGGCAACTTACGGGTTACAGGCTACAAGTTACAAGTTACAGCCTATGAGTTACAAGCTATAATTTACAAAATCCGGCAGCTAGTGCGACAGTTACTTTGGGCGGGCATCTCGTTAATTGATGCTTGAGCAAAAAGAGTTATAAGTTACAAGCTGTAAGTAACACGCTTCAAGATAAAAAATGAGCTAATGTAGGGCGATAATTACATAAAAAACACAGGACATAAAAATATAGACTTGACTGAGGCATCTCTTGTTAGGACAAGAGATGCCTTTCAAAGGTTCCTGCATAACTTAAAACTCCCTTAACAAATGCTACAGGGTTACTAACACCTTGATCAAACAACTCAGTAACACATTAATCAAACATGCGTTCCTTACAAAAATACAAACTAGCATATTCTATAATATAATACCAAAACAATTGCAAAATATATCTGCTTTTAACATGAAAATGATTTCAAAAGTAAGCCTAGCAAAGAAAAAAAAACAAAATAAATTTTAAAAACCGGCAGCGAAAAAACAAAAACGTTAACAATCACAAACGCAAACTCACCAGAGAGGCCTGGTTGCCCAGCTGGACCAGGAGGCCCCGGTCTTCCATCTCTACCATCCCGACCTGAAATATGGAACAAAACCATGGAAACGGATGTCAATCATGCGTATAGGGAGCACTAAAACAATTCTTTTAGGTGATTTCCAAACTTAATGCAAAATGCTGAATGCATAACTGAAGTCGACATCTGAATAAGGTTACTGAAGGTCTAAAGCGATATTAAAAAACTTATATGTCTACAGTCCGCAGAGGATGAGGTCCAAATATTTGATAACATCAAACATGGGAATAGTTGTCTTTAAGCCTACAAGATAAGGCAGTCGCTGCCAAGAAAAGCTTTTTACGTTTGGTTTTTGAGGCGGAAGCTAGTAACCTTGAATATCGGTTCTTACAATCGACGAGGATACCAAAGATTTATACCGATGGAAGCGTTTTATCGCGTGACAAGGTAAAATGGTGTTCAGGGGCCCCCGTTTTTGTGTTTCAAGTCAATCGGTGTGACCACGGAATGTAATGTTTAGCTATTAAACGAGTAACAATTGCCGTAGAAATGAAAAATCTTGTCAAAGCATTAAAGACAAGTGCGCAAGACTTAGATAATGCAGTTATCATATGCAGTTGACCAGCAGGATTATCCTTACCTCGTAAAATTAACGTTCTATTCCACTCGAGAATCGGCCTAAAAAATGAAGGAGAATGATGAATATAGTCAGCTTTGATTTGGTCAGGTAACTCTGAGCTCCTTTTGAAAATACCATAAATAGCACAAGCAAAAGTAGTACAAGTGGAAAAATTGCAAGAAGAAAAAAGGGAAAAGAAAAACATAGGGAATAAAACACAATACCACCAGTGCCAAAGCACTTCTCAGAAAGTAGATGCTCGTTTCAAGGGGGTTTTCCAAAAAATAAAGTTAAACAAAGTAAAATCTTCACAAAGTTATCTTATAGTTACCTTTTATTAATTGTTAGTTATAGTTAGGTGTCCCCTATTAGCGGGGGGATTTCCCCCTGCTAGTCATTTTAGACACGTTAATAAAGTTCCCTGATTCATTCATACAATTTATTTAGCTTTATAAAAGTTCTATATTAGAGACGGTTAGCAATAAAAAACTTGGTTTCAGAATATAAAACGTTAACAGACAAAATTATAAGTCAATTTTAAAAACATAAAATATAAAAGACTGTTAGGAAATTAATTGATAAATTTTAAAAGGATAAATTTAACACCAAAGTGAAAAAAGTAAAACATTAATCTAAGCAGAGCCTGTAGACGTCACATTTTTTTCTTTTACTGTACCTAGCCTAGGTCATTCTTATCGTTATTTCTTATTCTCAACCAGATAATACGGTATACCTAAGCTTTTTGATTGACTGAATGTCTTACTCTTCCTGATCTTAAAATATTGGATTTTTGAATAATAAGGAATTTTATCCACAGTTTCAAATCCTAGAATCACAGTAAATGACTCAAGGTTCATCTTATTCGTATTATTTCGTGATTTCCGGCCTTAGATACCTCTTCGATAGCTCTTAGCCTTTCCACACCACAATATCGCTCCTCTTGAAACAAGGAGTCTAATATTAGAAATCTATTAAAGCAAAAGAAAAAATCATCCATCCTACCTGTTTTCTAGCACGCTTACTCTCGTAGCCAAGCTTTTCAGTGCAGACAGCATTTGTGGAGTGGACCTTCGCTCTCTCAATTTGTTTTGGTTTGCAGGTGGCCTAAGTTTCTCTTTTGAGGTCCCTCTTTCAAAGAGCCACTATACGATCCGCTCCAAATTATCCAACCGCTCGTCAATCGTCATGAATTTGCGGTAGTTATATACAAAAACAGAGAATTGGAAAGTAATGCACACCAGCAAGCACAGAAACGTCACGAAATTCCACAAAGTACAGGCTCTCTTAGAAGGTCCCATGACCGAGCTCACCTCGAGCGACGAAGAGTCCTCAACAGATCTGTTGAGGCGAAATGTCGAAAGTCAATCAACGCGCATGAAAAGCCAAACCTGGGCTGAATTGAAGACTCTTAACACTGACAGATCGCAACACTTCAAATACGCAACAATGATGATTTCAACTGTGGTTTCTGAGGTCTAATTTGATCACTGTAGCTTGGAGGAGAGTGACATGCTGAAGTATAACGGCTGACGTGACAAACTAAGCTATACTAGCCCAGTATTTTGACAGAGTTTTGCAATTATATGATTGGCCTGATAAAATCCAAGACTTGTTAAATAAGACAAAAATATTTTTAAAACGTAACAAAAAGAAAGATTTTACATCATAAGTTCCTCAATGAGGACATCCCGCTCATTTTCACACAGTACACACCCAAGAAAGTCTCTTTTTCGCGGCTCCGCTGCAAAAAGTTCGCCTTATGACAACGTCTTTCACGTCTCGGTGGCAAAAACAACAACAACAACAACAACAACAACAACAGTAACAACAACGTTTAACTTTGCCTTCGTGCAAGCATTAAATGATACTGCCAGGCATGAACGCTAGCCAAATTTAGGTCTTCTATGTACCGAGGTTTACTTTTGTAGGTTTGCTACGTTGGAAGTCGCCGCTAGTAAAAAAAGTAATAAAAACAAAAACTTGTGCCCAAAACGTTTCTGATTACGTTATATTTTTCAAAAAAATGTTTGAATATTTCATTTGTTCAATTACTGAAGACTGCCATCACAAACAACTGCATACAGACCGTCAAAAATAGGATTACGAAATCTACACAGAGACTTCACAACGTTCAACTTAATAGTTTTTATTATAATTAGGAAGGTATATATGCCAGGCATGAACGCTAGCCAAATTTAGGTCTTCTATGTACCGAGGTTTACTTTTGTAGGTTTGCTACGTTGGAAGTCGCCGCTAGTAAAAAAAGTAATAAAAACAAAAACTTGTGCCCAAAACGTTTCTGATTACGTTATATTTTTCAAAAAAATGTTTGAATATTTCATTTGTTCAATTACTGAAGACTGCCATCACAAACAACTGCATACAGACCGTCAAAAATAGGATTACGAAATCTACACAGAGACTTCACAACGTTCAACTTAATAGTTTTTATTATAATTAGGAAGGTATATATGGTAGCTCAAGGTCCTGATTCCCCACTAGCCAACCCCACCCCCACCCCCATCCCATCCCAACCCCCACCCCCATCCCATCCCCAAACCCCACCCCCATCCCACCTCCAACCCCCATCCATCACATAAATCCCCGCTACACGCACTTGACATGGTATCAGGTTTATAGCGATTAACGTGGAGGTTGAACATCTTTACCTGCTCTCTATCACGCTTACTCTCTTAGCCAAGCTTTGCAGATTAGTGGACTTTTGCAGTGCGGATCTTCTTTCTCTCACAGTGACGACTTCGTTTTGGTTGAAACTTGCTTGATTTACGGCAGCCTTTGGAGGTTCTTTAGCAATGATTTTGTCCACACTGCGTTCCACTTGATCCAAACGCTTCTCAATCGCCAGGAATTTGTGATAATTGTACACGCAAACGGAAAACTGAAAAGCGATGCACGCAAGCAGGCATATCAGCGTCACGAAATTCAACAAAGCACGAAACCGCTCGAGCCCAGGCGAGGCCGTGGTCGGTTCTTGCCCCATTCTCAGTCACTTAGATCTCGTCTTCGGAAAGTATAGATTTCTCACGATATTTTTACGCGTAGCTGCAAAAAGTCAAGTTCATTCACACGCGCTGTTCAGTACTAGACTGAACTAACTTTGTAATCGATATTTAGCTTTTATTATGTTTACGTCACATGTGATTCGTGATGCAATTTTGCAATTTGAACAGTTGTCACGTCCCATACCTACAGGGTGTCCCGAATTTAACGTGCCCCTCAACATGCTTATATTCGTATATCTTAAATTTTGACTAAATCCAGGTGGACATGTTTGTAAGAGTCGGGTTTAAAGTCATTCTGCCCATGCGATAGCCAGTTGGACCAGTTTTGTCGGGACAGTTGGTCGACCATTCTGCCAACTTTGTCGTCAAACATTTCCATGCAAGCTGAATCTTGCAGCCGGGGCTCACTAACTAGTATTTTACAATTTAGTTGCCTCTCGAGCAAACAGTTAAGCAATGAAGATAGCTCGCAAACATGGGTTGGAATTTTTCTATTATCGATTCCTTTAAAAAGCAAACTCAAAACAAATTAAAAGACAGAGGAAACATGCGCAAAAATTGTGGAAAACAATGACGTGCTGACGGTGAATTTCTACATTGAAATTTGAGAGCCCAACAAAATTTTTTTTAACTCAGTGGGTAGTTTATGAGAAAGAATGAAAGTGAAAATAAGAGAGTGCTGCGCGGTACATCCCATTAGTGAAAGTAAATTAAATAACTAGTTAAAATTAATGGAAATCACCGCGACCTTAAAGATGGCACGAACTTTCAGGAACCCTATTACGCTACAATGCTTGAAGGTCAGAGTCAGGGCAAAATGCAAAATGACACGATCGAGAAACTAACCGGTCAACACGTGACTAGCCACCTTGCCTCATCTTGGCCGCCAACTCATGAAGACTCTGAAATAAATAACACTTTTATTCGCCTTTTCAATAATCTATGCCTTATGACCAATCCCCTTCTGACTGATCTCATCACACTGCTTATCTAAACCTTAACATTACCAAGCTAAAGTATCAGTTCCCAACGGTTTTTCATGTCACTGGATGTAACGTTTCTTAGGGCCGATTTAGACGGTACGATTTTCGCTTACGACTGTCGTGTGCAACTTTTGAAGCGCGCACTGCTCGCGTCAGGAATAGATCGTATACAACTCGTCATTCTATCATTTTGATTGTGATTACCACTGTCGTAGGGTTTTAAAACATGTTTCAAAATCCTACGACATTTTTCGTGTTGTATGCAACTGTCGTGAAGATGTTGTACGTCTGATTTAGACGACACGATTCGTGTTGCAGACATGACGTGAGCAAGTCGAATACTGCAGTCGTAAGGAAAAATCGTACCGTCTAAATCAGCCCTTACGTGGACGAAAATCTAAACAGTGGGTATTTTACATCAGTTTTCTTGCGTTGTAGGGTGTGAACTCTTAATGGTTTGAGGGTTTTACTTTTAGGGATAGGACTAAAATCGCGCGAAGCGGGACACATGATGCCTAATTTTTAACGGCGGGGGTGAAAGGGTGTGCTTTTTATTTGTAGGCGCGTTGCGGGAAAATATTGAAGTATATATATGTCGGGACGCGAGATCCAAAGCATCTTCGCCCCAGTCAAAACACACCATGTATGGAGGGATGGGGATTCCGACTAGTCTTGCGCGGGACTGCGGGACGGGACAAAGATCAAGCAGCTGGCGCTTACTCCGGTTTCCGTAGCCGGTATGAAGCGACTAGAAGCATCACAATCCCCCTTGATGGAATGCTAGTCCATCGCAGGGTTACCCCCAGCATTCCTGCTAGGATTCCGTAACAGTCAGCTCCTACCACCTGGGTGGAGTAAAGCTTCTTGTCTAGGAAAACAACACGCGATACAATTGGCTATGGCCAGAGCCTACAGCAATAGGCTTTATCATTTAATTCGATCGTACTTAAACGTTGTTGTATTCGACATCTTTTATGTTTATTATATAATAAATCATTTAAAAGTACTTAAAAATATTTAAAAGTATATAAAAATAGTCAGAATACTCCGAACCTTATTCTTTCTGCTATGATTACACAATCAAATCAATTGCTTGTGCAAAGAGTGTGACTCTCCGTGAAAAGCAGACGGGGTTGAGAGCGCGGTGAAAATCGTTCCCCGTCCAAGCAACTGACAGAACTACGTAACTATTTTCCTTGTACACTTCGTCTGTGGACATGTTTAAACTATTAGCTACAACGTTTAGATGGGGGCATATGTTTTTTTTTGGTTATTTTTTCTCTGGTCGTCTCATCCTACATCAGTAGGATTCTTACCGTGCACTGGCATGTTACATGTTTAACACACAAAGTGAAGATATCATTTTTCTCTTCCAATGTTGTATCTATTACATAGAGCCGTATTACATGGTCGCGCGGAGATAAGACATTTACCTTCGAGTGTTGAAAAATACTTCAGCAGTGAGCGCAGCGAAGGAGTAAAATATTTTTCAACACAATAAGGATAACGATGTCTTTGAGTAGTCCTTTATTCGCTGAAACAATCGAATAAAATACAGATCTTACGCACACTCGAATTTTGGTCGAAAAATTGAGAAAATAAGTAGCGTTAATTTGTATTCGGAATTTTATGGCAATAAGGCAAATACCTTTTTTAAATTTCAATGGCTGACTGAAGTAGCCATGAAAACCGTGATATCTTCACATGTGAAAATAAAAATCGTATCTTCACTGGATACGAAATTTTTGTCACTGGAAAGATCCTGGTATTTTCATCGGTGTCTATATAATAAACATGATAAAGTTTATTATGATAGCCTGTTCAGTCGCTGCTAGGGCCGTGACTTAGCTAATCTTCACTTGGTGCACACAGCACAAGTTAACTCTCGATGCTCAACATATGGAAGACACGGGAGTGAACCACACCGTCCTTCAACAGGATACAGCTAGGCGCCGTCCTTGTTGGCATGGCTACCAGGAACATACTCAGGGTGCCCGTCAACACATATGAAGTCACGTGCCTTCTTGTGGGCGTAATGTTCAGTCATCAGGTACCCATGATACTCCTTGGTCCAACCAGAGGGACAATCATTCCGTGCAGGCATCATCAGCATTGAACCACGTGACTTGACATAGCAGACGACGCATGGTGCATCATGGTCTTTGAGTCTTTTCATGAAAGGGTCCTCGTTGTACTGACCGACTTCATACTCAGCACCGTACATGTAACCCGCGTACTGTGCACCATCGTTGTACCTCTCATATTTTGGGTTGTATGGAAGGCAAAGGTAGTTCACTCCACCACCAGTGTGAGAGTAATGCTCACCTCCCATCACACCCAATTAATAAAACCAAAAACATGATATAGAGCTGTTTTCAATTGAGCGTCGAAAGTAATTTGAAGTTTGCTTTGGTTTTGGTTTACTTCGCCTTGTGATTGGTTAAAAAATCTCACGCCACTTTCTCGACCAATCAGAAAAAAACTCAAACCAATCGCAACTTGCTCGCACGCGTTTTCCCGCGCTTGGCATCGGTTACATGTAATTGCTTCGAGTTCTGATTGGTTCGTTGGGTAATTTGTGTTTGTTGTGATTGGCTGGGGTAGTTACTTTGGTTTTGGTATTACGATACTCATTTGAAAAGCGCTCTCATAATAGTACAAGCATGCGTCACTTGCATGTGATAACCGGCCTGTTTACTTTCCTCCATATTTTCTTTATATTTTTACTTGTGATCGTCGAGTTCGATTGCTGAGAGCTACAGTTGAAAGTACTATGATCAAAACTTCTGACTAGATCGACAGGCGACAGTGAATACTTCGTTCTTACAGCATAGCGTGATTCTACGCCAAGAAGTAAAACGTGGGAGTGTATGCCATGCCGTCTCTCAACAGAATTTTTAACCGTGAAGATATTTGACATACAGCGGAAGGAGTTCATAACTGAGAACAAAACACCAACCGAACTTGCAAAGTACAAATGTCATTTGAATCAGCACGTTTGGTCAAGTAACATGGACGGTTAACACACAATCATTTTTTGTATTTTGTTCTGTTTCATCTTTTGTACATAGGACATTAATTTAAGCATTAAAGAGAAATCAAACGCACAAGTTACAAACTTACGTGATTTCGATAACGCCGATTGAGTCCGCAAGCTGTGAATTGCTATTACAGAGAAGAGTTCGCTCACTCTTCCAAAAGGCATTTGGCTGATGGTATTCCACTTACTCCTGCACTTACCATTATAAACGACAGTAGCGACTCCAGAGCAGTTGGTTCGTCCCCAGCGAACGTAGCTCACACCTGACAGCCCCTGTCCTACTGGTCCCTTCGCTCCAGGAGTCCCAGGAGGGCCCTGAGGTCCCACATTTCCAGTCTTTCCTACTTCCCCTGTTATCATGATAAACGTGAAACAGAACAGAATTTAAAATTGTACGTCCGGAAGTATTAGGCATTTAGAAGACGAGTGGAACAAACATTGTAATCTGTTAGAAGCAGTTCAAGAGGGCACTGAGTCCAAATTTCAAGTCTTTGCAATTTGCCTGCATCGTAGATGTCAACTGATGGGGAAAACGTGGGGTAGAGTACGTAAATATCCAATCATTGGCATGGAAAGAGCCATTTACTGACGTCATCTGTGATAGCCATAACATTTTAATAATAGCTTGCAAAATGTTCCTTAAATTGAAGGTGTGCTTCCACATTATTTTCATGTCTGTTTTTTTGTTTTAAACGTGATCCTAGTTGGCCGTTATGTCCTGTATATACCGTTGTTTTTTGCTTTTTATGCTGTGATTTGACGCTGTAATTTGTTTACTTTGTGTATATTCCAGGAAAACATTTGCTTGAATGAGATGGTAGACGATAGAAATGATGAACCTAGTTGTTTCGATTTTTAAATCTTACCTCTTGGTCCCATCAGTCCTCGAGGACCCGCGGGACCCTCTCTTCCGTCTCGCCCATCCCTACCTAAAAAAAGGATATGTTATACTATAATTTAAGCCGTGAAAAAATGAAATTAAATTTGACATTGTTCAACGAGAATGACAATAAGCAGTTTTTCAACTGATGAACCTGTGGCCCTCGTGTTTCAGATCGAATAGAAATTTGAAAAAGTTGGTTTTTGGTTGGAAAACCTCAGGACCCAGAGAAAAAACCCTCGGAGCAGGGACGAGAACCAACAGCAAATTCAGCCCACATTTGACACCGGGTGCGGGAATCGAACCCAGGCCACATCGGTGGGAGGCAAGTGCTCTTACCACTGCGCCATCCCTGCAACCCAAATAATGTCAAGGGACAGGAATCTCCTTTATTGTGTCCGAGCAAAGGCAACTTACAGGTTACAGGCTACAAGTTACAAGTTACAGGCTATGAGTTACAAGCTATAATTTACAAAATCCGACAGCTAGTGCAACAGTTATTTTGGGCGGGCATCTCGTTAATTGATGCTCGAGCAAAAAGAGTTGTAAGTTACAAGCTGTAAGTAACAAGCTTCAGGATAAAAAATCAGCTCGGCTAGTGTAGGGCGATAATTACATAAAAAACACAGGACATTATAGACTTAAAAGGCATCTCTTGTTAGGACAAGAGATGCCTTTCAAAGGTTCCTACATAACTTAAAACTCCCTTAACAAATGCTACAGGGTTACTAACACCTTGATCAAACAACTTAGTAACACATTAATCACACATGCGTTCCTTACAAAAATACAAAATAACGTTGTATAATACCAAAACAATTACAAAATATATCTGCTTTTAACATCAAAATAATTTCAAAAGTAAGCCTAGCAAAGAAAAGAAAAAAAACTCTAAAAATCGGCATCCAAAAAACAAAAACGTTAACAATCACAAACGCAAACTCACCAGAGAGGCCTGGTTGCCCAGCTGGACCGTGAGGCCCCGGTCTTCCATCTCTACCATCCCGGCCTGAAATGTGGAACAAAATCATGGAAATGGACGTCAATCATGCGTCTAGGGAGCACTAAAACAATTCATTTAGGTGATTTCCAAACTTAATACAAAATGCTGAATGCATAACTGAAGTCGACCTATGAATAAGGTTACTGAAGGTCTAAAGTGATATTAAAAAAAATTATATGTCTACAGTCCGCAGAGAATGAAGTCCAAATACTTGATAACATCAAACATGGGAATCGTTGTCTTTAAGCCTACAAGATAAGGCAGTCGCTGCCAAGAAAAGCTTTTTACGTTCGGTTTCTGAGGCGGAAGCTAGTAACCTTGAATATCGGTTCTTACAATCGACGAGGATACCAAATCAAAGCATTAAAGACAAGTGCGCAAGACTTAGATAATGGTCAAAGGAACTTAAATAAATGAAGTTGGCCTGTAGGATTATCCTTACCTCGTAAAAGTAACGTTTTATTCCACTCGAGAATCGGCCTAAAAAATGAAGGAGAATGATGAATACAGTCAGCTTTGATTTGGTCAGGTAACTCTGAGCTCCTTTTGAAAATACCATAAATTGCACAAGCAAAAGTGGTGGAAAAATTGCAAGAAGAAAAAAGGGAAAAGAAAAACATACGGAATAAAACACAATACCACCAGTACCAAAGCACTCCTCAGAAAGTAGTGGCTCGTTTCAAGGGGGTTTTCCAAAAAATAAAGTTGAACAAAGTAAAATCTTCACAAAGTTATCTTATAGTTACCTGTTTATTGTTAGTTATAGTTAGGTGTCCCCTATTGGCAGGGGGATTTTCCCCTGCTAGACATTTTAGACACGTTAATAAAGTTCATTCATTCAGACAATTTATTTAGCTTTATAAAAATTTATATTAGAGACGGTTAACAATAAAAAACTTGGTTTCAGAATATAAAACGTTAACAGACAAAATTATAAGGCAATCAGTTAAAAACATAAAATATAAAAGACTGTTAGGAAATTAATGGATAAATGTTAAAAGGATAAATTTAACACCAAAGTGAAAAGTAAAACATTAATCTAAGCAGAGCCTGTAGATGTCGCAATCTTTTTTTTACTGTACTTAGACTAGGACATTCTTGTCGTTATTTCTTATTCTCTCAACCAGATAATACGGTATACCTAAGCTTTTTGATTGACTGAATGTCTTACTCTTCCTGATCTTAAAATATTAGATTTTTGAATAATAAAGAATTTTATCCACAGTTTCAAATCCTAGAATCACAGTAAATGACTCAAGGTTCATCTTATTCGTATTATTTCGTGATTTTTCTTTTTTCTTTCCACACCACAATATCGCTTCTCTTGAAACAAGGGGCTTAATATTAGAAATCTATTAATGCAAAAGAAAAAATCATCCATCCTACCTGTTTTCTAACACGTTTACTCTCTTAGCCAAGCTTTTCAGTGCAGACAACATTTGTGGAGTGGACCTTCGTTCTCTCAGTTTGTTTTGGTGCGCAGGTGGTTTAAGACTCTCTTTTAAGGTCTCTCTTTGAAAAAGCCACTCTACGATCCGCTCCAAGTTATCCAACCGCTCGTCAATTGTCATTAATTTGCGGTAGTTATATACAAAAACAGAGAACTGGAAAGCAATGCACACCAGCAAGCACAGAAACGTCATGAAATTCCACAAAGTACAGGCTCTCTTAGAAGGTCCCATGACCGAGCTAACCTCGAGCGACGAAGAGTGTTACACAGATCTGTTGAGGCGAAATGTCGAAAGTTAGTCAACGCGCATGAAAAGCCAAAACTGGGCTGAATTGAAGACTCTTAACTCTAACAGATCGCGACACTTCGAATACGCAACAATGATGATTTCAACTATGGTTTCTGAGGTCTAATTTGATCACTGTAGCTTGGAGGAGAGTGACATGCTGAAGTATAACGGCTGACGTGACAAACTAAGATATACTAGGCCAGTATTTTGACAGAGTTTTGCAATTATATCGTATAGTGGCCTGATAAAATCCAAGACGTGCTCACCGACATTGATATAGGCGCAGACACACTTTGAAGTTTATTCTGGAAAATGTGCTCAACAGCTGTTAGTAGCTACTTACAGGTTTACCACTTAAGCTAAAAAATGAACTTTAAAATAGATGTTTAATATGCATAAACAGGTGTCTCAAAAGTTTGCTACCCTTACTTTAGAGGCATATCTCCTAACTTTTACGACTCTATCTGGATGATCGCTTTGTAAAAATTAAATAAATGAAACGGCCACAAAGAAGCGAAATCATCTATCCTTGAGCTCACGCCTCTGTATTAAGGTCATCCGTGGACTGCTTTTTCGGGAAACAGCAAATTTATAGGATAAAGTGAGAGCCGGGTAAGTCAAGAAGCTAGCGGCGGACAGCTGAAATCGGTTCAGTGGAGTGCTCAAAACGGCTCTTAGGACTGCTGTTCGTAGTGGTTAATCAATCCTACTGAACAATGCTACTAAAGGAAAGGACAGGCATAAAAGCGACCAAAAAATTAATGTTTGTCGAAATGTTACAGCGCGAAGCGTGCTACCGTTTCCACTAGACCAAGATTTTTGATGAATTTTTGACACTTTTTTGACACTTTTAACAAAGGAGCCGCAACGTCAAAGTGGGCGTTGACAGTGATTGATATGTGGCGGGACGGGTAGTCTCGACTTACTTCGAGTACATTAGTCGGCCGGCATGAAGTTCCAAATAAAAGTTGAGTACGGCCACGATGAATTGGTAAAGTTTTATACGGAAGCAGACGTTGTCGATGGAATCGTACGAAATTATTCGTTTTCTTCGCTTGTGGAGGATATCAGACGGACCTGCGGAGGCTGCGACATCACACGTCCAACGAATACAATACAAGGATGAAGATGGCGGTTATGTGAATCTAAACGTGGACAACACAGATACCTTTCAAGAGATGTTTGTTCGAGCTCGTTCGGTAGATGAAGGGATGTTTCGAATTTGGCGATTTATGCCTCAAATCTAAACACTATGTTGTGTTGAATTATGCGTCTTCTATTCTGTTGTTGAATGTTTACATTTCTCGTGTTATATTTTGGACTTTCGCTCAACATTGTGTGATAAAAATTATACATAACGATGACACAAAATGAAGATTTTCAAATACTTTCTTAGTGAGTTACCACCCAATTACGAGGAATATTTTTATATCTGTTGCATGCAATGTTCTTCCAAAAGTTATTTATTGTCACGACCTGAGCCAAAAATAGAAACTTCACTGGGGCGGAAATGGTCTTGTAACAAACAAGTGCACGATATGCATAATTTTGTGAATATCAACAAATCAATAACTAAAATAACTACTAGTTCTACATCAATTGTCACGAATATTCGATATGAGTAATATGCAACTGATTATTCTTCCTCTTTTCCTGCCTTTTTTTTAAATTTTAACAAGCTAGCTTTTTACACGTCTGTTCAAGCGTGAAAAATGCACGTTTTGACAGCTCCGCACGTGCAAATTGTTGCATCAAAATCAATTTTGAGCAAAGACTGTTACACTTTTAACAGTTGTCAATGCTAAGCCTTTTCACGTTTTCAGATTTAAGAAAACGAATTCCCACGATTATGAGCGAAGTGACAAACGCGAAATTTTGTCTAGACAAACTTGTACGAACGACTCGGTT